>NW_019167860.1:14137260-15337260 GCF_002303985.1 Durio zibethinus | reverse complement strand
GGCCAAGTGTTCATATTTTCCAAAAAAGATGCCTCTTTTAATGGTTGATCACACTCTCAGAATCATCTCTTGCACCCCTTAGTCTGTGTTCATAGAAATTTTTGAACTCACAGTGAGAACTACTGTCAGGGAAATTGTAAGTGGTAATGTCATTTCCAAGGATTATTAATTACACTTCTGCAAATGCCGGTTTCTTTTATATTCCTTGCATTGCAAAATAAAAGTTCTATAACATGTAGAAACTCTATCCCTGCATTTTGTAAATCTCCTTTTTTGAGTTTTTTTTTGTACATTTAGGAGTTAGATTTCTTTTTTTCAATTTAATTGTCATCCATTTCTGTAGTTCTGTCTTTGTTCACCAAATGGTTCTCTTTTAATGCTCATATTTACCCTTATCATATGAGGATTGCATCCTCTTTTGGGTATTTTAGCAATCAGCAAACTTTTATCAATGATAATCAGGCTTTTATTCCTTTTTTTTTTGTGGCAGTAACTCTTGTTCATAATAGATTGGGTGTGTTAGCATCATTCTCGCACCTTTTGCTGACTTGAGGTCTGTTAAAATTTGATGCTTTACATCAAACGAGTGATACTGATTTGATATGTATTTGGAAGGGTCTCAGGCCCTGTGACCTAGAATATTTTAGTCACTGCTTTAATGGCCACAGAGATGCATCTAAAAGCACGACATATATTAAATGGGTGAATCCTACTACAGTATATCTAATATCCTTTCAGTGCTCATGTTTAACTTTTGTGTATAAGTCTTGCATCCTATTTTGGGAATTTTGAGCAAATCATTTCCTTATCAATAATAATTAGGCTTTTATTCTTTTTCTGTTTTCTATTTGTTTTTCTCACCGTAATTCTTGTTCATAAAAGATTGGATGTGTTAGCATAATTTTCCTATACTTTGTTTGTGTTTGATCTTTATGTTAAAAGAGTGATGCGGACTTGATATGTATTTGGCAGGTTCTCATGCCCTGTGATCAAGAATATTGGACACATTGTCTTAACCCCTACACATAGCATACATAAAAAAAGCATGAATCTTACTGCAGTTTATTATCTTTTTACTTTTTTTTTTCCGGATAAGTTACCACAGTTTATTATCGTTTACATGTTAGCATTTAAAAGTTACACATGTTATAATAGTTGGAAGTTTCATATTTGTTTGATTATTGAAGTAGGAGGGGAGGGGGAGAAATTAGTCTCCTCTTTAAGTTTTTTGGTGTTTAGATAAGCATGTGAATTTATAGTGGATTGTTATATCTGGCATTCTAGATAGAAGGCATTTATTTACTCAGAAGCTGTGGGACAAAAGTGTTATTTAACCTTTTTCTTTTTTTAATTGAATTCCTGAATTTGCCACATATATTTACAGTAAAAGAGGTATAGCTATGTCAACATATGGACATTTGAACAGAGGTATATATAACATAGTCATCATCATCATCATCATCATCATCATCATTATTATTTAATTTGATACTTCTTGTCGAATCCTGATTTTCTATGCAGGATGGCGCGCATTACATGATTTATACACCGTCTGATCCACTTCTATTTGTTGCTGTCAAGGTAATATAAATATACTTGAAGGAATTACTGTTTCAGACTTGAATGTGGCTGGGCTTCAGTTTTGATTGAATTTTATGCCCATGTGTCTAAGATCTGGACTTTAAAAGCTGGGTTTAGGGAAATACAAAAGAGAAGAAACATTATGAATACTAGGATGAACTGGGAAGCTGATAAAACTGGGTTTTGTTTCTGCAGGATCAGAATGGAATGCTGCAAGTTGCTGATGATGTAAGCAACATTTTACATTTTGCAATAGAAATCATTGAATTTTTTTATTTGACTACTTCATTCTCTATTCCTCTAGATTATAACAATACGGTAAATAGTGCTATACATTCATTCTCTGTTGTCAATAATATTGTATTGTAATTTACCTCAGAGTCTTCACTTTCATGTTAATGTGCATGCACATGCTGGCTCTCATTTAGAGTCCTTCACCCACCTAACGTAAATAATTTCCCAGTGTGATTCAGTACACAACTTTTACATCTTCTATACACTTATGAATTTTGGTATGGAACTTTGAAAAGGGTATATGAAACAAAAATTGTGGTTTTGAGGGCTTTATGAGGCAAATCAAGAGCTAAGGAGCATTTTTCTTGGCAGCAATCATGCCAAAGGGGTTTCAAATGCTGAATCACTCTGGATTGCCCTGAATTCATTAGGGGTGATCTCTCTCTCTCTCTCTCTCTCTCTCTCTCTCTCTCTCTCTCACACACACACAAATATAGTTTTAGGCCCAGTATGCACAGCATGCCCAGTGGCTGATTACTCTTGGTCTTGGCATAGGTCCTAGAAAATATGTCAAGTCTCCATCAACTTACTATAGGGTTAGCTTTGCATGCATATAACTTTGTGTGTGTATGAGAGGGAGAGAGAGACAGATGGAGAAATCTAGATTTTCCTAGATATGTACACCGGAGGATCTTCCTCATTTGAGAGGATGATGCTGAGCAGTTGCTTTTCAGTTTGCAACTATGTATTGCTGTTGTTATCTTGCCCTCTTTCCCTCCCTTTGGCTTTTTTAACTAGTTTTTGTGAAGTGAGTTTTATATGAGCACGTATATGTGGTATGGCTCTAAGTAGTGTGTATCATGCGCTAACAGGATCTGCTGGAGGATCCTGCTATCATGAGTGCCATTGATGAGGAAACTGAATTTAATGCCTTGGTGGTATGTGCCGCTACTAATTGCCTTGTTGTCAATGACCGATGAAATGACCTAATAGTTGTTGTGGGTTTAATTCTCAATTTTTGCAGGAAGAAGAAGCTGCTCTTCTTGAATCATTGTTAGGTGAAAGATGACCAGGTTGCTCTCATCAACTTTTTTAAGTTGCCCAAACTGCATTTATTTGGAAGTGGCCCATGAATTGTAACTTTCTATCCCTACCCTTAATTCTCATTTTCCAAGAAAAATAAAAGTGAAAAGTTAAGTACAGAAAAAAAAAAAAAAAAAGGATGATAAGTTGTAAATCATACATTTTGCCTAAATTCCGAATTGGATTTTTTTAAGTTCTTCTCATATTTGAGCTTTTTAGGCTTGATTGAAGTTTAGGTTAGTCAAGTTATTTTTTAGATTTATAAAAAAAAAAAAAAAATGTAACTATTTTAGCATGCCTTTTAAGTTCATGTTTGAGTTTTTTTGGGTTTCAGGTTTATTTCATCAGGTCTAATTACAATGTTGGAATCCTCCACTAGAATCAAATTTATATGCCTAATTTCTTTAACATATGGCTCAATTGAAGCACTAGCCCATATCAATATAAAAATTAATTCTAATGCTGCATTTGAATGCAATTGAACTCTTACTGGGGCAGGTTGTCATCTTTTTCTGTGCCTTCAGATTCAAATATTCCTGTGAAGGCTCTCTTTTTCTTTTTTTTTTTCTTCTTTTTCTCATTCTTTTTTCTGAACTTTTAACTGAAGCCCCAAAATCTCTTAAACAGTTAAATTGTTTTTTGATTTTTTATTATTATTAAGTAATAGCTATTATACATAATCATAATCCTAGGCCAAGTAAACATAGTCTTATTTATTTATTTAAAGTAAACATAATCATATCATACATAATCAATTATAATAATGAAATATGATGAATATCCTACTGCAAGTAAATATAGTCATGTCATTCATAATCATAATAATTTCAATTCAAGACAATTAAATTGTAAATCCTACATATTAAGAAACAATTTGTTCAATCCTCATTATTAAAATCTCTTTCTGACGCCATCGACGGAGCCAACAAATAATATACTAATATTTCATCTTTATTTTTTATTATACTATTTATTATTTAAATGGTCAATTATTAAAATTAAATTAAGATTATATCTAAATAATTTTGATTTTTTTAGAAAAAAATAAGCATTAAAATTAGACCATTGGGTTAATTAAATAATCAATACCACTAATACTCTTTTTAATATTATCATGCTCTTTAGTGATAACTCTAGTGGTCAACCTTTTTTAATTATCTAATTACTTGTCTATTTTTAATTTATTGCTAATGAATAATGTTGACTAATATGATTGTATGAAATCAATGTGAATCATTAATAATAAATTAATAATTAATACATAAAATATTGAAAATAAGTATTAAATATCAATAAATAAAAATCATTAATAAGTTTTTATTATGAACAAAATTAATTTCATATTTAACAGAATATAGTTTCATATTATTAATAAATGGCTTCAAAATCATTTAACTTTGAATTTTTATTTTTATATTATTTAATTATAATTATAATTATTTAATTTTAAAAGTTAACAAATTAAACTTGAATGATTCAAATATTAAACTTGAAATAACACAAATTCGAATAATTCAAAATCAAAATAATTCTAATCCAAAATAATCCAAATCTAAAATGCCTAAAACTTTTCTTAACCTAAACTCAAAATGACTCAATTGTTTTTTGAGCCAACCTAAACCCAGCTCAATCTACCCATTTGCCACCTATAGGTATTAAAATTTTTAAAAAAAAATTAAAAAAAAAAAAAGGAAACATGACAGTTTCTTCGGCTAGAGAAAATAAAAAAAAAATTCCACTAAAATGCAAAAAATCATCTTTAAAATATTAGTATAAAATATTTTAAATATTTTATTAATAAACTATTATTTAAATAAGCTAATTAAGTTGGATTGTAACTTGATTTTTTAAAAAATAAAAATCAATTTAGATGGACGATAAAATTAAAAATAATAGTATAAATAAAACTGATTACTATAATTATAAAATTAAAATTAATAATAAAGATATATGTTTGAACACAAACATAATAATGACAATGAGATGAATTTTAGTTGAAAAAAATATCACTAAAATATTATATTAAAATTTATATGAAATAAAAAATTTAAATTATTAAATATTTATAAAATTAATTAAAAATTTTAAAAAAATTATATCGAATAATGAGTAATAAAAAATAATTTGACTTCATCAAAAAATAAATGGTAAAAAATTTTTAATATAAAAATTAAAAGTAAAACAAAACTAAAGAAAAGATAGAGTTGAAAAATATAAAAGAAAAGAGGGTTAAAATTGAAAAAAAAATCCCCATTAAAATTTGCGTTTTGTCGTTGGACCTGTGAGAGTCTAATACATGACTAGAGCTATAGCACGATGAACCAGCGCACAATTGCTACCAAACGAAAAAAATGGTGCGATTACAAGTTTCATTGTCGCCTAATCGTTGCTGGATCAGAATCCAAATGGGGCCTAAGTTTGACGAGCTTGGCCCGAACTCAAGTCAATTCCATGAATACCATTAAATATTATTTAGTATCTCATAATTAAGTATATATATATATATATATATATGAAGAAAAATACTTTAAATTTAAATAATTTGTACCCATCGCAAAATCATTGAAACAATTTCCCATAACCTCTACACAATGTAGCATAGTTTAAAGAGTGTCGAAGATTATATATCCTTCAACTTTAACTCCAACTTTCATTATTTTATTTTATTATTGCTAAAAATACTTCTTGTTGATTAATAGTTTCGATTCTTTTAAACCAAAGTAAGTGTTAGCACTTTTCATTATTAAATTATTTTGGATCAAATTGAATCTGTAATTAGGGTTTGGATTAACTTTTTTTAAAATGTGTTTAAACCATCCACACCCTATTTGATCACAAGCAGTACTTATTAACATGAAATACTATTCTAGTTAATTTTGATAACACAGTAAAAATCATTCATATTTGGGTTAATTAATTTTGATAACATAGTAAAAATCATTTACCACTACATTAATACACCCCATTAATTTTCTCATTTCTCACTACATTGACCTCCATCTATAAAAGCACATTAGAGTGAAATTTATCCCCCATAAGTACAGAATGTCTTCTAAGCTTTCCTTGGTCCTAAAAGAAAGAGTTAAAAAGTTCCAGCACAAAAACGATTTTTGTTCATAACTATCCCTCTTATTGGGTTCACAAAATATTCATCAAGCAAACATGATTGCACCAATTTCTGTTTTTTTCTTTTTTTTCCCCAGGCAGTCACTGAAATCTAAAAACGTGCTTTCAGAATCAAGTAATTCAGGAGGCGTTCTTGAAAGTTTAATCATCAGAAAATGAAAAACTAACGAGTTCAAAATTCTGAAAAATTCTTCCAATGACAACTAGCTAGTCAGTTAAAAGTGAGCTCTTTCAACCTTCTATTGTTTTTATCAGACATCTTCCAGCCCAGCTACAACTTATTCCAGGAAGAGGACAGAAGATAATGGTTCATTCTTCCTCCACCAGTTTCTCCCCCTTAACATCTGGCTACAAAAGCCACAAGCAAAACACCTAGCAACTATCATTTCAGAAACTAGTTTATCATCCTATGACCATGTCATTTCAACATGACGTTTACCATGTAATTTGACTTGTGGCACAAACCCTAGGACACTGGAATGGATAGTAATGAACCCTGAACCCAAACAACACTATCTATCTAGCTTATTTGGCTCATTCATAACTCAAGAAGAACCTTGCAAAAGCATCCAAGCCAGAACTTCCTACTCCTGACCCCTAAACTGTCTCAGAGTTGCATGACTCTTTGTGTGAGTTTACACACACACACACACACAAATATTTACAATAACTAGCAATTTGGATCCCAGAAGCTCCACGTTCTTCAAATCACTCCTCCAATACAGTGAAATTGCACAAACTATAAGCACAAATTTGCTTCTCATGGTATAAAGCACCACAAACTCATAGAATATTCTAGTAGAACCATAGACTTATAGATTGCATTATAAAATTTTCTACAGACTTGTTGGTTTTAAGGCATTCCTTATATGTAAATTTCATCCTAAGACACAATAAGAGTTCAATAAGTTGAAGTTGTCACAAAACACCAAACATGAAAAAACTAGATTAAACGTAAGTTCAATTCTAAAAGACAGCAACCACTTTATTAACTCACTAGATTCTATACTTAATATTTCTACCAGCAGACGAAATTTCTCCATTCAGTTCAATTGTCACCTGATGCTTGCCTTTCCTCATTCTCTCTTCGTACTATTTCACTGCAAAAATGAAAAACAATTTATTTAGTTTTACAAGCATCATTTGCATCCAGAAATATCATAAAAATCTGGTGATACTAAAAGGCCATTTCCTGGCTACATACATTAAGGATGACTGATATAATTCAATTAACAGTAGTCAAGGCTGCACTAACTGCATATTTAGTAAGGGAAAGGAAATTGGAAAAAGGATAACAGGAAGGGAAAAAAGGATAATTTCCAGTAGAAAAGGATCATTTCAAATATAATCTTTCCATAGACAAAAGAATAGAAAGAGGTACTTGATTGAATCAAGTAATTGTGACCCTAAATCTCTCTTTCATATAGTTTCTTTCTATTCCATCGACCAACTTAAAGCCAATTTGTCCTATCCTATTTAAAAAAGATATATATATATATATATATATATATAACTAGATTAATGCATAATTGTTTGCTTTAATAGCAAAGCAAAACAGAATTGGTGAAATTAAAAAGCCATCAATTGAATTATGAGTCAAACAACTTTCTAAATAGCTTTTCTTCCAGAAGCAAAATTTTAATCACAATTAAAACCTAACATAAATCAAAGTAGTGACAGGTCCATATTCTTGTGTTATGTACTTGAAAGTGGAGAAAGCTTCTTTGCCTGGCATTCCGGCAGATTAAGCAAGATCAAGATTCAGGCATAAATTGAATATGAAAGAATCCTTTTAATTCTGGAAATTCAAGACTACTCATTGTAGAATGTCTTAGGGAAAAGAACCCTAGGGTTCCCTGGCATAAACTTCTAGAAAACAGTCTATTATTTAGTGGTTGGCAATCCTTGACTGGATTGCAACTTTAGTTAAATTCTGTTCACAGAACATTTCAATTCATTTCAATCTTTATTATTTCTAATCTAATGTAAGCTTCAGGAATAAACAAATGGTTGGTTATTCAGATTATGAGCTTTTTGGGTCTATTGGGGACATGAGAGGCAATAGTTTTGTTGCCAATGTGCTAAGGCTGGTTGGTCCAATTACATTTACTAAGTTCAAAACGAAAGGAACTCTATGAAGCACTATAACAATAATAAAGCAGCTGCAATGATCTTAAAGTTTGATACAAATGATGTTCAACTATGGTTTAATTCTATATCAGAGCTTGCTAAGAAGCCAATGAATGAAGGAATTTCTCAGCAGTGACGCCTCAATACCAAAATCTTAATTCTATATTGGTTTAACTTAGTTTCTTCAGTAGCAAGTTATCCAGCGTCTTTGTATGATAGAATTTCGATCATCCAAAAAAAAAAAAAACAACAATAATGAATAAAGCCTTAAGCAAATTGAAACACAATCACCCTAAAAACTATGAAATCCAAGGACAGTTTACATAATCACTAGTCATGATCAAAGAAATTTTAAATCAACATAGAAAATAATTAAATTTTAACAAAATTGGTCCATGAAAAATATATAAAAATACATTTTCATATATACAAAAACGCAACAACTAACAACCAAAGGGAGGCCAAATTAAAGCGTAAACAAACATTGAGAATAACAAAATTGAGAAAAAAAAAAAAGTACCGAAGCAAGTTCTTGAGATTGGCAACAGTGGCGAGATCAGCCTGTTGGGAGGCTTTGAAAATTCGGAACATGAGGGCCAACTTGATTTGGGTCCTGGCAGTTTGCTGGATAATGGTTTTAGTTTCTCTCTTCAATTCCTCACACTCGCTTTCAATCGCTTCGAATTTTTCCCTCACTTTTCTCTGCCCTTCTCTTATATTCTTCTGTTCCTCGCTGATTTCCTCCATCTCAGCTTTCAGCCTCCTTAACTTCTCTTGCATGTTCTTCATTCCACTCTTTCTCTTTCCCTACAAAACATTGCAAAAATTTCAAATTATTAAATCATAGCTCAAAACAATTTCATATTTTTCAAAAACTATATATGGAAGATGCAGTAAGGGCAACCGATTACATTCTTGGAATGCAATTTGAAACTTTTATTATAGTGATGAAAACGGCCACGTAAACAGAAGGGAGCCATTGTTTCGTCTACTCTCCAAATTTGCCTTAATTCTAATTCTGATAGGTTAGAATCAGATGGAGAGGCTGATTTATTTATAATAAATAAATAAATTCATAGACGCGAGTCACATAAATAAAACGAAAGAGATCACGCGACACTATCGCGAAAATTCTGATTCTCGCACGTTATATAAGAGAATAGCGTTATCCTTATTTATTTCCCTTTTTCTTGAGTGTTTATGTAATTTCAGTTTTAAAAAATTTTTATAGTTTTTTTGCATTAAAAGAAAACCGCCCTATTCTGTTAAAGAAAACACAACAACACCAATAAAAGAATTCGCCGAAGCCCGATACAATAGCACTTCAATTTAACTGGGCTTAGGGTTAGCGTAAAGCTCACGCTTTCTTTTTGATAAAATACCAGTTTTGGGTATTGCTATATTGGTACCCAAACTTTTCCTTATAATGATTTTGATTTTTTACTAAAAAAAAGAATTGAAAAAAAAAAAAAAACCGTATTAGTAAAAAAGTAAACAAACGTGTCACGTATGAGAAATTTTATGTACACGTTACAAGTCATCTAATCTAACTAGTTTATAACTCATACTGTGTATAAATTATTTTATCTATTTAAATATATATTTATATCATAAAATTTATATATTTTTTACAATTATATCTAAGCTTTTAAAATTTATGGCATATAAAATATAAATATATATTAATTAACATGTCATAAATATTAAACTTTATTATTATTATTATCTTGATCAAAATACTGAAAATAAATATGAAAAAAAATGAGATATTAGATATGAAATAAAAAGTAAAAAAGAATTGAATGTAAATATAATATTAGATTTTTAGAATAGCATCAAAATATAATATTAAATGATCAATTAAATAATAAAAAAATATTTACACATCTTTTTTAGATTATAATTTTGAGCAAAATACTGAAAAGAAAAATCAATTAAAAAATATGTAACTAACAAAAAAGAATTGAATATAAATAATGTCAAAAAAAATCATCTAAATAAAATAAACAACAAAATCACAAAAGCAACATAAATTTTAAAAGAAAATTGAATATTGGAAAAAAATTGACATATCACATATTATTATTAATAGGCTTAAAGTGATATGTTTTTTTTTTTTTAATTTAAAAGAAATTAATAGTAAGATTTTTGAAAATTGACAAAGATAGAAAAGATACGTGTAATTTTAATTTTAGAAAAAATATTTGTAATTATTTATTCTTTTACATATTTATAATAAAAAAATTAATAATTTATTTTTTAACATTATTTTAATTAAAAATTAACTATTTAGTTAATAAATATTTTTCCATATATTATTATCTTTTTATCTACATGATGTCGATCTAATCTTATATTACGTCTTAAACCTGAAGATTTGAAAGTAAACAACGTTGCATATTCATAAAAAGATCCCACAAGCATGTAAGACAATAGATATCATATTAATCAAACTCTAAAATATCATACTAATATAACAAGTCCAAACTCTAAAAGGTCTTTAAAAATTACAATTTATAAACCAAGTCTCTAAAATTCACATGTTGACACTTGTCAAAAAATACAATAATATTCTAATTTTATTATATCAAAGTACTTAAATTACGAAGCTATATAATGACAAAGGAAATATGAAGTCTTGCAACATAATCTCTTGTCAAAACTAAAATTTGAATATGCAAATATCTAAATTTAAAAATAAGAAAAATTAAAAGAATGATTATGACAACTGTAATAACTCATCTGTGTTCAGAATCAATTGAAATCGATTTTTATTATTTGTTATTATTACCCATATTATATTGTATTATATTATTATTATTATTATTATTATTATTATTACCTTTCTGTTTCTTCTTAAATTGCGATTGAATAAGGAATCTGAAATCTCTAATCACAAAGAAATCCGATTTACATGGTCAATCAGAATCAAATCCAAGGATTTTTCAAATAAATCAACAAAAACTTAGACTTAAAATCAGGTTCGAGCAGAATCCAATCTCAAGATTCAAGCTTTGATTTATTTTGTTCGATTCCTAAAATTTTTACTAATGAGGCCTATAAACTAGACAATATTACAGAAAACAGGACACGAGAGGAATTTAAAAAAAAAAAAAAAAACCTTTGTTGTTGCAATTTTGGGAAAAGTCTGGTTAGTTGGGTTTATGGGATTCGAAGTTTTGGGTGGTTGAAAGATGTTTGGATTTTTTGGTTTTTGTCATAGGGTGTGAGGATTGAGATTTTGGATTTATGGAATCAAGGTTGGATTTTTGGAAAATTTTAAAGAATCTAGGAAAATTTTGGGTTTTGAGATGATTTTTTAATTTTTTGATTGAATTTTCCAACAGGATTTGAGTTTTTTTGTTTAGTTTTTGACCAGTTTTGTAGAAATTAGTGTGTTTTCTAATTTTCGATTGAATTTCTGGGTTTTTCTATAGAGAAGTCAAAAAAAATTTTGAGCTAGAGAGAGATGGGACCGAAAGCGTCTGAAGACAAAATGGAGAACTTGGCTTTTATAGAGTTTCAAAACGATACCATTTTTACGAGCCCAAATTTGCTCATAACTTGAATAGGATTCGCACATCACCCGTGGTTCAACCTGACCCGATCATGAGTTTTTCTTTTTTCATTTTATTTTTATTTTTTGATTTTATTTTTGTTTATTTTATATTTTGATTTATTTTATTTTGATTTATTTTATTTTACTGACTTTTATTAATTATTTATTTTTACTAAGCAATTTATTATTTATTAAATATTTTATAAAAATTATATTTTTATTTCTGAAAAACCAAAAACAAAAACAAAATCTTTTCAAACAAATTCATGAATCCTACCACACTATTGAAGAATTTTTATGGATTTAAATTTTATGGAATCCACCAAACTATTGAGAAATTTTATAAATAAATTTTAAAAAATAAAAAAATAATTTTTATCCTACCAAACTATTGGAGGATTACTTTCTAAATTAAGTTTTACCAAACTATTAGGTAATTTAGTGAATTTTCTCAAAAAATAAAATTTTTATAAATATTTTCAAATAAAATCTCACTAAATTATTGGGAGATCTACCTTAAAGTAAATCTTACCAAATTATTGAAGGATTTTGCTAATTTTTTTGAATAAAATACATTAATAAATTTACTGACGAAGCATCTTCAAAGTGGGACACTAGTCTCATGAATACTTTTGAGGTGAAAAAATTATCTTAAATTACTACCAAACTATTAAAGTAATCTTAAGATCAATTTTCGATATTAAATATTTTGATAAATTATAAACATGTTTAAATCTTAGATAATTTGAAATCAAACTAGTACCATTCTTTGGATGGGTGCTGTAGGAGTGCTATAACATTCATCACACATAATCATACTTTCGAACCTAAAATTTGATTTCGTGAATTAGAATCTACTATTTAAAGATACCTAAGTCAATTTTAAGACTCTTTTTTAAAGGGGACAGATTCGATCAGGTGACCAATCGTACTTAAAAAAAAATTGGTGGTAACTCTTTTAATCTATGTCTAGTGGTAGGCCACGGATCTATACATTATGATAATTTGATGACTCCGCTGGGAAGATCGAGAGTCAAGTCAGTAAATGATTTCTTATTATCCAAGCCTTGCTTGATAAATTTGAGTTTTTTTTTCTTTCTTTCCTATTTCTTTCTTTTCCCTGCTTATATTTGTTCAATTATTCATTTATATATATATCTGTCATTCATTTGCATATGCATAAAACAAAGCTCTCCACCCGAGCTTTATCCTTATGAAGGAGTGAAGTACCTATGCTTTCATAAGATTTCATGTCTTCATTTGGGCCTACGAAACACTCTCACTCAAATTGAACCCTTTTTGTTTGTAACCTATGATGGGCAAAGATCGGGGTGCGTTACTAGTCTATGATGGACAATGATGTAAGAAATAATTTATGAACCTTTTAGAAATAATCCAAGCCATATATAGTCAACCCTAAGGGTCTGAACCTAGGTAGAGCCACACCTTCCCCTATGTTAGAAAATCCTAAATAGGATACATGATTGGATGTTTGTTTTACTTGTAAAATTATGTATTGTCTTTTCTTCTATATATTTGTATACTAACCCTATATGTTGGTCTTTATATTTATAATATTTTTTAATGCCTATTAACTTTTTCCTTTTATCATGTATTCATATCATTAGATTTATTATAAGGAATATTTGCCACAAAATAATTTTAATAAGAAAAGTCTCAGTTATATCTAAGAAAAGCCTAACAAAATCCTTTACTAGTCTAAAAAGGGAGTTTGAAGAGTTTAAGCTTGCAAACAAAAAATTAACAAAGGAAATCCAAGCACTTAAACAAGAAAATAATGAATGAAAGATTTTGTTCACTGACCTTAACACAATACGATCATCTACTAATCGAGAATTAATCTAACTTTTACAAGAAAATGGATAATTGCAAGCAAAGCTATGAGAAAGGGATGAAATGCTCTTTGAAGCACAAAGGCACATTCAAATGCTACATGGAATAGTAGTGAGAATCAAAGCTCAAATGGGGGCTGTGATTGAATAAACAAATGAAAGAAGCATATGTGAGAAAACATTACTAGTAGGAGTATCTACTTGATTAAATCACTATAGCTATTTACAAAGCCAAGGACATAGCAAAACAAATTGAAAAATAGAAGGCAAGGTTACCACCAGTGGGAGCAAATGGTCAAGAATTGATAGATTTCCTTAATAAAATGCAAAACTAGTATCGACGAGTTATGAATTTTTTTTCCCAATAAATTCTAAACTTTTCATGGATGTAATGTTGGATTTGACTGAAAATGACTTTCAATTCAATAAACATTTTCTTTGATAACAATTGTTATGTGGTAAATTTTTCTTATTGCATTCATGCATTTGGTTTTTGCATCCATTCTCATAAACATCATTCTAAATTTGCATATTATGGAAATCAAGGGGCAAGAATAGCTCAAGACCCGTATAACACTCAGGTTCAAGCTAAAAAGATGAACAAGGCAATGCGATCCATTTCGAGAGGTTAGAAAAAGCTTGAAGGTAATTGAGGGAAAACTAAGTAAGATCCTTAAAGCTTTAAAAAAGATTTAAAAAAAAAAGAAAAGAGGTGGAAAAAGATATTTCGCATAAAGTTACTAAGTCATTGTATCCTTTAGGGTTCTGTTCGTATCAAATCCAAATCGTTTCAAATCTTCAGTCACAACAGACCACGTTTCCAAGTTACAGCTACCTGGAAATATCTTATACACCTAGTCAAGGGAATGTTTAGAGCTATGCTAATCTTGTCTTCGTTAAAAAGGTAGTTGAGCCCATCCAAATCTCCAATCTAGATGAGACAAAAGAAAAAGTGAAGTTATAAATGGCTGCATCTTCAGAAAACTCTAAAATTGATCAAACAATAAGCATGATTGAATAAAGATTAAGAGCTATTGAAAAATAGATTTTTGTGGCTCTATTGATGCTACCAGCCTTTGTTTGGTCCCAGATATTATGATTCTTCTCAAATTTAAAGTACCAAAATTTAAAAAGTACGACGATACTAAGTGTCCCATTACACACATCACAATATATTATCGTAAAATGATAGTACAAGTCAACAATGAGAAACTACTCATGCATATGTTCTAAGATAGCTTAATCAGGTCTACTGTAAGGTAGTATGTTTAGTTGGACAAGAGTTGCATAAGATTGTGAAAAGATATAACTTGATCTTTCATCAACCAATATCGCCATATCATAGATATAGCTCCTAATCACCTTTCATTACAAGAAATTTAGAAAAAAAAATTTGAGTCCTTCAAGGAGTATGCCTAAAGATGGTGAGATGTCATTGCTCAAGTGTAGCCTCCCTTAACTGAAAAAAATGATAGTTTTATTTGTAAGTACTTTAAAGTCGTCCTATTATGAGAAGATGATAGGGAACACAATAAAGAATTTTGCTAATATAGTGATTTCAGGTGAGATCGTTAAAAATGTAATAAAAATGGTAAACTGAAAGAAGGTAAATCCTCTACTACTAAAAAGATGCCCAAGAAAAAGAAAAGTGAGACTCAAGTTGTGAGTTTCAAAATGCAACAATTCAAAAACTACCTTCAATTGATTTATCCCACATATCATCTTACTGTAAATTATGCTTCTGCTTTACCCTACCAATCAACTACACAACTTTCTTATCCATCCACAACAAGGCCCTCTATTCATCTAACTACCCTAATAAGTGGTCTACGAGAATCCTGAAATAAAAAAAAACCTACATTTGATCCTATTCCTATGAGCTACGTAGAACTATACCAAGACCTTTACAAAAACTACTTGATTGCTTTCATTCTCGTTAAATAACTTGAACATTCATATCCCAAATGGTATGATTCTACTGTTCACTATGACTATCATTATGGGATGACTGGCCATTCTATCAAAAATTATATCCTTTTGAAACATAGGGTGCAAAGTCTGATTAACGAATGGTTCATAAGCTTCAACCTAGTGGAAACATGACACCTAATGTCAGTGGTAACCCATTACCCAATCATTCAAAGGCATGATTTTGATAAGGTTGATTGAAACTGATTATCATCTTAGAACTTTTTAAGAATATGGATCTTTCTTATATGCTTGAATTTTATCTTATTTGTATCATTTTAATAAAAGTGATAGAGTTGATGCATTTTCATGACATTCTTCTTTTGTCTAAATCATCATTACTTACTTTTACCTTCTCATACTTTTTTTTCATATGTATTTTTTAATTTCAAATAATAAATATTCAGATAGTTATGATGATAATTCAGAATTCAATTTTGAAAAACTATCATTTATGATGATTTGATTAATAGATGAAAATTGTTAATTCATTGGGACTGCTAAATAAAAAAAAGATAAATTTATTGAAAAGTTTCAAAAGTGATGCATCACATAATCTTTGTAATTATTTATTCACAAATTTGCTATTGATCAATAAATATCTTTCATCGAAAGTATTTATGTTCAAGATGAAAAATAGCCATCTTTCTTTTGTCTTTTAAAAAAAATAAAAAAGAGAGTAAAATTATCCTTTGTTATCTCATTTGAGCCTGTTAAAAATTTTTTTTGAGAAACCCTAACTAAAGACCACCCCCACACTAAAGGCAAAGTTTGAGAAGCTAGTTTATCCTTAGTGATTTCAGGGGGTAAAGCCTTTTTGTACTCTAATTTTTCTTGAAAATTGATGAAAAGAAAATGAAAAAAAAAAAGAAATGAAAGAGAAATTAACAGGGCAAAATGCCAATATGCCCCATATGAAAATGATTCTTAGTTTGATCACGCTTCAAATATAATTTGGGCCTATTCTATTTCTTTCTTTCATAACACTTCACCCTAGCCTATATTTCATCCCTTAAAAGTCTATTTTGATCAAATATGAATACTCAAATTGAAGAATCATGAATTGAATTAAGACAGATTTGCTATTGGATTATTTGGAACTTTGATCAAAGTTTCATTAATGGATAAAGAGGGAAGAGAAATGAAAAGAAAAGATGAGAAAGAGGTGTGCAAAAAAAAAAAAAAAAAAGTAAAAAGTAAAAAAAATAAAAAAGAGAAAAATGGATACTTAAATTGAATCTAAAAAGGAGATTTAAGTAAAGATGAAAACTCGAAGAAACAACATCATGTGAGGGTCCTAGAAATAAGGATGATGATTGGCTCAAAGATTGAGGATATTGATAGAATATGTTTTTGAAAAAGATTTCTGAGTTGGAGTTCAAAATTGTCTGAACATACTTTTTCTTTTATAATAAAGACCCATTTTTCTTATCATTTACCAAATGTTATTGATCATGTCTATCACCAATTTGAATGATGGTAAATAAATGAATGACAATGTTTGTAAAGAGTGTTCCATTCTATTGAAAGAAATCCAAGATGAGATGAGTGCAAGAAGCCTAAGAAAATACTTTAAAAATGGACAAACAAGGTGATCTAGTGATGAATTCAGTGATAGATTAGTTGATATAACCTGTGATTTATGACCAGATGAGGAAAATAGCATAGAATGAATGATAGTTTGTTTTGAGATCATTAATGTTAAGAAACTGAGAGGGAATATATAAGATGGTGGAGTCTTGAGAACCTTGCTACCATAATTAAAATTTCATGGCATTGATTCAGTAATATCCGCACTACATACATTGTGCTTACATTGTATTTACATTTGTATCCTAGATAGGACATGCATTTGCATCATTACATTACTCATTTCAATCTCAGCTTAATTCAAATTATTTTTTTGACTTGTGGTTCAATCTCGGTCATTCTATCTCAGCTCAGCCCAAATCATTTTACTGACTTGTGGTTTCATCCTAGTCATTCGATCTTGACTTAGCCTAGATCATTTTTCTAACTTGTGGTTCAATCTCGGTAGTTTGATCTTAGCTCGGTCCAAATCATTTTCTTGACTTGTGGTTCAATCCCAGTCATTCGATCTCAACTCAGTCCAAATCATTTTCTGACTTGTGGTTCAATTTCAGTTGTTTGATCTCGGCTTAATCCAGATTATTTTCTTGACTTTTGGTTCAATCTTAATCGTTCGATCTTGGCTTAGTCTAGATCATTTTCCTGACTTATGGTTCAATACCAGTTATTCGATCTCAGTTAGAGTTGACAACGGGGCAGGGCGAGGTGGTTTTCTCTCTCTGCCTCTGACCCGATGCTTCAATGTTTTTATCCGATAGCCGACCCATCCCCGCTCGGAGGTTGTTATTGAAAAATTTGACCCCGATCCGCTAGAATATTATTTACCCGAATTTAACCCGATCCGACCCGAATTCAATCTATTACCTATTTAAATTTACCAAAAACGTAATAAATTATAATCTAAATATATTACAAGCATTAACAAATTTAACATAATCACTCACAAATTCAATCTTAGTACATACTATTTTTTTATCTAGTAAAAATCTCATAAATTCTCATCATAAATAATAGAATTATAAAATACATAAAATATAGTAAATTCAAACTCACAAATTCTTACCATAGATGATGGAATTATGAAATATATAAAACTTAGTAAACTAAAATTCAAATATCAAACAAGCATAAGTTAATAACTAAATTTAAACATAATACATGATACAAGATGAACATCAAAAGCTTAAATCACCACAATAAAAAGCTAAATTGTTTGAACATCCTTTCATCCAACATGATAAAAATCTTTCAAAATCACAACAAATCATTCCATCATCACTAAGCTCCATATCATCATTCTCTTCTAACCACACTAGCCCTATAAAATAAAACAATAAGATGAATAAATAAATCTCATAAAATAATATATTTAAAAATAATAATATAAAAAATGAATTAATTAAAAAAGATAATATTATTTACCAAACTAGTTATCTTTTCCTCAATCTCACTCACATCAACATCTTCGTAAAAATACTTTTCTTCTAATGAAATTGACCCTACAAATAAAATAATAAAATATTAACAAATAATATATAACAACAAAATATAATAACTAACAATATGCTAAAATAAAAAATAAAATTGCATAATATGCATTATTGTACCTTCTTCTTCAGCCATAACCAATTTTGTCAACATGTTAAAGCTTCTATAGTTGATGGATGAAGTCTATTACGTTGCGTACTCACCAATCTCTCTCCAGTACTAAAAGTAGACTCTGAAGCAACAGTAAAAATCGGTATGGCATAAATATCTCTAACAATAAGTTGTAAGGTCAGAAATTGAGGTCCAGTTAGTTTCCACCAATTCAATATATCAAAATCTCATTTTCTTGGTATGACTTCTTCATCCAAATAGTAATCTAACTCTGATTTTACTTTTGATTTTTTTTTCCTTGAAACAAAATCATCATAGTCTCTCAAATTTCCAATTCAGTAGCATCAACACCATCTAAGAATGAAAAGCTTGAACTAGAAGGTCCTTCTTCATTTTTCAAAGCCAATTTCTCCTCATACTCCTTAAGCAAATCCTGACATATTTGTACAATTCTTTCAATTTCAAATTCAGCATTTTCTCCATAAATCTTTTCAAAGTAATACTCCAATAACTCTGTTTTGTATCTTGGATCTAAAATTGTGGCAACACCCATTATACCATGCACATCATTCCAATATTTTTCAAATTTGCCTAACATGCTCACAGCTATACATGAAATAATTCTATTGGTATGCATAATCCATTCATTCAATGCCCATCTAATTTTATAAATATTAGGAAAATAAAGATTTGTAGTAGCATATTTTGTGCCAGAAAAACCTTCAGTGATATCATAAAACAATTTCAACTTCTCACAAATCTCAGTTGCAATGATCCAATCATTTTCAGTTGGTAAATATTTATACAAAAGATCACCATGTAATTGCACACAACGAGGAAAAACATCTTTATAAAACAAAGCTATTCGAAGCATTAAGTAAGTAGAGTTCCATCGTGTTTTGACATCAACACACAACTTTTTAAAAGTTGGAATGCGTAATTGACGCGCTGCCTCTTCAAATTTTTCCCATCTCTTTGTGTAACACTCCAAAAAAGGACATTATCATGAATTCTATCAATTCCATCTCCAATCACACTCAATCCATCTTTCACAATCAAATGCAAGATGTGTGCACAACAACGCATATGAAAAAAAGTCTCATTAAGCAAAAGTGCATCACAACCAATTCTATCAATTAACAATTCAATAACACCATCATTCACACTATAATTATCCACTGTAATAGATGAAAGTTTTCTATCAATATTTCAATCTAAGAAACATTTCATCAAACTTGAAGTAATGACCTCTTTCATATGTGGAGTTGTCACATATTCAAACCTAATTAAACAATCAATTATTTACATTAATTTAATAATTAATTCAATAATAATACTTAATAAAAAATTAACAATATCAAAATAAGACAATTTAATAAAATATACCTGATGATGCATTTTTGTAAGTTCTATTGATTATCGATGTAATGAGCAGTGACAGTCATGTATCCTCTTTTTTGGTGATTAGCAGTCCACATATCAGTTGTGATAGCAATTCTCTCTTCATTAGCTTTCAACTTAGATATTATCTTTGCCTTTTTCTCTTTGAAAATCTTTAAAATATCACTCTTTATAGTATTTCGAGAAGGCATAGCAAACAAAGGTTGGAGACTGTAAGAATACTTTCTGAATTGCACATGATCAACCATTGATAAGGGGTATTCATGCATGATTATCATCTTGGCAAGCTCCCTCCTTGTGACATTTTGATGAAAGGAAAAGTTTTTTAATGTTACTTTTTCATCTGCCTTCCTTTGATTTGCTAGCAACACTTATTGACGAATATCCATTTGAAATAGTTTGCTGTATCTCTCTGAATGATCACGCAAATGACTTGTCCTATTCTTAGACGTACCACCAAGTTTTTTCTTACAATAATTGCATATTGCCTTCCATTCATTATTGATCTTCTCTTTTCTAAAATGTTTCCATACTTCTGATTTTAACTTACTTGAGTTATACCCACTATTATCAACTTCAGCACCCTCGTTAGTCACACTTAATGATGGAGTTGTATTTTCGTCTGATGTTGGAATGGGAGTTTGCTGAATTGGTGACTGATGTGAGGTAGAAGTAAGAGGTGTTGGGGAACACGAATTATCTCCCAAATTAGACATTTCACCTTCATTCATAAAAAAAAAAATTAGAGTTATTATTTTTGATATTAACAAATAAAGCAACTAAATAAATTAACTGTTACTAAAAGCATAAGGACAACTATTCTTTTTCACGTTTTTCAGCATCCATTTCTCAAGACTTTAATACTGTACTTAAGTTTCCTTAAATTTTTTAAAACGAAACTAGAATTCCAACTTGCCATTGGAGATTTTAGGCCTATCATACATTAGAGAGCATGATTATTTTTACTCATTTTTTCTTGCCAAAAAAAAATAACAGTAAAAGTCTAGTGTAATAATTCTTTCCTTTGATAGTTCATATCATCCAATTCAAACAGTTAATCTAGCATTGACTCCAAGCAACATAAGCATTTAATCACAAACTTGAAGATAATGATTTTATACAGACTCTTCTAGGTTGAGACCACAAGTAAAATAATATTACACATTCTCCTATTGTCACAACTAGAAGCCTCAAAAATAATACTATAAACCTAAATAATGACACTGGCAACATTCAATTCAAGCATATTATATTGCGATCTAGACATAGATTCACAAGAACATCATTTAAAAAATTTGGAAGGAAATTTAGGCACGTAAAGAGAAAGAGAGAGAGATTATAATGTATGTCATGGAATCTACACATCAAAAGAAGATCAATGAGTAGCAGAGTTTGACAGGTAGGATTTTTCAATCCAAGTTAGAAGTGTAGTAACAAGAACATGACAAGGATTAACTTAAAAATTTGAACAATACTATAGAAAAAAGTAAATACCATAAGTCAAGCTTGTAAAAGATTCAGCCAAAGCTAAAAAAAATGGTTAAAAATCTTAAAGGCTCACAACAAAGTAATGCATGAATGGTCAACCAAATCTAAAAACATGCCAACAATTTTACTTAATAACAGATAATTCATAGGTCCAATTTTAATTACAGAGCATGTCTAAGTATCAATACCTTCATAAGGGTAACGTTATATGTAGAGACACTTGTTATGGGTGTTGAACTTCCATTTAGCTTTTAGTAAGTAGACATATTTTATTAGCATTTTTTATTGACAGAAATTTAATTTATTTGTATTATTAGCCTAGTATAATAATTTACTGGATGATATAATGCACACTTTTGCCATCCACGTGTTGTTCTTAAGAGTTGAATAACAGAGATGAAGATAGTTAATGGTAGCAAACCATCTAAAAACAACTAAATTTAATCTAAACATTGACTGATCAAAAGAATTGCTACTTATGCCTTGTCAGTGAAATCCTGGTTACTTCTTCTGACAGGCTGTTAACACCTAAAAGTGGGAATCTTTGTAACTCTAAGATAGTTTTCATCCTACATGTGTTTTGATGTAATTAAGGTTTGCAGCATGTTTGAATTGTTAATGCTTTTGCAAGTTTTATTTACGTACTGTAATATTACAAGTTTTTTTTTCTCTGTGGTAGCTGCACTTATTTGTGTTGCTGATTTTGTTCTTTTATAGCAAGATAATATACACATTTTATGCATAATCTGTCTTGAAGTATAGCAGCATGGTTTTGCATTCTGCGTTTTACATTCACATTCTACCCATTTTGTTCCTGGTTTTACTTCATAATTGTTTCAAAATTCAAAGTAAGCCATATAACACTAACATCGTATCTGCAGGTAATCCAGTATTCGCATTCTGCTTTGAATATCTTTGGCAGTTGTCCATCTTGGCTCACCTACCTCAGGTCTGATATTTTTTTTTCCAACTGAAATTCTATATCAACTCAAACAATATTGTATCTTACTTAACCCTTAATTTCTCTAAAAAACTACCAGTCTTTTCATATTGGTAGCTGGTTGACTTGTGGTACTTAAATTTTGCTATCTATATATTATTCCACTCAAAATAGAAACACTTTGAGCATTCAATTCAAGAACCAAGCCATTAAGGCCTCAGTATGTTCAATCTTTTTGTCTTGTTTCTAAGCTATTAGCAAGTATTTAAGAAAAATACATAATAAAAAATATTGATACTTGTAAATAAGATATGTAAAGGAGATGGCTTTGGCTTACCTCAAAATTACTGGTACTAATAGAGATTACTCAAATGAAGGTTTAGCTGTTGCAGACTTACAGTTTCTGTTTCTCAAAAGGGGAAACGACCATCATTGACTTTTTCTTGTTGGCTTAAAGGTTTTCTTTGCTGAAATAGAGGAAAGATTCGAAGGAAATGGTAATGGATGAAAGCTAAATGAAGGAAAAAAGGTGAGAGGTCAGAGGTTGTATTAGCTTGAGTGTTCTATTAACAGAGTTAATGACAAGAGTGCAGCGTGCTAGGTATGAAACTTTATCATCACCCTTGCTTCAGCGTATGAAGGCTATCGCTTCTATCTTCCTACCTTTATGGACTATAACCCTGACAAAATAGATGTTGGGTAGTCGTTTCGACATTCATTGAGAATGTAGACCCTGATTAGCAGCTTCCTGCACAACAGGCCTAGCGGGAGGCATAGCTTGTTCTCCTGGTTGCGGTTGATTGACCGATGGGGTACTTTTACTACGCCCGGAACTGGATGCGCCCGAATCCGGTTCCAACAAGACCCGTTCCTCGAAACTCGCCCACCTGCCCGAGGTCGATCCGCCGGAAGGGACGCGTCAGCGTCAGCGTCACGCTATGGATGGAAAAATTTTTTGAAGAGATCATGGAGTTTAAAATTCGACTGTAAATGCACCAAATCTGAAGGTGATAGTACCACTAACACCCACTACACTATCTGATAAGAGAGAAATCAATCGTCAAAAATTAATTAGGTGAACATTTCTCAGATTCAACTATGTGGATAAGATTTTCAGTTAGATTTTCACTACCTAATGCGGAGAAAGGATATGAAAGAACAAAACAGGGTCTGCCAAAAGAAACAAAGTTTAAAAACCCTAAAAGAAATTACTTATATATATATAGTAAGGGTATTTTGGTAAATATTTCAGATCGAGTTTCACATAAACCCGACCCGATCGAAAATCCATTTTTTCAAAAAAAAATTTGCCTCTAAATAATCCGGTCGGGTCGAAACCCAACGGTTTCGGGTTGATTTGTCGACCCTAATCTCAGTTTAGTCCAGATCATTTTTTTTACTTATGATTCAATCCTGATCGTTCAATCTTGGCTCAGTCCAGCTTATTTTTTTTATTTGTAGTTCAATCTCGGTCGTTTGATCTTGGCTCAATCCAAATCATTTTTTTAACTTATAGTTCAATCCTAGTTATTCGATCTCGACTCAGTCTAGATCATTTTTTTAACTTATGGTTCAATTCTGATCGTTTGATCTTGGCTTAGTCTAGATCATTTTCTTGACTTATGGATCAATCCTAGTCATTCGATCTCGACTCAGTCCAAATCATTTTTTTTTACTTATGATTCAATCTTAGTCGTTCGATCTCAGCTTAATCCAAATCATTTTCTTAACTTTTGGTTCAATCTCGATCATTCGATCTTAGCTTAGTCCAGATTATTTTTTTGACTTGTGGTTTAATCTTAGTCATTTGATCTCTGCTCAGTCTAGATCATTTCTCTGACTTACGGTTCAATCTGATCATTCGATCTCAGCTCAGTCCAGATCATTTTCTCAACTTGTAATTTAATCTCGATCGTTTGACCTAGACCCGATCTAGGTCAGCTTTCTTAACTTGTGATTCAATCTCGATCATTTGATCTCAGCTCAGTCCTAATCATCTTTTAAACTTATGGTTCAATATTGGTCGTTGATCTAGATCATCTTCTAGACTTACAATTCAATCTTGATCACTTGATTTCGGCTTAGTTCAGATCATTTTTCAAACTTGTGGCTCAATCTCGCTCATTTTTTTTTTTACTGATTTTACTCTTATTTTTGGATCAAAATAAAATAGATGTCTAGGTCTTTACATCATCCATGTCTAACAAGGATGTGCAAAGAGAGGCAGCTATAGATATTCATCTGTGTCTGGGGTCAATTGGGATTGATTTTTATTATTTGTTAGTATTACCTGTATTATATTATAGTATAGTATAACATATTATTATTATTATTATTATTATTATTATTTTCTTTTCGTTTCTTCCTAAATTACAATTGAATAAGGAATCTAAAATCTCCAGTCATAAAGTAATCCAATCTACATGGTCAATCAGAATCAAATCCAAAGATTTTTTTAGACAAATCAGTAAGGACTTAAGGTTAAAATTAGGTTCAGGTAGAATTCATTCTCAGGATTCAAGCCTGGGTCAGTTCTATCTGATCCCTAAAATTTTAAATAAATAGGCCTATAAATTGGACAATATTACAGAAAATAGGACATGGGAGAATTTTTGAAAAAAAAATTTGTTGTTGCAATTCTGGGAAAAAGTCTGGTCACTTGGGTTTCTGGGATTCAAAGTTTCTAAATTCGAAATTTCTGGGTGGTTGAAAGATGTTTGGATTTCTAGTTTTTGTCCTAGGGTGTGAGGATTGAGATTTTAGATTTATGGAATCAAGTTTGGATTTCTGAAAAAGTTTAAAGAATCTGAGAAAAATCTAAAAAAAATCTAGGTTTCGGGATAAATTTTTGAATTTTTCAATTGAATTTTTCGATAAGATTTTAGTTTTTCAGTCAGTTTCCAACTAGTTTTCCAAAAATCAATGGGTTTTCCAATTTTCAGTTGAATTTTTGGGTTTTCCTAAAGAGCAATCAAAGAATTTTTTTGGGCTAGAAAGAGACGAGATCGAGAGCTTTTAAAGGCAAAACGAAGAACTTGGCTTTTATAGGGTTTTAAAATGACATCGTTTTTGTGAGCCCAGATACACGCGTAATCCAAATAGAATCCATGCGCCACCTATGGTTCAACCCGACCCGATCGCAAGTTTTCTCTTTTTTTTTAATTTTATTTTATTTATTTTATATTTTGATTTTTTTTATTTTCAATTTTTTTATTTATTTTATTTTATTAACTTTTATTAATTCTTTATTTTTATAGAGCAATTATTATTTATTAAATATTTTTAAAAATTCTATTTTTATTTTTGAAAAACCAAAAACAAAAAAAAATATTTTCAAATAAATTCATGAATCTTACCAAACTATTTAAGAATTTTCATAGATTAAATTTTATGGAATCCACCAAATTATTGAAATTTTCATAAATAAATTTCAAAAAATAAAAAAATTATTTTTATCTTACCAAACTATTGAAAGATTACTTTCTAAATCAAGTCTTACCAAACTATTGGGAGATTTAATGAATTTTTTCAAAAGAATAAAATTTTTATAAATATTTTCAAATAAAATCTCATCAAACTATTGATAAATTTACCTCAAAGTAAATCTTACTAAACTATTTGAGGACTTTGCTAATTTTTTTGAATAAAATAAATTAATAAATTTACTAATAGAATCTCTTTAAAGTATGATACTAGTCTCCATGAATACTATTAAGATAAAAAAATTATCTTAAATTGCTACCAAACTATTGGAGTAATCTTAAGATCAATTTTCAATATTAAATATTTGGGTAAATTATAAACATGTTTAAGGCTTAGATAATTTGAAATCAAACTAATAACATTGTTTGAATGGGCGTTGTAAGAGTGTTATAACTTTTTTCACACGTAACTGTACTTTTAAACTTAAAATCTGGTTTCGTGGATTAGAATTTACTATTTAAAGATACCTAAGTCAATCTTATGACTCTTTTTTAAAGGGGATAGATTCGATCAAGTGACCAATCACACCAAAATAATAAAGATTGATGATGACTTCTTTAATCAATGTCTAGCGGTAGGTCCACTGATCTATACGTTATGACAATGACTCAACAAGTAACCAACATCTTTCTTTTAGATTAAACATGTTACAAAACATTTTAGGTCAAAACATTAACTAAATGATTCAAAAATATTTTGGTAATATTGTATTCATAAACATATTTCCACAAACCATATTCTCAAAATCAAATTCTCGTATTATAAAGCAAAATAAATTATTATAAAATTATAAATTTTATTAGTCTCTCTAACATACTATAATCACACTTTACCTCTGCAATATAAGTCAAAATCAAAATTACTTTTTTTAATGTAACGGGATTAAAGTATATCAGAAGTAATTAGATTATTGCACTTAATAGAACAAAATCACAATTTCCCTTTTATTGTAATGGGTTAGAAGAATATCACCAATGGCACGGTGAACAAAACAATTATTCTCAATTGATGGCACGTTCGAAACTAGTTTCTAGATCATAAAGTACATGTTGATATGGCCAATAAATAACCTCTGTTAGCAGGGTTGAAACATAGCCATATTAAGAGATAAAACCAAAATATAATTTTAGATTACCAAATATAAACAAAATCGATATTCATATATTTTCTCATAATAAATTTCGTATATCATTCAAAAGTAAAATTTCGTATTTAAAAAATGATGGATATATCAATATATTATTATGAAATCATATTCAGAGATCAAAGAAATAACAAAATCATAGCCAAATTCATAATAAAAAAAAATCATATATATACATTTTGCATGTTTAATCTGATTTACAAAATAAATGGACAAAACAATATACATTATATATATATATATATAAACTCTAGATATACCGAGACTGATTTTTAAAGAAAAAGATATCAAGTTATTTACGTATACTAGCTAAAAAACGAAGTAAAAAAAAAAAACAAAGAATTCAAAACCACACATAACCTATTAATCCAACAATATTTGAAGTCACAAACCAAAACTTATCTATTATCAAAATAATGACTTGGCTTTTCTAGTAAACATTCTAAGGTATTTAAGGTGTAGCAACATTTTTCATTAATTAAAATTAATTCTCAAAATATATTTTGTAAGTAAAAAGGATTTTATTTTATGATTTTAAAAGAATATTAAAATATTCAAAAATTGAAATAATAGACTAAAACTCAAAATCAATATCAAACATTACTTTAAATTTAGCTTTGTAAAACTTCTAAAGAAAAATAAATTCTTTTTATAAATTGACAACTTAAAGATAAATTTACAAAATATATGAATTCATACAAAAACTGATTAGAATTTATATGGTTTATAAAAAATTAGATAAATTATTAGGAAAAAATAATTTTCAAAATAATTTAAAATTAATTTAAAAAATAATTTGATTTTATCAAAAAATTAATGGTAAAAAATTTCAATATAAAAATTAAAAGTAAAACAAAAGCAAAGAAAAGATAGAGTTGAAAAAATATAAAAGAAAAGAGGGTTAAAATTGAAAAAAAAAAATCCCAATTAAAATTTGCGTTTTGTCGGACATATGAGAGTCTTACACATGACTGGAGCTATAGCACGATGAACTACAGCACATTTGCTACCAAACGAAAAAAATGGTGCGATTACAAGTTTCATTATCGCCTAATCGTTGCTGCAGCACAATCCAAATGGGGCCTAAGTTTGACGAGCTTGGCCCGAACTCAAGTCAATTCCATGAATACCATTAAATATTATTTAGTATCTCATAAATAAATAGTTTATATATATATATATATTATATATATGAAGAAAAATACTTTAAATTTAAATAATTTGTACCCATCGCAAAATCATTTAAACAATTTCCCATAACCTCTACAAAATGTAAGCATAGATTAAAGAGTGTTTAAGATTATATATCCTTCGACTTTAACTCCAACTTTCATTACTTTATTTTATTATTGCTAAAAGCACTTCTTGTTGATTAATAGTTTCGATTCTTTTAAACTAAAGGAAGTGTTAACATAAATATATTGTTGAGTTTTCATGATTAAATTATGTTGGATCAAATTGAGTGCGTAATTGGGGTTTGGATTAACTTTTTTTTAAATGTTTTTAAACCGTCCACACCCCATTTGATCACAAGCAATACCTCTTAACAAGAAAGACTATTTTAGTTAATTTTGAAAACACAGTAAAAATCATTCATATTTGGGTTAATTAATTTTGATAACATAGTAAAAATCATTTATTTTAATCCTACATTTACCATTACATTAATACACCCCATTAATTTTCTCATTTCTCATTACATATACCACCATCTATTAAAGCACATTAGAGTGGGATTTATCCCCCATAAGTACGGAATGCCTTCTAAGCTTTCCTTGGTCCTAAAAGAAAGAGTTAAAAAGTTCCAGCACAAAAAAGAATTTTGTTCATAACCATCCCTTCTTATTGGTTTCACAAAATATTCATTAAGCAAACATGATTCCACCAATTTCTGTTCTTTTTTTTTTCCCAGTCACTCACTGATATCTAAAAACGTGCTTTCAGAATCAAGTAATTCAGGAGGCGTTCTTGAAAGGTCAATCATCAGAAAATGAAAACTAACAACTTCAAAATTCTGAAAAAATTCTTCAAATGACAACTAGCTAGTCAGTTAAAAGTGAGCTCTTTCAACCTTCTATTGTTTTTATCAGACATCTTCCAGCCCAGCTACAACTTATTCCAGGAAGAGGACAGAAGAAGATAATGGTTCATTCTTCCTCCACCAGTTTCTCCCCCTTTAACATCTGGCTACAAAAGCCACAAGCAAAGTACATAGCAACTATCATTTCAGAAACTAGGTTATCATCCTATGACCATGTCATTCCAACATGAGATTTACTATGTAATTTGACTTGCGGCACAAACCCTAGGACATTGGAATGGATAGTAATGAACCCTGAACCCAAACGACACTATCTATCTAGCTTATTTGGCTCATTCATAACTCAAGAAGACCTTGCAAAAGCATCCAAGCCAGAACTTCCTACTCCTGACCCCTAAACTGTCTCAGAGTTGCATGACTCTTTGTGTGAGTTTAGACACACACACAAATATTTACAATAACTAGCAATTTGGATCCCAGAAGCTCCACGTTCTTCAAATCACTCCTCCAATACAGTGAAATTGCACAAACTATAAGCACAAATTTGCTCCTCATGGTATAAAGCACCACAAACTCATAGAATATTCTAGTAGAACCATAGACTTATAGATTGCATTATAAAATTTTCTACGCACTTGTTGGTTTTAAGGCATTCCTTACATGTAAATTTCATCCTAAGACACAATAACAGTTCAACAAGTTGAAGTTGTCACAAAACACCAAACATGAAAAAACTAGATTAAACATAAGTTGATAACAACAAACTCAATTCTAAAAGACAGCAACCACTTTATTACTCACTAGATTCTATACTTAATATTTCTACCAGCAGACGAAATTTCTCCATTCAGTTCAATTGTCACCTGATGCTTGCCTTTCCTCATTCTCTCTTCGTACTATTTCACTGCAAAAATGAAAAACAATTTATTTAGTTTTACAAGCACCATTTGCATCCAGAAATATCATAAAAATCTTGGGATACTAAAAGGCCATTTCCTGGCTGCATACATTAAGGACGACTGATATAATTCAATTAACAGTAGTCAAGGCTGCACTAACTGCATATTTAGTAAGGGAAAGGAAATTGGAAAAAGGATAACAGGAAGGGAAAAAAGGATAATTTCCAGTAGAAAAGGATCATTTCAAATATAATCTTTCCATAGACAAAAGAATAGAAAGAGGTACTTGATTGAATCAAGTAATTGTGATCCCTAAATCTCTCTTTCATATAGTTTCTTTCTATTCCATCGACCAACTTAAAGCCAACTTGTCCTACCCTATTTAAAAAAGAAATATGTATCTATATATATATATATAACTAGATCAATGCATAATTGTTTGCTTTAATAGCAAAGCAAAAAAGAATTGGTGAAATTGAAAAGCCATCAATTAAATTATGAGTCAAACAACTTTCTAAATAGCTTTTCTTCCAGAAGCAAAATTTTAATCGCAATTAAAACCTAAGATAAATCAAAGCAGTGACAGGTCCATATTCTTGTGTTTTGTACTTGGAAGTGGAGAAAGCTTCTTTGCCTGGCACTCCGGCAGATTAAGCGAGATCTAGATTCAGGCATAAATTGAATATGAAAGAATCCTTTTAATTCTGGAAATTCAAGACTACTCATTGTAGAGTGTCTTAGGGAAAAGAACCCCTGGGTTCCCTGGCATAAACTTCTAGAAAACAGTCTATTATTTAGTGGTTGGCAATCCTTGACTGGATTGCAACTTTAGTTAAGTTCTGTTCATAGAACATTTCAATTCATTCCAATCTTTATTATTTCTAATCTAATGTAAGCTTCAGGAATAAACAAATGGTTGGTTATTCAGATTATGAGCTTTTTGGGTCTATTGGGGACATGAGGCAATAGTTTTGTTGCCAATGTGCTAAGGGTTGGTTGGTCCAATTACATTTACTAAGTTCGAAACAAAAGGAACTCTATGAAGCACTATAACAATAACAAAGCAGCTGCAATGATCTTAAAGTCTGATACAAATGATGTTCAACCATGGCTTAATTCTATATCAGAGCTTGCTAAGAAGCCAATAAATGAAGGAATTTCTCAGCAGTGAAGCCTCAATACCAAAATCTTAATTCTATATTGGTTTAACTTAGTTTCTTCAGTAGCAAGTTATCCAGGGTCTTTGTATGATAGAATTTCCATCATCCAAAAAAAAAAAAAAAAAACAACAATAATGAATAAAGCCTTAAGCAAATTGAAACACAATCACCCTAAAAACTATGAAATCCAAGTACAGTTTACATAATCACTAGTCATGATCAAAGAAATTTTATATCAACATAGAAAATAATTAAAATTTAACAAAATTGGTCCATGAAAAATATATAAAAATACATTTTCATATATACAAAAACGCAACAACTAACAACCAAAGGGAGGCCAAATTAAAGCGTAAACAAACATTGAGAATAAAAAAATTGAGAAAAAAAAAAGTACCGAAGCAAGTTCTTGAGATTGGCGACAGTGGCGAGATCAGCCTGTTGGGAGGCTTTGAAAATTCGGAACATGAGGGCCAACTTGATTTGGGTCCGGGCACTTTGCTGGATAATGGTTTTAGTTTCTCTCTTCAATTCCTCACACCCGCTTTCAATCGCTTCGAATTTTTCCCTCACTTTTCTCTGCCCTTCTCTTATATTCTTCTGTTCCTCGCTGATTTCCTCCATCTCAGCTTTCAGCCTCCTTAACTTCTCTTGCATGTTCTTCGTTCCACTCTTTCTCTTTCCCTACAAAACATTGAAAAATTTTCAAATTATTAAATCATAGCTCAAAGCAATTTCATATTTTTCAAAAAAACAAATGGAAGATGCAGTAAGAGAAACCGATTACATTCTTGGAATGCAATTTGAAACTTTTATTATAGTGATGAAAACGGCCACGTAAACAGAAGGGAGCCATTGTTTCGTCTACTCTCTAAATTGGCCCTAATTCTAATTCTGATAAGTTAGAATCAGAGATGGAGAGGCTGATTTATTTATAATGAATAAATAAATTCATAGACGTGAGTCACAGACACGAAGCGAAAGAGATCGCGCGACTCTAACGCGAAAACCCTGATTCTCGAACGTTATATTAGAGAATAGCGCTAGCCTTATTTATTTTTCTTTTTTTCGAGTGTTTATGTAATTTCAGTTTTTAAAAATTTTCATAGTTTTTTTGCATTAAAAGAAAACCGCCCTACAATAACTTCTGTTGCAGAGTAAAAAACAACAAACCAGTAAAAAAGAATTCGCTGAAGCCTGAAACGATAGCTCTTCAATTTCACTGGGTTTATCAAAGCGTGAAGCTCACGCTTTCTTTTTATAAATTATATTGTTAGTCCTTTAAGTTCTGGGTATTGCTATATTGGTACCTCAACTTTTAATTTTCGCTCCTTATATAGGATTTTGATTTTTTACTAAAAAAGAATTGAAAAAAAAAAAACGTCATATTAGTAAAAATGTAAACAAACGTGTCACGTATAAGAAATTTTATACACACGTTGTAAGTCATCTAATCTAACAAGTTTGTAACTGATACTATGCATAAATTATTTTATTTATTTAAATATATATTTATATCCTAAAATTTATATATATTTTATAATTATATCTAAGTTTTTAAAATTTATGACTTATAAAATATAAATATATATTCAATTAACATGTCATAAAAATTAAACTTTATTATTATTATTATTATTATTATTATTATTATTATTATTATCATCTTGATCACAATACTGAAAATAAATGTGAAAAAAAAAGAGATATTAGATATAGAATTAAAAGTGAAAAAAAATTGAATGTAAATATAATATTAGATTTTTAGAATAACATCAAAATATAATATTAAATGATTAATTAAATAATAATAAAATATTTACATATCTTTTTTAAAATATAATTTTGATCAAAATACAAACAGAAAAAATCAATTAAGAAATGTGTGACAAACAAAAAAGAATTGAATATAAATAATATCAAAAGGAAAAAAAATCATCTAAATAAAATAAACAACAAAATCACAAAAGCAACATAAATTTTAAAGAAAAATTGAATATTGGGAAAAAATTGACATATCATGTATTATTATTAATAGGCTTAAAGTGACATGCATTTTTTGAATTTAAAAAGAAATTAATAGTAAGGTATTTGAAAATTGAAAAAGATAGAAGAGATATGTGTAATTTGAAATTTAGAGAAAATATTTTTTAATTATTTATTTTTTGCATATTTATAGTAAAAAAATCAATAATTTATTTTTTAAATTTAACATTATTTTAATTAAAAATTAACTATTTAGTTAATGAATTTTTTGTCATATATTATTATCTTTTTATCTACATAATGTTGATCTAACCCTATGTCATGCCCTAAATCTGAAGATTTATGACTTACAATGCTGCATACTCATAAGAAGATCCCATAAGCATGTAAGAAAACTGATATCATACTAATCAAACTTTAAAATACCATATTAATTAAAAATCAAACTCTAAAGGTTTTTCAAAAATTACAGTTTATAAAATCAAGTTTTCGAAATTCACATGTTACACTTAATCGAAAAATACAATAATATTTTAATTTTATTATATCAAGGTACTCAAATTAAAAAGCTATATAATGGCAAAAGAAAGATAAAGTCTTGCAACATAATTTCTTGTCAAAACTAAGTTCCAAATATGCAAATATCTAAATTTGAAAGTAAGAAAAATTAAAAAAAAATACGATGATTCAGCAAGTAACTAACATCCTTTTGTTTGATTAAGTATGTTACAAAATATTTAGGTCAAAATATTGATTGAATAATTTAAAAATATTTTGGGTAATCTTGTATTCACAAACATATTTTCACAAATCATATTCTCAAAATCATATTCTCATATTATAAAGCAAAATAAAATATTATAAAATTATAAGTTTTATTAGTCTCTCTAACATACTATGATCAAACTTTACCTCTGTAGCATAGGTCAAAATAAGAATTACTCTTTTAGTGTAATAAAACTAAAGTATATCAGAAGTAACTAAATTATTCCACTTAATAGAACAAAATCATAATTTCTCTTTTATTGTAATAGGATAAAAGTATATTACCGATGGCACAATGAACAAAACAACTATTCTCAATTAGTGGCACATTTGAAACTAGTTTCTAGATTATAAAGTACATATCGACATGATCAATAATTAACTCTCATTAGCAAGGTCAAAACATAGCCATACTAGAATATAAAATCAAAAAATATTTTTAGATTACCAAACATAAATAAAATCAATATTCATATACTTTTTCATAACATTATTTCGTAAATAATAAATTTCGTATATCATTAAAAAGTAAAATTTCATATTTAAAAAATTGATGGATATATCAATATATTATTATGAAATCATATTCAGATATTAAAGAAATAACAAAATCATATCCAAATTCATAATAAAAAAAATTATATATATACATTTTGTATGTTTAACCCGATTTACAAAACAAATGGACAAAACAATATACATTATATATATAAACTCTAGACATACTGAGACTAATTTTTAGAGAGTGAAAAATCGAAAAGATATCAAATTACTTATATATACTTGCCAAAGAATGACGCCAAAAAGAAAGAATTCAAAACCACACATAACCTATTAATTCAACAATATTCGAAGTCACAAATCAAAACTTATCTATTATCAAAATAATGACCTAGCTTTTCTAGTAGACATTTTAAGGTGTTTAAGGTGTAGCAACATTTTTCATTAATTAAAATTAATTCTAAAAATATATTTTGTAAGTAAAAAAGATTTTATTTTATGATTTTAAAATAATACTAAAATATCAAAAAATTGAAATAATAGGCTAAAACTCAAAATCAATATCAAACCTAGTATTTGGATGAGATAAATCATGACATTACTTTATATTTAGTTTTGAAAAACTTCTTAGGAAAAATAATTTTTTTTTTTGTAAATTGACAACTTAAAGATAATTTTACAAAATATATTAATTCATACAAAAAATGATTAAAATTTATACAATCAAAATTTATACTGTTTATAACAAATTAGATGAATTATTAGGCAAAAATAATTTTCAAAATAATTTAAAAATAATTTTTATAAGTGGTTGAAATTTTGAATTTTCAATCATTTACTCTACTTTGAGTATTTGTATCTAATATATTATATTAAATCCAGAGGTAAAAGCAACATTAATTCATAGTTTACATGTAATATTATAATTTAAAATTTTGTTTCACTTAAAAAAACGCTAAAAATCATAAGTTTTGAAGATCTAAAATTTGAAAATTATCACAAAAATATCTAGAATTTATGGGTTTTAAAACTATTTGGTTATTTTCAAGGCTTTTATTTTTTTAGCATAAAAATCCCTTGATCAAGTTATTTATATCAAAATCAAGATCGTATATCATATTACAAAAAACTACCAAAGAATTAACCAAAAAATTTATCAAAATATGAAGTTTCAGTGACTTAAAGTTAGGTTATTAAAATTGTTTAATATTATTTTTTTAACTTTAAAATATTCATAAATTTTAAAATACACAATCAAATGAGGGGGTGCAAAATCCATTAAAAATGTCTAGAGAAGACCCTTTTGTAGGTACCAAATATTCCATCGAAAAATTACCAAAAAATCATTTAAAAATTGAAAATCTATATTATATAATCATAAATAAAAATGAGTTATTATTTCATTTACACTATAATTTTATTCTAATTGTAATTTTGATTTCTTAAAATCAGAGATTGAGAAGTTAATTTATTTATAATGAATAAATAAATTTATAGATGCGAATCATATAATAAAAAAAAAAAAAATCGCATGACTCTAATGTTAAAACTCTAACTCTCACAAATTATGAGCGTTATCTTTAGTCTTTTTTTTTTATTTTTCAACGCGTACTTATGTAATGTCAGTTTTAATTTATTTCTAAGGAGGCAAAGCCCTATTATAAGATAAGAGAGAGGGGATTGATTCAAAATTAAATTTTTATGTCTTTTTAAAACTTTTGTGATCATTAAATTACGACAGAAAATAAAAATTTTATACTTTTTTACATAAAAAAAAAAAAAAAACCTTTTCATTTACTCCCGTCATCCTATTAAGTTAAAAAAATTAAAAATTAAAAATAAAAATAGTAAAAAAAATCGCTGAAGCCCGGAAGGAAAGCTTTTCAATTTCATCGTATCGGGTTTATCAAAGCGTGAAGCTCACGCTTTCTTTTGATAAAATATGCAGTTCGTCCTTTAAGTTTTGGGTATTGCTACATTAGTACCCCCCAACTTTTAATTTTTTTGGTCCTTATAATGATTTTGATTTTTTACTAACAAATTTAAATCTAAAAAAGAATTGGAAAAAAAAGTTATGAATATTATAAAAATGTAAATAAACGTGTCACATTGTGAGAAATTTAACGCACACGTTATAAGTCATCTAATCTAGCTAACTCGTAACTCATGAATGAATTATTTTATTTATTAAATATATGTTTACATTACAAATTTATTTATTTATTTTTTACAGTTATATGTAAATTTTTAAAATTTTATGGCATATATGAAATATAAATACATATTCAATTAATATATCATAGAAATTAAAATTTAGTATTATTATTTTGATCAATATACTGAAAACAAATTTGAAAAAAACAACATATTAGATATGGAACAAAAAGTAAAAAAGAATTTAATATCAATAATATTGGTTTTTTAAAATAACATAAAAATAAAATATTAAATGAGCAATTAAATAATAAAAAAAATATTTACATACCTTTAATAAATTATGATTTCGATCAAAATACTAAAAAATATCAGTTAAAAAATGTTTGACAAACAAAAATGAGTTGAATATAAATAATATCAAAAGAAAAAAATCATTTAAGTAAAATAAACAATAAAATAAAAAAAATAATATAAATCTTAAAGGAAAATTGAATACTGAAAAAAAAAAGAGGAAGTACATATTATTAATAAACTTAAAGTAATATGTTTTTCTTTTTAATTTAAAAAGAAACTAGCAATAAAATATTTAAAAATTGAGAAAGACATAAAAGATATGTGTGATTTTGAATTTAGAAAAAATATATTTTTTATTATTTATTTTTGCATATTTATAATAAAAATATCAATAATTTAATTTGTTTTTAAATTTAACATTATTTTTATTAAAAGTTAATTACTTGATTAGTGAATGTTTTGTCATATATAATGTACTTATATAGTTTAAATGTAACATAAAAAATATGTACATATTTTATAAATTTTAAATGAGATTTTAATTTTTAATTGAAATGATCTGAATAATTTTATCTCATTTAAATGAGGATGAAGATTATGAAATGTTTAACATAATAATAGTTGGATAAGTCTAATTTTTAAGATTTGAAACATTTTTTAAATTCAAATAACAAGATTATTGATAGACAACTACAATTAAAGAATTATTTTATGTGAGATTATATGTAAGTAAATCTTATCAAATAATCAGATATTTTATAATATAATATTATATATGATATATAATTTAATAAGTGTAAATATGAAATCTCAAATTTGAATCTCAAATATCTTATATATATATATAAATATACTATTTTCATTAATTTGTTTATCCAATATTTTCTTAACCTATAATTCTTGAGTTTTTTTTAAGGTAAAATATTACAAGTAAATTACAATCACAATTAAATAATTTTCATTATCTATCAAGTAAAACATATTTAATTAGACTCGCGTGTGTGGTTCTAAACAAACAAATCAATTAAAAAGTATAATATAAAGTTAAATTAAACTCGCGTGTGTGGTACTCCTTCTTTAACTGTCCAATTAGTACCTTATATATATATATATATATATCTATGTACAAACTCATTAATTATTAATTCATTTGAGTTGCATATATACGAAGACAAGAACAAGTGTTAGAATTTAAGTATAATTATTGGATTTCTTTTATCAATTTAAGTTTTTTTTTTTTTTTATAATTTGTTAGTGGACTTAAAAATTCGGCCCTTTGTCCAAGGAAAAAGCTCTAAAAGCAAAATTGCAAAAGATGTTATGCCTTGCAAGAGAAAATATGATATTTAAAAATTAAATTTTAATCATGTATGAACAAACACTACATGATCAAAGAAGTATCATGTGGCACTCTTTTATTTTTTTATTTTTATTTTTTTTCAGTTTTTTTATCCTTTTTTTACTAATTTTTATATTTAATAAATATTTTTTATAAATTTTATTTTCAAAAGTGAGACCCACTTTACTCTACGCTTTTTTTTAATCTTTATTTTTTAATAAAAATATTATATTTATAAATAATTAAGATACAATTCATTCATTCATTAATTATATAAATTCTGTTTATTTTTATCTTTATTTGACTCTCATTCAATATATTAATGTAATATCTTATTTTTTAAAACTTTTTTATCCTTTTTTACAGCTCTTTTTTGTTTTTATTTAGATAAATTTGTTTTAGAAGCCTAATTGAGATGTTAATGAGGTACAATAATTTTATTTTTTTTCATTTCATTTCAAATTTTAATTATATAAAATTTGCAACAAAGGAGTTGATGGATAGATAAATAATTCGTATATGATGAGTTGAAATTTGACTCGGTCTAATAGTGGTCATTTTTTCTTTTTTTAAATTTTTTTGCTTTTTTTTTAATTTATTGTTTTTTAATTAGATCATTTTTGTAAAAAAAAATGTTAATAAAGGTGTCAATGTCGAATTCTCATTTGTTTATTTCCTTTTGTATATTTTTTATTTTCTAATCAAATTAATTTTATAATAAAATGAGTAGATTAATAAAGATGATAAAATAATTAATATCCAATAAATTTTTATCTGTTTTGATTCGATATGAACGTATTTAAAAAAAATCAATATTGAATCAATCCAAGTTGATTTTTAATAAAAACTAATGATAGAATAAAAGTATATTTATTTAATTTTATATTTAAATATGTATTTATTGATTTTTTATTTAAAATTTGATATTAAATGAGTTTCACACAAAGAAAATTAAAAAAATTTTTTCTTTTTTTTAAAAATTTTTTTCTTTTTTTTTTCATTTATTGTTTTTTAATTAGATCATTTTTGTAAAAAAAAAAATGTTAATAAAGGTGTCAATGTCGAATTCTCATTTGTTTATTTCCTTTTGTATATTTTTATTTTTCTACAATGATTTTCAATAAAATGAGTCGATTTTAAAGATGATAAAATATTATATCCATAAATTTTTTTATCTTTTTGATTCGATATGAAAGTATTTAAAAATAATTTGAATGCAATCCAAGTTGATTTTTAATAAAAAACTAATGAAAGAATCCAAAGTAAATTTATTATTTTATTATTAAATATGTATTTATCGATTTTTTATTTAAAATTTGATATTAAATGAGTTTCACAAAAAAAATTAAAAATTTTCTTATAATTGATATTTTGTAAAAATAAATTGTCCATTTAAGTATTACGTTCACTTTCATTTGAGTTTTTTTATCTTTATTTTTTAAAATTAAATAAAATTAAAAAAGCGATGAATAAAAATTATAAATAAAAAAATTTTAATCCATAACAATGAGCGATATCCCACCTAAATGAATATTATTATTTATTCTTTTATTAAATTTTATACTAAAATGGATATTTTGATAAATTTTATTAAATAGAAGCACCGGTGTTTAGGTTGGATTATAACATATTGGGCTGAAGCAGAAAAGCCTGATAAAGTTAGGTCGACGTCGTTTTCAAAAAAACATGGAAGTCTATGAAAACCCAAGGACTGGTAGTTTTTAATCTTTTCTACTTTTCCTTTTCTTGCGCTTCAAGCCAAATTCGAAGTCCGAGAAACGCGAACGGCAGCCTTAGCAATGGTGGTGGAACCGAAACTCTCGTTGGAGCTTCCGTTCCCAACCACAATATTTGAGCCGAAGATATAATTGTAAAAAATATATAATTTTTTGATATAAATATATATTTAAATAAATAAAATAAGTTATCCATAATATGAGTTATAAACTAGTTAGATTAGATGACTTACAATGTGTGTATAAAAATTTCTCATACGTGACACGTTTGTTTACATTTTTACTAATATGATGTTTTTTTTTTCAATTATTTTTTAATAAAAAATCAAAATCGTATATAAGGTCAAAAAATTACAAGTATATCTTATCAAAAGAAAGTGTGAGCTTTACACTTTGATAAACCAGTGAAATTGAAAAGATAAGACACGTGTTAATTTTATATCAATTTTAAAAACGTCAAAAAAAAAAGATTGTACGATCGGCTTTATCTCGTGACACGCGTCTATAATTATTTGTTTATGTATTCTTAACATGTCAACCTTTTCATATTTGATTCTAACCTATGAGCAAATTTGGAGAGTAAACGAAACAATTGCTCCCCGTTTTCATCACTATAATAAACGTTTCAAATGGCATTTCAAGAAGGTAATCAGTTTCTCTTACTGAATCTTCCATTTGTTGTTTTGAAAAATATGAAATTGTTTTGAGCTATGATTTAATAATTTGAAAATTTTTCAATGTTTTGTCTGAGAAAGAGTGATATTATTATACTTTTAACAATATATATGCATAGATATGAGGAGACGGATCTGCTCCAAGCGCCTCGCTCCAACTGATATCAGCAAAAGATTGGCTATCCCCACCAAGAGTCTTGCCTTCTTCCCAAGTAGCAGATCTCGTCCCATGGAGTTTCCAGTTCATGAAGAAGAGAGTAGTGGGCGCGTGTGGACGTTTGCTTGCTCGATCCGCAAAACAGGCTTCAAAAAGCCTGTTTTGCAGAAGGAATGGCTACTTTTTGTTGATTTTCATGATCTAAGAGTTGGTGATGTAGTGACAATTTATGAGCACGTATCTGAAGATGAAATCAAGTTGTTTGGTAAGCTTTTGCGTCGTTTATATTATCACTCTATTAAGGTTGAGAGAGCTGCACCCAATGATGATGCTAATGAAGCTGATGCGATGTAAAGTAGAGGCCGAGAGGAAGAGAGGCCGAGATTCGGTTTCTAGTATATGGATAGTATGTATTCCACGCATGCAATTTCCAGAATGAATATGCAACTAAAGACCTATGTTGCACATATAGTGCGCAATAGCAGGTATCTATTGCCTCCGCCTTCATCTCTCTATTGTTTGTTTTTTGCATTTGAATTTCGATTTCTAAGTTTTAAAATTATTTAATTATTTTCAAAATTTTGATTCTTTTAACATAAAAATTCTTTAATCAAGTCATTTATACTAAAATTAAGATCACATATCATATTACAAAAATCATCAAAAAATTAATTAAAAAACTTATTGAAATGTGAAATTTCAGTTACATAAAATTGTGTTATTAAAATTGTCAAAACCATTTTTTTTCATTTTTAAAATATTATAATTTTTAAAATACACAATCAAATGAAAAGGTATAAATGTCTTGAAAAAACCTTATCATGGGTATCAAATATGTCACCGAAAAACTATTAAAAAGTTGTTTAAAAAAATTAAAAATTTATATTGTAAAATCACAAATAGAGAGGAGCCATTATTTTGTCTACTCTCTAAATTTAATCTAATTATAATTTTGATTGCTTAAAATCAGACATTAAGAAGTTAATTTATTTATAATTAATAGATAAATTCATTGACACGAGTCACATAGAAAAAAAAAAAAATCGCACGACTCTGATGTTGAAACTCTGAGTCTCGCTAGTTATAAATAGAAGATAGCACTATCTTTATTTTTTTTTTCCTTTTAGGACTTGTGTTTTTGCATTTTCAGGTTTAAGAACTTTTTATAGTTTTTCTACATAAAAAAAAACCCTTTTCAAATACGCCCTGCTACCTTATTAAGTTTAAAATTTAAAAAACAATAAAAATAGTAAAAAAAATGGCTGAACCCCGAAAGGAAGCTTTTCAATTTCACCGTATCGGGTTTATCAAAGCGTGAAGCTCACGCTTTCTTTTTGATACAACATGCTTCACTCTTTCTTTTGATACAACATGCGGTTAGTCCTTTTGGGTATTACTATGTTAGCACCCAAACTTCTAATTTTTTTTGTCTTTATAATAATTTTGATTTTTTACTAAAAAATTTAAATCTAAAAAAGAATTGAAAAGCAATTATATCGGTTTATCAAAGCGTGAAGGTCACGCTTTCTTTTGATAAAATATGTGGTTAGTCCTTGAAGTTTTGGGTATTACTACATTAGTACCCCAACTTTTAATTTTTTTGTCCTTACAAGAATTTTGATTTTTTACTAAAAAATTTAAATCTAAAAAAGAATTGAAAATAAATTATATGAATATTAGTAAAAATGTAAATAAACGTGTCACATTGTGAGAAATTTTACGCACACGTTATAAGTCATCTAATCTAACTAGCTTGTAGCTCTTGTGTGAATTTTTTTTTCAAATATATGTTTAAATTACAAAATTTATATATTTTTTACAATTATATCTAAGTTTTTAAAATTTTATGACATATATAAAATATAAATACATATTTAATTAATGTCATGAAAATTAAACTTTACTATTATTATCTTGATCAACATATTGAAAACAAATCTAAAAAAAATAACATATTAGATATGGAACAAAAAGTAAAAAAGAATTAAATATATATAATATTGGTTTTTTAAAATAGCATAAAAATAAAATATTAAATGATCAATTAAATAATAAAAAAATTTACATGCTTTCACTAAATTATGATTTTGATTAAAATATTGAAAAAATCAATTAAGAAATGTTTGACAAATAAACAACAAAATAAAAAAATAATAGAAATTTTAAAGGAAATTCGAATATTGAAAAAAATGAGGTAGTACATATTATTAATAGAGTTAAAGTGATATGTATTTTTTTTTAATTTAAAAAGAAACTAACGATAAAATATTGGAAAATAAAAAAAGTTAAAAAGACGTGTGATTTTGAATTTAGAAAAAATATATTTTTAATTATTTATTTTTAAACATTTATAAAAGATCGATAATTTAATTTTTTTTTAAATTTAACATTATTTTAATTAAAAGTTAATTACTTGGTTAGTGAATGTTTTGTCATATATTATTATCTTTTTTTTTATATGATGTCAATTTAACCCCACACCAAAATTGAATATAAAAGATTTTTTTTCACTTATTTTGTTCTTAATTACTTTCTTAAATAATTTTTTTTATATAATTATCATTATTCTACATACATCATAGGACTCATAAAACATTGAAAAAGTATTATTGCAATAAAAATAATAAATAACTATAAGTATTATATGTTATTATGGATTTATGGTCTTATTTAACTTATCAAAGAAAATCTTTTTATAACATTTTACTTAAAACTTAAATTTATAGTAAAAAATAATTTTAAGTGAAAATAAAAGTTATATATTTATTGTATATGACGAAATTATAACAATATACATATTTCATAAGTGCGTTTAGTTTTATTAACTATGACACAAAAATCAATTGATTTAAGATGAAAATATTAAAAATATATATTACAAATCTAATAATAAAAATGCAATATCTAAATACATTTACGCTTTATAACATGTAATAATAATAAGTAATTAATTAATTAATAAAAAAATCTAAAACTTCAAAATTGTTTTATAATGTACTTATATAATTTAAATGTAACATAAAAATTATGAACATATTTTATAAATTTTAAATGAGATTTTAATTTTTAATTGGAATGATCTAAATAACTTTATCTTACTTAAATGAGGATAAAAATTATGAAATATTTAACATAAAAATATTTGAATAAATCTAATTTTTAAGATTTGAAACATTTTTAAAATTCAAATGATAAGGTTATTGGCAGACAATTATAATGAAAGAATTATTGTACATGTCAAAAATATAAATTGTGTATATAAGATTATACATAAATAAATTTTATCAAATAATCATGTATCTTATAATATAATAATATATATGATATATGATTTAATAAGTATAAATATGAGATATCAAATTTGAATCTCAAATAATAATAAACATTTCAATAGGTAGAAAATTATTATTATTATTATTATTATTAATATTATTATTATTATTATTTTAAAATTGTAAAGGTCAGGCTTGGTCAATCTTGTTTGGTAAATGGAAAGAAAACCCCAAAAGCATGACAAAAATACATACCTATGAGAGGGGATCTGCAAATCAGAGGACTGAAAGTTGAAGTGAAGCTTCAGAAAGCAAAAAGAAAGCCAAGAAAGAGAAAATGAGAGATACATATTGAGCGCAGAGCCAATATTGAAATGTCATCCATACTATCTAGCCAGCGGTATAGCACTGAGGATTCACTTTGTTTGAGACTTACTATGCCTCATCTTCATTTGAACTCCAATGAAACACCTTCTGGCACATAAGTTTGTACTGTTTCTATTTCTAGCCACAATCAGGAGTATCGAATGCAACTTGGATGTCTTTTGAACTTTGCATCTTGCCTGTTATGTTCTGACATGTTTCCTAATTTAATCCTAATTTATTGAACAAATGTTTCCTAATTTGTCCAGTGGTTCATTCATTATAATAGTACAAACTCAACTTTAATCTATGAAACTTTGCAAATGATAATTTAAACCGTTAATTTTGAATTCACTTTTCCTAACTTATGCTTAAATCCATAATACCATTAAATTAAGAATGGGTGCGGATAACTGCTTCATCATATGGTTTAGTGGTTACAGTTAATAGTTGAACTGGAGCAGACATTAGATCAAGACGGTAACCCTTCGGCTATTACCACAACTGATGCAGTTACAGCATATGAAGCCCTGTTCGAGGTTTGAAATAGACCTCTGGAGAAGCTTTTTCTTTAAATTTAAATTAAATAAACAAAAATATTTTTATTAATCAAATAAATAACATAATACTTAAGCTTCAATCATTATAATGTCTCAAAAACCACCTTTTGCTTAATTATTTTTTTTATGTTGGCAAAAACAAAAAAAATAAAAAAGTTATTACATAGAGTTTGTGATATACTAATTCTCCAGAATGTGGTAACTTGAAATCCAATTTCATCTTTCTATGGAAGCTTTTTTGTTTAACATATCCTACGTAACCCAAATAAAATATCATTTGAATAGTCAAAGCACATCATGAAAGACTATAAGAAGAAAAAAAAAGAAAGATCAACATACCATAAAAAGTTAGGGTTCAATCATATTAATAGTGCTAGAAGTTCACATTGAACTAAACTCGTTACTGCAATATTCATAAGACCACATAAATAAAAAAATGTTAATTTTAAAGTTAAAAAAGATAGAACAAAGGAAAAAAATGGACTTAGTTTGATTACTTACTTTAATTATTGATACTTACCACAAGTATGCTTTGTATGACTTTTGCGATTACAAGATGGATATGTCTTACTCTTTTTACTACTTTTCTCAATGCTACCTTTTTTCTTAGTGAAAGAAGACGTCTTATGGTAACATGTAAAGAATCTTGTAAAGTCATTCCAGCAAATGAAATATTATTATTATTATTGCTTTGAAAAACTACAAAATTCATAATAAAATTTAGGGTAAGTTATATAAAACTATTTTGTGGTTTGAGGCAAATTTAAAGTGATTTTTGAAGTTTAAAAAGTGACACTTAATTACTTTGTAATTTATTTTATAATTTTTTTTCTAAAATCATTACTTTTTTTATTACTTTTTATTTTTTCCCTCATTCATCATCATCAATTCATTCTCTCTTTCTAAATCCAAATAAATTTTCTCTATCTAAACTAGAAGTTCTCCATCTCTTGATTTATCTTGCATCATCTCTTAAACATGTACTAACATGAAAATTAAAAACCACATGATGACCACCTTGATTGATGAAATCAGGATCGTAGACCTAGACTGAAGAACGACCCTATGTTTCTTTTTACCATATCTTTTGATTGAGCTTGCCCTCAAAACATCTTCTTCTTTAGTTCTTTTAATTTGGGGAATTTACCATTCATGTGCCATAACTGAGTTATGGGGTTTGAGTGTTGTTTGGGTTTTTTAGTCTCAAAGATCTTGTTCTCGTCAAAAAGGCCTTCTATGTGGTAATTAGGCCTTATCTGATACAACAATACAAAAATCAATCCTCAAATTTCAATTATATGAAAAAAAAAATGCTGTCAAACAATGGAAATGAAGTGAAAAGTGAACTTGGATTTTGTGATCTTTGAGAAAATGATGATCAAAAGCTGGTTGGTGAAATATGTGAATACAATCTACAAATCCCCATCTGATATATATATATATATATCAAGTGCGATAAAGAAATACATTAAAACATCTTTAGCATTGAATTTCTTTATTTCCATAATAACTGTTTGGAAAGAGGAGAAATGAGATGATCAAAACTTAAAATGGTAGCTTCAAAAACTTTATTTTCACAAAAAATTTAACTACCCATCAACATTTATTTCTAGTTTGGTTGTTGTCAAAATTACTACCATTTGTTTAGTTTTTAGAGAATTTTATTGATCGATTTTAGAGAAAGAATTTGTTTAATTTTAGAGAGAGAATGAATTGATTATGAAGAAGAAGTAAAAAAAAAATGAAAAAAGTAACAATTTTGGGTAGAAAACAACAAAATAAATCATAAGATAATTAAGTATTACTTAAATCTCAAGGCCACTTTAAATCCGCCTCATACCACAAGATGATTTTATGTAACTTACCCTAAAATTTATCTTCCTAGCTTTATCAACTTCAGCATTCTCAATGATCAAATTATCGAGTTCCTCACATAAGTTTTTGATACCTTGAATTACATGATTATAATGCTTACTTGATCTTATTGCTTTTTTAAAAAGTCCAAGAAAATATAAAAAGTATCAGTTTTGGGTAGAAAAACAACAAAATAAATTATAGGATAGTTAAGTTTCACTTTTTAAATCCCAGGAATCATTTTAAATCTGTCTCAAATCACAAGGTAATTTTATGTAATTTATCTTAAAATTTAACTTCCTAGTTGTATCAACTTCAACGTTCTCAATGATCAAATTATCAAGTTCTTCATACAAGTTTTTGATACCTTCAATTACATTATCATTATACTTATTTGATCTTGTTACTTTTTTAGATAGTCGAAGAGAGTGTAACATAACACTGTTGAACCACATAGTAGATGATTCATTGATTTTATCAACAATCATATATTGTCAAATTTTTGAAGTAGGATTTTTCTTAGCATCTCTTGTCCACTTACATAAGATGTATTAGGAAGGTAATGAAAATACTTGTTTTTTAATAAAAATTGCCTAAACCTGTTGACACAAAATCTCCATGAATTCAAATTTGTGGCAATTACACATGGTATCTTTAAGTAACACGTTAAAAGTTACCATGTAAATAGGCTTTTTCTTACCAATCTTATGTACTTTTTATATTTTTGAATTACCATTGACTTCAATTCGATTAGCAACATACTCTTGAGAATGAATCAATTCATCCTGAAATATTTTAAATAACTTTTTTGTATATATGAGAGATGTTTTAGCTTTCAAGGGATATAATATCTTTAAAATGGACTTTAAATTCATAGTCTTGAAGTTTTTTTCATGTTCTTTATTGTATCAAGCATCTAGTGCCTCTTCAAATTTACCACAAATTTACTAATTGAAGTACTAACGTTAACATAGTCCTTGAAAAATTTATTTAAAATTTTACTTCTTTGAGTTGTTGACATTCTAGAAAAAATGTGTTACGTTAAAAAACAGGCACCATTTGTCATAAATGGAATAAATTTTATCTAGCGAAGAAATACTTGCAAATTATATGTTTTCGTAACTCTCATCCAAACATCTTTAAACTTATCAGGTGTGATTGTGTAATGAACTCAATTATTGAAATCTTTTTTAAAATAAGGATTTTGACGGTAAACATGACTCAAAATTTCGGCAAACTTCTTCTTGATATGCCAAATACAAATATGGTGATTTGCATTAGGCAAAACTTTTGCAATTGCATTAATAATTGCTATATCTTGATCTGTGATAATTGTTGCTGATGGACATCCATACATAGCTTCAAGCCAAGTTCTTAATAACCCCATAAATGTTTCTTCAATTTTATCCTATAATAAAGCACATCCAAATAAAATGGATTGAAAATGATGATGATTCACATTGGCAAAAGGAAGAAAAAGCCTCTTATACTTATGTGTTAAATAAGTAAGACCATGTCAACAAAATGTTTATATGCCATCCTAGATCTTGTGTCTACCCAAAAGCAATTTGCAAGGCAATCATCAATATTAGTTTGAATTACATAAAAAAACTTGGATTTTTTTATTGGCAATCATGAAAATAATTTAACGTTATTCAAGCATTTCCTTTTTCCAATTGCTTTTGCCTTCTACGACTTAAATAGTTAAAAATATTACGCTCAATCACATTAAGATTATCAATTCCACCAAACTCATGAGATAAAATAGAAACTATCTTATTTGGACAAATATCGAAATAATAAAGAACATCCATAAGATCTCTTTGAATTTTTGTTTGTACTTTATGTGAGTGAATAAATTATATGCTATTTGGTGAAGCTAGTATATGATTATGGTCTGCATGAAATCAGAACATAATCCATTTTGTTTTTTGTTTCTTAGATATTTGAAGCATTGATTTACAACCTTTTTTTGTCTCATCTGGTGCTACATAAATTCTATTTTTTTTCTTCAAGTATTTTTTTTTGTTGCACACCTTTCTTTGAATAAACAAATCTCGACTAATCATTGGTTGATTAGTTATTGATCTAGTAAGGTGATTTTTTTATGTACCAAACCTTTTGGATCTTGTATACTTATTGTAATATTCTTGAGCATTATCTGGTGACTCAAATTCAATGCCAACATATGATTCTAATAATGTTTCAATCCATGATTCTTCAATGACATGCTCCATTGCATTTTCACCTTCAAAAATGTGCTTTTATTTCCATGTTGTCCACCTTCTCACCCTCAACTTTTTTCATTTCCATCATATCAACCTCTTATGCTGATGTATTTTCCATTTTAATCCTTAAAAAAAGAAAAAAAATCTAAATATTGAATTAATTAGAATATAAAAAGCATAGAAAGTTATATTTCATACATATAGGATATAATACAACTTTATAAATTGTAAACTTTAGGAAAAATAAAATTGCTCATATAAATTAATTTATATTTTAGTGTTTGCTTTGAGAATGAGACCTTCTTGGTACAAAAGAATAAACTTATATTATATAAGAAAATTTAATTTTCTTTATTAATATTTCTTGTTCAAGATTGCCTACAAGGATAAGACAGGACTAGTGAAACCCAAATATACAACTTGAAAGAAATACAAATACTCAAAAGTAACTTACAAGTTTAAAGGACTTGGTAGTGGCTAGACGTAGTACTTCGTCAAGTGGATAACATTCCAAGTCCTTAGTATGGGATTGCCCTTCATGTCCTCTAACCTATACATTTCAAATCCAATGATGATTGAGATCCTGCATGGCCCTTCCCAATAAGGTGATAGCTTTTTCCTTTCTCCCATTGGTTTGCTAGTTTCACAATTTTTGAGTACCACGTTGCCTACTTGAAAGTGTTTGTGCTTGATGTGAGAGTTGTCGTGTTTAATGATTAAGCCTTAGCGACCATTTTAACCTTAGTTAAGTCCCTGGCTTCTTGTAATAAATCTAAGTTAGCCCTCAGAGCTTCTTTATTCTAGCTGGGATTAAAGTGTGTAGTTTTGAGTGTATTAACGCTTATCTCGGTAAGTATCACTACCTCTGTGCCATAAGTCAGTGTGAACGGTGTCTTCCCAGTTGCTGAGTGATCTTTGATTCTAATCACCCAAATTATTCTAGGGGTTTCTTCTACCTAGCCTTTTTGGCTTCATCAAGCTTCTTATTCAAAGCAGTAAAAAATTTTTGGTTTATGGATTCCACCTAACCGTTAGTCTGTGGGTGAGCCACAGAACTATGGATAAAAGCTATGTTGAAATTTTGGCAGAATCATTTCAACTTATACACTTGGAATTATGACCTATTATTTGTCATAATAGTGTGAAGGAGGCCAAACTTGAACACTATATACTTTATACCAAATCTTCCACTGTTTTGACAATAATGGTAGTCATTGGTTTTGCCTTTACCCATTTGGTAAAGTAATCACAGGCTACTATTATAAACTTCTTTTGGGCGATTGCCATAGGGAATGGTCAATTCCTCATTGAATAATTGGCCATGGGCTGAAGATCTAGTTAAGTGCGTCTGTCGGTTATCTAAAGACTTTGGTGAACTTTTGACATTTATCATACTTCTTGACTAACTCAACTGCTTCCTTTTTTAATGTAAGCTAGTAGTAGCCTTATCTTAGTGTCTTCTGTACGAGTACTTCCCTGCCTACATGGTGACCACACACCTCTTCATAAATTTTTCTTAATACATATTCAGCCTCAGACGAGGATACACACCTAAGGAAGAGAGTTGAAAAAGCTTTCTTATATAAAGTATCTCCCAATAAGGCAAAACGCATTGTTCTCTTTCAGAAAATTTTGCATTCTATGGGGTCACAGGGTGTTTCCCTTTGAGGTACGACTTGATAGGAATCATTCAAGTATTCTCTTCTTCTACACATAAGACAGGGGAGCTTACAAGTATTGGGGAGTAGGCAAAGTACTCTACGAGGATCTTTCTATGCTTCTTAATCTAAATGGATGCTATCAATTTAAATAACAAGTCAGTCCTAATGTTGTTGGCATGAGAAACCTGTTCTAGTGTCATTGTTACAAAGGGCTGACTGAGCTGATGGATGATGACATGGTATTTAGCAAGCATAGGATCCTTGACTTCATACTTACCATTAACCTGGCGGACAACTAGCTGAGAGTCTATATACATGATCAGGTCTTTGACGTTCAGGCTTTCTATCAGTTTCATTTTTACAGCTAAGGCCTCATACTCAGCTACGTTATTGGAGACAAAAACTAAAAGACAAACTATATTGCTATTTTTGCTATCAGGGGCTCAATAATAAGATCACTACACTGGAGCCATGTTTTCTTGAGAAACCATCTATATATAATATCCATGTTTGCTCTGGCAGAGGTCCTAACATTGTGGGCCATTGGACTATTCGGGTGGTGGTGTAGGGGCTTGGTTGGTTTGTCTGTCTATTTTACTTTTTTTGGTTTCGCTTGCCGGGGTTGAGATTGGGTTAGGGGTTGAGATTGCATTAGGGTGTGCTGTTGTGGAGTTTCTGTTTTGAGAGCGAAAGCATTCAACAAGGAAGTCAGCTAAAACTTGGGCCTTTATAGCCTTTTTAGGCTTGTACCTTATGTAGAATTTGCTGAGTTCGACTCTCCACTTCATCATTCTTCCTAAAATATTGATTTTGTAGAGGATTTTTTTGAATGGCTAGTCTATTAACACAATAATGGCATGCATCTAGAAATACTGTAGCTATCGTAATTAGTGCAAAAACTATCTTCTCTAGCCATGTGTAATTGACTTCCCTATTCTGCAAAGCTCTATTTGCATAATATATTGGGACTTAAGTCCCATTTGCTTTCTTAACCAGTACTGTTGCCACGGTTTCATTGAATGCAGCCAGATACACATATAAGGGCTTGCTAGGTATAGGGCTGGCAAGCAAGGAGGTGAATGGAGCTGCTGCTTTAGTTATTCGAAGGCATTTTAGCACTGTTCATCCCACTTAAACTTGGTTGCATTTTGAAGAACTTTGAATAATGGTAGGCATTTGTCTAAGAACTTAAACACGAACCTGTTGAAGGTTACCACTCGCCCTGTCAATCTTTGCGCCTTTTTGGTTTATGGGGGGTTCATGTCCAGGATGACTGTTAACTTATCACGGTTCACTTGAATCCTCTTGTTAGAAATCATAAAGCCTAAGAATTTACCAGTCTCCATGTCAAATGTACCTTTGCGGGGTTCAACTTCATGTTATACCTCCTGAAGATAACGAATGCCTCTGCTAGATCCTGTACATATTGTTCCAGATAGGGACTCTGAGAAGTTAACTAGTCTTTGGTAGGTGACTTTTATATTCTTTAGGCCAAAAAGCATGACCGTGTAGCAAAATAGACTATCTTCAATGGTGAAGGACATTTTCTCCTAGTCTTCCCCTGCTAATTTGATCTGGTGATACCCTGAAAAGGCATCCATAAAACTTAGATATTTGTGACCCACAGATGAATCAACCAGTCTATCCATCGAAGATAAAGGAAAGTTGACTTTGGGGCAAGCCTTGTTCAAGTTTGTAAAATCTACGCACATTTGCCATTTCTCGTTTGTTTTTTTCACCATAATCACATTGGCAAGCCACTCTAGGTATTTTATTTCCTTGATATATCTTGCTGTTAATAGTTTATAAATTTTTTCCCTAACCGCTTGTATTCATTTAGAGGTGAAACATCTCTTCTTCTACTTTACAGGTTTGGTGGCTAGGTTTACATTTAAATGGTGAAAGATAACACACTCGTCTATACTGAACCATGCAAACACATCCGTATTTTGCTGTAGAAACTCATGTAAGATACCTATAAACGTAGTATCCAACAAATAACCTGTTTGAATGATTGACTCTTGGATTGGTAGTTACAGTTGGGCTGGTATGGTTTGCTTTCCAGGGTAAACCTTGGATTCCCTTACTTTTTTTTTTACATCCAAGCTGTCAATACTTAGTGTCTGGGCTAAGGTCGTGTTTATTACGTGTATTGAAGATAAAGGTTGGGACGTGTTTTAAGTTTCTATGTAGATGAAGGTGATGGGTTTGCTGTTTGGCCTTCTTTTTAAGTCAATTGAAGGCTTATGAGGTGCCGTTAATGAGTTGTAATTTGGTTTGTTTTCATATACCCTACTTTTATTTGAGTGGAAAGTTTAACCTTTAGGCAGTAGATAACTATTACCATTTTAGCTTTCTTCATTAGTGGCCTACCAAAAATAACATTATAGGCTAAAGGTTAGTCTACAACCAAAAAATCTGCCAACGTTGTAAATTTATGCTTGTCATCTTCCATTGTTACTAACAAAGTGATAGATCCTTTCATCGAATGGGCTAGTTGGCAAACCAAAGATAGACCTCGATGGCTTCAACTATCTATTTGAAAACTCATTTGCTTGAAGGTCGGGTATTGTATTAAATTAATTGCACTTTTATTGTCTATCAGGATTCTTTACACTTGGTAGTTGGTGATGTCTGCTGTTACTATTATAGGATCATTGTCGTTATCAACCAAGATGTTAGTATCATCTTCTAAAAATTGAACCTACTAGTCTTTCATTTTTGGCTTCTCAGAGGACACATCAACTACCATAATACTACGCTGGTGGGATTTACGCTTCGATTTGTTGTTAGCCCAATCCTCTATTGCTCCTATTATCACGTGGATTAGTTTTAGGGTTGGGCATTTGCCAGCAGCCTTATCTTGATGAGTTTCTTTGAATTGGTGGGATGAGCTTTCGCCTTGTAGGCGTGTGAGTGTATCACGTATTTGGCAAAGCAAGGGTTAGCATTTTGGTAAGTGGCTTGGGTATTTACTAGACCTTCCAATCTTTCAATTTCTTTTTGCAGGCGATGCATTCATCAGTGGAGTGCCCTCAGGTTGAATGATAATTGTAATGTCATTTGGTAGGGGTTGGTTGTCAGGTCATCTGGATAGGAGCCTTGCCTGATTAAGTCTCTGATTAGGTCTTTCGGTAAAGTGCTGGGTTATGGCATTAAAGGTTCTATTTGAACTTTTGTATTTGCTGGATTGCGATTGGAAAGTTCCGTTATTGTTATTATTTCAATCTCTTCTTTTTTATTGGCTGCGGGTTTGGCAGTTGTCATGAAATCGCTAGCTAGGTGAATCAGTCCGTCTACTATCACCTCATGGACGATCGAAGCTTTTTTCATGCCTTTCAACTCTGTCCGCGACCTTGATCTTTTTTTCCTCAACAAAATTTTTGCCTTTTCATAGAGCTGATACAATTGTTCTGGCTTATTCTTGTCAAAGAATACCTAAGATGATCATGTCTGACCCTAGAGGTAAAGGCCTAAATAGCCCATTCAGTATTGAGGTCTTTGATTTCCAATGTGGTAGCTTTAAACCTCTTTGATATTATTGCAAAGTCTTATCCAGTTTCTGCTTTATGACCATTAAGCTAGCAGAAGAGCGCACTGCAGCTCAACTACTCAGAAAATGGGCCATGAATTATCTATTGAAGGCATCAAAACCATCGATAGTCACTGAGACCATATAATAGAACCTCTTGCTCTTCCTTAAAGGGTGGTAGGGAAAACCTTACATTTTACCTCATCAGATGCATTATGTAGGTCCATAAAGGTTCTAAAGTGATTTAGGTGGTCATTTGGATCAGTGACCCTATTGTACGTGTCTTTGGGAAGCTTCAGAGAGGTATGGATATTTGCTTGTCTAAAGGGGTTGTGATCATTTTAAAGCCACTAAAGATCTTTATTTTTCTTTTTTTTTTTAGGTTAGCTTGTTCCTTACATAAGGCTACACTTGCATGACAAGTTTATTGTTACGGTTGGGGTTTATTTGAACCTAGTTTTGTATAATGGGGTCATGGTGGTAGGTACTGTCCTGTAAAGTTTTGGGGTTGGTTTCTTTATGGTGAGTAAGGTTTCGTGGTGGCTCCTTGAAAATTGAGGCTGAGCTTTCTTTGGGGGGTGTGGTTGTTGGGTAGCTTGTTGGTATTGCTAGAGCAACCTCTACTGTGTGGCCACTTGGGGATTCAGAAGTTGTATTTGTGCCATCAGTGCCTGGTAAAGTCTAGGGGGCTGTTGCATGTTTGGTTGGTATATTGAGATCTGTGAAATAGGAAGTGAGACATGCATAGTGGATCTTACAGGGGGAATGTTTTGCCAGTGTATGGCATTAATGGGCTGTGTGGACTGGATTTGTGCGGTTGGTGGTTGGGATACTAGGTTTGAGGTTGCAGCTGTAACAATATAGACTAACAGTGGAGTTAATGTCATATTTGGAGATAAAACTCTCATTAGGTTCTGATGAAAACCTAGAGGTTGTGTGGTCTAAGAATTCAATAAGAGAGGGTTGTTGGGGAACAAAGAATTCCAAGAAGGGATATTTAGTGATGGGATTTGTGGAGGGGTTGTTAGCACAATTGCTATATCAAAGATAACTATAGGTAGGGTTGTTGCATTAATGGTGAGTGTTGCAGTTTCAAAGGAATGGAGACATGGCTATCGTTTCTCATAGACGATGCCAATTGTTAACGTTATTTTTGGTGTCTTAGCTAGAGGGTGTTGGTGTGAGGTTCTTAGAGGTGGCATGGCTTAAACATGTAGCTAGAAAACACAATTAGAGGGCGAGAGAGTTGTTCACTCGGGGTACGTTCTAATGCTCAAGTTAATAAAGTGTCTGAGGAAGGGTATGGAAGGAAGTAAGGCGTGTGAGAGAAGTTACAATGAAGGGAAATTACTTAAGTATGAAGAATGAGTGTTGTCTTACGTACGTGAGCTTCTTTATTACTTTATATATGAGACAAAAGTTGATGATTTGATTATAATAATTGATAATTGATAAAAAATATACGTGAAATTGAAGAAAAATTCATGTGGGTGGTTGTGAATCGTATTTAATGGTTCTAAGTATGACATAGATTATATTTAATGATTCAAAACAAATTAAAAACTAAATGTTTAGTTTTGATATGATGTCTTAATGGAAAGTTAAATATTAGGCGAGATGCGAGCCGTTTTTTTTAGTATTGATGATATGGCAACTTGGGTGTGCATTGTTTAACTAATTTAGGGTTTGATCGTGTTAATCAAGGGTTGGCCAACTAAATGAGAGTAACAAGGATAATATATATATGTGTGTTTGTATATTAAGATTTTTATCTTATGTATTAAAATATCATGTATTTTAATATGTTAAGAATGGTATCTTTACTTCGTAAGAAAGTTTTATTAATTTAATTTTATAAATAATATTTATACTTAGAAATATTGAGCATAATTAATTAATTAATTAATTTAAAAATTAATTTTATTATAAAATTTGATTACACTTCGACAATTATGCTTTTAAGTATGTTGTTACATGTGATATAATTTTAATAGCAAATAATTTTAAAATTTGAAATTCATTCACTTGATAAAACTCTCAATTTTAAGAGTTATTTGTAAATTTAGAGTTTACAAGTATGGATATTTTTATATTTGCAAACATAATTGGGTAACAGATTTAATTTTAATAGCAAATAATTTCAAATTTTGAAATTCATTCACTTGATAAAACTCTCAATTTTAAGAGTTATTTGTAAATTTAGAATTTACAAGTATGGATATTTTTATATTTGCAAACATAATTGGGTAACAGATTTAAGCACAACATATTATCTTGATAAAAAAACTTATCGAGTATTAGATATTGAAAGGGTGCTACTCGAACCCTACTCAAACTTGACACGGATAATAATATTTATATTCAAACCCGTCAAAATATCTAATTACAAAATATTTGAATCCTATATAATCAAGTTAGATGATGTGGGATACTATTTATAAGGAATCATTGTCATCTCTAAGTGCAGTTGCATCCATTTAATTTTAAGGTGAGAATCTCCGCTCATCTCGCATGAAAAAAGAGCCTTAGTTAATGGCATAAACCTCTCAAACCGACAACAATGATGAAATTTTATAAACTGAAAAATCACTGGATACCAAAAAAAAAAAGGACAAAAATAGTGAGCATAGAGCTGAGAGTGAGTGTTGGTTGAGCGATACAGAAACAGATGAGCCGTCAAATAAAGGTCAAGGTCGGCTACTTGGGGAGGAAGCAGTTTGAATAATATTAAGAGAAGAAGGTTCCCAGAAATTGAAGTGACCCAATATTCATTTCACTTGGACCATCGCAATTAGGCTATTATGCGTTTTTATGACAATGATGTTTTCTAGTAACGTTCATTCATGTTTCATCACTTTTTTTTATACTCCAAAGGGCGGCGGCGATCTTTGCAACTTGGTTAACTCGTTGTTGGTCAATGGTTTTGATTAATTAATTAATTAAAAAATTAAGATTAAACGAGTTTTCGCTTCACATTTATGGGGACCCAGCAAAGAAAGTAGTGCGATAAAGCTTGAGGCCAGGCTAGGCCAGATAAATCCATGACACGGCAGACGAAAATGTGAGGTCGGCTTCATCCCACATCGTCATTCCGCATGTCAGTAAGTTCATACTAATGAAAGGCATGGTCAGGGGAAGGCTTTCATGTGTATAGAAATTATTTTATCTAATTAGCTGAATTTTTTAAATTTGATTAGTAAAATGATAGATATTTTTATATATATTAAAAAATAAAAATTATGATTTTTTAAATTTTATTTATAAAGTTAAAAATTACATTGTTCATGTATTAAAATTAAACTCACATATTTAAAAAAAAACTAATTTATAAATATTAAAATTTAAATATCAAATTTATTAATTATTATATTTTAAAAATAATTATATAAATTGATTGAATTAAATTTTAAAATATATATATTTAAATCAGTGATTGAAAGACTAAACTCAATGCCTCATTTTTTTTTTTAATTAGTAAAAGATCACAGCTAGAGAGCACTCATAAGTTCACGTTACATCATTAGCTCACTAAATCAAACAATACTTTTGTTAACCAATTAGTGATTATTACTTTAACGACAAGCTTTATGTTTTTATTTTTATAATAATATAATAATAATCACAAGCTTTTGGCTTTTAGTAAGGCACATTTTAAAGGGTGGGTCAAGCTACGTGGTGGGGAGGTTACATCTCTCTTTTTTTTCCTTACCTACTTTTATAAATTTTTTCTTCAATATGGAAATACTGAATAATTTAGTTTTTATTTGGTTTGTGCTTTTTATATTATTTTTCTATTTGCTTTTAATTTTCTATTTTGTTTTTGAAAAATTGTTGCAAAAAAAATGATAACAAACAACATCACCATTGACTTAAAATGGATAAATAATTAAAATGCAACATTAATTATGTATAATATAAATATAAAAGTAGAATCATGCATAAAAAAAAAAAAAAAAAAAACCTACATAGTTTGTGTATGGGCCTTCAAATATTAAAGAACAGTTACATTTTTTTACATTTTTGCTTCATAAACAAATAATAAATTGCAAAACATCAACTATGAATGAAAAGTATAATTTATCATAAATCAATAAGTTATTTTTAAAAAAAGAATTTATTTTTTATTGATCAATAAATAATTTTTTTGTTGATTAATATATATTTTATTAAACCAACATAAAAAATAAAAAAATTAATTTTTTTGAAAATTAATTTTGTAAAATAAACGAAACCTTATGTTAACTATAAATTTAAGTGGAATGAAAATTATTACATAAACAATTTATTTTTGTCATTATCGAGTTCTAATCGCATTTATAATTCAAACATACTATATAAAGAAAGAGACAAAAAAAGGCCCACTTGTGGCTGCATATAAAATTTGCGGTGGTTTGTGATTTCAGCAGCACCCAGCACAGCGCAGGGTTAGGCTGTTCAATTCCATTCCCAGTTGAACTTTTCAAAGTACGCTGCCAGTCACTATCCATCTGCACTCGCCCTTCGTCCTCCGAAGCTTCGCTTTCACGGGCGAATTTAATATTTTTTTAATTTATAATATATAAAATATTATTAAAAATAATTTGTTAATTTTATCAATAAAATAAATATTTAAAATAAAATTTAAAGTTATTCAAAAGAAATAATTTTTTTATTTTTAAGATATCTAAAAATTTTTTTTTGATATAAATTATACTTACTCATAAGTTGGGCAATCTGTAAGAATTCAAAAATTCATTCGAAATTTTGAAATATTTGAACATAAATATTAAATTTGTTAAATAAATTTAAATAAATAAATAAAACTAAATTTAAAAAATAAATCAGACTTGAGTTTTACAATTTAAAGTTTGAATCTCGTTTGAAAATTTAAAAATATTTTTTATCATAATTAGATAAATTTTTTTTTTTTTACAATGAATAAGGTCCATTTGTTTTATTACTTGTAATATGATAAAATTCATTTTTTTATATAAAAAATAATTATCTAATTTTAAATTATATTTAATAAAATTAAATTAGATCCAAGTTTAAATAATTTATAAATTTAATTAAAATTAATTAAATTAGTTAAATTAATAATTTACAAAAAATAAAAAAAAATTTCTCAAAATTTAAATACTAATGTTTTTGATAAATTTAAACATTATTATTATATGTAAAAAAAAATTTTAAAAATAAATCTCAAAAAAACAAATCAAATCAAATTTGAACTTACTTAAAATGTTAAAATATCATATCAAATCTGATGCTATTTGTCTCCAAAAATTTCATTTCCATCTTCATCGCCTCTTATACTTTTCTTATCATTTATTTTATATATTTATTTATCAATATAATTAAAAAAATTTTTTATTTAAACATAATTGCAGGTTAGATGCATAAAAACATTTTCTAAAATTTTAATAAAATCAAAAAAAAAATTGGATGAAAACATTGGGATGAAAGAATAATAATTACAAAAAAACATATTATTTAATTGGCAAGATCGTTCATTTTATGTCGTGTAATTTAATTCGAGTTTTATCAATGACTTGTCTTAATGCCAAACATGTGGATATTTACCTGGAGTGATCAATTCATTCTGCATTGAAGAAAATTGGATGAATAATTGATGTCTATGATAGTATTAACGTGGCATCAGGTAATTAGTATATAGACAGGCACACGATAAGCAAGACACAACGGGAGTAGAAGATAAAAATTCCAACACCAGTCAACGATGACGAAAGGACGTTGAGACTTTTTAAGGAAACGTCCAAAGGCCGTGACGGAAGCGATGACAAAATCAATCTTCACAGTTCATCCAGAGACCAAACCCACGTGGCCCCCACTTTCCCCCACCCTTTTGTGTAAGGGCTGCGGTCAGCTACGAAAAGAAAACGGTCGCTGCGCTGCTTTAACTCATGTTTTGGTTCTTAACACAGCCGCACGTGTCTTTTTCCCTATAAAACCTATGTTCTCACTCGTTCTCTTAGGTTCAATTCAACTTCTGCCATCCTCCAACAAAGCAGAGCAAAGAAAGAACGCAAACAGAGAAGAAAAAGGCAAATCAAGTGTTTTTGAAAAGAAAGCCTTTTTTTTCTTCTAGAGAATGAAGGGAGAGTTAGAGTTGCCACCGGGTTTCAGATTTCATCCTACAGATGATGAGTTGGTCAATCATTATTTGTGTAGGAAATGCGCATCTCAGCCAATTGCTGTTCCTATTATTGCTGAGATTGACCTCTACAAGTTTGATCCATGGCTGCTTCCAGGTACCTTTTCTGCTTGTTTTGTTTGGTTTTCGGAAATGGGTATCTGTGATTTGATTCTAATTTTCATGGGTTTGGTTTGATTTCATGATTAAGGGTGTATTGAGTATATCATTATATTCTACAAAAGAAAAAAGAAGCAAAATTTTTCCTAATTTAGGAAGCATGCAGCCAATTTTCGAGCGATTCATCGGTTTAAGTAATTTTGCTAGTTTCTGGAATTTGAAAAAAAAAAGTCAAATATTTTTCCCATTTGAAATTGGGTTCCTTTTCTTTGGTTAATTATTAAGAGAGTGATTAATTAATTTGTTTTATATTTGGTGTAGATATGGCGTTGTACGGTGAAAAGGAGTGGTATTTCTTTTCTCCAAGGGACCGAAAATATCCGAATGGATGTCGGCCAAACCGGGCGGCTGGAAGCGGATATTGGAAGGCAACCGGGGCGGACAAGCCCATTGGGAAGCCCAAGACACTGGGCATAAAAAAGGCACTCGTTTTCTACGCTGGGAAAGCCCCACGCGGTGTCAAAACCAATTGGATTATGCACGAATACCGCCTTGCCAATGTTGATAGGTCCGCTGGCAAGAAGAAGAACAACTTGAGGGTTAGTTCAGTATTTCTTAATCTTTTACCTATTTTATTATTATTCTTTGAAAAAGGTTTTAAAGTGGTAAAATAGACATTTACACTTTCAAATGGAAGTTGCCCATATGATAATTTTAAATGCATGATAAAAAATATGAAAATAATATAATTTAAAATTTTAATAAAAAAATCATAAATGATTTTGACATTAAAAAATATGTTTAGAGTTTAATGTGTTAATACAAATTATCGTAATTTTTTATATATTAGATACAATTTCAACTTTTTAGATTTTAAGGTTTTGAGTTTTTAGGATTTGGAGTCCAACATGACAAGTGGCTACAATAGATTTGGTTTTTTTCATTTATGCTAAGTTGCAAAAGCTATCAATGGCCGCTTGCTGCATTGCTTTGCACCTAACCCCATTTTGTTTTATTTTTTTGCCAACAAAGTTCAATTTTTAGCTTATTGGTTGGGAATTTTTTTACACTTTTTCTAAACGGTGGTTTACTTATTGTTATTGCAGCTTGATGATTGGGTACTATGCCGACTGTACAACAAGAAAGGATGTATAGAGAAGCATTTCCCAAATGAACAAAAATGGATAAATTACCCAGAAATTGAAGATCAGAAACCAAACGTTTTATTCAATGGTCAAAATATGACAGCACTGTCACAGCAACCACAACAACAACCTTCATCAATGTCCATGATGGATGATCTATTGCAAACAGATGTTTCAGATTCAGTCCCAAGGTTGCATACAGACTCGAGTTCCTCGGAGCACGTGCTGTCCCCTGAAATCACGTGTGAGAAAGAGGTCCAAAGTGAACCCAAATGGAATGAGCTAAGCGATGCCCTTGATTTTCAGTTCAATTACATGGATGGATTCCAAGATGACCCATTTGCAAGTCAAGTTCAGTTCCAGATGGACCAGCTTTCACCATTGCAGGACATTTTCATGTATCTACAGTAACCATTTAAAACAAAGTCCAAAAAAAAAAAAAAGGGTCCTGATTGCGGGGTCCCAAACTTTTTTTTATTAGATATGTCATATAGTATTGGATTCAAACAAACAATTTGTCAAATTCAATTGCGGTGGCTGGCGAAAAAAGTGCACGAGCGGAGGCTTGAAAAGAGATGGGGTTAGCATAAATTGGGGTTGGTGAAGTGTTGACGGATTGGATTCATCTTGACTGGTGGGTGATCCAATGGCACCTGTTAAATTTACCTCATGTGAATACTAAATTAGATTATAGGAAATTCTTGTGTCTGTAAGATTTGTAGAATATATATTTTTTCAAAACAAAAAAAGAAAAAACATATGTGAAATGGTATATTGCAATTCAAGAATGGATACTCGAATGGATTTTTTGATGTGATGGATTTGAATATTGATTTGGACTAGTAGTCTAAATTTAGTTTCCAATTTAGAAATTTGAAATTTCTCCAGGCGCCAGCAAGGGATGGTCAGGGGAATTGGTATAGAACAACATCGGTGGATTTAGAAATTCTTTGTGAAGCGTTTAATTATAGTATATATTATAAATAAATTTCGAAATAATGTATTGTTATATGGTTTATATTTTATGTATTATCACTATAAAGTGTTGAGTATTAAACTACAATCATTAATTATAATTGAGAATGATGTGAGATTTATCAAAATTTTATGTGAAATTTATACTTATAAATAATAAATTTTTATATAATTTTTATTTTGATTAGATAATTATATTGTAATAAAAAAATTATAGATTATATGTTTCCCTAGAGTGCTATACACTTAAAATTTAAAATTTTTGAACCTTTAAAAATAAATATTTTTAATTTTTAATTTTTAAATATTTAATTATGTTAAAATAAATTAATGATGTGGTAACTTATAATTTTTTAATAATATATAATATTTATATACTGATAATATATTAAATATAAATTTTTTTTATATTATTATAATTGTCTTCAACAAGTTTTCATATTTTTAAAAAATAAATACATCATTATTAATATTAGCAAATACATCTTTTTCAATATTCGTGATTAAATAATTATTCAACAAAAAATTATTAAAAATTTTATTGATTTTATAGATGAAAAGAATATCCAAAAAAAAATATATTAAGATGTTTAAGAGAATTTTTTTTAATTTTTTAATTTTCAATTTTTGGATATTCATTAGACCTCAGCTTAATGCATGGATCTGATTTGAAAATATTTGAAGAGTTTGAAGATGATTAAGTATAGAGTGCCAGAATGGATTTGATCGTTTGCTCTACATGTGGATGTGGATTTGGTTGCTGGTGTTGGTTTGTTTTTTGTTTTTCAATTCGGGAAGGATTTGGTTGGTTTGTGTAAGAGGAGACTGACACTCAGCATTAAAATTATTGTAACCCTCCGTCGATTTAATAGTTAAAAAATTTTATGAAGATATAAAAAAATTCATTGTAGTGTAAGATTTTATCAGTATTTTTTTTTCATATTTTATTCAAAAAATATGAATATGAAATACCATATCGAAATTGAAAACTGGAGTTAAAATTAATGAATTTATTTATTTATTATGGGACGGAAATGAGTTCAATTTTGGCGGCGACGAACCTAGTAAAACGACAAACAAAGATATTGCATATTATATTCCAGATTCAGGTGCAGCTGTAATCTCAACAACAGACACTATCCGCTTGCCGCTTTACAAAATTGACAATTTTGCATTTTCTATGTAATCTGGAATATCCATGTTTGACAATTTGACTGGAATTCCATTTCTCTTTGCCCTTTCGACCCCATAATAGAAAATGAAAGAGATCTTATGCTACTACACTTGGATTTCATCGTATCGAATTTTGGTCTCTGCTTGCACTGTGGGGTGCATTTTGGATAGCATCGGTGCTGTCGGAAGCTACTGTACTGTTTCTTCAGTTCTTCTTCGGAAAGGGTTCAATGGTTCATTGAAACTTGCAACAGCCAACTGTTTAGTGTAAATTAAAAAAAAAAAAAAGAGGATTTTTAATTATAATAGTCTATTGTTTTTGCGAGACAATCAATTGTTTTTATGAGATAATCGATTATCGTATCCAATTTTTTACTATCATCATTGTATTTATATTTAAATAAATATTTTGATCAATAATTTAATTTTATTGATAAAATATGTAATATTATAATTATCATTATTTTTAATTTTATCAAAATTAATTTTATCGTGCATATAAATATATAAAGTTGCAAACCCATTTTGCGACTTACTATCACTTTCCATGACTGAAAACAAGCAGCAAAAGATTGAAGTTGCAAAATCAAAAGGTTAATTATTTTGTGGTGCCAATTTTAATAGTCATTCACACAATAGACAATAAACTTTTTATTGATATATAGTACACTTTTTTTTTTTAAAGAAAAGAATATACGTGGGTGATTATACAAATAAACATAGTAAAACCCTTCCTGGCTCGAAATTCTTGACAGCAGGCCTAGGGTGATGTAATCTTATACATCAATCTAAGATGAAGACACAAGGATAAAGAGAGTTTTGGTTATAATTTTCACATATTAGCAGTTATGGACCTTGGAAGTTGATCACAATTTGCAGGGGTCCATCCAATCACTTGCTTCTCATTGTCATAGATCACCATTCTGTCTTGCATTGATATGTCTGTTGAAATCACAGAAAAAGGAGGAAGTTATCATCACTTCGGTGAAAGGACAGTAAATCAGCCATTAACCATTCTCACTTGGTTCATAAACTCTTACCTCCAATCACATTTAAATTTTGCAGCCCTACTTGTGTTCCATTTAGAATTCCCAGGCAAACATTTCCCTTATTCTGTCAAAACTGCAGGTTAGTGTTGCAGCATGAACATAAAAAGAGACAAAAGGAAACCAGAAAAAAAAGATAATTTCAGGTGTTAGATCTATTAGTGCTCACTGATATTATAAGATAAGCTTCAGGGTGTAATTCAAACTGGGTTTTTGTTCTACCACTGCTTGCAAAGGCCAAAGCTATGGTCTTGAAGTATTTCTTGACATCCTTTACATTTTTGAAAGGCTTTCGTCCTTTCCAACATAGTGGGAGTGTCTGGTCCTCTGGGGCTTCCTTTAGCGACCTTCCACCTAATTCTTTCTTCAACTACAGATATATTTGGCACTTATACTCATTGTTAAACTCGAAAAACTTTCATGGAAAAGAAAATTTTGGTGATAGAAGTAGACAAGAAAGAGTTGATTCAACCACAAAAAAAAAAAAAAGTAGCATAAATGTTGTAATCAAAATTGCCTCAAAACTTACCAAAACAGTTAATGTTTGATAAGCCTGGGAATTAAGGTAAGTGTAAGAGCTCCCACTGTCAAAAACTACAATTAGATTTTTAATGCCAGTAGCTTTCCCACCGAAATGTAGTTCTGCAATCCCTGGAGAGTAGTACTTGCTGCCATGACCAACAAGCAGAGGATTTGCTATGAGAATTTAAAGCAATCATTTGTAAGTTTAACCATCGAAATAAATGAAGAGAAGACTTTATTACGTAAACTCCTGTGACATTGATGTCCAGGTCACACGTGAAGAATCATAGAGGCCATCCCCAAAGAAAAGAAACCCTCCACCTTTTCCACTCAAACAGTGGCCAACAACGTTTCGCACCAAGCCCTGACTCTGGAGCTGTGACACAATGCCGGATTTTCCCCTTCCAAGTCCAAGTATTCCATCTAAGGGATGACGCGATGCACCTGGAATTTGATCATACCCGCAGCTGCAGACAAAGAACCAAAATGCGTAATGTTGAAGGATGCATTGAGGTTCAATTTAGGTCGGGCATGACATCTGCTAGTAAATTTCTTCTGCCATTTGCATTGAAAGACAAAAAGGTACCAACCCTAGGGCTAGACGAGGACTGAGTTGGATTCCATTTGTATAGTTTAAAGAAAACACATCTCGCACAAGGACTCCAAGGGATGAACCACCATCTGCATACTCGACCTCGTAGTCACATTGTTCTGGGCTTTCACATTTGTAGTCACCGGGTGGGTGCAATGCTGCACAAAGTGGATCTCTACAGGCCACTAGGTCATTGCTGGGTTGGTAAAATGGATGAGGTGCCTGCAATGAGAGTTTGCAGTACCACTGAATATGAGCCTCTACAACGTGGTATTCACTAAATTGTGATCCAGGAAATAGTGAAGATCACACCAGAAATTGGAGTTGATGGAAACCAGCGGATTTAACAAGCAAAATAAAATAAAACTGAATGAATTTGGATAACAGAACATTGAAGCAGGAAGCAATAGAATTGGAATAAGTAATTAGGCTAAAATTTTGAAGTATAAGGCATCTGCTACAAATAATTGAATTAAATATTCAATTTCACGAAGGATTGGCTCATATGGGCAGGCTGTCTCATCATGAATCCATCAGCAATTTAGATAACGTAGCATTAGCAAGCCAATTAATCTTACCAACAAAAAAAAAAAGGTCAGATATACCGCAAGCTACAAATAATTTAGCCATATTATAATGAAAGTACATATACTAATAATTTCACCTCAACACAATGGACGCAGGGAGCATCACATTGGAGCCATGTCAGGTCACTTCCGGTATCAAGATCAAGAAAGTAGGGCTTTGGAGGCTGACCTATTTTGATGGTAACATTATAGTACCTACAATAGAGAACAATGGCACACCGTGATTTCATCCACATGCGCAGATATCTAACAGATTAATTTGTGACCATACAATTACATTCTAAACAATATTACCATAGCTTCTGTCTAACTAACTGCAGTAATCATTCTGATAAAATTTTGTTTGAGAAAAAAAAAAAAACCCAAGATACTAAGTGCAGAGACAGACATAAAATCCCCAATATACATTTCAGATGAACGTTCAATGAAAAGAAAAAGTATAAAATCTATGAAATGTCTGTTTTTACTCTGTATATTAGTGTATCTATAGATTCCATATCATTATTTGGAAACAAAATTTACAAAATTTTTCCAGAAGAGCCAATTTTGACCAAAAGAAAAAAAGAACCCATTCATTCATATTCTGTAGTTACCCTGTTGGATACACATTTCCATGAATTGGAAACAGAATGGAGGACCCAACTCTATTCATCACCAGAGAGGTCGCCTTTTCAGCTGAAATCATAGCTTTCCTCCATTTCTGATCAGAAGCTGAACAGAGAGTCAAAAACAGTAACAGCATCAACACATTCACTTGCCCTTTTCCCATTTATCTCTCTTTTAACTTCCCTCTTTGATGGCAAGTGATTGAATTGAAACCCAGGTGGAACTTTAAGTTTGCTATTTGTTGTGATAAAAATGTCAGAAAGAAACAAAATAAGACTTTAGTTTTATTCTGGTTTGGCCTTTTGTGTGTTTATAAATATGCCTTGATGGGTGTTTTTCTTGCAGGTAAAGAATTCATGGGAATTGCTTGGTTCTTCAAATTCATAGTATTTCTGAATAATAATATGCTAATCAAAACGAGGTTTCTTCATTTGTTTGTGTTGCCATTTGATTAGGTTCTTTGATTGATTCCCTTCCCTTCCCTTCCCTTCTTCTTAGATGGGATTGGAGAATTGCTGTGGTGGGCTTTGGAACAAAATCTAAACCATAAACAAGTTATTCCAAGCACAAGGAAGTCGATAAATAGAGGAATAAATCAAAAGTTGGAAGAATTTAAAAGGAGTTAAGGTATAAGTGTTGATAAAGCAAGCATATTCAGTTAAAAGTAGAGCAATTTCTTGGAAACTTCCTGTTAAAGAACGAAAAATGTGATTTTGCCAAAATCCCACTTTCCTTCCTGTTCGTGTCAGCACTCGATTTACCAGTGTTTTTTTTTTTTTATTCAGGGATTATTTTTACTTGCAACAACAGTTTTGTAACATTTCACTCACCTACATACAATTAATTAATTAAAATTTTAAAATTACATATTGATTAACAAAATATTATGTATAATTTATTTTTATAAATGATAAATTTTCACATAAATTTTTATTATAATTGAATGATTATAATAATATAGTAAAAATATTATAATTAAAATACCCCCTTTGTGGGATTTTATGTTAAAACAATTGATACAATGTTAATATTATTTTTTAATTTCAAAAATTGAGTTTAAAAAATTGTTATAATATTTTTTATGTTTTATTTTTAAATATATTATAAAGAGTATATGTTATCTTACTTCTAACTTTTCCTGTGAAATCTAAAAATTTCATAGAGTAAATAAAATAATTTCTCTTTCTTCTCAAACATGTTATAAGAAAGTATGTAAAAATGTAAGATCGCATTTGATGATTAAAATTTATCAAAAGGTTAAACACATTGTTTTGCTATATTTTAGCTAGACATGAAAATTATTTTGTTATAATTAATTTTGACATGCTAAATATTAAATGCATTTTTTGATTTTTTTCAAACCCATATATGGTTTTTAATTTTAATTTTTATGTAATAATTTTGAGTAAAGAAAACTTCGATTAAGTCTTTCCACAAAAAAATTAAATTAGTATTAATATTGATATGGGTTAATGTTAAAATAATCCTCAAATTATAGTGAAATATTTAATATGATACTTAAGTTTTAAAAATTTTTAATGTGATATTTGAACTATAAATCTGTTAACTAATATAATACTTACTCATAACGTAATTAACTTCAAATGATGATCAATGCATAGACTCTAATTATCACATTAATTAACATATTTATATTTTAGATATTACATTAAAGATTTTTAAAATTTATATATCATATTAAATATTTTATTATAATTCAACACTCATTATGATATTATCACTATTGATATTTCTATAATTAAAAATAATGTATGATAAAAAGTAAAAATGCTTTATTGCTAGAAATATATTACCAAAAAACCCAACTTTGTTTGTGGCCAAATGTAGTTAAAAATATATTACTAAAAATACTTTATGGAATAATGAAAGGTTGAGATATTGTCCAAGTATCTATTAAATGTTGTTTGAATTATATTAAATTTTAGATTCTTGATTTATTTAACAATTTCTTTCAATTTATCAATTTCATTTTATTTTTAATAAAAAATTTTATGAATTTTACTAAAAAAAAATCCCCCTAAATATTGTTTTCATATACAAACAACCAATACCATTACATAATTGTGTTTTATATATTTCTATGAGCATTGTATATAAAAGTGTCTATGGACCTAATTGTGTTTCATGTACCTTCACATTGGCATAGCCATTAATTTGTATCTAAAACTTGATTCGCACCTATAAAATTATGTCCAAAACTTTATCCAATTCATCTATTTGAAATGGTTAGTATTTTAAATATTATAATAATATTAAAATAATTTATGGTTTAATATTTTTAAATATATTTTAAAATATTTTTATTTACAAAATAATTTTTCAAACGAGATCAGAACACAAGTTTGACTAATAGAGGTTTTAAATAAGTTACGTAACTATGATATGACCCAATTGGATTTTGTATAGATTATGTTTGACACGGCCTGTTGCTATAGTCACAAATCATGCAAAGTACGATTTATATACTCATTTCATATTGGGCTTGGAATTTAAGACCTATTGAACCTGTATGACACAATCCATAAAGAGCTAGTACCAGCATGTGGCACATGATCTGCCATAGCATAACACATTAGTGTGTAGTATATTCGTGTGTACTATTGTGTCAACCCATATGTTATAAATGAACATAATCCATTGGTTTTTGAGTTGTATTTCATTGAAGTTATAATGAATGCATTTTTGCATTTTTAGTACTTTATTTAACAGTTTGTAAAAATTAAATTATATCTTTAAAATTTTTATAAAATATTTAAATTTTTAGTAGATAAAATAATAATTTTTTACTTTGATTTATATTCTATCATTTTCTAAAAAAAACCTATAAAATGTACTTAAATTAAATATTAGTTGTGAAAAAAAACGAACATAAGAAAAAGCACATGATATAAATGATAGAATATTAGTGTTTGTTAATTTTAGCATATTCTTCAAGGTGTTGAGATGCAATCATTTAAATGAGTTGTTGACAAACAAGATTTAATCATCTATGAGCTCAAGTTAAGAAAAGTTTTATATTAATGAATGTACATCAAGATTTTTTTTCTCATGTTTGACTTTGTGTTACAAATATTGATTTGATTTTTATCATATAGTGAAAAAACTTTGAGAGTAACAATTTAGGAAGACAAATTGATGAAAAACAATTTTGAGAAGATATTAAAAACCCTATCATCATAGTTGCAAGAGCAACTATAAGACGTTACAAAGGTAAGTTGTAAAAAAAAAATTTTCTTTCAAAGTTACAAATGTAGTTTAATTTAAATAATTCTATTGTACTCATATTATTATAACAAGGAACAAATTTGTTGTAATAGGTGAACCATACATATCTTCATGCTCTACAACGAAACTTTATGTGATATTTATATTTCAAAAAGCAAAAAACTTGAAGAAAAATATGTTGTTTACTCATTTCAATGATTTATATATAATTTTAATACAATTTGGTCATATATTCTTTCTAACCTTTATTACCTCAATAAATAAAGGTTTGAAAATCAAAGAGTAAAAGTTGATTTGTTCCCTTAAGAAAATCCTATTCAGCATTCAATCATAAGTGAAACAAAAATGAAACAAGTTTCTATTATAGATCTTTTCAGTTTGAATCCAGTTGAAATCAAGGTAATATTGTGTAAATATATAGCTTTCAACTTTTCTTTAAACATATGATTTTTTGTTTTTTACTTGCTTGATTTCTTATTACCTAAGTTTGAACTCAAAAAAAAAAAAATTAATTGTTCTTTTGTTTACTTGGAATAAGAGTTCAGTGAAATTTGTTTTACAATTTGACTTTCATTTATCATATCATAGTGTTCTCTCTTTAATTACACATTTTTTCATCTATTATATCAATGAGTCTACAAAACAAAAAAAAAAAAAAGAAAAGAAAATACTACTTATATTAATGTTATAACAATAAGGAGAGATCTTTTTTTGATACTTGTGGTTGTAAGGAAAAAAGATGGCCAAAATTTCTATAAGCAAAACAAATGACTATCATTAATTATATCAAAGATACTAAGATTAAGTTCAACACTTAACTATGATGGCTTTCAATGTGTGATAAGCTTTATAACCTTTTCAATTTTTCTTTTTACTTTACTTGATGGATTAGTAATATAACCATTAGATTGATTTGGTAGAAAATGATGAATGAAGATGATATATATGACATTTACTTTAAGAGAAAGACTGTAAAAAGATGATTCACTTAGTTTTAAACAAATGAATGCAAAATTTTAAATAGTTGCGCATGAGAATTACATTATATAAAAAAATTAAAAAAAAAAGGTTAGAAATTTTATAAACGAGAAGATAAGATGAAAAAAGTAAAATGCAAATGAGAATGCCTTTGAAGTGTTTTAGAAAGAGAAAAACAAAGTCATGCATGGTCAACATATTTTCAAAACCATTACCAAATTTAGCTACTACTAGATTTGTTAATAGTAATCTTTGTTATATTCTTAGCTAGCCAACTAGACAATGGCTTTAACTAGATTTCTCTCTATATTATTAACTTGTCAACTAAATACTAGCTTCAAGATTTTAACATCAAAATAAAAAGATGACATTTGAATCATTTGGGTTATGATAGTTAAAATATTTTTTCCCATTGTTTGCAGAATAATATAATATATGAACATTGATTGGAATACTAAGAGTACAAACTCTGTTTCAATATGTTTTCATGTACCTAAAACTCAATGTTTGTTTGTTCAGTATATAAACTACATTTTAATATATTTTCACATACCTGAAATTTAATAAAATAAACTATATGGATTTGAAGTTTGTTTAACATCTCATCAAAAAGTGATAAAAAAAACCACCAGTTAAATCCTAATGGTTCAGTTCTTAGTCAATCAATGGTTGGTTTCAAAAAAAGTTATTCTAAGCATAATAATGTATATTACCCCGACACATAACCATCTACTGATTAATAGAATAACTGATATTTTCATTGTTTCATATTCAATATGTTGTACAAGATTACCTAGAATAGTGATTCATATATGAAGAAGCTATTTATACAATTATTTTATTTTAACCATGCTGATATAGCTTAGCTATACAATTCTTTTAAAATTTTCTTTATCAACTATTTTTTCCCTGCTTAGCTTTTATTATCTATACATATTTCATTCTTATATTTGTTTTTCTACTTCTTTTATAAAATGAAAAATTCTCATGTATAACAAAAATTATAGATATTGATCCATCTAATGGATGGTTTTACAATGCATGCAACTAGTGCTTAAAAACTTTGTGATCAGATCATGGTTCATTGTATTGTAATAAACATGGAGGAAAAATTTCAATGCTTACATAAGATTTTTTTTCATATTTTTATTTATTAGATAATATTCATATTGAGAATTTTGCTTATTTTAAGTTTTTCCCAATAGAATTGGGCTTAGCATGGTTATAAAAATTTCACTGGGCAAATGAATCTTTTGGCATTTGAAAAACCAACTGAAAAGCTTATTGATTTCACAATTTAGAAAATAGCTTCCAGAGAGAAAGTTGACAAGGTTACTTTTCCAACACCTATCATTGAATTGCTTGATAAAGAAAAAACACTTGAAATTGGATTGACTCAAAGATGTATTAAACAAGATATACTTAATTACAAACTGTTTGACTCTGCCAACACAAAAAATAAAGTAGCTACTACCATAATTGGAAGAAATGAAAAAGCTACATCATCAACTCAATTAGTTCAAGAAAAAAAAAATAATCGATTTCCATATCTTTTCCATCAATTCTAGTTGTAGACCAATCAACCATTATAATAAAATTAGAACATCCAAGCTCACCATCAAGAATTTAGATCCCATAAAATTTATTCCCTAAAGAATCTCTTGCAAAGAAAAATGTACAGCATTGTACCCTTCCTGAAGTCTCACCTGCAAAAAAATCAAGGTATACCTTATTAAATTTCTATGTATACAAACTTTTTGATAGAAAACATAAAAAAATAATGGTACTACTTTTAATTGTTTTATACAAAATGAGCAAACATGAAGAAAAGTCTGATATATAGCATGAAAATGCTTTTTGCAACTTGCTTTTGTTTTTGTTTTTTTCTTGCTACACTTCCTACAAAATAGTAAGTAACTATTTTTACTCATTTTCTTTATATTAAATCATCGATTCAATTATATTATTGAATTTTTTCTTTTATATACAAATGTTGAATTCTGTTAGTCATTTTGTAGACTGCAAATTATATCACTTAGATTTATAGAAAAGACTAACTTATTAAGACATTTTATAAAAGTAAGGAAAAAAATGATGAATGAATATCATTAGCTACCACATTTTTTTAATGCCTTTTTTGAATTCAAAGACAATGTTGTAAAGTGAACTTGTATATATTTTGAAGCAATTCACTTTTTTTTCTAAACAATAGAAAATTTCATTTCTTTTGTAGATATTTAATAATAATAGAAAACAAACTAATTTTTGAAAATTAGTTTGCAATTCCATCCTTGTTATACAAAAAAAAAAAAAAACTCTTCTTTTACAAATATATGGCAATAAGAAAAAACATATATTATTGTCTTACATTCAAGTTATGATTGTACAAACAAATGACATTACTTCATTACATATTTACTATATATGTACTTTTCATGACATCTTCAATATATAAAATTCAATTACAATATTTGTAGACACATATTTTGTCCACATAAAAATAAATATAATAAAAAAATAAAAAAGTAAAAAAAAATGGGATTTTAACTCTTGCAGCTGAAGTCAAGCTGTCAAAATGGTTGTTTTTCCTTCTCTGACACTAACCTAATTTTTGTAGCATGAAAACAAAATTTTCTACTAACCTTAGAATGTCCATAAAAATCTCAGATTTTATGAGATTTTGATATCCTAATTAAATCTATAAATAGAGTCAAGTTTTTATAAAACAGGGAACACAGAGAGAACTTAGGGGAATATTGTAAAAAAAAAGGAGAGCTAAAAAAAAAAGAGATACAAGCAAGCAAAAAAAACACACAATGTTTTTTCCAGAAACAAAAAAAGAAAACTTGATAACATTTCCTGTGATCTAAGGGTTTGGGAATTTTTTTTGAAGAAACTAGTTTGGGATAAGGGTTTAGGGGACAAAAATGATTAATTTGGATCTTTTGAGATTTTTGGAAAATTTTTTAGATTGCCAGATTATGGAAAACTTTGAATTTTTCGGTAACTTTTAAAATTTTTGATAACCGAAATTTGGAAAACCCATTGAAAACTAGGATTTGTGAAATTTTTTGGAATTGTTAAAGATTTCAACTATCGGTGCACTGTGACAACCAATCGAAATCCTGGTTACCATGATGGTTTGCAGAATGGAAGATAGGGTTAGAGAGAGGATGTTCGATTTTTAGAGAAAAGGAGAAAGGAAAAATAAAGAAAAAAAAATCAAAATTTAGCCTTTTATAAGCACACCAAAATGATGTCGTTTTCGCGTCCTGACCCAGGGAGTGACCTGTGTAAACCCGCACCTCAACCCGCTAACGACCCGACCCATTTGTAAGTTTTTCTTTTTTCATTTTATTTTTCTTTTATTTTATTTTTGTTATCAATTTAAGTTTTTTTATACAACTTATGATTTATAATATTTATATAATTATATATTTATATAAAAATATATAATTATCAACAACAATAAAAATGTAAAATAATAAAAAATAAATAAATACTAAGATTTTAATTTAAAATAAAAGGATAAATCAAAATAATAATAATATTAAGGGAAAGGAAAAAAAGTTTTATTTTTTCCCATAATTTTACAAGTAAAAATATTTTCGAAATTTCTCCAAAATATTAGGATAATTTAAGAAATTATTTTTGCTAAAAAATATATAATAATACTAATAACAATTATTTATTTAAATAAATCTTTTAAAAATATAATATTTAAAAAAATTGAAAGAGTTTTATTTTTTTTAAATGAATGCAAGTAAAATAATATTTTTAGATTTCAGCAATGAGTTAGGATAATGTACAAATTATTTTTCCTAAAGTAAATTTTTTAAATAAAAATGAATAATAAAAAATAAAAAATTAAATTAATTAAATGTTTAATTAAACCTCTTAAGTAAAATTTTAAGGAAAATTGGGAAAATCAAAATTTTCTTAATTTTCATCAATAAAAAAAGTTGTAAGATCTCGTCAAAAAGTCAGGATGATCTTAAAATTAGTTTAAAATACTTTAGTATTTCGACAAAGAGTCAAAAAAGTCCTAAAAATAAAAAAAAAATCAATTAGAAAAACTGATTTATGAGCTCACTAAAGAGTCGAGATATTCCTAAAATTATTTTTTTAATAAATAAAATATTCTATGATAAACCTTTTGGAACTTTGTGAATGGTCAATATTCTCGAAAAATTTTTGAAATAAAGATTTTCTATAAATTTCATTAAAGCATTGGAGAGTTTATAGAATGCGAAAATAATAATAATATTAATTTCACAACAAAGAAATTTTTTTTGTAAATAAATTTTAATAAATTAAATTTAAATATAAAGAAGACTATATCATCAAAATGAAAGGATTATGCATATTTAATTGATATCGTTCTTTGAACGGGTGACATGAGGGTGCTAATACATTCCTCACTCGTAACCGTACATTTGGACCTAACCCTAATTTCGCAGACCTAAGCTTCTTTTGGTAAATCTTGATTAATTTTAAAGATCTTTATTAAAAGATGATATTTTTGGGTGGCCAATCACACCTTACAAAAAAAATTGGTGACAACTTTGAAAAATTTTCACCAAGTCTAGCAATCGAGTTTCTTTAGATGAAAAATCATTATGATAGCTTGGCGACTCCACTGGGGAAGCTAGAGAGTTAAGCTAAAATTAAACAAGCGTCATCTAAACTTTGATTTTATGAAATTTTTTATATTTAATTTTAATTTCTTATCTCATTTTAAAATAAACATAAGAAAAAAAAGTAAAAATTTGATGGATTCATTTAGTTTTACTATGTCATTTTATTTGTCTTATATTGTTGCTAATTATATTATTGATTTTATTTTGATTAATAATTGTTACATTCCCTTACACACATACATATTTGCATTCATGCATGAGCTCTATACCTGGACTTTCAAATCTATCTCTTTTTAGAAGGAAGTAGAGTACCTATGCTTTCATGAGGTTATAATACTTTCGCTTAGGCTAGCAAAATACTTTCACTTAAGTTGAACCATTTCTGTCGATAGCCCGTTATGGGTGAGGATCGGGGGCCTTACTAGTTTAGAGTGGATAACAGTGAGGATCAATTTAGGAACCTTTTTAGCTTGTGTTAATTACCAAACTCTTTATATAGTGAATATTAAGAAACCAACCTTACATACAGACATACCATTTTTATAGATTATACCCTAAATTAAGACACATGAAAAAATATTTATTTTAATACGATTATTAACCCTAATCTATTTTGCTTTCCTTTTGTTTCATCATCATGCATCATCATCATCAAAGGATTATCATATTTAATTGGTATCGTTCTTTGAATGTGTGACATGAGGGTGCTAATACATTCCTCACTCGTAATCGTACTTTTGGACCTAATTTTAATTTCGCAAACCTAAGCTTCTTTTGGTAAATCTTGATTAATTTTAAAGATTTTTATTAAAATGTGATATTTTTGGGTAGCTAATCACACCCTAAAAAAAAATTGGTGACAACTCTGAAAAATTTTCACCAAGTCTAGCAATCGAGTTTCCCCAAACGAAAAATCATTATGATAGCTTGGCGACTCCGTTGGGAAAGCTAGAGATTTAAGCCAAAATTAAACGAGTGCCATCTAAACTTTGATTTTACAAATTTTTTTATATTTAATTTTAATTTCTTATCTCATTTTAGAATAAACATAAGGAAAAAAAAGTAAAATTTTGATGGATTCATTTAGTTTTACTATGTCATTTTATTTTTTTCTATTATTGCTAATTATATTGTTGATTTTATTTTGATTAATAATTGTTACATTCCCTTACACACATATTCATGTATGAGCTCTATACTTGTGCTTCCAAATCTATCCTTTTTAGGAGGGATTAGAGTACCTATGCTTTCATGAGGTTATAATGCCTCTGCTTAGGCTAGCAAAATACTTTCACTTAAGTTGAACCATTTCTATCGAAAGCCCATTATGGGTGAGGATCGGGGGCCTTACTAGTCTAAAATGGATAACAGTGATGATCAATTTATGAACCTTTTTAGCTTGTGTTAATTACCAAACTCTTTATATAGTGAATCTTAAGAAACCAACCTTAGATACAGTTATACCATTTTTATAAATTATACCCTAAATTAGGACACATAAGAAAATATTTATTTTAATACAATTACTAACCCTAATCTATTCTGCTTTCCTTTTATTTCATGATCATGCATCATCATAAACACTTTCATATGAGATATGCTTGTCAATATGCCAATATCAGTTAAAAAATTTACAATATTGCTTCGAAAACACCATCATGATGTTTTCAACTACGAAGTCCACAATGTGTGAAGAGACAATGTGATGATAACTCTATCGTTAGAAGCCTAAAGTAGAATAAAAAACTATCTAAAAAAATTTGAACAAGAAATTTTACTTGAAGAAATTAAACTGGGGCTTCAACAAAATAACATCTTTGAGTTGATTGAGATCTGGCACCATGTAACAAATCCTAAGAAGATGGCTTTCAGAGAAAAATATGGTCATATTACTTCACTCATTGAGGTGTTTATAGAAAATCAGTTGATAATAGCTTTAGTTCAATTTTGAGACCCTGCAAACATATGTTTCATATTCAACAAGATATGACCTTAACGATCGAAGAGTATACTACATTGTTATGGTTGTATCTCTCTAATCTAAATAAAATCTATTGGTAAGGTCAAAAACTTGGATCTCAAAAGAAACTTACTTATGTGATGGAGGTCCCCACTAAGAATATGAACTCATATATCCAAACAAAAGGTAAAAGTGATTGTATCCATGAAAAATCTTACGTGATTACATCGTCAAATACTTAGAGGATGAATGAGGCATGAAAATGATAGCTTTGGCAATTTATGGCTTGATCATTTTCTCGAAGATTCTGGGGTACATTAAGTTATCAATAATTGACTTCTTCAAGCAGGTGGACAATAAAATCAATCATATTCTTTCTATATTGGAAAAAATTTTGAGATCATTGAATCACTATTTAAGAAAGAGATGACGTTTCATAAGGTATGCACAGTTACTCTACATTTAGGTAAAAAGTCATCTTCAGCATTTTATGGGTAAATTTTATCCTACTTATAGTAATAAAAGTAGGCCAATTGAAGAATGTTGCAATGTTGAGTGGCCAAAATCAAAGTCCAAGGACAAATGGGTATTGATTTTGCAAAATCTAACTAGTACTCAAGTTATTTGGAGAGCTCTATGGATGCCAAGAGAAGTTATGTTGTACAAGTGTGGTGACAAACCATGGGTTTCACTCTTAGTGCCTTGAGGAGGTATAAGCTATGCTTCGGTAATGTTTAATCCACAAGTAGGGTCAAAGCAGTTTGTTCCTATGACTTATGGGTTTTGAAAATTAGAATTCTCTTTCAAGGAGCTAGGATATCTTAGAAAGGTGAAAAAGATTATCAAACAATGAAAATGGACCCAGAAAATGGATCGTAAAGGGTATACAGACAAAGGCACACTTGAATATCTAATATAAAAGAGTCAATGTGTCACAAGCAAAGTTAGTCCCAATGAAGAGAGACCATGGCACAAAAAAGATGCCCATTATGAAAAGGATCCCTAAAGACATGAAGATTATGAATCATAAATTTGATAAAGAAAAAGAAATATGAAAGCTTAAAAAGAAAAGGCTTCAGCATTAGATTAATAAATGGAAAAATAAAATTGATAAGAGTGAAGCAAAATCCTAAAAACTAAAAAAAATATAAGAAAAGATTTTTGAAAACTAGCATAGGTCCATCACTTCAATGACCACAGAGCTTGAAGAATTCAAAAAGAACGCAAAACAACTCCAATCCAATTTATTGTTTAAGAAAGAAAAGCTTAGTCAGTTTGTGAAAGAAAAAAAGATAGTGTAAGGTTTTGTAGAGAACTTGAAATTGCAAATACATTATCGACGTGAAGCCATTCAAGTTTTGAAAGAGAAATGAGCTCAATTTGAACAAAGAGCATAGTATTATAAGGAAGAATATCTGTTGAAGGAATCTCAAATCACATACCTAGTAAAATAGATAGGAGAAGTCAGCTTCAAAGTAAGAGACATGGCCTAAGAAGCTAAACAAGTAAAAAAAGAAGTTTACCTAGAACAGCACAAACAACACTTGACCAAATTTCTAGATAATGCTTATAAGCAGCACAAGCATATAGGGTATTTTTTTTTAAATTTTAATATTGTAATGAAAGAAGTATTCGATAAGAATAATGTGATGTTATGATATGGTAATTCAAGTTTAGACTTAAAATCTTTTGCAAATATTAGATATATAACAAGCATATCCTTTGCATTCATGCATCATATGTGTGTTTCATTCAATGCTAAATTTTAAAAAATATATATACATCATGACTAAAAGAAAAAGGTCTCGAAATAAAAAATCTTAAAGAGTTTCCCTTAACTCGATTAGGTGCAAGGATAGTTAGGCCATTAAAAAATATAGATAAGACCATTATCTTCAGTACAACACTTTTTCATGAGTCAAAATCATGAAAAATGAGCAAGCATCTAGAATAAAAGGATGGAAAAAGCTCAATTTGATATATAGAAGTAGATGATTAGGTCTCAATAAAAGTTGATAGAAAAAATAACTAGATTTAAAAAAAAAGAAATGGTTATAATGATGGACATGATGAGGAAAATGACTATGAGAAAAGGTGTAATTAAAGAAGTAACATTGGAAAAGAACCTCAAGCCCAAGAAAATACTAGTGATAAGGAAGATCTATTGTATCCATGAGGGTTTACCCCACCTTATGCCCAAACATCTTATTAAGTGCATCTACAAATGACACAGCTGGAAAGATATACATGTTCGGTTTAATTTACCTCTCTTCAAAGTTCGACCACGGAGTTAAGGATACGTTGGTCTAAACAATAGGGCAAGTCACATTAAACCCATTATGGTCTTAAATTTAGATGATCCAAAAGAACAAGAGAAACTAAAAAAAGGCACATCTGAATAATATGAGAATATTAAGGTGTAGCAGAAGTTAGATTTCTTAGAAGAAAGGTTGTAAGATATTGAAAATGTGAATATTTTTGACATAATTAATGCAAGTGAACTCAATTTGGTTCTAAATTTGGTAATCCCACCAAAGTTTAAAGTATCAAAATTTGAAAAATATGATAAAACCAAATGCCCTTTAGCACATATCAACATGTTCTGTCAAAAAATGATCGACCATACAGATAATGACAAGTTACTTATTTATTATTTTTAGGATAGTCTTATCGGATTAACTGCCAGATGGTATATTCAATTAGATAGGAGTCGTATTCATTCAAGAAAAGATTTGGCCAAAAAATTTATTACTCAATATAAGCATGTCATAGACATGGCTTCAAATAGACTGTCCTTACAAAACATGAAAAATAAGGTTAATGAAAATTATAAAGAATATGCGTATGGATGGTGAAACGTTGCCTCCCAAGTTCAGTCTCTTCTCAATGAGAAAAAAATAACCATTCTGTTCATCAATACCTTTCGAGCCCTGTACTATGACAAGCTCATTGGTCAAGCCATGAAAAACTTTGCTAATATGGTGATTACGGGTGAGATAATAGAAAATGCCATTAAAAATGTAAAGATCAAATGGGGTGCTATTTTTGGATAAAAAAAAGAGGACCACCTAAGAAGAAAGAAATAGAAGTGCCAACTATCACCACTGAAAAATCAAAACTGAGACTTTTTACCCCATACCACTCATATCCTGTATACCAATCTTCTTACCCAAACATTTTCAACATTTTTTGAAACTCATACCATTACCAACCAATGTAAACCCAGATACCTAACTTTTAAAATAATTTTCATCCCCGAACACCTCCACTATGACCTTCTTTTTAGTCAAACACCATAGACTTTAATCGAAGGAAACCCTGAAATAATCGAAAGCAACAATGATTTAATCCAATTCCTATAACTTACATGAAATTGTTCCCTTAGTTATTCCATAAATATTCAATGACCCAACAACATATAGAGACTTTAAAATCTTCATATTTGAAGTGGTGGGATCTTGAAGCTTTTTATGACTATCATTATGGGATTCAAGGCCACTCTCTTAAAAATTTTATAGCTTTCAAATGTAAGGTACAAAGCTTGATTGATAATAAAATCTTAAATTTCACAACAAAGGTTAGACTAAATGTAAAGGCCAATATATTGCCAAAACATGATGGAGGATTAGTAAATGCTTTAAGTAGTGAGATAACTCAAAACATTAAAAGAGAAGTAAGCTAGATTAGAACCTTTATGGATTAAATATTGCTATCCTATTGAAAGCTAATATGATTCGTCCAATACCTGAAAACACAGAAAATGAAAATTTCACATATAATCCTAATCATACTGATGAATTCATATGGGGATAGTTGGTCATTCATTTTAGGATTGTGAAGCTTTTAGACAAAAATTACAAATGATGATGGATTCTTTCCTAGTTAAATTTTACAAGGAACATGAAGAGAGTTCAGTAAATATTGTGACTAGAGATCTTCTAAAAGTAAGCTTTACCAAATGAATTTTGAGCCTGTTATCATATTTTATGAAAACAAATAGCATGTTAAGGTTGATAAGGCAATTTATATGAATTTTGAGCCTATCACCATCTTTTATGATGAGAAATTGAATGTTAAAATTGATGAACCAGTTTATACAATTATGCTAAAGGTGATAATTAAGGTTCATTGCTCATTCTCGTACAAAACTAATAAAGTAGTCCCTTTAAAATATGAATGTAATATCATATCACAAGGTTTAGATAATGGTTTTTTTCAATGTGGCTCATATGACACAAGCATAATAAACATAACTGGTGTAAGGGACATAACTCGAAGTAGGTGATGCTATACCTAAGAAGCATTTAAAAAAGCATGAAAAGAAAAAGCAAATAAAGGAAAAAAAAAGCAAAGAAAGGGGAGATAAGCTTAAAAAAAAGATAGACCACCTAACAATCAAGAAATTCATTCGGCCCCAATCCTAGACTGAGAATGTAAGAATCTGGTTATAAAAAAAGAGCCTTATGAGTTCTTGAAACTTATTAAGCATAGTGAGTATAATGTGGTAGAGCAATTTAATCACTTACCAACTCAAATTTTTATGTTTTCATTGTTGTTAAATTTTAAGCCTCATTAAAATACCTTACTGAAAGTACTAAATAAGGCTTATGTAGCTCACAATATATCTATAGAGAAATTTGATCGCATAGAGGAAAATATCATAGTAGATTTATATTGTTTAGTGATGATGAGATTTCATTTGGTGGTAAAGGCAAAGCCAAAGCTATACATATCTTCACAAAATATAAGGATCACACACTAGCCAAAGTGTTTATTGATAGTAGATCTTCTTTGAATATCATGCTTATGACTATACTATCTAGATTGCTAGTTGACATGTCTTACATGACAATGAGTCACATGATAGTAAGGACTTTTAATAGGACTCATTATGAAGTGATAGGCGATATTGAGCTACCAATTCAAATTTGCCCATGTATTTTTTATATAGTCTTTCAGGTCATGGATATTACTCTTTCTTATAGTTATATTTTAGGAAGGCTATAGATTCACATGGCAGAAGTTGTCCTTTCCACTTTACATCAAAAGGTAAAATTCATTATTGATAAAAAAGTGACCACTGTTGCTGGTGAAAAAGATCTACTGGTGACTAAACCATTTACTACATTATAGGTTAAAAAATCTGAAAAAGCCCCAGAATGTTCTTTTAGATTTTTTGAATTCGTTAATGCAACCTATGTGGGTGAAAGATAAAAAATGTCTATTTTATGTCTATCCAAAGCTTTTAAGATGGCCTTTAAAGAAGTGGCAAGAAAAGGACAACAAGTATGGGTTGACTTACAAGAGATGTAATGACTGTGGATGATATCTAAAATAGATGATCACTTTAGTTTAGGGTACAAGCCAACTCGAAAAAGAATAATGAAGTTCATAGAAGAAAAAAGAGAAAAAAAATTGGCTTGTTTTCTAGGGTAAGAATAGAAATTGAAGGCTTATCTTTTCTTCCCCTATACGAGATTTTTATCTCAATTAGTTATATCTATCTAAATACAACAAGAAACATAGAAAAAGGGCTTACACCATTATTAAAAGATATCTTTGTTGAATTTTTAATACAAATGGTGGGTTAAAAAAAGGTGAACAAAGATCCAGGTTATCCATGGGTGTATCTTACTCCTCCTGATGCAGAACTGAAGAATTGGCATGTTGAAGAGCTATCAGTTGTTTTTAAATTTTCTCCAAAGCAATATGTTGAACCTAATCTAAATGCTTTTATTAAAAGCATTAAATGTTTTATGCGTGTTTGTTTTCTTATTTTTAATTAAATAAATGACAAGCATAGCGCATTTGTCCATTTCTTTTACCTCTTTCATTTCAATTCCTCATATTACTATACATCCCTCTACATTTCATCTATTTCATTCAATTTTAGATACTCAAATAATGAATGTAAAGATCATCATGATAATATTTCAGGATTTAATTTTAAAAATTCTGTTTATATTGTTGAACTTAATAATGAAGAGAATGTGGAAGACCATGTAATATCCTTGAACAATTTAGATTAATGGAACAAGAAGAGAAGCAAATCATGCCTAATCAATAAGCCACAGAAGTTATGAATTTTGGGGATGAAAATTAAAAAGAAGGTTAAGATTGGTTCTTTAATATGATCACCAATAAAGCATGAGCTGATAAAGTTGCTATATGAATATGTGGATGTATTTACTTAGTCGTACCAAGATATGCCATAGTTATATATTGATTGTAGTACATAAGCTACCTATAAAACCAGAGTGCAAACCAATCAAATAGAGGTTAGAGAGGATAAAACCTAAAATGTTATTAAAAAGAAAGAAATGAAAAAGTAATTTGATGCGTGATTCGTATAAGTGGTCAAATATCCTAAATGGGTGGCGAATATAGTTATAGTACCTATGAAAGATTGCAAAGTAAGAATGTATGTTGATTATCAGGATCTCAATAGTGCAAGTTCAAAAAATAATTTTTCATTACCTTATATTGACACACTTTAGTGGATAATACCACTGGGCACTCTCTGTTTTCATTCATGGATGAGTTTTTAGGCTACAATCAAATTAACATGGCATAAGAAAATATGAAAAAAGACTACTTTTGTGACATTATGGGAAACATTTTGCTATAAAGTCATATCTTTTAGTTTGAAAAATGCTGGGACAACTTATCAAAAAGCCATGGTAACTTTTTTTCATGATATGATACATAAAAAAATAAAGGTATACGTGGATGACATGATTGTTGAATCTCGTGAACAAGAAAATCATATGGCTATTCTCATAAAATTACTTGAAAGATTAAAGAAGTTTTAGCTAAAGCTCAATTCAGATAAATGCACTTTTGGCACGACCTCAAAAAAATTACTAAAATTTATTGTTAGCAAAAAGAAGAATTGAGGTGAATCCAGATAAGATACACATTATACAAGAGCTACCACCTCCACACACGCAAAAAGAAGTAAGGAGATTTCTAGAGAGGTTGAATTACATTGCTCGTTTTATTTCTCAACTTACAGTCAAATGTGATCCTATATTCAAGATTTTACGAAAACATGGGTTAGGCGAATAGGATGAAGATTGTCAAATGATATTAGAAAAAGTAAAAAAGTACTTATTAAACCTACCAAAATTAATGTTGTGCATCCCTAGAATACCTCTTATCTTATATTTGATAGTGCATAAAATATCAATAGGTTACATTTTGGGGAAACATTATGAAATAGGAAAGAAAGAACAAGTCATTTAGTAGATAAGAAACAAGTTCACTGATTACGAGTTCAAGTATTCACTATTAGAAAATATACGTTATGCACTAGTTTGGATGGCTCATTGGCTTAAACAATACATGTTGTATTATACCACTTGGCTCATTGCAAAGTTGGATCGAATCAACTACATATTTGAAAAGCCTTTATTATGTGAAAATAGTAGGATGGCAAGTGTCACTTTCTGAATATGACATTATGTATGTGTCCCAAAAGATAATCAAAGGAAGTGCTATTACTAAATTTCTTGTAGAATGCAATCACGAAGATTATGTGCCTATGACATTCGATTTCTTAAATGAAGAATTAATGTCTATATTACACATTGATGAAGAATAGCCTAATGAAGATACATGAAAAATGTATTTTGATGGTGCATCAAACACTTTAGGACATGGTATAAGAGTGGTTTTGATATCTCTAGAAGGAAATTATTACCCAATCACTGTAAAATTAAGCTTTAATTACATCAATAATGTGATAGAATATAAAGCATGTGTTATGGGTCTTCAAACTACTTTTAAAAGAAAAGCTTATACATTAAAAGTTTATGAAGACTCTGCTTTGGTCATCTATCAATTGTGAAAAGAATGAAAGATCAGAGATTCAAAGTTAGTTTTATACCAAAAATACATATCAAAGTTGATCAAATTTTTTTTAAATATTTGGTTTCATCATTTACCACAAAAAGAGAATCAGATGGTTAATGCTTTGGCTATATTAACGGTAATGTTCAAGCTAAATAAAAATGTTGAATCTAACCCATCAAGTTAAACTTACGAGAGAAACCAACTCACTATTCAAATATTAAAAAAGAAGCTTATGGAAAATCATGGTATTCTGACATATTATAATGTGTCAAGTATTAATAATACCTAGAGCACATATCAGAGAATGATAAGAGAACTTTGAGAAGATTGGCTGTGGGCTTTTTTTTTATCAAGAAATTTTATTTAAGAAAAGTTAAGACCAAACACTATTGAGATGTGTGAATGCTGCTAAAGCAAAAAAGTTGCTAGAAAAAAATTCATGGAGGTATTTGTCAAACTCATGCAAACAGCTACATGATGATTAAGCAAATCATGAGAGTAGGACACTATTGGTTAATAATAAAAAATGATTACATTGACTATGTTAGAAAATATCACAAATGTCAAATTTATAAAGATGGGATGCAAGTTCTTCCAACATTTTTGCATATTATGTCAATACCTTGGCTTTTTTCTATGTAAAGAATATATGTGATAGGGCTTATTACACCAAAAGCTTCAAATGGATGTCGATTCATTATGGTGGTAATCGACTACTTCACAAAGTAGGTAAAGGTAGCTTCATATGCTAATATGACAAGAATAGTAGTTTGTAAGTTCATTAAGAAAGATATCATATGTCGATATGGCTTTAAAAAAATCATTTTGGATAATACTTTTAATTTGAACAACAAAATGATGAGTGAGGTATGTGCTTAGTTTAAAATCAAACACTGCAAATCAGTGCCTTATCGTCTAAAAATAAATGGGGCAATTGAAACGACCAATAAAAATATAAAAAAATTATTAAAAAGATGATAGATGTGTATAAAACTTGACATGAAAAGCTACCATTTGCATTACATGCTTATCAAACTTTAATTTGCATATCTATAGAAGTTACACTATTTTTATTAGTATATGTAATGGAGGCAATGCTGCCCATTAAAGTTGAAATTTTTTTCATGCATGTTCTTATGAAGGTTAAGTTGGAAGAAAATGAGTGAGCTTGAGCTTGTTATGAACAATTGAATCTCATTAAAAAAAAAAAGATAAACTGCACTTTGCTATAGTCAACTGTATCAAAGAAGAATGATGTAAGCTCATGACAAGGAAGTTCACCTCGATAATTTTGAAAAAAAAAATTACAATTGAAGAAGATTCTTTCTAATTAATAAGATCCTCATAAAAAATAGGCTTCTAATTAGGAAGGTCGATATGTGACAAAAAAAGTATTTTTTTGGTAGGGCACTCATCTTGACAAGAATGGATGGAGATGATTTGTCAAATTCAGTCAATGTCGATGCAGTAAAGAAGTACTATACTTAAAAAAAAAAAGATAAAAATGCAAAATGAACTAAAAGGATATTTAAGCTAAAAACCTGAATGATGATTTAGATAAATAAGTATTCAATGGAGTGGGCTAATTCTCAACATGTGCCAAAAGATCTCATTAGTTTTGGGCTAACTTGGTTTGATGCATTTTTGAAAAGTCAAGGGGCATCAATCAAGGGTTTTCAAAAAAGAATCCATGATGAATTAGTTCATGATAATCTGAATATTCATTATGTGATTATGTGTTTTCTTTGATTTCATTGTCATATCTTTCTAAATAATACATGAAACATTTATCCCTTTTAATGAAATAAAATACATTTTTGTTTATCCTTCCTTTATCTCTCTCATTAAAAAAATAAATGTGCAATGTATTATAATTATCGTGAAATTCAAAAAAGATGAGTGAGTAACAAAGACCATGAAAGACACATTATTTTGACAGAGATTTAAAATGATAAGTAAAATAGTGAAGAACAAAGGTTGACGAGAAAAGAGGCCTACAAGTCATAAAAGTGGTAAGCATTGAATATGGGAAATGTAAAGAGAAATCTTTTTATTTAAACTTAATCAACTGTTAGAATGTATGGGATTCAAGAGAAGAAGAAGGGAAATAAACATTGAGAAATTTTGAGGATTAAAAGAAAATGACAAAAAAAAGATGGTATTTTCATTTGCATTATAAGTGCATTTGCATCATGATCATTATTCATTGCATGACATTGTAAAAGTGTAAAAATGTCATTTTATGCATACATATGACAGCACAGATATATGGGTCTAAGACAATCCAAGACCAACTAAAGGAAAAGTTAAAAGTAGAAAAGATGTAAACTCTTTGTTTAAAGTAATCTTTCCAATACCATTACTTTTCATATTTTTAATTTAAAGTTTCACTACCTCTGGTTATATGAGCCTTTTTAAATTAAGTTTCATAGCCTCTAGTCAGAGAAGCCATTTAAAGTTTCATAGCTTTTAGTTAGAGGTGTTTTTAATTTCAAGAGCCTTTGGTTAGAGGACTCCACCAAAATTAAGCATGATTTGTAATACCAAATGACATAATCTATAAGTCCTTTTAGATTTTTAATTTAAAGTTTCATTGCCTCTGATCAGATGAGCCATTTAAAGTTTCATTACCTTTGGTTAGAAGAGCCTTTTAAATGTAAAGTTTTATTACCTCTGGTCAGATAAGCCATTTAAAATTTCATTGCCTCTAATCAGAATAGCTTTTTTTAAAAGTTTCATAACCTTTGGTCAAATGAGCTTTTTAATTTTAAGAGCCCCTGGTTAGAGGACTCTATCAAAATTAGGCATGATTTGTAAGACCAAAGGGCATAATCTATAAGTCTCTTAGATTTTTAATTTAAAGTTTCATTGTCTTTGGTCAGAGAAGCCATTTAAAGTTTCGTAGTCATCGGTTAAAGGAGCCTTTTAACATTTAAAGTTTTATTACCTTTGGTCAAAAGAGCCTTTTGAATTTAAAGTTTCATAGCCTCTAGTTAGATAAGACTTTTAACATTTAAAGTTTTATAGTCTCTGGTCAAAAGAGCTTTTTGAATTTAAAATTTTATAACCTGTGGTTAGAGGAGGTTTTTCTTAAATTTTAAAGTTTCATACTTTTTGGTTAGAAGAGTTTTTTAACATTTAAAGTTTCATAGCCTCTGGTTAAATGAGTTTTTAAAGTCTCAAAAGTTATCAAGCATTTGCTTAGAGAAGCTTTTAAATTTTCAAAAATTGTTAAACTTCTACTTATAAGTGCCTTTCAAATTTAAAAAATAAAAATAAAAAAAGAGAAAAAGTGTTCATATTTATAACATCATTCGGATAAAATAGTCATTTTTTATCTTTGTCCTATTCCTGATTCTTAGTAATGTACAAAGAAAGGCAGTTGTAGACATATATTTTGTCCACATAAAAAATAAATATAATAATAAAATAAAAAATGTAAAAAAAGGGGTTTCAACTTTGGCAACTAAAATCAAGCTACTATAATAGTTGTTCTTTTTTAACACTAACCCCAAAAAGTCCACAAAAATCCCATATGTTTCGGGATTTTGATATCCTAATTAGTTCTATAAATAGAACCAAGTTTTTGTAAAACAGAAAACATAGAAAGAACCTAGGGGAATATTGTCAAAAAAATAAAAGAGGAAAGCTGAAAAAAAAAAGGGATACAAGCAAGTGAAAAAAAAATTCATCACAGTCATTTTATTAAAGAGGAACCAGCAGCAAAAAAAAAATTTTTTTTTTCAGAGAAAAAAAAAACGTGAGAACATTTCTTTTGATCTAAGGGTTGGAAGTTTTTTTTTTTGCAGAAAATAGTTTGGGATAAGGGTTTAGGGGACAAAAAGGATCAATTTGAGATTTTTTGAGATTTTTGAAAAATTTTTAAGTCATCGAATTCTGAAAAACTTTGAAGTTTTTGACAACCTTAAAATTTTTTTAACGATCGGAATCTGGAAAAACCTACTAAAAATTGGGATTTGTAGAATTTTCTAGCACCATTGATGATTCCGACCACTGGTGCATGGCGATGATCGACCTGAATTTGGGTTACCATAACGATCAGTGAAATGAATGATTGGGTTAGAAAGAGAAAGTTTGGTTTTTAGAGAGAGAAAAAGAAAAGGAAAATTGAAGAAAAAATATCAGATTTTGGCCTTTTATAGGTACACCAAAACACAACGTTTTAGCATCCTGACCTATAGAATGACCTGTACAAACCCGTACCTCAACCTGCATATGACCCGACTCGTAAGTTTTTCTTTTTTCATTTTATTTTTATTTTCTAATTTTATTTTTATTTTATTTTATTTTTGTTATTGGTTTAAGTTTTTTTTTACAACTTATGATTTATAGTATTTATATTTTTTTTACTAAAAGTATATAATTATCAACAACAATAAAAATTTAAAATAATTAAAAAAAATACTAAGATTTTAATTTAAAATAAAAGGATAAATAAAAATAATAATAATAATATTAAGGGAAAGGAAAAAAGTTTTATTTTCCCATAATTTAACAAAAGTAAAAATATTTCTTAAATTTTTCCAAAATGTTGGGATAATTTAAGAAATTATTTTTGCTAAATAAATATAATAATAATACTAATAACAATTATTTATTTAAATAAATATTTTAAAAATATAATATTTAAAAAATTGAAAGAGTTCAATTTTTAAAAAAATTAATGCAAATAAAAAAATATTTTTAGATTTCGCCAATGAGTTGGAATAATCTAAAAATTATTTTTACCAAAATAAAATTTGTTTCAATAAAAAAGAATAATAAATAATAATAAAGAATAAACAAAATTAATTAAATGTTTAATTAAACCTCTTAAGTAAAAATTTTAAGGAAAATTGGGAATATCTCATTTTTATTAATTTTTAAAATAAAAAGATCCCACTGAAAAGTTAGGTTGATCTTAAAATCAGTACAAAATATTTTAGGATTTCATCAAAGAATAGAAAAAAATCCTAAAAAAAAAAAAATTAATTACAAAAAATGATTTATGAACTCACCAAATAGTCGAGATGTTCTTAAAATCATTTTTTTAATAAATAAAATATTTTATGGTGAAATTTCAAAAATTTTGTGAATTGTCAATATTCCCAAAATGTTTTCTAAATAAAGATTTTCTATAAATTCTGTCAAATATTGAAGAATTTATAGAATATGAAGATAATATTTATATTACTTTCACAACAAAGAAATATTTTTTTTATAAATAAATTTTAAGAAATTAAATTTAAATACAAAGAAAACCATATCATCAAAATTAAAAGATTACATATGTTTAATTGGTACCATTCTTCGAATAAGCGATGTGAAGGTACTAATACATTTCTCACTTATAACCATACTCCTAGATCTAACTCTAATTTCGTAGACCTAAACTTTTTTTAATAAATCTTAATAAATTTTAAAGATTTTTATTAAAAAATGATATTTTTGGGTGATCAGTCAAACCCTATAAAAAATATTGGTGGCAACTCTAAAAAATGTTCACCAAGTCTAATAATCAATTTCTCTCGGACAAAAAATCATTATGGCAATATTAAATTATTCTACTAAATCATTATTAAACAGATGAAAATACCAACAAATAAAATGTATTAACAAATGTCTACGACAACATAATTCAATTTAGATATATATTGTAAAGCATTGATAAAATAGAATGCATAGTATATTATTTAATTATAATTGCAATAACAAGCATTTTGACAATCCTAATGTTAACACGTATACACTTATCAACTTTGCATAAAATACAGTTATTCATTTAAACATTTGAATACCATTTTATATGTAAATTGTTTATCCATAATTAAATTTTCATTCATAAAAAACATAAGTATTTAAATTTATTTTAACCTTTACAACACAAAATAAACATTCAGTCTTAAAAAGAAAATTTCATTCCTTATTCAAAGTAAAAGCATTTAAAGTAGTTTTAACCTTTACAAAATAAAATGAATAAACTAAAATTCTAACCATCGGCCCATTCTTTAATATGTTTAAACCATTTTTAACAAACCCAAGCCTAAACTTACTCACAAACTAAGCCTATTCATTAACTCAGCTTTGCTCAACCAATTAAAAAAGAGCCTACAAACTAAAAAATCTAGAAGAATCTTTTCAACTTTTTACTTTCTCTCATGACAAAAAAAAAAAAGACTAAACTCTTTAAAACTCTTCAAACCCAAAATGCCTAATGAACAAGAACAAGAATTTTCAACTTTCCCCAAATGAACGAACATGCCAAAGTTCTTCAAAGTCATCATTCGAGACTCTTTTTCCATAGATCGTTTAGTAAACTTTTATTAAATTTAAAAATTCTTTTAAAAAAAGTTAATGTATGTATAAATTCTTATATTTATATGTTATTCACAATTTTTAAAAAAAATGTAAATTTCATAATATTTTAAAAATTTCTCACAATATATTCTTTAAAAAAATTTACACAGCAAAAAACAAACATGCAAATACAAAAACTATCCATTGCAAAACCTTGCCTTCAAAATATGTTTAACAACTTAAAAAATATATATATATATATATAAATCTATCTATAAATATAGTTATGTTATGAATAAATGGTATGTAATTACACAGAAAAATAAGAGAATTTAATAATCTTAACAGATTTTCTTTTCAATAATAATTTTTTGGAAATTAGGTATAGCAAACACTATGAAAACTTCATAAACCAATAAAAATCTCTAATTATTTATTCTAAAAATTCTCTACTAATAATAAAAACTAATTTCATTGTTTTATCTCTCATTTAACACATGTATGTTCAATTTTAATTTATATATACATATGTTCCACATGCATTTTTTTTATAAGGATTGCTGTACTTTTCTCCATGCAAATATAATAGAATATTAACTATGTATAAAACAACCTTTAATACTAATCTTTCACTTTGTTTAACAAAAAAATAAAAAGAAGGAAAATGTTTACACAAAACTTTCTAACTAATGCTTTTAATTTATTTACTGAGAAAGTAACAATTAATAATATTGTCTATTATATAAAAGCAAAAAACTACCTTTAATATAATTCATAAATTTATTAATGGCTATTTTTCTTTAGTAGAATATACTATTATGAAAAAAAAATTAAGTTATAATTTTTTACCATATTTTTATCACTAACATAATAAATTGAATAAAATTTTCAGTGTATACCAAAAGCATTTGTTAATAGCTACATAATAGATATTCAAATACCAAGAGCTATATATCTTAAAGGTTTACTGCTAGAGATATTCAAAATGGATTTGGTACGAGTGAACAACAAATTCTATTTTCGAGATGATTGGAGAAATTACATGATTGCTTATAACATAGAATTCAAGGACTTCTTAATATTTAAATACAACCATAATCTCATGTTTGATGTTTACCTTTATGCCAGAAACACTACTTTAATGACAAATGTTGTTCTCAAAAAGAGAAAAGGTAACAACTTATTTTGAAATGCTAAACTATGTTAGAAACAATAAATCAACTTGATATTGCTTTTTTTGATAGATGAACAAGTAAAAAGTCAACAACAAAATCCTCCTAAAGTTTTTAAAATAGAATATTCTAATTCAGATGCAGATTCAAACCATGAGTTTCCTCTCTTTCAATACACTATGAGCATAACAAATATCCAAACATCATACATTTTGGTAAAAAAGAACTATATTTTATGCAACTTTAATTACATACTAGACTTTTCTCTATTTACTTAAAATAATATAACTGTGTTCTTAACATTGATTTTCGTATTTTGTTTAATTTGTTTATACACATTAACTTTTTCTGTATATACTAATCAAATACACATGTTTTACAAATAAAATGATGTTCAATACAATCAATTATATAATTAATTTATTGTCTAAAACTTGACAATATTATTATATTAATATATATGTCACACCAACTTCATTATTATTGTATCCATATTCATATTACACCAAGACTCACATCAACTTCATTATTATTGTATTAATATTCATGTTTAAATAAAGTAATATTAATAGCTTTTTTTTACCTTAGTTTATAATTTGAATAATATTATTTGTACTTGTGATTAACACAATTTATACTATTTATGTGGCATGTTTCTACAATGTTTGCCAAATAGTTCCTTCCAGCTTACCCAACAAATGTAACTCTTGTAATCTAAAAATAACAAACAAATTCTTTTATTCAAAATACGGGCACAAACATGAATCACTAAGGAAAAAATAACATGTTCATTATATTTACAATTAAGAAATAATGTTTTTCAGGTGGTTGGCAATGTTTTGCAATAGACAATAGGCTCAACCTTGAAGATCAATGTGTTTTTCACATGACTACACCAAATAAATTTGATATTTTTATCTATCATACTACTTGAGCAGACTGCTGGAAATAGTGACTCAAATCTCATAAGAGATTTATCTGGGATTAGCTAGATATTGCTTAATGGATAATAAGGCTTATAGAAAAAGAATTTTAAGAGAAAAAAGATTTTTAATAGGTAAGTTGACTTGTAAAAGAAAAATTTTAAGAGAAAAGAGATTTTTAATAGGCAAGTTAGTATGCCTATAAATAAGTAATATTTTTATAGGGTTAAATATAAGAAAAAGATGTAAGAAAATAGTAAAATTTTATGGGATAGATATCCCATAAGACTACTAAAGAGTTATATCTTATGAAAGTATATATTTGAATGTTTATGAGTGGACTAGAAAAAACTGAAAAGGTCCATATGGGTATAATGTATGGAGTTGATTAGAAGAGATTGAAAGAGTTATATAGTTTTGTGCATGGGTGCATATAGGTATGTGTTTATTTGAGTTGAGAATACTCTATAAGACTAGAAGAGAATAAGAAGGTTTATAGGTATTGATTGTTGAGTAGTTGATATGATTTGATGTATGTTTGTAATTCTCTACAACTAGTAGACCTTTTTTTTAATCCGTGGACATAGGTCGATTGGATCGAATTACGTTAAATTATTAACTCTTGTATGATTGATTGATTATTTGATTTTACTTTTATTAGTGTGATTGGATTGAGATTTTTTGGTCTAACAAGTGATATCAAAGCTATGATGATCCTCAACAAGTGATATCAAAGTATGGTACAAATTATAAGAAAAGATAAATGCAGAGAAGCTCGACTCAAGAAAAAAGTTCGAGTTTGTACTTTAAAGATTAATTTATATGAAGCATAAAACACACAAGAGAAGATGATTATGAGACTTTCATTATAGGTGGAGATAATAATGTTTAGCATAAAGACAAATGATTTGATGAAATTTGATTATTGGGAATAGTAACTCAAATCCCATAAGAGATTTGTTTGGGATTGACTAGATATTGCTTGATAGACAAGAAGACTTGCAAAAAAAGAATTTTAAGAGAAAAATGATTCTTAATAAACAAGTTTGACTTGCTGAAAAGAAATTTTAAGAAAAAAGAGATTCTTAATAAGTAAATGAGTATGCTTATTAATAGGTGTATGCTTATTAATAGGTAAAGTCTTTATAGGGTTAGATTTAAAAAAAAAGATGCAAGAGAGTTATAAGGTTTTATGGGATAGACACCCCATAAGACTACTGAAGATTTAAATCTTATGGGTGTATATGTTTGAATGTTTATAAATAGATTAAGAGAGACTGAGAGAATTCATATAAGTTCGATGCATGGGTGCATATTGGTATATGTTTGGGTTAAAAATACTCTATAAGATTAAAAGAGATTTCTATGGGTATTGATTGTTGAGTGGTTGATATGATTTGATGTAAGTTTGTAATTCTCTAAAACTAATAGATCTTTTTTTTCATTCATGGATGTGGGTCGATTGAGCCGAACTATGTTAAATTATTATCTTTTGTGTGATTGATTGAGGTCTTTTAGCCTAACATAGACAACTATGTCAATGCTATCAATGCCATTTTGTCAAACTATTATTAATATATGTACTTTGCTAAAATGCACTGTAATGCTTATCCTTTTATGCAGAACATCGTTTGTTTTATTTTTATCAGATAGCTATTGTTGTCTATATATTGTTAAAAGACATTGTAGTTACCATTTCTGTATATAAAGATTGCCTTTATACCTTTAACTTTGTTATTAATTGTTTTTGTAATTTTTTAACTTTCAACCAAACCAATACTCATTCACTTCCCCCAAAATCGAAAAAAACAATGATATTTTAACATTGAAAATATAGCAAATTGATCGTATTGTACAAAGTTTATTTATCCAATACTTTATCTTTAGAGTATCTACTGATTGAAACTTGAAATGCTACCTGTTGTTATTGTTTTCACCTTTAATGTCCATCATAGTTGACACCAATATAAAATTTTAGCAAAATATCCATGTGAACTACTGTTTCATGCCTTGAATTCACTCTACTAAACTCTTCAGATTATAACATTGTTAGGCACAAAACTAAAATTTTTGTAAAACACTCATATTAACTATTGTTTTCAACTTCAATTCACTTTTTAAAACTTTTCAAGGAACAATGTCATTGCACACAAACTAACATTTTTGCCTTGATGGCTTTTTTCCAATATATCAATCCTTATTTTATCTTTAATATAGCTATATCTTTCACCTAAAACAAAATTCATTTTAGAATATACTTTTTGGTATTTTTTGTTCAAATTTAATAACACATTTCACTTCCTCTCTCTTTATCTTTTCAACACATTTTTTACATTAGAAATTCTAAATGTATAAATTTTATTTTGATCTTATATATAATAAAACTCCTAATATTTTTAATTCTACACACTCCTAACTAATATCTTTCACTTAACTTTAAACCCATAAAATTAAACAAAATCCAAAACAACAAAATTTTCCATAAACCTGACTACGTATATCATTCCATGTATCCCTAATTCCAAATATATATTAAAAAAAAGTTTAAAACAATAAAATTTCAAAATACCAAGAATACTCATTTTAATCATCATTTAAATTCTATATAAAAAACCTTAACAAAGAATTTTACAAACTTCTTAAAGCTCGTATCCAATCAATCTTTCAAACTTAAAACTATACTTACAAAATGAAAACAATACTAATAAATCCAAAACTACAATTGCAAACACCAATATGCATATAAACCCAAACTTATACCTCTAAACCCAAAACCAAATTATAATAACCAAATCTATACTTACAAACCCAAGCTTTTGTTAAAAATTTTATCATTTAACTTTTCAGCAAACACAAATGACGTCATCTTTAATCCAAAAAGATCAATCATTGCAAATTCCTTTCTTAAACCTCCCCCACACCCTACTAAAACTCTTTCAAAATCAAAATGCCAAACTTAATTTGTACCAAACACCCATTATCTACAAAAGAAAAAATGGCTAACAACAACTATTTTGTGAGTCAGAATAGATTAATTCTAGATGAAGCTCCACGATTCACCATATTTTACTACATCAAGATACCATTCAAGACCTTATGGTGAAAATCTTTCAAACTTAACTTGATTTCTTTTTTTTTTTCATCTAATTCCTTCAAACTATATGCACAATTTCTGCATGATAAATATAGCAGTAATTTATGTATGGTTTTTTTGTTTTCCCTCTTTCATATTTCATATAACTAAAACTTTAATCAACAAATCTTAGGGTGTTATCTTATTTTCGTATCTAAAAAAATAAAAAACCCAAATACAATTTTACTTAGATCTGTTCAGATCTTTCATATTGTTTCAAAATTTTTACAGTACGGTTTAAGTTTTAACTTGTAAAACTTTGTTTTATGTTTGTAAAACTTGTGTAATTTAACTTTTTTAAAATTTGTTCTATCTCTTCTTACCAAGGTTTCATTCCTCTATAACTATGGCTTTTTCAACTTTACTTTTTAGATCCCATTTAACCTAAGCAAATTTACTTTTATTAAGGTTGTTCTAGCTTTTCTTTGTATAGAATTCAATCAAATTATATAAATTATATATTGCTTTCAATCTGGTTAGTAAACAATCAAAATGAAGAGAAAAAATTGACTGCTTAAATTAACTATATCTAATAAACAATAGTAATATTAAATAATTTTAAATAATTTTAATTATTTACAAAATATAATTTAAATGAATAATTGTTACAATACAAATAGCAAGTTCCTGCAATAAATAGTTTTTATATTTTAACAAAAAACCCATAAAGCCTAAATTCAAATTCACTTTTTGTTGTTTTCCTATTACTATTTTAACTTGCTAATCGTTTAATTGTCTTTATTAGAAATGTTTTTGCAATTTTCCAATCGTATTGATAAGTTTTTTCATTTTATTTATGGAATGAGACTATTAGCATGAAAAAAGTTTATCAAAATGTTTCATGATGTTATTTATCTTAGTTTTCATTGTTGTTTACTTCTTGCTATTACTTTTACTGCAAGTCATGGAGTATCCATTACAATACCCAAAACAAATCATTTATAGAAGGATGGAGCAAATTCATCCCTAATAAGCACTTGAAAGTTGGTGATTATTGCTTCTTTGGCATGATTAGAACCAATACTTTTAAAGTTATTATCTATCCTGAGTATTAATAATCTTTTTTATTATTACACTGTATGTAAATAATCTTGTTCATTATTATGCTGTAGACTATAGACTCTAATTTAACTTCCATTGTATGTTTAGAACCTAAACAAATTTTTTTTCATAATTAAACTATAAATTATGCTTTTAATACTTTGTTAATTTTAATCAAGTTTGCGGCGTAGCACAAACATCCGATCTAGTATATTATTATTTTGAAGTGTTATGTTTTTGGGATATATAATATCATATCTATAACATGACAAATTGTAGAATGCCACGATAATGGCAAGAGTTTTGCTTTTTTCCTTTTTAATTTTTTTATGTTAGTTGTGATTAAAATTAATTTATGATGAAAATTTTAATGATTTAAATTGTGTATGAAAACAAATAAAAATCAATTAAAAATAATTTAAAAATACATTAATCTTAAATTTAATTAAAAATACACTAATCAACTTCTCATGCAGCGAAAAAATTCATTCCCTAATCAATATAGAATAAAAACTTGAATGAACAAATTAAAATGACAAACAAAAACTTAGCTATAGGGATCTTATTCTCTCCTATTGATTATTTCCTTTTATTTATTCCCTTCGGGACAGTTTCTTTCCCCCTACCCTTTTTTAATTCCAAAAGATCTTAAATAGAATTCATATGAATGAACTATAAAATTGGTTTCGATAAAACTAGAAATAACAGTTACGATAAAATTAATTATTATATAAGTGAAATTAAAATCAAGATATATGTTTATAAATAAATATAATGATGAATATAAAATTAGATATGACATTAAACTACATAATTAAAAATGCTGTTCTTTTTTCAATTTTATACTAAGGTAGTAAACTATCTTCAGTAAAAAAGTCAACTATCCTAGCATCCAATGGTTCTATAATTATTTTTTTAATTTAATATTAAAACAATCAACTGTTCACAAATTGAATTATCCACTGAACACTTCGTCCTCCTGTTAGTCAGTAGAGGGACAGTGAGGGCTTTGAGTTTTGACCCAATTAGCGTTGAGTTGCAATTTAAATGCATGCAGTTGGGGCCAAAACTTTCTTCAATTCCGATGTAGTGAAGTCCAACTGAAGCCTTAGCATGTAAGAATAAAATAAAAAGAGAAAACAAATTAAAATATATTCCTTTCATGCACACCATAAAAGGGAAAAAAAAAAAGGGTCCCATTTCATTCAATATATTTTTTCTTATATTCTGTTCGATTCATTCACAAGCTCAAAAACATTTGTTTTAAATTTATTTAATAGATTGCACATATTATTTTCTCCTTGAAGAATCCTTTACTATTTTCTTTTTCCCATCCTCCAATAAATTTAAAATATCATTAAAAAATTCATCATGCACACGATTCATAGATTTGAGCTTATCATTCCTACCATTCACTAGAAGAAATGAACCTCATAAACCAAGATATTTTGTAGAAATTTCTTTGATCCATCTTTTATCTTATAGTCATATAACAAAAATTAAAATGCTAATTTGATATACATGTTTAGAGGAGTAACTTGCTAATTTTACTATTTTAGTGGAAAGATGTGATTCAAAGGAAGTGTGTAAAAGTTATTCACTTATTACATATTAAATATAAATTCATTTAAAAAATTATATTTAATTTTTTTATATGAAATGTACTGAAATATGAGGATATTAAAAAGATTATAGATATTATAATTTGAATGTCAGACTTATTCAATGATATCATTTTAATATAATTGTATAAATTAATTAAGTTAAAATTTTATTTGATAAATTGAAAATTAAATACTGAATTTTTAATATTTAATTTGATAAATATTGAATTTGAATTATGAAAACAGTTTGATATTTTAACGGTAGTTAACGTGTGTTATACGAAATTTCAAAATAATTTTCCATTAACATTTTTATTATTCCCCTAATTTCTTATGGAAAAGAGAAAAAGTTAACATCAATGGCCAACAAGATGGTCGAAAGCAATGATTCGCATGGGTCAAAATTTGTTGTCTGTAACAATCATCATCAAGTAAATTGTAAACAAGGCCAAACACAGGCCAACCCACGGGATGTTGAGATAAGATTTGGGTTTGGATTCATTCCCCATGCTTGAGTTTGGTCAGACCGTTATCTCCAGCTTTTACAAAATTCTAATGGCCGAGAAACTCTCTCAAAGGTCCCCACGAACTCCCTCTTTTGAGTTGGCAAATTATATATGATAAAAGTGGTAACAAAGCCACGTGTTTTTGCATGCACTACTCGATCTTCACACAAAAAGAAGCTGAACAAAAAACAAACCTTCTCAATCAGTTTCAGGATACTTTGAGTGACCAAATTCTCTGCTGATAAGTTGCAGAATCTTTAGCTGCCATGACAATCGTCTCTGCTGCTGCTGCTGCTGCCCTCTTCAAAGACTGTACCAGGTTCTTGATTTATCCTCCCATTTTTTCTTCTTAAACCCAAACTTTGAGTTACTTTTCAACGCTGAATAGTCAAGTTTTCTTTAACTATCCTCTCTTTGCTGGTAAGTTGTTGGTTTAATCTTTTGGATTTCTTAATGCTTGCTTGAATATTTATACTAAGAATGATGAAATGTTTGCCTGGAAAATATAATACAAGTTTCACTGTTAATTTCTATGCATATTTTTTGGTGATATTTGGTATTTTGTAGGTGAATTAAATCGGGAAGGAGAGACTCTTTTTAGTTTTGAACAGTTTTCCCCAGAAAGAACTATTATAGAATGCCTGAAGATTCCCAGCTTCTAGAAAATTAATTTAGTTTCAGTGGAAGACCCAAAATTCAGTTTTCTATTGGATGCTCTTACTGAACCCAAACCTTGCCAGGGGAGAAGGCAACAGTCTTGTTGAGGTCAGGTATTAGGGTCTGATAATGGATAAAGGTGGCAAATGACTCTTTCAAGATTTGACAGTCTGTCTCATTGGTGGGCAATCTGCAAATCCAACCTAAGTCCTATCTTAGGTTTATGGTCTGCCCTGTCCTAGAATGGACTACAGTAGAAGCCTCCCCCTTACCCAAAACTTGAAAAAAAAAAAAAGAAGAAGAAGATTTGATAGTGCAGGATAACCAGTTCATAGATTGTTTTAAGATTAGGCTTCAATATGTATCTACCTGTAATGAAAATTCAAATTCCTAGTTTGAAGCTTAATTAAAAGACCTTAAAATCTTCGTCAAGAGAAAAAATCTAGTCTCTCTTTCTCTCTCTTTTGAGGGGGAACTTCAGGGAGGGAGCTAAGGGGAATGCAGGTAATATTGCAACTAATGCCAACTCAAAAATGTTTTGTTAGTGACAAGATGAAAGGTATTTTCCTCTTGACAGAGGATTTTAGTTTGTAACTTCTGTACTAATTATCACCATAGCTAAGCTGCCATCCATGCGGTTAGTCAAGTTAGCAAGTGAATACACACACACACACATGAATATGTATCTATTGGAGGCATCAAGTAGGTCAATTTTGCAATGACCAAATTACTTTTATTTTAAACATTCCTTTTTTTTGGTACACCATTTCATTTGTACTTATGAAGTTTAAACATTTCATTTTTACTTATAAAGGATAGAATATTAAAATGGTATGATAAATTATTATTTCCTTCCTTTTCTACTCCTTAAACAAACAAAGTTTCTAACATGTCCCTTCCTTTTCTTGCCCTTATCTATTTAGGCTATCCAAACAAGGAGAACCCATCTTCTTCTCCCTCTTTTCCTCACCCTCCTTTCCACAGTTCCACTCCTTCCTACCGTCATGGTTCCCAAGCATAGAAAACTAATTTTATTTTTGTCTCTAAATTTAATTTATGTTTTTTTTTTCTTGTAGATAACCAATGGAGAAAGCATGTTTTTAGCCTCCTTCAAACTTCAAAATGAATGCCAATTCCGTAATTGGAGAATAAAAATTTTCCAGTTTATATCTAAAAATTGAAAATTACCCTGAAAAATCCTTCCTTTTTGGTGAGATAAAGTATGGTCCAATTTTTGGGAGCTGTGAGTTTGTTATAAGAAAATGGGAGACTAGAACATTGTATGCATGCCTCCAAATCTTCTTTTTTCTTTTGATAGGTATATTTACAGAGGAGGATTGGAACTTAGGGTCTTCTTATTGCCTTCTTAATAACTTTTATATGTATGCTATGTTTAGAAACTAATACAAAGAAAGGGCTTATTAATATAATCTATGCAAAACAAGACTCTTTATTTATGAATAAAAGGGGACTACGTTCCTTCACTTATTACAAAATAGAATAAACTCCATCATCCAAATATTTGCCAAGCCATAGCATTTTCTTAGCACTATTTGTGATCCATTTTCTTCTCTTTTCCTTTTAGAAACAGTTATTCTTAGTCAATCTCAAACAAAAGATTCATCTGTTTATAATGTCAAAATTTTTGAAGTACACATGGTTATTATGGGTGAATGATTTTCTTAGATATCATTCCTCCGCCTGCTGCTGCAGTGATATGACATTAAATTTTGCAGAGATAAATAACAGCTGATTGGCACAACTTGTTATTGGGAGTGTCACTTGGAGCAATTAATTTAAGGCAGAAACTATGCAAAGTTGTAGACTAGGTCATTTCTGTGTTGGTACTTGGTCCTTTCAGATAAATCCTAGTTTCAATAAAAATTGTGAAATGATGACTTTAGTCTATTGTTCAGACATCTTTACTCAAAATGGAGTGTCCTAATAAATAGAATTTGTTTGGTTTAGTCTTAGTAAATAGTGATATACGATCACCCTTTATATTATTTGCTTTGATTCACACTCATTTTCAGATGTTTCAAATTTAGCAGCATTGTTGGCGTTGGCCTGGGTGGCACCCTCACGTACCGTCATACATATAAGATCAACCGAGTTCACTTCTCCGGTTCTATCCCTTCTTCATACTAGTAACTCTCTCTCTCTCTCTAATTACACTCATGTTTGTGTTTGTATATTATTGATTTTCATATCTTCATCTCCATTACTCCTTGCATTTCCTGGATATTTTTTTCTAATACATCTAAAAAAGTTGTTGTGCAACGCTATCAATAACGATGGAGGAAGTGAAGCCAACATTTGATGTAGACAAAGCTGCTGTACTAGTTAACGAGATGAGAAAGACCTTTAGCTCAGGCAAGACAAAGAGCTATGAATGGAGAATGTCACAATTGGAAAGTATATCAAAGATGATTGATGAAAAGGAGAAAGAAATTATAGAAGCACTGCATAAGGACCTCTCGAAACCTGAACTCGAAGCTTTTCTGTCAGAGGTTTGTATCCTTTATTTCATCATCGAATACCGTGCTTATGTTTATGGTTCTCTATCCTTTTCCCTTTTACATTTACCTTAAAACTTGCAAGTTACTACTCTTATATTTTTAATATATTGCTGTTAGCTGTCAATTCATTGTCAAAGGAATTTTTCGTATGGATTCAGCTTTCAAGTGAGATTTATTAATTTTGGAGTATTCAGAAAAGTTGGGCATAGAAGATGCTACCAATTGTGAACCATTAACCTCTATTAGCCTTACATCTAAAAGGACAAAGTGATTAAAACTTTTTATTTGTTGGGTCCTATCATCTCAGCTAATAAACGAAGCCATTAAGGGGATTACATAACTTCCTTTTGCCCTAAGGAAGTGATATACGGTTTACTATCTCCCTTAAAGAGTACATAACAGCTTCATTGGCAATAAATTTACCTAATGACAAGCGCTAGAATGAAATTGATAGTCCTGTTAATTTATCCTAGCTGAAACGAGGGGTTTATGATGATTCTGTTCTTCCATTATGAGATGATATATTATGCACCATCTTATGCACATAGTGAATTATATCAATAGTGACATCAACTGTTAAGCCTTTCTTTTCTCCTTTGTTTATGTAATAAACCCTTCAAATTTTGTATATTTCTTTAGGATTTATGAGTTCTAATTAAGCCCTTAATATCTAGCTGCAAGAGCATGTCTATGATAAAAAAATTAGCATTTTTTCTGTATTATACAATTTTTTTTCTTATCTAATTGACTTTCATTTGAGTACTTCAATAATTTAGCAAATTCTTCTTGCACCAGCATCACTGTGATGGTGCTATGGAAGGTCAATCAGTTAAGGTTATGCTTGTGGTAGAGAAAACATCAATATGTTTAATGCGGAATTTGAGTTCAAAAGTTTTTGCAACTAAAGCAATTAGAAGCAATAGTAACCCATAACGTAAGACCAGCAACAAACAGTAGTTTTTTTTTTTTTTTTCAAGGAAATCAACCTAAAGGTTCAAAAATTAGATGTCATACTTTTTTTTGAACAATTGACTCGTGCACCATATGGACTTCACAGTATGTGTGATGCAGATTTTAATGACAAAATCCTCATGTAAGTTGGCTCTTAAAGAACTTAAACATTGGATGATGCCAAAAAAGGTAATTACTGTTACGGTTACTAATCTTAGGACTAAATTTTACTATTTGCTTTCAGCTTAAAACTTTTAGCACTTTTTCAGGTCGAAACTTCAATGGCAACTTATCCATCGTCGGCAGAAATTGTGTCAGAACCTCTTGGAGTTGTCTTGGTCATATCTACCTGGAACTTCCCTTTTTGTATGTTGTTTTTTTGCTGTTTTAACATAATGAAGCTAGTTAAAATGAACTGTCTAAAGTTTTCATGTGCTATTGTTAGTGTTGTGTTATGCTTAGTATTTTCCCCTAAATAACCACTCTGTTCTTTTTGGTAATTTACATTTAAGTTTTACATTTCTTCTACTAAAACTGCCTCTTTTACTCAATATAACTTAATGAAATATACTCACATCAATTTGCTTGCTTGCCTGTTGTTATCTTTGAACCATTATTATCATTTTTCTTACAAATCATCTTGTCTTGGTTGCAGAACCATTTTGTGTGTTATTCTTAATGGACTTTGAAAAATAGTAATTTTTCCTTTCCTTTATCTATAGTAATCTTTAGATGTCATTCATTCTTATTTTATTATTTTATCCCATCACTTTCTAAAAATGAACTGAGCTAGTAAACGAACATGCTTCATAACTGATGTACATATCTATGTATGCATGCTATGATTGCTCCATAAAGTTGTATCATTGCTTTAAAAACTTTCTTTTTGTTTTTTTATTTTCGCTGATGCTGCAATTTGATATAACAGGGCTTCATATGAGCTGTTTAGGTTTTTCATATGTATATTTTTTATAACTATCTATAAACACACTACAACATGATACACCTTGTACTTGTTCCCAATCATTTGTTTTCATGATGTTTAAACTTAGATTCTACTGCTTTATTTAGGAATGTTTATAATCTAAAGGTGCCACTAGGAATTTTCTTTTGCTTGTGGAATTGTTCTAAAGCATAGCCATTGTTTTGATATATTTTTGTATAAATATAATATGATAGATAGCTTCTTTTGTTTCATTATCATTATTATCTTATGTTGTGCAAACTTAAATGTTTGTTGTCCATCTGCTAGTGTTGTCTCTTGATCCGGTGATTGGAGCTATTGCAGCTGGTAATGCTGTGGTCCTTAAACCATCAGAAATTGCTCCAGCCACATCATCACTGCTTACAAAGTTACTAGGGGAATATGTGGACGAATCTGCCATAAGAGTTGTTGAGGGTGCTGTTCGTGAGACCTCTGCATTACTAGAACAAAAGTGGGATAAGATCTTTTTTACAGGTTTAACATATATTCTTCAGATGTCTTGATTTCTCCAACTTTGGTGCCTTATGAAATTTTTGTAGTCTTATGTAGACATGGTAAAATGTTTAGTGTGCTTTGAATTCATTCCAACTTTGTTGAGACTACATTGTTAATGACTGGGTAAATTTCCAACTTTTATCTATAAGTTAAATATCAAATTCCCTGAATCACTTCTAAATGCCTTCATCTATTATCATAACTAGATTAATGACAGACATTGTTATGCTATCAATATGGTTGAACTGCTTCAAGGAGCACTCTTTTGTGTCCAAATGTGGCAGTTTCTTTCAGTGGAAGATGAGGTTATGACTGAACTGTTCTCCTAATTATCTGGTTACTATTTGTTTACTAAATTGATCAATCTATGAAGTCTCCTTAAAGTTGCTGAATATTGTTATCTTTTCACCCAAGACAACAAGGAATAAAAATAAATCAATGAGCACTGTGGGTATTGTCAGGATGCTGAAAATTCCTATGGACTGCCTTTATTTTGCATTAACTGTCAAACTTAAATTCAACTACTAAGTTCTTGGTTTTTTGTACTTAATTTAATTCCTGACAATAAAATCTTAAAATACAGATACCTTTACATTGCAGGTGGAGCAAGAGTTGGGCGCATTGTGATGGCTGCAGCAGCGAAGCACCTTACACCGGTAACTCTTGAACTCGGAGGAAAGTGCCCAGCTGTTGTTGATTCTAATGTTAATTTACAAGTGAGAATAGTTCTTGTTTACCTAAAGTTACCTGTCCATCTTCATTTTATTCAGTTGATCTGATTGTAACAATTTTAAGGTTACTGCAAAGAGGATTATAGCAGGCAAGTGGGCATGCAACAATGGACAAGCTTGCATTGGTGTTGATTATATCATAACAACAAAAGAATTTGCCCAAAAGTTGGTAAGATTTTGTCAAGCAAATAAAATTGTCAACTTAAGGTCATTCTCTTGAAACATGTTTGATTGACAGATAGATTCTCTAAGAAGTGTACTGGAGGAATTCTTTGGAAAAGATCCAATGGAATCAAAGGACCTATCCCGCATTGTAAACTCATTCCAATTCATGCGTCTAGTAAATCTCTTGGATGAGGATAAGGTCTCTGACAAAATTGTTTTTGGAGGCCAGAGGGATGAGAGCCAATTGTGAGTTTGATAATCGCTACTGGTAACTATCTTTACCATTCTATTGTATGGTCACCATATAATTTTTGTCTTTATAATGCAGACAAATAGCTCCAACAATATTGTTAGATGTTCCTGAGGACTCATTGATAATGCAAGAAGAAATATTTGGACCATTACTTCCCATAATGACTGTGAGTTTCTTTTTCTTTTGTTAATGTAACATTTGAATTATATTAAGACAAACATTTTTTGCCTTACGGCTTGAACTCTTGAAATGCAAGTATTATCAGCCAAAAGAAAAAAGACATACCGGATTATTGTTTATTTATATATGCTGGTCGGCAAAGCCTAGCCACGCTTTCCTTTTGCTACTGCATTGTGACATTCTGATTCTTCCCTGCACAAATTATTTATTTTCTCTACTTGTTACTTCCCCATCCTATATTCATAATGAAATCTAAAAGAAAGGTTTGCTCAAACATTTGAACTCTGGTCAATCCCCCCTCCCTTCACCGCTCTTACCTTAACCAAGCATATGAAATTCATTTTTGGGCATACAACCTGCAAGTAAAGGTTGAAGAAGGTCAGTGCTCTTCTTTTGTAAGACTAAAGGTACACTTCCTTCACCAAAGTATTTTCACAACATTTTGTTTTTCCCAATTTGCACATCCCAATTTGAGGTCATGATTTCTCTAGCAAGTTGTAAATCATTTTTCACAGCCAATGCATGTGTGTCTGAGCAAAATGCAACATTTTTTTGGGTTAACTTTTTTCCCTAGCTTGTTTTAGGTGGAAAAGTTGGAAGATAGCTTGGATATGATAAACAGAAAGCCAAAACCTCTTGCAGCATATCTCTTCAGTGATGATGAACAGATTAAAAGCAAGTTTGTGCAAAACATATCTGCTGGAGGAATAGCCATTAATGACACTGTTCTACAAGTATTTCCTCACTCCTTGAATTCAAATTCATACGGAAAAGCCATAAATGGCCATTTTCTAGTTGTCATTTGTCATCCTGTCAAGCTTGAGACAGGAATTTCATGATGACTTAATTCTAAAGTCCAACTATTGGCATTCAAATCATATTTTTCAATCTTTGGCTAGTTCTAGATGAAGTAAAGCCGATTGCACATGTTGTCCAATAATTGGCTTTTACTTGTCGATAATTGGTTGGCATAGGACTTTTCAATTCCTTCTAGTACATTGCTAATTTGAGTACTTTTGTTAGTTTGTCAGTTAAAGTGATCTAATGATTACAACATGACGTCAATGGTTCGATGTTAATCATACCCAAAGAGTGGTCGAGCATTTGCTTCAATTATTTGATGGGCGGTTTGCAGAATGCCATATATACACACACTTGGCGAAGCAAAATGCTATAATTTTTTAGAAGATGAAAATTGAATTGCTTGCATTACACTTCTTTGTTGGTCAACGAACATCATAGCGCATCAGACACATATGAAAAACATTGCAATTGTATGTTATCAGTGCATATGGACGGTATCTTTTAACTAATTAGTTGATTCCTTATCCATGACGAATCTTTGCAGCTAACAGTTTCCGGTTTACCTTTCGGAGGAGTCGGGGAGAGCGGAATGGGTTCATACCACGGTGAATTCTCTTTTGATGCTTTTAGCCATAAGAAGGCAGTTTTATACAGAAGTTTTGCGGGAGATGCTCCTACTAGGTACCCGCCATACACACCTGGAAAGCAGAAACAAATGAAAGCCTTAGTCAGTGGCAACATATTTAACATTATTCTTGCTTTACTTGGATGGTTTAGAGACTGAGAATGCACATAAATTTTCTTGTCTCAACACAAGATTTCTTCTTCTGGTAATTTACACTACTCATGTACCCCAACTTCAACAATAAATCTATGTGTTTTGGCATTTCCATTTGCCAAGTTTTACTTAATTGTATGAATGAAACTAAAGCTCCTTGGTTATCATTTTTAGCTCTTTTATTTTAGGTGTTTTTTTTTTTTTTTTTTTTTCAAATTTTTAAAATAAAGCAGAATAATATCAAGAGATAAACTTTATATATGGTCCCAAACCTGCTGTCCCTTCTCTCTTTTAAGTCCCGTTAGGCAAATAGCAAGATTGATGGTATTGAAATTCATAAGAGCAAAATGGTGAGATTGATAATTTACAGTGGCGAGACTGAAAAAGTAACCAGATTGAAATGAGCAGTGAGATACTATGATAATATGTGTTAGAAAATAAAAAACAATGAAAATAATTAGATTTTGCAATATATATATTTGTATAGTATTTGTTTCATATAAAAAATATATATAAAATATAAAATTTATTGTACCTTAATTCATATTAATAAATCAAATATGAAACATATATTTCTGATTTTATTAAATTTATATATTATTTTGTCAAATTTTTATATGACGTAACTTTTATTTTTTTATATTTTTTATTGTATTATCATATTTATTTTTAAAATTGACATATATAATATAAAAAATCATCATAAATATATTATGAATTACTATTTTATGTGCCAGCGGTTTTATTAGTATTTGTTATTATGTCTCTAAAGATAACATGGTAAATTCTCAATAATTCTATTACATTTGATTAGAAATTTTTTTTACCATTATCATTAGAGATTATTTTAGCGGTTACTTGATTTTATATTTTTAAATATAAGGAAAAAAAGTGATTTAGAAAAAAGGTGATATTAAAAGAAAATTGTGAGTTTTGTTTTCTATTAATTTTAAGAAATATAAAATTTTTGTTTTTGGTTAAAAAAATATAAGATTATTTAATAAATTTTTTTACTATATTATCTAATAAATTTTTTACTATATTATTTTTTATGATACTTAAATAATACATCATATTTATAACATTTGACATATAAATAGCACGTGAATAACAAGTAATTTATTTAAATTTTTATTTATTTAATATGTAAATTGTTCATTTAATAGTTTTTTTGAATTATTAAAGTGAAGTATTTTAGGTTTTATTGTAAATATAATATATATAACAATAAATTTTATATGTAATAATAAATTTTTTTATAATATATTTTTAACAAAATTTATGTTTTTAATCTTACAAATATCGTCATTGAAACTAAAAAATTTTGCAAAATAAAATATTTTCATATTTTCAACATAAATTATATTTTTATCTTAAAAACATCGATTTTATTGAATTTTGAAAAATAATTTTTTATATTTTTAACAAATATGACATTTTTTGAAATTAAATTTTAAAAATGCCATCCAATTTTGAAAATAAAATTTTTCCACCATATATTTTTAATTTTAAAACATTATTTTTATCAACATTATAAAAAATGAAATATAAAATTACTACATTTCTAAAATAAATAACATTTTTTATGTGGTCTTAAAAGAAAATTAAGTGAGAGTAAATGAAAAAATTATCACTTTATCTTCAAAATCTAAAAAATTTTAAGGGAGATGAGAGATTTTTTATTTTTCTAATTTTTTTTGTGATATTGTTGGGATTGTGACCATGAAATTCGTGGGAAATTTTTTGAATCAAACCAAGAAATTAAATAACGAAAAAGTTAAATTCATAAAATCAAACACCTCTTAATATTTATTTTCATTCTAGCTTTTTTTTTTTTTTGCATATTTAATTTTTAGATGTTCCAAAATTATATATATTTATTTTCGTTTTAAAAACTTAATGCTTTTTATTTTATATGTTTGAAAAATATATTTTATAATTATTTGTATTTTTAACATCAATTTTGTAAAAAATTAAAATTGTAATATAAAATATTTTTTAAAATTTTGTGAAAATAAAATAAAAAAAATCAGAGAGTAAAAGTATCAAACTTTCTTTATATTTAACCCTTTTTCCTGTGGGGCTGGTTAAAACCATGTTATTGAAAACCCGACCCAAAAGAGACCGAGTCTGGGTCTGGGCCAGTTAGAGGATATGAAACAACGAAAAGTAAAGTCCATTTGTATGCGGCAGATCTATCTATGGCAGAATGAATAGTCAAATCTTAAAATAAAGAAATAAATTGGCGTTCCACGGAAAACAATTTCCATTTTCTATATTCGCTTCAGCTTTGGAAAAAGTAAACAAGAGGAAAAAGCTCTGAATCAGGTAAAAATGATGGTGGAGGATCTGGGCGTGGAAGCCAAGGAAGCGGCGGTACGTGAGGTGGCGAAGCTACTGCCTCTTCCCGAGCTCTTACAATCCATTTCTACCATCAAAGCCGATTACATTACTCGTCAACAGGTAACCCACTCGTTCTTCCTTTTTTTCATCTTTTAATAATTCAGGTTTTCATTGCGTTGAATATCAAATCGGTCAATTTTGTTTTCTATCTCAATGGTCAGGCAAATGACGCACAACTCAGTACAATGGTTGCAGAGCAGGTACCTACCACAATCATCTTTAAATTTTTTGTAACGATCATAGGTTTCGTTTGGTTATTATTGATTTGGCTACTTGATTTTCGCTGTTTGCTTTTTTTTTTTTTATTGATTAAAAATGAGCAAATAGCTAATACGCAACCCCAATCTTTTTTTTTTTAATAAAAATTTAAATATATTATTTGCTTTGTATCCAACCGCTTTTTATCCTTCTGCTTTGGAAGCAAAAAGCAAGTAGCAAAAGCAACAATGGAATATTACTTGATTAAATGTAGGGAGCTAAGGAAGCCCGTCGACTTTTATTTTAGTTGTTTTTACATGGAGAAAAACACTATGGACTGCAGGTTGAGCAAGCCCAAGCCGGGCTCGAGTCACTTGGGTTATCTCAGAAAACAATACACCAGCTGCGTGAAAACTTCATTTCTATTGAGAAGTATGTTTGTTACTATTACATTCTTAGATGCCATCAATTTTTTTTCTCTTGATTTTTCTAGAAAAATTTCAAATAAATTGAATTACCTTGTTTATCAGGTTATGTCAAGAATGCCAAAACTTAATTGAAAACCATGATCAGATAAAGCTTCTTAGCAATGTCAGGAACAACTTAAATACAACACTCAAGGTGAGTTTTCTGGTTTCTTATTAATTAAAAACCATGATTGGTGTTGTTTCTCTTGATGGTGTTAAACAAAGACAAACAGTAATAAATTATAGTTACTCTTTGAGCACACACCTGTGGAAGTGCATACATCCTTTCTGTAGCATGCCTAAATTTTTGTTTACCGTTTAAGAGCTGTAACCTTTCTAAATGTTGGCTGCAACTGGAATGCCTTTTAAGGCTTGGACTTACTCTTGGAAAGAAGGATGGTAATATTGTTGGATGGAGCTGTTAGTTATTTATAAGGTTTATTGTCAGGTTTTATATGGAAACTCGCTTATGTCAAGTGCAAACCTGTGGTTATGTGGCTTTAGTGCTTTTTAATGATATATTGTGGCAGTGTTGTTAATATCTTGATTAATTGTAGGATGTTGAGGGTATGATGTCCATTTCGGTTGAAGCTGCTGAGGCCCGAGATTCTTTGAGTGATGATAAAGAAATTGTCAATACATATGAGGTAGAACATTTTCTTAATAATCACAGTCAGTCATAGGTTCATGAATTTTAATGCTGGAGAAATTGTGTATCAATGCTCTATATTTCTCTTTTCATCCTCTATTTCTCAGAGGTTAACTGCGCTTGATGGGAAGCGGAGGTTTGCTTTAGCTGCTGTGGCATCTCATAAAGAAGAGGTTGGCAGGTTAAGGTGTGCATCTCCTTCAATTTCTGTTGTGTAAATATATGGCAATTATAGCAATGTCAATATCATTGTTGGAAAATTAAATTGGAAATATTTTCATATATTTTAGACATTATTTTCTATCTGTTATATGCCTAACCTTTTTAGATGTTATGCTGATTATAGTTTCACAAAATTGTAATGAGTGAGGACATGGTAAAATTTGTTTCAAGAAACAAGCATATCTCTGAATCAGTGGCTAGCGATATATACTTTAGTGCATTCAATTCTCAATTTTTGAAAAATTAATATATATGTGTGGAATAATGGTTTTTTTTTTTTTTTTTGTAATTTTCTTATATTAACCTCATTGAAATTAAATAAAAACTTGAATGGAGGAGGTCAAATAAGTAAAAACTAGAAAAAATTGCCCAACTATGCTTGGGTCACATTTTTATTTTAAATGAATATAAATTGTTTTATTTTTTTGTTGAATGATAAGTACTTCCTTATTCATGCATGAAAATATAGAAGATTATTATTTATAATATTTTAAAAATTTTTTCTTTAGGATTTTTTTTAAATAAATATCTTTTACTAGTCAATTTAATTTAATAACGGTCAGTAAATTGATATATTTTAGGAGTTTTTTTTTCTAAATAATCATTTTTTTTATTATTAAGTTTAACTTTTTCGGTCAGTTATTATTAATTTTTAATTAATTAAATCTTTATTTTCATTAATTTTTAAATTATTGTGTACTAAATTGATTAAATAATTAAATAAATGGAAATATATACATAATAATAAGAAAGAAAATACACAAACAATTGCATATTTTTCCTTTTTTTTTTTTAAATCAAGCAAATACCAAAAAAAAAAAAAAAGGGAACTGAAGACCTAAATGGATCATATTGTCATCTAATTAGGCCTCAATTACTATTCCAACCAGGGGCTTACTTTAATATGTAGGTATAGATTTTTGTGTATTTTTATAATGATATTGAGTAGTATCTAGTTTTAGAAAAAGAAAAAATCTTGAAAAGTTTTTATATTTATATTATGAATATGGCTATACATGGTACAATATGTTTGTAAGACAATAATTAATGTATTTGATTAAATTGTGAAATGTGATGCACATTCAAACGTAATTGTTTTATACAAAAATGGATCATGCATGTTGTATATTATTACAAAGATTAATATTTAATCTTTACTTGTATAAAAATATTAATCTTGTATCTAAACACATTTTTTACTTTTTGCTTTTAAAAGCAAAAGGTAAATAAAATGGTAAAAACAAAACCACCTTGGACTTGACTTGTAAAATGCATGGATTATTATATCACAGACATGAGATTATATCTTATTATAGTAGCTTTTTATTGTGATACAAATTTAATTGTGAAATGTGATACATTTTCAAATGTAATTGTTTTATACAAAAATGAATCATGCATTTTATATATTATTACAAAGATTAATATTTAATCTTTACTTATATAAAAATATTACTCTTGTATCTAAACACATTTTTTACTTTTTGCTTTTAAAAGCAAAAGGTAAATAAAAAGGTAAAAACAAAACCATCTCGGACTTGTAAAATGTGTGGTTTATTATATCACAGACATTAGATTATATCTTATTATAGTACCTTTTTATTGAAAAATAAGATAATCTACTTTTTTTTTTGTGGATGTAAAACTTTTGAAATTAATGTAAAAGTTTTTTTAAGTAATACAATGTATAAAATTATAGTGTTTACATAACGTGAGTTTGTAATGATGTAATGCGATTTATGACTTCACTGAATTTTTTTGGCTATGCCACTGTCTGCGATGGCAGTTGCAACGTCCCACAAGCCAGTTTGGATATTTGGTGTTGTGCATCGGAAATGGATCCATTTCTTTTCGGTTTGAGCCATTTCAAACAAGAGTTTCTCTGGTTCTCCTGCACAACTAGTGCAGGCTGTTCAATTCATATTTGCTCTTAATGGGCTTAAATTATGTAACTTGATCGTTACTTGTTGCAAGAATGGACTTAAACAATGTAATATAGGAAGTCTTATATGATGACTATTATCATAGATTATTACAAATGGTTGTAATTTTAATCTGACCTTTGTGATGTTTCTTGTGCTTCATATTTTAGTTTTAAGATTTTTTGACTTCTTTTTATTGGAATTTTATCATGGAATGTGCGTCGCAGAGAATATTTTGAAGATGTTGATCGAACTTGGGAGACATTTGAGAAAACATTATGGGGTCATATTTCCAATTTCTACAAACTTTCAAAAGAAAGGTATGCTCATAGGAATCTGAAGAAATTTGAAACTAGTTTGTTTAAATCCTTTGAATTTTATCCCTAAATCATAATTTTTTTTTTCCATCACACTGCATTAAGATCTCCCTAGTAATGGGTTCTTGTATGCCTTCAAGCTATGTTCATTATTTTCAAAGCATTTTTAAATTGCTTTAAATTAGCAATTTTGTTGATTCTTGTCCCTATTTTAACAGCATCTTATCATGACAGTAGCATTTTCCTCATTCTATTTGGTGTTCAGTAGATTTACAATAGTATTCTTTCTAATGTTACTTTAAGGTTGTTTACCTTAATTTTTTAATGGAAGTTAGGATAAGTTTCAAAGTGAGCAGTGACCTATGAATGAATATGCCTGAAAGGATGTGTAATCTTCTGCTTTAGGGATGATAGATATTCAATTGAGAGTTACTTATCCACAGGAAGGGAAAACTAAGTTGAGAACTCTAGCTATAAAGCTTGTCTAATGGATATGGTTGCTGAGCTCTCCTCTCTTTGCATTCTTTATATTCTTTCAGTCCTTTCCTACGTACCCCTCCTTTTTTTGTATTTCTTCTTTTGTTTTCTATTTTGAGCCTTTGCCTATACCCTCTACATCTGTAAATCATTTTTCTAGTCTGTGTTTCACTCAACCATACAAAATCCCCTAAAACCTTTCAATAAGTATCCTGCATGATAAAGATTTGTTTCAGAATAAGTTCTGAGTATTAAATTTGATTGAAAAGCTTCATTCTTAATTTGTGATTGTTAAGCATTCAACCTAAAATCAATTTTGAGGTAAAGAGATGTAGATTGAATATAAGGCCCTAGGAAATACAAACTAAATCTTGTGGTATAACACCATTTAAAAACTTCCATTTATGTGTAGGCTTGGTATTTCAATTGAAACAAATTGGTCTACCACAAGAACAACACATATGTGGTTTCAAAAATTTAGTAACATAATAAATAAATATGGGCTCTACTACGATGTTAAGCATCTAACTAAAAATCAATTGACAAATGATTGAGAGTTCTAACCTGAATTTGAAATCACAACATACATCAATTAGCTGATAACACCACCTAATGGTATTATTTGTGGCACGTAATAGTTAAAGATGCTTAGTTTTGGATTTGAATATTAGCCATTCAACAAAGCATTTGAAGGTAATTAATGGAGGAATGAAAGTATTAATTTTCTAGCACTTCTTGATTTTTTATAAAAAAGCAAATGATTGGACAAAGTGGGGGAAATAAAGAAATAGTGGGTAGTAACCCAGGTGCTAAGGTGTGAGGCTCATCAACTAGCAGCTAAGACTCAAGCAATATGAATGACGGGGGAAATGGTGTTGAAGGTTCTGTATTCAGTTTGAAAGAAGGGACTACTGCCCTCTAAAAGTTTCTTAGGTTCACTTTTCCAACCTAAATAAGTTGCTAGCAGGTGAAAGGTGTCTTGCAAATGATGCCCCTTCTTTTGATATCACGCTTTTGGCCTTAGAAAAGCAACCTTGGAATTCCAAAATTACAGGACCATCCATTATTTTATGCATATTCTAGTGTCTTCTTACATTTCACTGGAATCTACTAAGCTATTGTTACATCATCGTTGTACATTGGTGGTTTGGGTTTGGATAATTGATTTAGACTTACAGCTTAAGAAAAACAGGCATGAGGGAAGTAGCCTTATGACTGGATGGAGTTGTTTTAGTTGTATAACAACAGATTTGAAAGGAGAAAATAGTGAATTTCTTTACTTTTTTCTGATATATCTAATTTTATCACAATTTTTTTTTTCCATTGGAAATCAGAATAGAAATTTATTCCTCCATCTGGATTAATTGCTTCGAAATAATTATTGCCTGTGCTATTTTTTCTTAGATTTGCCTTTACATTTGTTGGCATATTTAACCTTAAATAGGTTACCAGTTGTTTTTGTTTTTTTTTTAGATTCTTACTTGTACAATTTATACCTATTTTTGCAGTCCACAAACCTTGGTTCGTGCTTTGAGGTATGCTGTTGACAAGCTTTTGAAATCATTTCTATTTTGCAGCCCCTGTATTTTCAAGGTCCTATGATAAGTTTGAAAATTTGTGCATTTTTATATATTGAGATATACAGGTTTCTGCTTGTACTTTTTCTTTAAAATGACTGGTAATACTACTTGGTTTTCTGTGGTTGGGCTGATGTGATAAAAAGTAGCTATATTTAATTTGTGACCTCTTCTCTCAAATAAGTTTCTTTGACTTCCCTTCTAGAGTTGTTGAAATGCAAGAAATTCTTGATCAACAACTTGCTGAGGAGGCAGCTGAGGCTGAGGGTGGTGGTGCAATGGCATCTATTGCAAATCCTCATAGAACTGGCAAGTATGTATCTGGTTTGATTGCTTAGTGCCTCCTATTTAGTTTGCTAACTATCCTTAATGCATATTGAATGATCAATTAATAATTATATGTTAATTTTATCCTTTATGACATTGCAGAAAATCTACCACGTCTTCAGCTTCTTCTATAAGTTTAGCACAGCAAAAGTTGAAGGTTCAGGGGAAAGACTATAAGGATAAATGCTATGAGCAAGTAAGGAAAACAGTTGAAGGGCGGTTCAACAAGCTTTTGACAGAGGTACTTTTCTAAATAATCAACCTGGCACATGAGAATGGTTTGTATATTATGAATCCTTGTTTAGTTTCATATGATTACTGATGGTATTTGTTACACCAGCTTGTCTTTGAGGACCTAAAAGCAGCTTTGGAGGAAGCTCGAATGGTATGCTAAACTGATCTCTATATTTCTTTAGAACTTTGTGTCTGATTCTTACTCAAGTGACTTCAAAATGACACATTTATGTAATTTAATACAGAGTTTCCTTAACCGTTTCTTGTAGTTTTCTCTTCTGCATAGAAATTATTTAAACACTTCAACTCAGTCATACAGCTAAAACATTGTTAGAAAAATAAATGAAGAAGAATTTTATTATGGGTTTGACCTGGAATTCAAAACTGTGCTTCAATATAGCTGAAAGGCAATTGTTAGAAGACATGAACAAAGTTTTACATTACCCAACCCCAATGCACATAATATAAAACACATGAATGACAGAATGCAAATCATTCAATATAATGCCAAAAATTTGAGATGATATAATGATTTAAACAATTGCAATGGGGAATTAATACTTCTTTTAGAACGATAAAATCAGTGAAAGCCTATGATATATGGGGCACTTTTACAATTGTCAAACATGAGCTTATCATATTTTTTTTAAGAAACTTGCATGTTCATTTTTTTTTTTAATTTAGATTCTAGGTTTACATAATATAATTGCAATTTTTGGCCGAATTGCCATTTTGAAACTCTAGAAACACATTTATCTAGTCATCTTCCCATGCATGTCATTTAAGTTGATAGTCTAAAAGTTTCTTGTTATGGGGTAATATGGTATTAATATGTTGACGATGCATTTAGCAATATTCTTTGTGAAAAGCTCATGCCACTCCATCTTTTACTGCTCTTTCAACTTTTACTTCTGCAACCTATCATGGTAGTTCATTCCTTATCTAATATATATATATATATATATATATATATATATATTACATGGGATCTCAAGTTTACTTGGTATTATTTTTCACATTGTAATGTTTGTTAGTGCATTTCTGAGTTCTGACCATTTCTTTATCGAGACAATAACATTTCCTTGATATTTGATACATTTGATTTTCTTTTTGACAAATAGATTGGAGAAGAGCTTGGAGATATTTATGACTATGTAGCTCCATGTTTTCCTCCAAGGTTTGTCCTGCTACAGATCTGCATCTTTTTCTGAATTCATTTGGATTGATGTCAAGCAATTAGACTACATATCCCTCTCACTTTACATTCCTAGTTTCACATTTTTTATGAGATTTTTCTTCGATATTCTTTACTTTTTACAGTTGCATTATGCTCTCGATGGGATAATTTGATCATTTGCATTGAGTTCACCTTACTGACATCACGTTTTCTTAGTATGCAAAAGGAGTTTCTTGGATTTGATGATAAATATGGCCTGCTGTGTTATCTATATCATGTTTGAAAACTTCACCCTTTGAACAAGCTTTTGGTAAATCCAGAGGGCTTTAACATGGAACATACAGGATTGTGCAATTTCTATCCTCAATAATTGGAGGGTTGAAGCTCTCTGTCACATTTACTTCCTAGGCTTGGTTATTCTATTTTTAGTGCTGGTTTCATTATTTTCTCTCTTTTCTTTAACAAGTCAGCAACTCACGGACAAGGTAAAAAGGAAACTGGTTGAAATTCCATTTACAGCTAGGAGCGTTCTGTACTCTGGACCCACTTTTCAAGTGGTATATACATATATAGATTTGGGATGAAGTTAGACAAATAGTGTTGATTATATGACTACCTAGACAAATAGTCTTGATTATATGACTACCTATCATACAAATTATTTCAATGAAACCTTAGCTTATAATTTTCAAAGTAGTATAAAACAGACATGCTTTTTACATACAAAAACAAAAAGCATGTAAATAGTAGTAATCGAGCCTTAGCTTATAATTTTCAAAGTAGTATAAAACAGATGAGCTTTTTACATACAAAAAGCATGTAAATAGTAGTAATTGAGTGGATTTACCATTAAAGGGACATTTAGTATTAGATTACATTTTTTGGTACTGAGTTTTAGTTACATTTTGACCATGTTGAACTTATGTCAAAGTTTGGAAAAAATTAGTATCAGAAAGTTTTCTCCCAAGAGATATAATGAGCCAGGTATAAGCATTTTCAAGTGCAATGATAAACATTCTATTTTTTTATGTGTGGACTTGATAATGATTATGGTATTTGCTCTATCTTTTTGTTTTGTATTTTAGCTAAGGGATTCTTGCCGCATGCTTAAATTGATATTTTACTATTTTGAATTAGGGTTGATTTTTAGTCGGTTTTAAAAGTACTCTATTTGGTCTTCACAAACTCTTGGGTGATAAGGGAAGTTGAAAATTTAAGCATATGTTTTGTGCCTCTATTGCACTTATTCATGGTTGTTATATAGACTTTTGGTTGAAACCATTTGAAGAGTAAGGAGTTGAAGAGCTACTTTATCAAAGATGTAAAAGTGCATTTGTATGCATATATGCATGTATTTCTATCAGTAGGCATGTGCGTTCACATGCATATGTGTTGGTATCATTCAACATCATACAGTTAACAATTAACAAGAGCATACATCATTTGTATCAAAGAATGTAACGGAACAAGTAAAACAAAACAATAGCCAAATATCCCATGGATTATACTTTTGCTTATGCTTGTACTTTTGCTTATGCTTGTAATTTAAAACTTTAATAAGCGCTCATATGATTAGAATCATACCAGCATTCAAAGATCCCGTAATCTTGAGTGAAACAACCATTGGTTTTGTCTGAAAACCGAAAAATGTCAAGACTTAAGCCACCCAAGTGTTTAGCCTTAAATGGTGATCACGCAGCAACTCTTGCCGAAACTTTATTAAGGAGGGATTCTAATCTCAGCTAGCAAGTGTATGATTTCACAAATCAACTAGAAACCAATCCTTATCTTGGCCAAAAGCCTAAAGGTAACAAGGAGGAAGAAAACAATTTTCTTTTGGTGAAAAGGAGAAGTCAGTCAAACCCTTATGACTGTCAAGTTTGCAATTCTGAAATGCACAATGCCTCTAGTGTATTCAGCCAATAGCGTATGTAAAATTCTGTGTAAATACTTTCCTTTATCATTAACAAGAGAATTGTTCATTATATAGAAATGAGTGTTCTAAATATGGAAAGAGCTATAATTACAGGAAAATATCTACCTAAATATCTACCTGAACAAGGAAATACAATAACACAATCAAATCAGAATCAGATTAGGTCAAAGTAACAGTTCCCTAATTTCTATCTATTTAGAATAGGAAACTTAGGCATAATTTCAAGAATCTTAACACTTCCCCTCAAGCTGGTGAGTAAATAACTTCCACCCTTAGCTTGATTGTGATCTCTTGAAATTTCGAGTTAGATAATCCTTTAGTCAGAACATCTGCTAGTTGATTTCCTGATGGAAAACATAAAGAGTTATGATGAGTCCACTATCTAGCTTTTCTTTGATAAAGTGTCTATCAACCTCAATGTGCTTGGTATGATTGTGTTGAACTGGGTTATGATCTATGCTAATAGTTGACTTGTTGTCACAATACAATCTCATTGGTCCATCTACTTCTACTCTTAGGTCTTTTAGAATAATCCTAAGCCATAAAAGCTCGCAAATTCCATATGCCATGGCTCGAAATTCTTCTTTAACACTTGATCTTGCCACAACACTTTGCTTTTTACTCTTCCTAGTAACTAGATTTCCAACTATAAAAGTATAGTAGCCAAACGTAAATCTCCTATCTGTTAGAGATCTTGCATAATCTGCATCAGTGTATGCCTTTACTTGCAGCACATTTCCTCTCTTAAACAAAATTCTCTTTCCAAGAGGACCCTTCAAAATATTGTAGAATTCTGTGAACCACTTGTAGATGTTCCTCCGTTTGGGTCATGCAAATATTGACTAACTACACTCACTGCATAGGCTATGTAAAGCCTAGTATGTGAAAGATGGATTAGTCTCCCAACCAACCTTTGGTAGTGCCCTTTATCAACTGCTTCCCTTTTGTCATCTCAGCCTGGCCTATGATTTGGGTCAATAGGAATCCTTAAAGCTTTACTTCCTAGAGTGCTTGTTTCTTTAAGCAAGTCTAGTACATACTTTCGTTGGGAAAATATATTCCTTTTTTGGAGTATGCCACTTCAATCCCAAGAAAGTATTTTTAGTTTGCCCGACTATTTAATTTCAAACTCATGAGCTAATTGAGCTTTCAATCTCTTCTGTTTTTCATCATTCCTGGTAACAATGATGTCATCAGGTACACTAGTAACACAATAATTTTTTCGTTCTGCAAGTGTTTGATAAATAAAGTATGATCACCTTTACCTTGTCTATAGCCAAATCTCACCATTGCTCTAGTAAACCTTCCAAACCATGCCCTTGATGATTGTTTTAACCAATACAAGACCTTTTTAACTTACAAACTTTGTTAGGACCAAATTCTTCATCAAATCCTGGTGGGGGTTCCATGTACATTTCTTCCAAATCTCCATGGAGAAATGCATTTTCACATCAAATTGTTGGATTCGCATTCAAAATAAACAGCCAAGGATAAGAGAATTCTTATTGTATTCATCTTTGCTATTGGAGTGAAGGTCTCTTGGTAGTCTAACCCATAGGTATGTGTATAGCCTTTTGCAACTAACCTTGATTTATACCTCTTAAGAGTTCCATCTGCTTTAAGCATCATAGTATAGACCCACTTGCAACCAATTGCTTTCTCGCATTTGGGATGTGTGACAATATCCCAAGGTTTATTCTTTTCAAAGGTTGTGTGGAGAGGCGATGCAAGGAAATAAAGATGGATATGGGGTGTTTGGTGCACTTTCGTATCCCTTTTTTCAAGACTATGGGCAGGTTAAGGTCACTCTCTAGTATAGGTTGATGATCACATGAAACAGAATCGTTAGCTTCAAGACTAGGTATATTTAAAGTGCCTTCATTACCTGTGGTCAAGTTAGGCTCATGGATCTGTTTTGGTACTTGCGAGGGTTGTACTCTCCTTGAATATTGTTTTAGTTACTTCACAAGAGCTTATGGAAGTTGGTTTTTCAAAACTGCACTAGGTTCAAGATTTCATGGGTTTGAAGTTTGTGGAAATCTTATCTTCATTATTGCTTGATTAATTGACTTTGTCTGTTTTAGTTAAGTCTCTTATTTTTAGAATAAGGAGTGATTTGGGTAATTACGCCAAATCCATTAGATATTTTCCTATTATGTGTAAAGAGTAAATTACTCCTTTGATTAGCTATTTTTAATGCATGAAAATCTTGGGTTTTAAGGCTGAGAATATTCAATCTTTAGCCTATATATTTTCATGCAATTCTAGCATTGTAATAAGAAAAATATAGAAGAATAAAATAGTTTTATTCTAGAGATTTCTTCATGGTATTAAAACATGATTTGAACCTTTGAAAATTTTCACTTAGAGTTTAGAATGGCAAGCAAAAGGGGGAGCCTGACGTCAGAGGTTACCTCTAACCCTAGAGCTAGCATTTCGCAATCACTACAGAACATTACCACACTTATTCAAATAGGTTTTTTAGCACAAAAAGGTAATTTTCTAAGTGCCTTGATTGTAAAACTAGAAAAATCAAATTCATGAATTGTAGATTCAGGAGCTTTAGACCATATGACTAAGGATGCATCTGTATTTAGTAAATACAACCCATGTCATGAAAACTTCACAGTTCGAATTGCTGATGGGTTAGTTTTAAAAGTAGCCGGTACAAGTTTTGTTATTATTTCCAAAGAGATAACACTTGATTCTATTTTGCTTGTCCCAAATCTAAGTTGCAATCTACTGTCTATAAGCAAACTTACAAGAGACCTTAAGTGTATTATTAAATTTCTTCCAAATATGTGTGAATTTCAAGATTTGGACTCGGGGAAGATGATTGGCAATGCTAAGATGTTTGCAGGACTTTATATCCTAAGAGCTAATGATTCTGAAATATAATATCAGAATACCTCTTGTGTGACTTCATCCTTCAGTAATAATAAAGATAATACTATCATGTTGTGGCACTGTCAGTGAGGTCATCCAAATTTTTTGTACCTTAAAAGGTTGTTTTCCTCATTATTCAATAAAAATCCTAACCACTTTTAGTGTGAAGTCTACCAACCATCCAAACATACCTGTACCACATATCCTAATCAGCCTTACAAATCATCACATCCTTTTTCAATGATACATAGTGACATTTGGGGTTCATCCAGAGTAAATAACATTATTGGCCCCAAATAGTTTGTCACATTTATTGATAATCACACCAAGGTTACTTGAGTATTTCTTATGAAGGAAAAATCAGAAGTTGGCCAAGTATTCCAAAACTTCAACAATATGATCCAAACTGAATTCAAAACCAAAATCCAAGTGTTGAGAATCGACAATGGGAGAGAATACTACAATTCAATCCTTGGATCATATCTGATGAAGCACAGTATAATTCATCAAAGCTCATGTGTTTACTTTACAGCAGAATGGTGTTGCTAAAAGAAGGAATCAACACTGGAAGTTGCAAGATCCCCTATGATGGCTGCCCATATACCTAAGCATTTTTTAGGTGAGGTTGTTCTTACCGCTACATATCTTATAAGCAGAATGCCTTCATGAGTCCTGAAATTTCAAAGCCCTTGCCAATCCCTTTTCAGTTCTTATTCTCACCTTTGAATCATCTTGTCTATTCCCATTAAAATGTTTGGATGTGCTGCATTTGTTCTCACCAACCAACAAAACCAAAGCAAATTAGATCCCAAATCCATCAAATACATATTTCTCGGATACTCCCCAAATAAAAAACGATACAAGTGTTACTCACCAGTAACAAAGAAATTCTACCATTCCATGAATGTTACATTTTTTGAAAATCAATTTTACTTTCCCAAAACTGTCATTCAAGGGGAGAATCCAATCATATGGGAATATCAACTTTGGGAAGATCTATAACCGAACCACCAAACACTTCTGAAACTCCCTTTCAAGTCCAAAACATCCAACTAGATCTTCCAAGCCTGGAGTCCACACAAGGAAAAACAAACAAAGAAGTGATTGTCTATTCAAGAAGACATAAAACTCAGAAGGGTATAGGAGAATGTACACCTTCAAAGCAAAACCAAGAATCTAAACCAATTCTAGAGATACTTGAAACCCACGCAGGTAACACTCTTTTTGAATTTAATTCAATTGAATCTTTTGATGATCTTGATCAACCGATTGCTCTAAGAAAAAGTGTGAGATCATGTGCTCAACACCCAATCTATAATGTGGTTTCTTATAAAGGTTTATCACCCAGTTATCGAGCTTTTGTTACCAAACTAAACAATATGTAGATTCCTAATAATATTCATGAAGCACTCATGCAACCAAAATGGAAGATGGCTGTTTTGGAAGAAATTAGGGCCTTAGAAATGAACAAAACATGGGAGCTTTCAGAACTACCTAAAGGGAAAAATCCAGTTAGATGCAAATGGATTTTTACTGTCAAGCACAATGCAGATAGAAGTATTAATAGAGTCAAAGCTCGCCTTGTTGCCAAAGGATTTACTCAGTCTTATGGTGTTGACCATGAGGAGACATTTGTTCCGGTTGCTAAACTTAATTCAATCTGGGTGTTATTATCATTGGCAAAAAATTTAGATTGGCCACTCCACCAACTAGATGTCAAACATGCATTTCTTAATGGTGACCTAGAATAAGAAGTTTACATGGAAATCCTTCCAGGATTTAAAAAACCAAGACAATTTTGATAAGGTATGTAAACTTCAAAAGTCTTTATATATGGTTTCAAACAATCCCCACATGCATGGTTTGATAAGAGTAACAAAAGTGGTAAAGAAGTATAGTTTTTCACAATGCTAGACAGCTCATACCATGTTTGTCAAACATTCACCTGAAGGAAAAATAGCCATTCTTATTGGCTATGTGGATGACATTTTTCTTACTAGAGACTATGTGAAAGAAATTAGCAACCTAAAGAACCTCCTAACCAAAGACTTTGAAATCAAAGATTTGGGACACCTCAAATATTTTCTTGGCATGAAAGTAGCTTGCTCAAGGAATGGCATCTTTGTTTCACAGCATAAGTATGTCCTAGACTTACTAAAGGAAATTGGAATGCTTGGATGCAAACTTGCTAACACCTCTATGGACACAATGAATAAGGTAGGAACGGAAGAAGGAAGTCCACCAACAGATAAGGGCAGATATCAAAGACTTGTAGGGAAACTCATCTACCTCTCTCATACAAGACCAAATATTAGTTTTTCAGTTAGTATGGTAAGCAAATTCATGAACAACCCAACCGAGGAACACTTGAGGGTTGTGTATCGAATCTTATAGTACCTAAAGAAAAGTTTTGGCAAAAGGTTATTTTTTAAGAAGATATCACGCTAAAATGTTGAAATTTACATTGATGTTGATTGGGCTAGGTATGTTACTGATCGAAGATCAACTACTGGTTATTGTACCTATGTATGGGGAAATTTGGTTACTTGGCGAAGCAAGAAGCAATCTGTGGTGGCTAGAAGTAGTGCAGAAGCTAAGTTTAGAGCTATGTCTCATGGCATATGTGAGGGAATTTGGCTAAAAAGGTTGCTAGGGGAGTTAAAGGTCTTTACAAAGAATCCATTAAGATATTCTGCGACAACAAAGTTGCCATAAGTATAGCAAAGAATCTTGTTCATCATGATAGGACTAAACATGTGGAGATTGATCATCACTTCATCAAAGAGAAGATAGAGGAAGGAATTGTTAGATTAGTTTATACTTCCACATGCCTCCAAATTGCAGACATACTCACTCAAGCTCTCTTTCGAAACAATTTTAAGAATCTGAAGTCCAAGCTGGGCACGATTCACATCTGCCACCCAGCTTGAGGGGGAGTGGAAATTTTATCTTTATTATTACTTGATTAATTAACTTTGTCTACTTTAGTTAAGTCTGTTATTTTTAGAATAAGGAGTGATTTAGGTAATTACACCAAATTCATTAGATATTTTCCCATTATGTGTAGAGTAATTTACTCCTTCGATTAGCTGTTTTTAATGCATGAAAATCTTGGGTTTTAAAACTGAGAATATTCAGTCTTTAGCCTATGTAGTTTCATGCAATTCTAGCATTATAATAAGAAAAATTAGAAGAATGAAATAGTTTTATTCTAGAGATTTTTTCAAAGTTTCTATTGGAATGGTCTCGATTTCATCAAGTGAGGTTAGTTTCAATGAATTCAGCAGCTACTGTGGGTTTAACATTGGGATTATCATTTGTGATTGGCTCGATTTCATAAGAAGGATGTGAGGAACAAGAAAGGGTAAGACTTTAAAGAAAAGACATAAAACCTGAGTACACATTTTCCTTAGATAACTTCTCCCCCTGAAGATGAGTGGGAAGAGGCTTTTTGAATGGTTCACCTTCTTGAAATGTAACATCCGTTGAAAAAGATTAGATGGGTGGAATGATCATTGCATTTGTAGCCCTTTTGAGTGGATGAGTAGCCAATGAAGATATATTTCTCGGCACAAGGACCTAACTTGGACCGGATGGTTTTGTGAATGTGTAAGTAGGTTGTGCAACCCAAAACCTTTGGGAAAGATTTTGAAGGGAGATAGATTTAGAAAAGTACTTAGGTGGATGAAGGGCTTTTATTGCCTAAAATTTTGGAAGTCGATTTATGAGATGAGCAACTGTGAGGACTGCTTTACCCTAAAGAAAATTTGGGACATTGGACTGGAATAAGAGGGCATGAGTTACTTATAAAAGATGGTGGTTTTTATGCTTAGCAACCCTATTTTGTTGGGGCATGTCAACACAAGAGGACTCATGAATGATACCTTTTCTTTTGAAAAATAAGGAAAGAGTTTGATTAAAGTAATCTTTAGCATCATGAGATCAAATTCTTTTGATATGTTCCCTAAATTATGTAGAAATCATTTGTTGAAACCAAGGAAAGATAGTATTGAGTTTTGATTTTTCTTTTATGAGAAACAGTCAAGTTGTACGAGTGCAATCAAAATAATAAAGACAAACCATCGTGCCCTATTAACATTAGGAATTTTTGAAGGCCCACAAATATCAGAATGAATTAGAAGAAAGGGTTTATTGCTCTTCATTGATTTTGTAGGAAAAAAAGCATGACGATGTTTTCAAAATTGACAAACATCACAATGAAAATCAATGACATAAATATTTTCGAACAAATAAGGAAACATGGACTTTAACAAAAGAAAAGGACGATGTCCAAGGTGGAGATGATATGCCCAAACTCGAGAATTTTATTCAAAGAAGCCAAAAAGGAAGAAGGCTGTCAGTAGGAGATGGGTTGGTACTCCTTTAATCCATAGTCTTGCAAGTCTTCAAGGTAGTCCAACCCATGTTCTCTAGCAAATCCAATTGTCTTCCTTGAGACTAGATCTAAAAGACATCAATGAGAGGCAAAAAAAGTTATTTTACAGCAAAGTTTTTTGGTAATTTTATGAATGAAAATGAGATTGGTAGATAATTTTGGGATATGTAGAATATTTTTAAAGGAAATTTAGGGTGTTACATGAAGACATCCCTGGTCAGCAATAACAACATGAGACCATTTGTTACTCTAATTTTTTGATTTCCTAGAGTGTATTGTAGGATTCAAAATAAGTAGCATTATAGGTCGTTTGATCGGTTGCACCTAAATCAACAACCTATGAACTCTAATGTGCATTACTTGAAGCTTTAGAAGTTTCAGTCAAGAGACACATACTGGCTTTGGCGAGAGAACAAGAACTTGAAGATTTTTCAAGTGATTCCAAAAGGCGCCTTAACTTTTTCATATCCTCTTGGTTAAATTCCTTGAATTCTTCTTTGTTTTGAGTGGCTGTTTCCAGATTTGCCTCTTTCTTGTTGGTGAGGTTGGCTTAGCCTTGTCTATGACCTTTAAACCCCCCAGTTTGGGTCAAAACTTATGCCTTGCTATGTAGTGTGAAGCATGTATCTTGAGTACGACATGGTTTGTTATAGCACGGACACTAGAACACTTCTCTGTTGGATTGTTTTTTCAAATCATGCCAAGTATCGTCACCTGGTCTAGTTCCCTTATTACCTTCGTATCCAATTCTTCTAGACAGCATAGCTGTAGCTTCAGATGTATGGGGTTTCATCATAACTCCTTGTCGACTTTCCTCAGCCTGAATAATGGAAAAAGTTTTGCAAAGTGTTGGGACTGGATCTTTACCAAGAAGCTATGCTCTAGTTGCTTGATCATACTCAGCATTAAACTCTGCTATGAATTCAAACACTATCATGCCCCAAATACTCTTGGAAAATCTGAATATCATCACTATTTTTCATCTTCAGGTAACAATAGTGATCGATTCCAGCCATTAACCTGTCATCTTATTGTAGTAGTTTGTGATGGACATGTTTCCTTGCTTAGTGGAAGCAACCTGCACCTTTAACTCATAAACAAGTGCAATATCCTTCTTAGAATAGGTTTGTTGTAGTGTTTCCCATACGGCTTTTGCAATAGAGAGAAAAAACACATTCCGACTAATCTCCGGTTTCATATAGTTCTACAACCACAACATAATCATGGAATCTTCTGCATCCCATGTCTTGAAACCTAGGCCTTCAAAGCTTGGGCCATCATTGGTTAAGTGATCCATCTTCCCTTGTCCATTGGGGAAGGTCTGGACAATCTGACTCCACCATAGGTAATTTGTTCATACTATGGAGTTCATTGTTTGACCTAGTCAAGTGATGGTCATTCACATTGCACATTGAAACAGTAGCAGTAGGTTCACCTATAGCCATAGATGGCATATAGGTTAAGGAGAGGTTGTCAACATCTTTAGGTCAACTGTTTAGGGATGGGATAGATGGCAATGAAGGCAGGAAGAAGGAAGAAAGTTATAAGGCATTGGAGGGGACACCAAAGGCCTTCGCCTTTCCATCCCATGGATAGATAGAGAGGGAGGTAAGACTAGGACTGGCGCCAGCAGTTAATCATGGAAGAAAAGGACAATTACAAGAAAATATCTACCCAAATAAGGAAATAAAATAAGAGATACAATACAATCAAACCAAAGTCAGATCAGGTCAAAGTAATAGTTCTTTAATTTCTAGCTATTTAGAATAGGAAACTTAGGCATAATTTTTGGAATCTTAACAATATAAGAGGGGTATTTACAATCCTCTTCAATTTTCAGCCTTAAGACTTTAAGATGTAACTTTCACATCTTTTGCAATTAAGTTCCTGTGGACTTTGATTCTAACCTCCTTTGTTTTGGTTTCTATCAATTAAATCCTACTTAGTCGAATAATTCCAATTTAATTCAGCAATCTTACCTTATGCGTGTGACCCATTAGGCTTCCAATACGTTGGTAATGAATATAAAAATTAAATTGATTAAGGATGAGGAACATATATATATATGACCAGCATCTAGCAATGCATCATGACTATCCAAATATTGAAGAGTCAAGATAGTCTCAACCTAATCTTTCAGTGTTCAGTCTATCAATGTAATTCAATTTTTCCATCATATATCCCGAAAGGCAATAAGTATGGTATAATATCTACTCATGAACTCTTTTTATATTAGTTCTTGTAGCTCTTAGTCAACATGTATGAATTTAGCAAGTGATGAACATGGCTGTTGTAGATATTACATCGCACATGTTGACTTAGAGTTACAAGAACTAATATAAAAAGAGTTCATGAGTAGATATTACACCATACTTATGGTTTTTCAGGATATATGATGGAAGAATTGAATTACACTGATGGACTGAACACTAAAAGATTAGGTCAACATGTATCTCTTATTGTATTTCCTTATTTAGTTAGATATTTCCTAGAGTGTATTATAGGATTCAAAATTGGTAACATTATAGGTCGTGTGATTGGTTGCACCCGAAACAACAACCTATGAACTCAAATGTGTAGTACTTGAAGCTTTAGAAGTTTTAGTCAAGAGATGCATACCGACTTTGGTGAGAGAACAAGAACTTTCAAGTGATTCCATAAGGCGCCTCAACTTTTTCATATCCTCTAGGTTAAATTCCTTGAACTCTTCTTTGTTTTGAGTGGTTGTTTCTAGATTTGTCTCTTTCTTGTTGGTGAGGTTGGCTTGGCCTTGTCTATGACCCTTAAACCCCCCAGTTTGAGCCAAAACTTGTGCTTTGCCATGTAGTTTGAAGCATGTATCTTGAGTACGACATGGTTTGATATAGTATGAACACTAGAACACTTCTCTGTTGTATTGTTTTTTCAAATCAAGGTTTGATATAGCTGCTTGATCATACTCAGCATTAAAGTCTGCTATGAATTCAAACACTATCATGCTCCAAAAACTCTTGGAAAATATGAATATCATCACTATTTTTCAACTTCAGGTAACAGTAGTGATCGATTCCAGCCATTAACCTGTCATCTTATTGTAGTAGTCTGTGATTTTCATGTTTCCTTGCTTGGTGGAAGCAACCTGCACCTTTAACTCATAAACAAGTGCAATATCCTTCTTAGAATAGGTATGTTGTAGTGTTTCCCATATGCCTTTTGCAGTAGAGAGAAACAAAACATTCCAACTAATCTCTGCTTTCAAATAGCTCCACAACCACGACATAATCATGGAATCTTCTGCATCCCCTGTCTTGAAACCTGGGTCTTCAAAGCTTGGGCCATCATTGGTTTAGTGATCCATCTTCCCTTGTCCATTGGGGAAGATTTGGACAGTCTTAACTCCACTGTAGGTAATTTGTTCATAGTCTAGAGTTCATTGTTTGACCCAGTCAAGTGATGGTCATTCACATTGCCCATTGAAATAGTAGTAGTAGGTTCACCCATAGCCATAAATGGCATATTGTGTAAGGAGAGGTTGTCAACATATTTAGGTCAACTGTTTAAGGAAGGGATAGATTGCAATGAAGGCAAGAAGGAGGAAGAAAGGTATAAGGCGCTAGAGGGGACACCAAAGGCCTCCACTCTTCCATCCCATGGATAGATAGAGAGGGAGGGTAGACTAAGATTGGCACCAACAGATAATCATGGAAGAAAAGGACAATAAAACGGCAAAAAGACTAGAGGAAAGGCTCTGATTCCATGTAAAATTCTGTGTAAATCTTTTCTTATATCATTACCAAGAGAACTGTACATTATATAGAAAGGGGTTTTTGTTTTAAATATGGATGGAGCTACAATTACAGGAAAATATCTCCCTAAATAAGGAAATACAATAAGAGATACATGTTGGTTTTATTAAACCAAATACACGGAGATGACACAACGTATGTTTCAGATATATATTTTTGGTTTTGTTAAACCTCTCTTGACCATTCATCCACCTTCGTATGTTTCAGACCATAACCAAATGCACCCTTTTTAGGCATTAGGTGCTTTGACCTGGACTTGGCTATTTAAAACACGATATGTTGACATGACATGAACACAATATGAATAAAAGACATGAAGATGACATGGTTTAAAATTTTAACAAAAATCATAAATGGGTTTAACAAAAGCAAAACTATGTATTTCATGTTTTTGTGTCGACACGAATTGTGACACATAATTTTCATGTAAAATGTGACATGAATACATGAACTATCAATATTTTACATGACACGAATATACGAATTGCCAAGTCTACCTTGATCCGTATAGGTGAAATCAAAGTATGATGGTTCACATACAAGATAACTTGGTGTTTCAAGTCTAAAGATTAGTTACATGACTGAGACACGAAAACCTTTCCATAGACACTTGAGTGAGCTACCACATGGAGTTCTCATAGCGGGCCATGTTTAGTGAACTTGGTCTCCAACAAGAACCCACATGTCATCCCCAAGAATCTCCATACTTAAACCTATGAGATCAATTACTTCACAAGTAAGGAGGCTTAACATGCATTGGTCTCTAAGCATTGTTGATGCTCTGTCTCAACAATACATTGACTAGAAATAGTTTTAGGTACACTGCTTTGATGCATAAGGATCTCATAATTGTAACTCCTTACAATTCCTTTGTAAGGTCATTGTGTTCCATGGGTTTAATCCAATTAGTACCTTGATAACTCTTTATCCTCATACTAATGATGAAAGAAAACTTTTTAATCACTAGAATATAGTGATTGGTGCTACTTAGTTGTATGTCCATTGGCAAACTGATTGGCTCTAGGGCACATACACTAACAATGTGTTCTGTGTATTACTTCATAATCATATGCACATGCATGCAAGGTTATTTGAATTATACCAAGCTTGCTAGTCAAATGCAGTACCACAAAGTCCTAGTTTCATTGTCTACATTATCTTGAATAAATTGTTAACAATAGGGAACTTTTAATCACTTCGACTGCAGTTTGATTGATTTATATTCCGTACATTTCTCTGTCTCTTTTCAAGCTAAGAAAACTTGTGCTTAAGTTATGTCTTCTTGTTCTAAGGATTGTGTGGGCATGTTAATTCATTTCGAATAAATTTTCTGCAGTAATTAGATGTATATGAGGTATTATATTTGATTATTACAATTTATGGTTAAAGTTTGCAATTTTATTTTCAATGATTGGGCTTCTCAATGTAATAGCTCTCCCCCATCACTCTACTTGGTAAAATTTCTTTCAGATTGCTATAGTTGCCTTCATCTGGTTCCATTCCCCTTAACTAATAGCCAGTGACATAATTCCAGCTGTTTTAAAAGGTTGTCCAGAGTTTGTTCCTGTTACCACTATAGTTTTTAATAATTGTGGTTGTATGTAACCTGATTTTGGTGTGTGGAACTGTATAGCAGTGTGCTTTGAGCTTGGAAAGCATGTTTTCATTAATGATGATCTTCCATAAATTGTTCTATTCCTGTCTGATGCGGTCTTCCTTGCTGGCAGGTATGAAATATTCCAGCTCATGGTGAATCTGTATACAGAGAGGTTTATTCAAATGCTTAGATTGCTTAGTGACAGAGCCAATGAACTGACAAACATTGAGATATTAAAGGTACTTTCCAGGATCATTCATGGTTTTCAAATATGACATCTCAAATTACTTTGCATTTTTGTTCATTGATGTGCTTGACCTGTGCACCTTATTATCAGTGTGTAATAGCTGATGATTATAACCCTGAAGCATGGTGAAAAGAATATTTATAATAAAAGCTAAATTGAATCTGAAGGCATATACAAGTTAACATATAAGTCTGTATCTCATATGACAAGTTAGCTTCTGGGCTAAGTTTTGTGAGAGCAAATTCTACCAACCAACAAGTATCTCCTGGCTAAAGTAATGGTATAGTTGACTATAAGATAGGCAACTAACATTGGAGCAACATGAACAGAAGTATATCTTCAAGTATTACATCATAGATATTAATTAATCTTTGATCTAGGAGTCAATTCACCACTTTAGTTTTGATGTATTTGAGTTTCTTTTCTATTTGATATTTTAATTTTCTTTCCCTTAGAGCACATCCTTCTACTTAAATCTGCATCAATATTGTATTTCTATTTCTTCATTTTACTCATGTAACTTTAGTAGTTTATGGGTATAAATGCTTGCACGTAGGTAACTGGTTGGGTAGTTGAATACCAAGAAAATTTAGTTGGGCTTGGTGTTGATGAGACTCTTGCCCAAGTCTGTTCTGAGAGTGGTGCCATGGATCCTCTCATGAATTCGTATGTCGAGAGAATGCAAGCCACAACAAGGGTAATGATATACAACCCTATTAATCCATTGGTTACTATAAGGAAATTTTACTGTATGACTTAGGTCTTTTCTGTTTCTCATTTCACTGTTGCTTTCACTCATTCTTTTTCTAGAAATGGTATTTAAACATCTTGGAGGCTGACAAGGTCCAACCACCAAAGAAGACAGAAGAGGGAAAGCTATATACTCCTGCTGCAGTTGATTTATTCAGGATCCTTGGGGAGCAAGTACAAATTGTTAGGGATAATAGCACTGATGCCATGCTTTACAGGATTGCTTTGGCAATAATTCAGGCAAGTTTGTGGAATTTGACAAAGATAATGCTATGCTTCACGACTTGAGGACCTACTGTTGGAACTGCCTGAGATAAAAGCAAAATGTTTTTGAACATTTCTCTGAATTATTTTGAAATATAAATCATATAAAATCAAAATTTTTGTGTTTTTTCGTTTGCCAGGTCTGCATCTCTATGCTAGTACAGCTTTGACTCTTTTTCAACATTATTAAATTGTCTCTAATCTTACTTGTACTGTACTGTCCAAATCTGTTCATCCTTCAACCTCTTTTTTTTTTTTTTTTTACTGTTTTGTGTAGCCTCAACTCCATTGCAGGCTGCTATTGAGTTTAGATGGGAGCATACTGTTTTTTCTTTATTGCCTGCTTTCACAAGGTTTACTTGCAAGGATTGACTTTGAATTATTTTTCTTTTGTTGTTTGCATCACCCTATCTTCATCCTTGTATTTCCTTGCAACATTGTTATTTTAGATTTCCAAGTTATTACCTCTGGAGTTCATATTCTGCTTTTTAAATTGGACCTGCATTCTATGCTTTTGCAGGTAATGATCGATTTTCAAGCGGCTGAAAGGAAGAGACTTGAAGAACCTGCTTCTGATATTGGTCTGGAACCTCTATGTGCTATGGTTTGTAAATATTCTGGGTGCTTAGTTTGTGGCCATGTCTTTTTTTTTTTTTTTCTGGATGATTAAATTTGTGGCCATTTGTAAGCACTGCTTGCAAAACTTATTTACAATTGGCTTGTAATCCACTATATCCTTCCCAGATTAACAACAATTTGCGCTGCTATGACCTTGCAATGGAGCTGAGTAACAGCATCATAGAGGCTCTTCCACAAAATTATGGTGACCAGGTTTGCAATATCAACCTATTTTCTCTTCTCTTTTCTTTCTTGCAATTATTTTGACAACAATTACAATGCTGAGATAGAGACTCAGTCCAATTTTCTTAAACCATACCTGATTGTTGCTTTCTTTGAGAGTTCATTGTACTTCTATTATCTACATTAATATTTCCATTTCTGTGAGTAAGTTTTGTTCATATGTTTTTCCTTCATCTTTATTTTCTTGAAAGAAGTTTTTCATCATGCTCCTAAATTCTGCTGAATTAATGTCCCTCTCCTCTCTGCTCTACTTCAATGATTAACCTTGTTGGGACACCATATTCTAGACATCCTTAGCATCAACTTTGACATGTGTTGTATCATAGGAGATATACATAATTAATCTATCATATGAGCCTATATCCTTGTATTGCAATCAATTGAGCCCCTAATAAATTATTTACAGTAAATGGAGCCCTTATATGGATGAAATTTACACTGTTTATTCCTCTTGTTTTTGATGAAATTTCTTACTTTTTATAAAATATTGTGAAGATATATTTGTTTTCACATTTTAATTATTATCTTGTTGAGGTATGTTCTTTATAAAAAATATAAATTACTTATTGCATCTCTCTCTCTCTCTATATATATATATGTATATATATATATATATATATACATATAAAGAGAGAGAGAGAGAGAGAGAGAGAGAGAGAGAGAGAGAGAGAAGAGAGAGAGACATGACCACACATCTATGAAAATGTTTCCATCTTTCTGTTGTTTGAAATCCTATATCCCTGCCTATTGTGTGAGTGTGTGTCTATGTGTGTGTGTGTGTGTGTGTGTGTGTAGACACACACACACACACATGAGCGTACATGATCTATGAAAATGTTTCTATCAATGCTTCTATTGTTTTGAAATCCTATATCCTTGCCTACTTTGCAGGTAAATTTTGAAGACACATGCAAAGGTTTCCTGGAGGTTGCAAAGGTATGCTGAAATTTGGACAATTTTATCCCCTCCAACCTACCCTTTTCTCCTCCCCTTTCTTTTGGATTTTTAGTCTAATTTAGTATTTATCTTTTTGAAGTAGTTGTTGAGGTATTTTGGGCTGGATGCGGTTTTGTGCTTCATATTTATTCCCATATAGTTTGAAAATTGGCTTTTTCTCCTTCCCTTTCATTTGGATTTTTAGTTTAATTTAGTATTGATCTTTTTGAAGTAGTTGTTGAAGTAGTTTGAAAATTGGCCTTTTCTCCTTCCCTTTCTTTTGGATTTTTAGTCAAATTTAGTACTGATCGTTTTGAAGTAGTTGTTGAGGTATTTTGGGCTTGATGTGGTTGTGCTTCATATTTATTCTCATATAGTTTGAAACTTGGCTTTTACATTACAGCTAATTTCCTAGAGCATATAATTGCCTAAATTTTTAACATTTGTCTTGGTGCTTACTGTAAGCTCTTGGTCAGTTGATTTGTTTGTTCCATGTCTGTCAATATGTTAAAGAAACGAAATATTTGTGTTGGATGTTCAAAATCAGTTGGGACCTAAAGGACTGATATGGTTTGTGCTTTTGGTTGAACATTTTTTCCTTGTATTTTTTTTTTTTTTATTTGGGGAAGAGGGATTCGAACCCAGCTCTTTAAGCAAGGGGTCGGGCACCAACCACTGTGCCAAATGCTCAGTTGGTTTCATTGTAAATTTTAATCACTGAACTATCATGTAAAATGTATCAAATTTCTTTGTAGTGTGCCTTGAACATAGAGAACTTGTTTAGATCGGGTAAGAATCAAAATCACAATAATCGTCTTCTAATCTCTTGCTTACTAGTCATTACCTTGTACTTTTTGTCCCTTATTTGACTTGTTCTGCATTTTGTACCTCTTTGATTGGACTATGCTATTTCTGATTCAACAAAATAGCTGATCCAGGATGGAGTTTTATTAATTCAAAACCTCTTTCCTTGTTAATTGCATCAATGCTGAATTGTTCCTGTATATTTCATACTGTACAATCTCAAGTGACTTTATTGTCGTAGTATTTCCTTTATTATAAAAGAATCACATACAGGTTCTGCATTGTTAATAGGAAGCTGTACATCAAACTGTTAATGTAATCTTTGAGGATCCTGGAGTGCAAGAGTTGCTTGTAAAGCTTTATCACAGAGGTAAAGTAACTTATGATCCTTGTAGTCCACCTTTTCAAATTGATTCTATTGGTCTGGCTTGTCGAATACACTGTTGGAACCCATAGTTCTCTCCTAAATGGGTCAAATTTCTGTTATTGCTTGGTGCAACGTTGATAATGTATAATCATGTTTCTCCTGCAACTTTGATAATGTATAATCATTAGAGTGACAGTTAGAATTTTTTAGTTATTTTATTTGGGCTTAGCAAGAGTATCTGATGTGGCCATGTATCTAACATGGGTATGTTCAATATTATGTAAGTTTTTCTGTATATTTTGACTGTCGGACCTCCAAACCCATCTCGTTTGCATTTTATCGCATATGGGTAGTTTAAGGAAAAATGAGGAGTTAGAGCAACATGGATTTTTAGTCCCCTCCCTGGAGTATGTTATTACCATATGCATTTCTTAGATATTTGGTGTTCACCTAGTGGCCTAGCCCTCAATGTTTTGCTATTTTGTTCTCAATTGACTTTTTTTTCTTGTCCATTCTACCTCACTGGCACGTTGACATTTTGTTGCGTTTTCAGGCCCCCCGTTCACACATACTTGTGTTTTTTTCTTGGCCAACCACATAGTCTTGTATTGGAAGGAGCCCCTCAAATTGGATAATATTCTTAGTACTTCAAAATCAGAATTGTTAACAAGAGCCAATTGGAGAAATAATTAGGGGAACTTAAATTTATAAATTAATGCAGAAGTTTGTATTAAGTTTCCTTCGCTTGCATTGCAATCAACAACTACTCCACATTACTTAATGTGGCACTTCCGTAGAACTATTCATTTTTTTTTTTTAATTGCCATGCTTTAGGATTTTGATGCGATTCATAACTTGTCTTTCGGCAGTCTTGCATGGAGACAAGTATCTTCCATAAAAGTTTGCTGTGATTCTTATGAATTGGGGATAATCTATCTAATTTAATCCCATCCAATCCATTATGCATCTCATTTGGACAATTGTAGGTCTATTACATGAGGAAGATAATTGATCAATTCATGTGGTTAGTAGACTTGTATTTTCCTTAGATTGGATTGAGCAATATTTGCTAATAATCTGTACCATTACATAAAGCCAACAGTTTAGGTAGTCTCTCATGCTATTTGCTCTCATTTCAGTTTCCTCTTACTTTCAGAAGTTTGTGGTGCTCGTGTTATATTACTTAAATTATTTTCGTGGTAACCATCTAATCTAGATATCAAACATGAGCCTAGGTTGTAGACTCATAATATAGTATGCAGAGACTATTCCCCAAAACCGGTGTCATTCAAATCTTACGAAATTTGAATTTTGAACTGAACTTGATTGGAATGTATGGCAAGAGGCCTATGATATTATGGTCTGTTTAGATACCTAAATTTGAAGGGTGGGATTGGAATTTGGTTTAAAATTTAAATACATTGTTTGAGAACAATTTACAAAGCTGGATTTGTATTTGGGTCAAATCTACCAGGAGTTTTAAGAGGTCCAAATCCAGGATTTCAAATTATCTTTTGAGCTATGTAGTTGTCACATTAATCCAAGGAAAAATATCTCCCTTCTTAAATCTAAGATTGGTTAAAATTTTGAGATCCTAGGTTCATCCAAACAATGGATTTCAAAATCATGAATTTTAAACCGAAAGATTTGAGATTTTTTTAAATTTAAAATGCAAATCTAAATTCCAATTCATCTCAAACACAACCATGTTGGTTTCCTAACATTTAAGGAGATTTTTTTTTCAGTTGTATATGTGACTTTCAGATTGTACTTCACCCTTGAAAGAGAATCTTTTTGGTATCCTTTTGTTAGTAAACTAGAAGTTTATGCATGCAAGGAAGAGAAGTTGTCTTCAGACTACTTTCTCTTATTTGATTATGTTCCAAACATACTGAGGAAAAAAAGAAAGTTGCTTAATCAAAGCTCTGGAGTTTTAAAATTTAAAGCATTGATTTGGGTCTATTACCTTGCTATTTTTCAGAGTGGTGTGAAGGGCAGGTTACTGAGTACCTAGTTGCAACATTTGGTGACTATTTTACGGATGTTAAGATGTAAGTTATCTTTACTTAAACTTGGGTCACAGCAAGGTTTTATTTCTTTCATTCATATGGTATAAAGCAATAAAATTTCATTTTATTAGATCTACAAAGGACATGCATCTGGAAATTTAATCATCCTTTTTTTCTCATATCATCTAAAACTTCACATACAGCTGTAGATGCTGAAGATTCAGCATGTAATAGCCTCCATGATTAGTTTTATTTACTATATATGGCTCCTTTTTCAGTAAAGTTCACATAACTATCCATTAAAATTGATCATTATTCCTAATATTTCGAAGTTAGCCCAATTACCTGCTGGTCTGGCTGTTGAGCCTCTCAAATCTAAATGCTGTTCTCATCCTGATGTTGCTTTCTACTCTTATCTATGCCTAAGCTTTCTTTTATCTAGCTGATGTTTGTCATTGATTTCATTTGAGACTGGTTTGATTATCATCTTTGGAATAAGATAGGTTTGACCGGTACATCATGCTCTGATGTACACTGATTTATCTTTCACTTGTCTATGTCAAGGTGAAAATATTGTTTCTTATTGATTTAACGCTTTGCAACTAAGGTATATTGAAGAACGATCTTTCAGAAGATTTGTTGAAGCATGCTTGGAGGAAACGGCGATTGTCTATGTTGATCATGTTTTAACACAGGTTTGACTATTATCTTTTAATTGATTTTAGGGAAACATTTCTGTGTTGTTTCCTCTTTCTAGTGGTTAAATGCATGCTTGTATCCTCCTATAACATCTATTCGTTCCGATCATGATCATAGAAAAATTACATCAAGGAGGAAACTATTGAACGAATGAGGCTAGATGAGGAGGTTCTTATGGACTTTTTCAGGGAGTATATTAGTGTCTCTGTAAGTGCTGCTTCTTGATTCATGCATTCTCTCAAAATAATCATCTTATATGTTGTCTTCAAGTTCTTTTTGGGTGTGTTTGAATGAGAGATTTGAAGGAGGGATTTCATTTGCAGAGAAACTTTCAAAATTTTAAAATGAAATTACCTTGTTTGGCAAAATAAAAATTGAAATTGTCAAAATTCTTGAATTTTGAATGAAGAATTTTGGTGGGCTCAAATTCTCTCTTCAAATTCCACTTCCTTAGGTGAAATTTGTTAAATTCTTTGGTTTTATGGAGTCAATGTTTATTAGGTTTCCTTTGTTACACAACTTTTATTTTTTAAAATTTTAATTACAAAAACTTACTATAAAATTTATTTTTTAAAATTTTCATATTGTTATTGATATCTACACATTTTTACAAATCTAATAACATCCATTTTGAATATTTTTTGTTTTAGTATTTTGTTTTTCTATTTCTAATATTATTATTTTTTATTTCATCAAATTCCAATATTTAAAATTTCTTTCTAAAACTAATTATCCAAACAATGCAATTACAATTTCTGTTATTTTGAATTGATGCATTTCAAAATGCTAGTGTTTTAAAATTCTTCAAAATTCCAAAATTCTCCATCCAAATGCACCCCTATGTATGCTTTTGCCTTGTCATTCAGTTGGATAAATTTCTATCAATTAGTTTCTGCTAACTCTTTCTTCATCCTGCTTTTCTCACTTCTGTAGAAAGTTGAGAGCAGAGTCCGGATACTGAGTGATCTAAGAGAGCTTGCTTCAGCTGAGAGTCTGGACACATTCACACTAATTTATTCAAATATTCTTGAGCACCAACCTGACTGCCCGGTAAACATTATTGATACAATAGGATGCTATCTAAAATTGTCCTTCCCATTATTAGATGAATGAAGATACAACAAAGATCTTTTCACTACTTCTAGTATTTGTTCTAAGGTTATAATATTGTTGCAGAAATCTGCAAATCTGTCAATGTAACAGAATGAAAATCTCAAATTTTTCTAATTTCAGCCTGATGTTGTTGAGAAGCTTGTTGCACTGCGGGAAGGCATCCCACGCAAAGATGCAAAGGAGGTAAATTGTCAACCTTTAATTTGGTTTATCAGTTTGAAAATTGTATGTGAGACGTTAGGATTTGTTACATATTGAAAGAAAAAAAGTGTGAAAGCAAGGTAGGAGGGAATTGAGGTTGAAGAAAATGGAGCAAGTACTTAAGGTGAAGAGATTAAAAAATGTAGAACCAGTGAGATAAAATTTGCTGCCTGTTTTCATTTTCAACCTACTTTTGGGCTTGAAGGTTTTGGTGATTAGGAGAGCCAATGCCTCATAGTTCCTTTCCATCATTTCTTTCCTTTCAAATACTTTCCAAATCTATACAAGCTATTATTTCATTCTGGTATCACTGTCGCTAAGGTCCCCTCTTACGTGGATGAAATGTGTCGATGATTGATATGTTTATAGTTTGCTGGGTGATTTAGGTTCCTTTTGTTATCCACTGCTTTGACTAGCGTTTAACCATTTCAATTCATTGTGTTGCTCTAATGATGATGATGGTGGAGGATTGTCCTGTTAAAGAAGAAATGGTTTCCTTGTGTAACAGGTAGTGCATGAATGCAAAGAAATCTATGAGAACTCTCTTGTTGGTGGTAACCCTCAAAAGGCAGGATTTGTTTTTCCAAGGGTGAAGTGTTTGTCGGCCTCTAAAGGATCTATATGGCGAAAACTCACATAGTTCAGTTTGGCGTTCTTTAGATTAGAGGTTGGTTTGTTTGTTTGTTTGTTTTTTAAGCGTTATAGGCTGCAATTATATGTAGTAAGATATTTCTTTTGCGTTATCTTGTTATGGGGTGGGAGTTAATCTAATTGTTCTGTTATTATTATGGAAATTTTGGTGTCACCCCAAGTAAAATTTTCATAAAGCTATCTATGTATTCTATTCTATTCTATTCTTTGAAGTGTGGTTAAATCTCATTTTCTTTTGTTTTAGTTGTGTCGGTATGTATTTCTTATCATGTTCTATTCCTCTTTGTTTGAGAACGACTTTCAACTTCTTTATTGATTTTAAAACATTTGGGTTGAGATGACCTTTTACTTTAAAAAATTAGTACATGCAGCCCCATAATCTACATATTTCAATAAAATATTTATGTTTATGAGAAAAAAAAATGAAAACAATTCATTAAAAAAGACTTATTAATCTTGACAATCTAATCATTTCTATATATAGTTGGTTTAAGAGGTATTCAAATTAATTAAAACAAAATAGTCTGTGATGTAATAAGTAAGTATGTTATATAAATATTAAAATTAAGTAGAGATTAAATAATTATGATAAATATAATAATTCAGTGTGAAAAGAAAATATTAAATAATCTATCATATATCTATCTTTATTTACTTTTGCATCAAGATTTGTGATAGTTGAGATAAAAGATAATAACCCATGATTCGTTAATTATAACAAAAGTAATGCTTTATGAATATAAAATAATAATATATAGTTTAATATATGATATAAACAATAAAAAAAAATAGGAGCGTAAAAATAGTCTTATAAACATAAATAGTTAAAGATAGATTATAGTAAGTTTAAAAACTTGAAAGAAAATAGGAGAAATGAAATTGGTCATTATTACAAACATATTGAAACTTAGGTTATAGATATGTTACATGTATGTTAAATATTTTGAATACAAATATAACAAAGATTGAAAAATAAGTAATACAATTATAATCACTATAACAATCATGGTTCTAACTATAAAACCATTTTTAACAAAAAAGCAAAAAGATAAAATTATGTACAAAACATAAAATAACAATGAAAATTAATATGTAACAACTTGAATCCAAGTTGTCAAATATTTCTCTATATGTTATGTTCTTTGTTTTAGAATTGTTTCTATCATGTTCATTTTGAATCAAAAATTTCAAACCACGACGAGATGTCGTTCTTAAAGTAGCAACATATAATTGGTCATATGTAAATATAGGTTTAGGCAACTATAAACCATTTATATCTAATATTTGCCCTTGACTTTTATTTATTGTCATAGCATAACATACTCTCACAAAAAATTATTTTCTATTAAAGACAAAAAGTAATTTTTCATCATTAACTGTCATAATAATTTTAGGTATAAAGATTTTTTCACCAGTACAAGCTCCAATTATAATTCTGGCTCTTATGACATGAAAAGTTAATTGAGTGACTAAAAGTCTTGTTTCAATGCATAAACCAGAAGTTTGATTTAAGGTTTTCAAAAGCATTGTAACACAACCAACTTTTAAGTTTAACTCATGCTTTGCAATGCTTGAAAATTTAAGAGAATTCAAAAAGATATAATAACTTTATATCTGAAAAAAAATTAGATGCTTTTGAAATTGTATCAGAACTATAATAACACTTACTGAACCCTGGAACTAACTTAAGCATATGTGCATTAACAAAATCAATAATGTCGTTGTATGGTGTAACAATAGCTCTTTGACTTAAATAAAATGAATCTACAAAACTTGATTGAAAATTAGTGTAAACTGCCAAACATATAGCATTAATAGGATCATCCAAACCAAGAATCAATAAGTCATTTGGTATCTTAATCCATGCTGCATTTTCTTCATCTTCATATGAAAAGTTTTATCCTTTCCATCACTAATGTCCAATAACCAATTTGCAAAACTTTCAAGTTCAACTCTTAATTGTTCATCAAGGTCATTTCTGAAAAATCTCTTATTTTTTTTAAGCCCAAAAACTTTGCAGTACTATCATAAAATAAATCGATTTATTGCAGCATTCAAAATGTCAATCTTTGTTCGAAATTTGATCACAAGTAATATTTGCCTAAAATCACCTTCTAACACTACAGTCAATCTTCCAAAAAGCTTTTGGTTTCTATTTGGTGATTTAACACGTAAAACATTTCTCAAAGATTTATTCAAAGCTTCAAAACAATTTTTATGCATCATAGACATTTCATCCTAAATGATAAGACTTGTATTTTGCATTAGCCTTACTAGTTATGTTCCTTTTCTGATTTCACATGTAGACAAATCAGTAATATCAAGAGGAATTTTGAATCTTGAATAAGTTATTCTACCTCCAAGTAAAAGCAAAGATGCTATACCAGATGAAGCTACAGAAGGCACAATTTTTTTCAATGACCTTACACTAGATATAATTGTGTTCTACAAATATGTCTTCCCAGTTCCTCTATGACCATAAATAAAAAATATTTGGCCTTCATTATTGTGAATGGACAACTTGACAGCTTCGTAAACTCGCATTTATTCTTCATTTAAATTTGATAACAATTGCAGTTATTGTTGACGAAGATCTACCAAATTCTAGTCCAATTTTTCTTGTAAGAGTCTGTCAACCATTAAATGCATGTTTCTACTAAAAGGCATAGACAGTTTATGTTCTATCGGAGAAGTGGAATGCTCATTGAAAATTTGTTCTAATGCCACAAAAACTTAATTCTTTAATTCAGAGTTTGAAATGATATATTGTGTAACACCAGTAGCTTGTTTCAACCTATGCTCAATATCTTCCGCTAATAATTTTTAATTTTTTCCCAAAATGTATTTGGATCTGTTACTTGACAAAATAATATAATTGTGACAAATAGTTTTATGAGTTCATGACTTATAACCTATTTTGATGCTTGAAACAAAACGTCATCCCATTCTCTATCATCTCTCAAAAGACCAAGCACTTAACATGCTTACAGAAAAATAGGTACAAAACTCTAACAATAGTCTTCAACTTTTCATAACTTTTAGGTCTTTTGATGACATTCAACAACATACGCATGCAAAATAACTCACCTGCTGCAAGATGAATATACACTATTCTTCTTACAAATCTTTCATTTTTTCTTATTTTTCACTTCATTTATGTTTTATACCATACCCATTGAGTAGGAAAATCTGCATAAAGCAATGTTCTAACACTTTCATACTCTTTGTTAGTAGCCATCCACTCAGTGAACATAGTCTTATGAACATTAGATCTTTAAACCACTTCAGACAACGTTTCTCTATCAAAAAAGTAAATGTTGTGCTTTCTTGACAAGTGAATGACTGGCCTTTGAACTAATGGTTATGATGAATTGAGAATTCAAACAATCTCCAACATGCCTCATAAGCAGAAAGATATCGACAATCTAAATACATTTTAACCTCATCAATGTCTAACACTTTTCATTTTTCATTAGATTGTTTTCTATTATTGCTTCGTTGAAGAATTATTTTTGCTTTATTTGCACTTTTATTTATATATTTGAATAAGTATTTAACAACTTTTGTTCGATTGCATATCTTTACATTGATATGAGCTTAGTACTTGACAATAAGATCAATATTATAAAGAACAACAAAATGATTATCCAACTCAATACCATTTTTGACAGCAATAGAACCATGATCTTTCCTTCGATAAACTGAAAATCTATCTTCTTTTATAATCGTTTCAACTTGAAATTATTTTGAAAAAAATTTTGAACATTTTTCTTTTATCATACAAGGAGCCTGATTATTTGCTGCACCACATAGGTTATGCATCATAAAATTACTAACAACTTCATAACCCAGTGAATCAAAATTATCATCAAGAATTTCGATTGAAATAATCTTGTTTGTAGCTTCAAAATAAGAAAATTTATCATTTGGATGAAGACATAAAAAATGTATATGTGTAAAAGTCCTCGTTTTTAAAATTCAATTGTGTATGTCATTACAAATTAAACAATAAACTAAAAAACATTGAATTGAAACCGTAAGAAAATTAGTGTAAAACATACCACCGACAGCTTTGCCAAAATGATTATGCTTTATCAAATCATCAATTAAATGCCAAAGTTTAATCCTAAAAACCCTGCATATAATATCTAGTCTATCTTCTGCTCTTTGCCCAAGAATCAAATTCAATGCTTCTTGAATTTTTGCCTATTTGGCATTGCATGTAAAAGTTATAAACAAATTTGGATACCCAAAATATTTGCAAATTGCCATAGCATCTTGATAATTCTGAAAAAAATATCGATGACTTCTTACAAAATAAGCTAGTAAAACAATACATTTTCCAACGACATCTGCTTGTTCATCACCCATTTCCATTGCATCCTTTATTTCTTTATACAATTCAAACTTCAAATGTTTTTGCTTTTGTCTGATGTACTGAAGTCTCATCTCATCAACACTACAATACGCATCTATAATAAATTGCTGAATTAACCTACCTTTTCTCAACAATGTATTCTTTTGTGCAAATCATTGTTGAATGAGGTAAGCATAATATTCATGCATTGTAATTGTTTCTCTCTTAATTTTACATCTATTAGTAGGCTGTGAATAAAAGAGACCAAGACTAAAACTTTCTTCTCCATACGAAAATAACAATAAATATTGCATAGCTATAAATGAAGGATGCAAATCAGAAATATACTTTAAACCTTTTGATTTATGCTTAATGACAATATCTTTTTGCCTATCAAACTCTCTTATATCACCAACAATCAATCCAGTAATTTCAAATGCAATAGGAACACGATAACTACGATCATATTCACTTATGCTACCCATTAATTTCAAACACATCAAAATATAATCAGATTCTGTAAATCTATCTTGTGCCATCTTAAAAGCCTTCACTATTTCATTCTTTGCATCAAGCATTTTAATCAAACCATCTATAATTTTAGGATCAGTAACATTATTTTCATCATTATGTCTCAAAGCCAACATCTTATTTGACACTTCATTATCTGTAGTATAAATATATAGCTAAGTGAACCTTGGTCTTCAACCCGTAATAGGCAACAATGAACCAATTCGATGATGATTCTACACATTAATTTTAAAAACATAAAGTTTTTATGAATTATTAACAGAATCATCAATTTTACCTCCTATTAAAGTAAATTGAAACATCAAATTATAAACTATCATTTTCTCTTTAAAACAGGTAGCTCTAGCATCTCTCTCATAATCAAGTAATTTATCTAAAAAAGATGGAGTAGGTTTAAAATAAGGTAACTTAACCATCTTTTGCTTACAACAAAGAAAGAACACAAGATGAGATGTGGTTTTTGAAACATCAATTCTCTCTTCAAACCACATATACGTGCCACAAAAAAGCCAAACACCATCAAGACCTCCAAAGTTATAAGATGCAAAACATCTTCTTATTAAGCAAATAAAACATGGAAGAATAAGGATAGCCTTTATCATACATTAATTTATTCTATATTATAATAGCAATATATTTTTTATCAATTCACTCGCTTAAATGACATGTGCTATTGTTTTCAAATACCTTCCCATTCATTTCATTTAATTCATATATAATAGTATTCAAAGTGTTACTAGAACCTTAACGATATAATAAAAAAAAGTTTTTACAAATATAAAGAACAAATAATATAGACAAAAAAAAAAACTTATCATTAAAAAATAGTTACCATGAAACATTTGAAATGACTTAAAGAAATCAGCTACCACTCTAGTACTTTCACGATCGAGATGATGAACAACATCAAAATCACTTAAATTTATATCAATATATAAAGGTATAACAGAATCATAACCACTTACTTTTCTATTAACATGACTTAAACTGATGTCACCTACATCCAATCTATAGTTGCTAGGACTAGCAAAATAGTCATAATTTTATGGTTTACTAATAGAAGAATCAAAATATGCATCACCTGTTAAACACTCAAATGATACAGTATTTAACTCACCTTTATTTCCTACAATTGAATGCAACCAACATGATTTATATTTTGATTAACCATATGAGAATCCACCATAAAACTATGATCAAAAGATTGCACCACAATAGAATCAAGTAAATTATTAGTATTATTTACTTGATTAGAAACAACATTGGTAGTCTAAGAAACAATATTATTAGCCTCACCAAACATAACATCATTTGCATAAAAATTAATTAAACTTCTCTGTTATCTTATTCTATTAGAACGAAGTATATTTAACCTTTTAAGCCTATTCATAGTCGTGTGACTCCTAAGATCAACAAAAACAAGAACTTCATAAAGATCAAACTCGTCAGCTTGCATCATGACTAAACTTGCAAGTCTATTTTTCTTAAGCCAATTGTGACTCACTATTTAACCTAATTACATAGAACTCAATAAAAGTACAAACCACAAATAGACATTTTTTAACAATCAAACACAACTATTCATTTAACAGTTACAACCATATCAACATTAACACAATTGTGTAATTTTAATAAACCAACTGTCAAAACAGTTTGTATAATTTTGTTTTACATATACTTAATAGACAAAAACAGAAACAAAACCAAACAAACTCAGCAAAAACAAAATAAAAATAACATAAACTGAAAAACTAAAACAAAAAAAAAAAATCAAACCTAAACTTCAATTTTGATAGTGGTAACTCTAAAATCACTTGTAAATCAACAAAATTTTAGAAATAAGAAAAACATAAAGAAAATAAAAAAAATAATTATAACAATTATACAAAAAAAAATCATTAACAATAAAACTGAATAGGATAATTTAATACATACAATAACCAAACATGCACTACAACAGATAAATAATATCCAATAAAAAATAATTGAGCTAATGACATAAATTTACTAAAACAATTACAATATAGAATCTTCTTTAATATAAAACAAAATCTTCTTGTAGATTAACTACAATAACTATCAAAATAGTTTGTATAACACTGTTTTACATAAATTTTTAACTTTATTGTTTAAAAAGCTATTAATAGTTATTCAAAAATTGTCATACTTTCTTTAATAAAATGTATCATTAATGTTACCATTCAATACAATCTAATAAAAAAGCCACAAAAAATAGAAATCATGCATAAAATGTACAATCATCTTGCTGCATATCCAACAAAACTTACCTCAATATTAACTACAATAATAAATATCACATTATTAAAAGAATTAATACAATTATGTTTTACACTAACTCATTACTCAAAAGTATTCCTATAAAAAAAAAAAGAAAAACAAATGGATAAAGGTAAGTAAACAATGTAATAACTAAAAAAAATCCACATACTGAAGTACAATCAATGCAACTAAAAACCACACTAAATTTATAACATAAAACCATAAAAAAAAACTTTAGAACATTGTGATTTAATCTATTAAAAGTAGAAAAAAGATAGTAAATTAGCTTGAATGACATAAATATTTACATGATGCTAACTAAATAACATCATCAAATCAGTGCTTAAAGAACAAAAAATAATTTCAAATTATTTATCATTGACTCTTCAAAACTTTACATATAACAAAAAATTATAATTTAAGTTACATAGATCCTCTATTTCTAGTAGAAGACGTATTTTAAAAACATTGCACAAAAATATGAAACAACAAAGAAATAAATTTGTGATATTTTAAATTACTTTGACTAAGAAAATTTTTTTATAGATATATAAATGACCTATCATCAATCTTTTTTAATTTGTAAACATCTCTCTCAAATGTTAATATGTTTATTTTTTATCTATGCTGTAATCAAAGAACCTTACCAATGTTATAATTAAAGAACCTTACAACTGTGTTACATTTTGTAATCAAAGATTGATTACACTTAGCTATAATCAATCTGTATTACCTATCATCAATCTTTTATCTACATTGTAATCAAAGATATTGATTTTTATCTATGCTGTAATCAAAGAACCTTACAATTAATTGAAATTCAAATCAAAATAAATTTACCAATACAAAACCTTTAATACAACCAAAAACATCAAAACGTATAATTTTCAATAGTATTGTACAAGATGAAAATTATCATAAATAATCAATACCATTAAAACATATACCAAAAAGATCCAAATTAACAACAAAATAAATCATGCTAAACGTTATGGAATGCCAAAATTACAAATTGATCAAATAAAATGAATTACTTATAAATAAAACTTTCATATAATTACAAATCAAACATCTCATTATGAAACAAACATTTATGTCAATTTATACAATTATGTCATATTTTGATCATGAATACATATTTTTTCAACATAATCACCAACAATAAACCCAACATCTACTATCATAACAATAAATATAGTACCACTATAATTCACAACAAAAATATGTAAACACATTAATTAAATATGATTTACATTATGATTAACCATATCATAATTCACCATAGAACCATTACCAAAAGATTGAATCACAAAAAAAATCAAGTAAATTAACATCATTAACTTAATCAAACACAACATTACTCATATAAAAATTAATTAAACTTATTTCTCATGCTACTCTATTAATACAACTCTATTTTACATCAAATCATCACAAAAAAGAAAAAATAGATTAACATTATCACTACAATGCTATTCTATTAATTAAATGATATATAATATACATAAAAATCAACAAATATGTAGCAACATTAAGAATTATCGATTAGGTTTTGAAAAAAAAAAAAAAACCTTTATCTATTTTTGACTTTTCATAACATCCACAAAACACCTAACAATACAGGTAATACTTCCAGCAATAAACCCAATAAAAAATTTTACGCAAAAAATAATTTTTATATTGGATTTCTCATCCTCCAAACCCAGAAATCTTCTATTAATCTACATAAATAGATATAATAACAAAGTAATTAGTTCCTAATACATCTAATATCTTTTCTTAAAAATGCAAGTGTTTTTCTAAAACTATATTGATTATGGTGAAAACCTAATCCAAAACCAAAAAAAAAAAAAAAAAAAACAACAAAACAAAACTTAACATAAAAAAAACCTCCATGCATGAAAAAAAAATCCAATATAAACATAAAACTAAAACTTACAAAATACCAAAATAACAATTTATATAATGAATGAAACAACAAAATAAACAACACGCATACATAAACAAACAATGTTAAAACAACTCAAATTAATAGTTAAAACATTAAAAAAAAAATTCATCAATAACTTAATTACTCATACATCTAATATCTTCTTTCAAATATGTCAATGTTTTTCTAAAAACTATTTTGATTATGCTAGAAACTCAATTAAAAAAAAAAACTTTATGTACGAAAAAATGGAATCTAAACACATAACCAAAGCCTACAAATCACAAAAGTAAGAATCTGTATAATGTATGAAACAATAAAACAAACAAGAAGCAAGCAAAAAACAAACAATGTCAAAACAATTCAAATTAACAATTAAATCATCAACAAAATTTTCATTGATAAAAAAAAACCCACAAAAATTAAGAAACAACACCAAAACAAAAGGAAAAACTAACGTTTTAACAAAAAAATTACCTTCGATTACTAATCCAAAATAAATAAAACACCATTTAATAGAATAAACCAATATGTACGAAAAAACCAATAAAACACAAAAAATCAAACCTACAAAACATAAAAACAACAATCAAACAATGCATGAAAAAGAAAAAAAAAACTTAAAAACAATTAAAATTACAGCTTCAATAATCTGAAATTCACCATCGACCCAAAAAAACTCAAAAAATTAAGAACACAAACATACGAAGAAAAGAACAAATGGATTCAAAAAATGAAAAAGAAAAAATATACTTACAATAACAAAAAAAAAGAGAAACATAGAAAGATTGAACGAAAGAAAGAGAAAGAGCAAAGTAGATAAGCTAAAGTATAAAATGTTATGAAATAAATAGCCATTTTTCTAAACTAACCCCCTAATCATTTTTAATATAATTGCTGATTTGTCAATGATAATAGTATAAAGACGACAAACTTTATATATAGTTATAAATTTTATATTTCATAAATTTGGGTAAGGATTATATCAACTACTTTTTTTTAAGTAATTTTCTTTCGGTTGAATGTTCGTTACTTCATCATAGGATGACTAATGCACATTAAAGTTAATTAATGACTTAAATTTTAATTATTTTAAATTGAGTAGAAAGATAAATGAAAATTATTTAAAAAATAAAAGAAATTGGATATATATTGAACCTAGATTTATTTTAATATGCATATTAATTAGTTTATGATAAAATAATGAAAATAAGTAGTAGAGATGATATTTTTTTTCTTTTAAATCTATCTAATTATCAGATTTAATTTTTTACTTTAAATAAAGTATTGAATAACATTAAAGTTGGCAAAACTAATCAAAACACAAAAAACCTATTTAATCCATCTAAATTACGCAACCTTTGTAGGTATATGAAAGTTTAAGAGTTATGAAGTAAATTTATTCAAAAAGATTGGTCTACTTGTCTAAACCCAAAAACCTATTTAAGTTTTAAAAAAGTTTGAACAAAAAAATTTAGGCTCATTAAATAGGCTAGATATAATTTTTAGGTTCGTTTAAAATTCAGATCAAGCCTTAGGCAAAAAAATTAAAACTTGAACTCAGCCTAAAAATATATATAATTATGAAAGTATAATATTTAAATTTTTATTGTAATATTTTATTTAATTTTTTATTTAATTTTTATTATATAAATTAGGCTTAATGAATGGGTTTGAGATTTATTTTTTCAACATTGGTTGAATTTGAAAAAAATTTGAAGTCTAAAATATCAGATCGAGCTAGCCTTAAACAAGCATATAAGTTATTAATATCAAGTATGAGCCCAGTTCGAACTCGACCTAGCTTGACCTATGGATACCTCTATTAGAAGTATCATAATCCCTAGCTTTTTCAAAATTATATTTTTACCTATAAAATTTTTTTTATTTTGCTTTTCTACTTCAACTTTGTCCCCTTAACTTTATTAAATTACTAGTCAACGGGTCTGCAATATGTTACATATTTGTTTTAACTATGAAAATACTACAATTTACAACTGAATTGGAGCAGGAAAGAAATTAGCCAGTAAGAATCCACCAAAACTATTGTTCTTGAAAACGATTTCTTTAAATCCTTTAAACCTCTAAAATCTTGTGACACCAACCTTAACAAACCATTGCTACTGAGATTAAGTCAACCAATCTATCAAGGTCACTAAATTGAAAAGGTATTGAAGTCATTAAAGTTTTGTTTGGTGCATAAGATTATGATGATAATATAAAATTATAAACAAGAGTAGATTAAATTATATAATCATATGTTATGTTTGGTGTGTACAAGGATTAAAAACAAGATAGAATATTATTTTATCATTTATCATGTTTGTTATGTGCAAGATTAAGATTAGGATAGGATGATATTTTTTATTAGCCAAAATTACCTTTATATACTACTTTGATTTTAAAGTTAGAGCTTTTCGATTGGCAATGGTGCTTTTCTTAGCATTCGAAAAAGGACTTGAACATATGAAACATTTTGGAAACCAACGTCTAATTCTCCTCTAGGTCAAATCTAAAATTTACTTTTTTATTTGGTTCCCAAGAAAATAAAAGTTAGAAAGTCATAAGTTTGTGTCTAGAATCATGTTCATTCACAGGCAGAGAAAGCATTTCAAGCAAATGAATCTCAGGTTTTGGAATTGAAGTTGGCTTATATTCCATCCACGGCATCAAGAGATAACGTTTTTTTTATTATTGAGAAATCTAAAAGAAAATTGAAAAAATTCTACTTGATAGTGAGAAATCTAAAAGAAAAATTGATGGAGAGAGAGGACAAGAATCGCTTTGAGATTGAAAAGTTTAAGAAATAGATAATATATTTTAGTGGAAAATAAATGAGTTTTCACTATTAATGGACAGTGAAGAAATTTACAGAGTGGAGAATATTTTTAAATATTTAATAATTTAAAATTTAGGTTTTTAAAGTTAAAGGTAAAATATGAAATCCATTACTTAAAAATTCTAATAAATTATTTAATCTCATAGATTAAAAATAATCTCCTACTTTTCAAAAAGATAAAGTTATCCTATTGGTATGGGATATCTAACCCTTTCAATAATCCAATCTTTTTTTTAAATGTATAACAAACATATGATAGGATGATTAGTATCTTATCCTTTAACTAATCTTATATGCCAAATGTAGCCTAAATGACTTTAATGTACATGACATAGTGTTATTAACATTAATAACCAAACTTGATCAAATAATTATAAATGTTGAAATCATAAAAGCCATAACAAAATGCATAAATACATTGCGATGGTTGCCTATTCATGGACTGCAACACCAAATTTATTTTCTTCTCTAAACATGATCTTTATTCCACCAAACTTTTAGCCTATCTACCAAGTTGGGACTCACCAATCAATATCTATTTGCTGAATTGGTATCTTTGTCTTTATAATATAACACTATTCAAATATGCTATTTATAAAACAAACTTTCAAATTTATAACAAGACTATTCTCTCATGAATTTGGTTTTTTTTATATATATTTTATATACTATAAATATAGCTATTAACCAACATTAAACCAAAAAATCAGGCTTATGTACTTTGATTCAATTAAAAAAATAAATAAGTAAAAAAAGTTGAAAAAACATTACCTATGAAACCAAAAACAAAAAAGTACATATGCCACCTAATGGTTGGGATGAGCTACATGAGCTCTACGGTGGATGCAAAATTACCAAAATCATTTATAACAGAAGTAGTTTTAGCCTAAACAAAGAACACCCCTCACCATTGTCGTCAATCTCAATCTTTCTTTTTTCAACTATCCCACCATAGGGTAAAACGACACCAAGGCCTTATTTAATGCCTCCTTCATCACCTGCGACTCAAATAAGTTGGATGCACCAATCCGTCTGTAAAAGTAAACACTTGGGTATAAAACTTAGATACCATTAAGTCCACGTTGGAGTTCCATAAGCTCTGCTATGGAGTCTTCTCTACCAAATGCACTTTTGTTAATTCTTTCACACTAACAATCATGGTTAACTTGCACCTCATTTTCTACTAAGGTGCATTGGCTCTAGTGATGGTGTGACCAACCAAGAAAGATTGGTCTGCTTTGGCCTGCAAATAAGTACCAGTCAAAACTTTTACTTGTATACATATAGAAAAAAAAATAAACCAAAACAAACAAATTGGGAAAAGCTCTTGAAAGACCATATGAGAAGTTAAAAAATTTAGTAATAGAAGAATTATGTATATGATAGAGACCAACATTTAATTAGAAAAAAATTAAAGAAACATTTATTACCTGTAGAACAATTTAAAATTCTGAGAATTGGATCCAAGTGTTTTGCCACAACCTTAACAATAATATAACATTACCAACAACCATCTAGATTATTGTCTGAATTTCATAATCAATTGCTACACTCAAAGACAAAAAAATTATCATTATGCAAATAAAAAGTCAAACCCATAAATACCTAGAATTTTAAACAGAAATGGAAACCGATATAAAGATCAAAAACACTAAATTTAAGCCAAAAAATGAAAATTCAAATCAAAATCTCAATGCTTTGAAGGCAAATATTAATACCAAAAAAAACTAATTTTATGTTTTAATTAAAAGTAGAGATTGATTCTAATAGGAATAGCCTACTTATTCAAAAATTATACTAAAAAAAAAAACTCTTAAATGTGATTACCTTTTAAACATTGTTTAAAATAAATTTAATCCTATCATTACATGACAAGAATAAAAAACAAAGATGGCCATAAAAAAGTTTATCTTAAAGAAGACAAAATAAGGCACAATGAAAATAAAGTATTTCTCAAATAACTCAGGTAGTTCTTCAGCTTCAACTTGCAAAATAGTCTTTGCCCAATCACATTCAAATAATAATTTTTAATTAAAAATTAAAAATCTAATCTCTACAAAAGGAAACTTCTAAATGTGAAATTATTTATTATTGAAATTTACCTTATTGAACCTTATAAGTATGTTAGATTTTGTACAGTTTTAGAACATAAATTAGAAAAATGTTATAGTTTCCCTTACCAATTGCCATAGGTAACCAGTGACAAAGAGCTATCTTAAAGAAATCAAGTAGAATTCTGTAATTTAAAAACAACTTTTAGATATTGTATATAGAATGAAATAATTTGATTCCTATGTGATCTAAGCCAAATCTAACTAAAGAAAACAAATGATTCATATATATAAGAAATAAAAATCATCAAATAAATGAGGAAAGAGAAAAGAAATAAAAATAGAAGGATAAGTCAAAAAATGATTCATGAAAAAATTGATAAATTAGTTATATAATCATGCAATGATTAAAAACTAAATGTAAATCAATCAAACCACTATCACCACAATTTGGCTAATGAATGTTTTCAACGGTAAAAGAAGAACAAATTCAATAAATGACTTTTTCAAAGTAATGATCATTGTGCTTTGCATGCAATAACAAAAGGATTATCTAAGCTTAAAATGTCTTTTAACCATATTACCACTCTCAAAGACATCATATGTATTTAATAAAATAAATAGCTCACTTGAAAAATAGGAACTCCTTCAAACTCATTTTTTATGTCATCAGTTTTCAGCTAATAAACATAAAAAACTACCATAAGCTAATAGTGTAGATTTATCCAACTAAAAAAGATAACATCTTCATTCAAGTAGGAATGAATCATTGTCACAACTCTATTTGACGCATTGTTGTCTTGTTTACGTTCCCAACATCCAATTCACATAAAAATTGATACCCTAACCCAACAATTTCTTTTACTCCTACATAAAATTTGAAACCTCCTATCTTTTATTTTCTTTTTCTTTTTCTTTTTCTTCATTGCCTAATTAAGAAAATAGCAATACATAATCTAGATGAAATAAATGGCAGTACACAATCTAGATGAAATAAGTCTATAATATTGAATAGCAATGTTAAGCTATTTTTGGGATAATGTCATGTCCTCTTTTAAAAACAACTTTAAAATCAAATTGCATGAAACACTAACCTCTAATGCATTCTTTATTTGAATGGGATCCAGTAGAAAATGAAATGCAATTCCTTCAACCTTTAGTGAATATACCTATAGCATAAATTATAAAAATAGTAATCGTAAAAATCAATATTGTTATTTCCAATCCAATTTTAATAACATTTTTATTTTCATAAATAAATGATAAACTAGTAATTTAAAAAAGAGTCATCTAATCAAGTGTAATTGGTACAACTTTTACATCACTTCTTTGCTCCATACTCTTTAATCAAACTATGACAAATGAAACAAAATCAACCCAAAAAGCTTCGAACCTTGCTATTAATTTAAAAATTTTAACTAACTTGAGTAAAAAATACCTTGGTGTTTTCTTGGCGAAAGCAAAACAAGCCAATGTACTTGGCTCCATAAGGATTAAAGATAAGCATGAACTCATTGTTGGAGTTGCTCACTGTGTACATGTTGTATCAGGTATAGTTTTTGACAACTTGCTTGGGACTCAAGGTGGCAATTGTTATTACTACAGCATTTAACTGAAAAACCTAAGTCTAAACCTTTTGGCCAAATTTAAAACCATAAAAAAGAAAACAAAAAAAAAAGGTTTAAATTGAAGTCTAAACCCAAAAAAAAAAAAATTAAAGCATAGAAAAGAAAACCTTATTTCTCTTTTTTTTTCTTTTTCATTCATTTTTTCATTTTTTTTTTGGCTATTAAAGTTTAAAAAATACCAAATTTGACTTATCAAATTTAAACCAAGCTTTATTTACCTAAAATGACAAAATTATGCTAATAGATGACCTTTTTGCCAAACTTGACCTTGTAAAAAGATGCCAAATAAAAAAAAAAGGGAACGATTCTTAATAGCGAAATAATAAAACGTATGCTTCAAGCTTTTCTTTTTCCCAATCATAACCAGATCACATACGCGAACATGTTTGACGACGACGTCACCACCGTCAGTTTCTCCATCTCTAATTTCAACAGAGGAAAATAAAAAAGAAATAGAAATTTTGAGGAAAGATTAAAATTTCATAAAGTTAGCTCTTCTTTCTTTTTCTCTCCATCTCTCTCTCTTCCCTCTCTCCCTCTCTCTTATGCACTTCTTCCCTCTCATCATCATTTTTTTGAAAGATGAAGAAAGTTATTAAACACATGGCCTTCATGCATAAAGAAATAGGTACATATGGCCTTTACACCTAAACAGATAGCATTGTTGACCATATAAGAGGATATTGTTTTTACTATAAAAAAACTAATATTTTCCCAAATATAACCACCTAATCAATTTTATTTACATTGTTAAGGTGAACCTCAATAAATAATTGAGGACTATTATTATATATAGTTATAGATTTTACTTGTTTCAAAGTTACTTATTTGCATGATAATTACTTATAGTTTGTTATTAACATATGTATATACCCATTAACTATATATAGTTACTAGTTTTCAGTTTATGAAATGCACTAGAAATAAAAAATTACAATAACATAAAACATATAAAAATATATTTTAATATGTATAAAAATGCACTATATACATAAGTTTCACTACTATCATATAGGATTATATAATTAGTTTTTTTTTCATAATTTATACAATATATTAAAGTTATCCCATCTCAATATAATAGAGCCTTTTAAGATTGTGATGTATAATTTTATGCCAACCAAGATTTGATATAAAATATGATTTAAAGGGTGATTGAGCTCTTTGGTTGTATAATTTAGAATCAATTTTGACTTTTTACATATGTTTTTGGATTAATTGAACTCTTTTTCCAAGGCTTGTTTAGACTTTCAACTAACTTTAATTGAGATAGTTATGACCTTAATTATTTTTCATGGATTTCATTTAAGACTATGACTAATGTTTAATGAATTTAATTTAGATCTTTAAGCCATTAATTAAGTCAAGAAGTGAAGATATTTCTCAAAACATAAAAAAAATAAGCTTTTTCCCAAAGTTACTTTTTAATCTTATTTCTTTAATAAGAATACTTTTAAACTTTATTCCAAAATAAAAGGTAGTTTAAGTCAATTAACCTCCACGTCAACATTTTATTCCACCTCATTGTTTTCTTTTCAGTTTACCTTCTCTTTCTCTCTTGTATATCTATAACACATACATTCATCTTTTTTTTTTCAAAATCATTCTCCAAAGTCAATACTTTAACTTTAGAGAGATCTCAATTATGGGACAAATATATATTATTCCAAAAGTAAAAAAGAGTAAGTTTTGATTTGCATTCATTAGAGAATTTTCGTTTATGACAATTGTTTATCAGAAAATTTTCAAACAATCTATTGCAATTTAGAATCAGACTAAAACATAACAATAAGTTCATTATTGAAAAAGAAGACGTGTGTCCATGTGTTTGATTCCCATGCTGAAGATGAGTTTGGTTGCAATAAGGATCCATTATGGTGTTGTCCATTTACACGTTTCTCAACTACAGGCGAACATATGTATGGTTTCAAAATGACAAATCTTTTTTGTAGGATTTTAAAATCCAGATAACTTCAAATTAAAGAGAGATAAAAGATTAAAGAATTGAAACAAAAAATTGGGAAGAAAAAGATGTTACATTAGTAAAATTAATAAGTTTTTTTTTTTTTAGAGAGGCAAATAGAATCCAAGTTTGGTGATTTCATTTTTACTGCTATTTTGAGTTTGGTGGTCTCTTATTTTACTGTTATTCAAGCTATGTTTCATCATGCAAATATGCAATCATTTAAATGTATTTTGAGATTGATTTTAGAGTACTAAAGAAAATAAAATAAGATATAAAGATTATTGTAACAAAGATTATGCTTCGTAATCATTGGTATAAACTTTGGAATTGATTTTAGAGTAAAAAAATAGAATGAGACAGAGAGATATGGATTTTGAGATTGATTTTGGAGTAAAAAAAATTAGAATGAGATAGAGTATATTTTGAGAAAGATAAGAATGTAATTATTGTAGATAAGTAGAACAAAGATTATTTTTATTTAATTAAAAAAGAGATATTGACGTGGAGTCCAAATAAGTTAGAGTACCTTTATTTAAGAAGTAAGTTTAAAAGTAATATGGTCAGGCAAATAAAGTTCCAAAGTATAGTAGTTTGGGAAAAAACTCAAAAAAAAAAAACATTATAGCAAATTGTTGTGTTGACTTTTCAATCACATTTTTCATGTTTATCACTTCTAACATTATTTGATTGATAACTAATACTATATTATTATTATTATTATTATTATTATTATTATTATTATTAGTTTGTATATTATTTATATTTATTGATTGATATATATTTTTTAAATAAAATTTAAAATGACAACACTTTCGCTTTCCATAGTGAAGCAAGGAAGTTCACAAGTGAATATATTTTTTAACAATAACTTTGTTAATCATGAAGTAATTATAAAAATAATTAAAAGTTTGAATAACATTTTTTTATAAAAGTAAAATTATTTTTTTAAAATATTAAAAATAATTAAATAATATTATATTACATACTTGTTTAGCACAAGGCTTTTTGGCAATTAATTTTGATTTATACTTTCGTCTCTACTTATTTAATTAAAAAAATTCACTACGTGAATTCGAATTTTAATTAATTTAATTTAAATGATTTAAACCCTAACAACAAAAAGTATTTACCTAAAATTAAATTATTTGATTTTAAATTTTAACAATTTGAATTTTAAATGACTCAATTTTAATGATTAAAATTCAAAATAATTCAAAAATTTTTTGATAAAAAATTATTAGCTCTTTTAATTCTATTTTTTTTTATACGTAAAATTTTAGCCTAAGAGGATACTTTTTTATTTCAAAGTTGAGACATATAATAGGTCTTAAAAAATTTTATATTAAATTTATAAATCGTCCACCAAATAAAACTAATAACAGTGAAGTTTAAATATTTGAATTTTATCATTCTGTTGACAATTTAAAACCTATTTTGCGTGCATTATAAAATAAGTTATTGCGTTAACGTGATATTCACCAATACAAATGGGATCCCTTGTAGCTAGGCTTGTGGGCCTTAACCTATTGAAGAGTTATAAAAACTTGTGGAAAGCCCATCCTTTGTAAGACCAGGCTTGGAGGCCTTGAGAGGCATGCTGTGGACGTGGGCACGGACATGGACAAGTAGCATGGCAAGGACAACAAAAATGAAAGCCAGCTTCCAACGGTAGTGATGTAACCAAAGCAGGTGTCAAACTGGATCTTGCATTGTTAAGCAGTCAAGATTTCAAAAGAAAGAAACAATGATGCCCTATTTATTACAGAAAGACACACAGGCAACCCCCCAAAACTCAAAAGAAAAGATGCTCCCATTAAAGCTGGTACGAGAAGCCATTACCCAACACCCTTTGCTTGTCTCCCAGAAAACTCACCATCATACTAAATTCAACCTTGAAGGAGATAATGATGATGTCTCCAGACCTAGCTTTTACAATTTTTATTATCATTCCTCAAAAGCAACAAAACCCAAACCCAAACCCAAAACCAAAATCCCATTGCTTCTCTTTCTCCCCACGAAAGAAGTAATTAGCGACATATACAGGTTAGCCACCATTGCTAGAGAAATGGGCATGGATTTGTATCCTACTCCTTCCCTTTCGCACATCATTTTCTCTTACTCTTCTTCTTCTTCTTCTTCTTCTTCTTCTTCTTCCTCTTCTTCTTCTGCCTTGTCTCTCTCATCTTCTTTTTCCATGCCTTTACCCAACGATGCAGTTTTAATTTCCTTCCCCTCACTCTCTTCCTCCTCCCTTTCCCACCTTCGTTCCTTTGTTTCCCTCTCCAAAGGCCTTTTCAAGCTGGTTTTTATCACCACCGGCTCTGATTATGATGCAAAATTTGATGATTCCCGCAACTGGGATTGCTGCTCCGTTTCTCTGTTTTCAAGGTTGACGGGGGATAGGATCGAATCAATGCAGGCTTTTTCAAAAGCTTTAGCTGGAATGGGATGGACCCTCTTCAGTACAAGGAAAAACCCATCTCTATATTCTGCTAATACCACTACCAAATCGGTTTACTTGTTTAAGAAAGTGGATTCGGGTCGGGTTTGGGGACGGAGAGGGAATGGAGAACGCAGGATAAGAGAGCTGAGGTTGCCTTCATTGGATTTCAGGAATGCTCCTTTGAAGATTTTGCAGTATGTTGTTTTGATGACTGATGATGTTTTTTATCTTGGATAAAAACAAATGAAATGGTATGTCTTTTTCTTTGTTTTATTTTTGTTAATTTATGTAAATGTTATTTGTACGTATCCACAAATTATCGAATTACTAGAATCTTAAACAATTTTCATAAAATTTACCCAAATGATTTCTTTTATAGGTAAGAAGAATGTAACCTACTGCTTATTAACACTGGTTAGGGTCTTGTTTATAGAATGATTCTTGTCGTTAATCCATTTCTGTTTTAAATTTTATGAGAATGGTGCATCAATTAGAAATAATGGACTCCAGTTTATAAATTGCTTGTTTCATGGTTGCAATGTGCTCTTGAAAATAATGGACTAGAATCTAGCCCGGATGAGGCCAGCAAATGAAGTTTTTGTTAGTCCCTCTTTCTAGGTAAAATTCAATTCTTGAAATAAAAGTTTATAAATGTCTTATGAAGGATTTTTACCAAAAAGAGGCATTATAGAGTTAGAGAAAATATGCCAATGAATTTTGTGCGTTGGGCTTGGTATGAAGAAATGATAGCTTGTGTAGCTTGGTCCCTGGAGACTTTTGGAGTTGTGTTAAGGCATTGGCTTGTTTAATATATAAGCAACTTTGTATGGTGCTGGAACCACAGGCATCTCTCGGTTCTTGTGAACAGTGCTCCTGCATAGGAGCTAGATAAGTTAAAGGATCCATGTGATGGTTGTTAAAATTAGAAACAGGCATAGCACCAGAGATAGCTTCCTGATGTTTGCATCAAATAGTTGAATAATGGACCCTACTTGGTGATGGGAGAAATTCCTGAAGATAGAGTAAAAGCTAAATATCTTCTATGAGTAAAAGCTAAATATCTCCTATGGCAAAATATATAAGAAGAAGTTAAATTCTTGTACAGCAATTTCAATGGAAACCAGATCTTTTGAACAGCAATATTAATGGGAAAGGTTGCCGTACCTACTTTTGGTAAGATATATAATAGGATGTTGGTTTGTAGTCATTAGTGGAAGCATATGCTGGAAATGTCAAAGAAGTAAATGAAATTCCAAAAATATTGTTGTTGCACAAATTATAAGAGCTTTAATTTGAGGCCCACTTGTTTGCATATAGCTCAGAAACTGATTAGATGTAATTTAGTGGCTGATGCTTTTCAAACTTAAATGCAAGGTCTTTTCTCTGCTTTCTCTGGTCAGTGGAGCTTAACTTAATCATGTGTGTCCTCCTCTGGGTGTTTTGGTGTGCGTACGTGCATTTGCGCCCCGCGGGGGGGGGGGGGGGGGATTTGGGCTATCAATTAAAAATTTACATAATAAAGATTGAAGACTATGCTGAACTGGAATAGGAGGACTTCAAAAGGAATGATGAGCATGAAAAGGAATAGGTGCTGATTTTGATGGAGGGAAATAAGTGGCAATCAAAAAGGGAAATTTTTCATTGAGTTGCTATTCAATGGAAAAGAGCTTAATTATGCCACTGCCTAAGAAAATGGAAGAAAGAGATCATTATTAAGAACTGCATTATAGGTACATCAAAGAGTTCAGAGATACCTGTATATACCGTCCTGCATTTTAGGTTGAAGTGTGGATATTTCACGAGGAATTCTAGGATCATGTGGGGAAAGGCTGTGTTAGTTTCTCTGCTTTCTCATTGTAGAATATGAGGCCTCCCTGAAGACCTAGATTGTGGAGGAAATATTTGATATATTTCTTTATTTCTTTTGGTTTCTTTCTTTGATATTTTCTTTTTTTTTTTTTTTGGTGCAAGGGGAGTTGAACCACCATGAGCTTCCTGTGTAACCTCAAGCTTTAGAGAAAGATGAAATTATAGAATGTTTATATCTTTTAAAGGGAATATAAGTTCATACCATTGGACACAAGCACAAGTTATGCACTGGTTTGCATGTTGCATGAACTCAAGCACGCATGTATTACATTTTGCACACAATTGGATCTGTCTATTAATAGTTAAGTTCCCCATGAAATGTCTTTTTACGTTGCATTTCCACTTTAATTTGTGCCATTATACTTGATCCTCATTGTCATGACTCTAGTACAAAGTTAGACATGACTAACACATACGCTTAAATTTTCAAGAAAATTTAACATGTAGAAGGGATTGCACTCAACATTTGAGGAGGCTGGAGTCTGTACTTCATTCCTGTTATGAGTTTGAACGAGCAACCAACACAGTTCACTTCCATACTCTTGTTTGATGTATATTTTCTTGAGTTTATTATGCTAAAACTTGGACATCATGAGTTTCAAATATTGCAACCAAGAATATGACATTGACAATGTTTATTTTGATATGTTAAGTTTCTTAGAGATTATTAAGAATGGGATCAAAAGATTGACTATTTGTCATTGTAGCATTCAAGGATTAGTGGTTAAGGTACAGTAAGTTTAGCATCTACATAAAGCATAACATCCATGGAATCCCTTTCTTTCAATCTCCATTAGCAGTTCATTTTTGTTTATGCTCCTCAAGCTAGACTCTAATGAGAGTCCATTGTTTCCCAATTCTCTTCATAGCCGAAATATATTGTCAAAACAGGTCAAATGAATTCGGTTATCTGCTTCAACTTGCTTAGAAATTTTGTTCAGCTTACTGAAATTAAGTCACTGACTCTCTGTCCTGGATGACACTTCTTGCTCCAGTGTCGTTTTGTACCCAAAAACAAAGGCATTATGTTTTTTCACGCTTCTTTACAAGTCACAGCTGCTGCTACGAGTCCAGAGCCACTATTTTTGCATTGCAGGGTTGTGATAGCCTGACCGAGATGATATACTGTCAACTATGAGCTTGGTTAGCTTTGCTTTATAAAGACTAAAATAATAATAATAATAATAATAATAATAATAATAATAATAATAATAATAATAAAATCCTTAAACTTTGTAATTTTGTTTAGATAAGTCTATATTTTTAATTTGCACCCAAATAAATCTTAAACTTTTAATACATATCCAAGTAAACTTTCAAATTATTAATTTGTATCTAGATAGTTCTTAATGTAAATTACTTTTTTTCATTTGAAATAAAAATCTTTTTAGATATAAATAACGTAAATTATTTTTTTATTTGAAATAAAGATTTATTTGAATATAAATCAAAATATAAAAATTTATTTAGAGATTTATTTAAAAAAAAAAAGATTAATTTAGGGATCCTAGTTGTATTTTAACTTAAAAATTAAATATAGCTATAGTAATTCAAAACTCAAGGCTCAAGCCAACTGTTTGTGCAGAATGCATTTTTATAGAGCGAGATCAATTGACATAATCCATGGCAATGGAATGCTTGATTGAACAAAAAGCAATTATCCAGTTAACACGTGAATTGCTGTTTGTTTCCCAGGTTTCACCTTGCAAAGAGCCATTGAAAATGTATCGCAGACCTTTTCAACAGTCAGTCAGTAACCAATAAACTCAGATTGTCTTCGTCTCCCTTCTGGTAACCTATAAAAATTTATGTGACCTAAAACAAAAACAAGTTTCCACTTCCACCAGGTAACAAAATAATAAAACTGAACCCATAACCTAGTTTAATTGATTCATGTAAAGTGATCTGAAATTCAAATTTTAACACTTGCAACCCTTCTCCTATCCTCAGACTGTGATTTCTTTTGTACTTAAAAAAGAAAGTTGGGCCAGTGCCAAGCAAGAGTAACAGCAAGCAGCAATGCTAGGCATACCAGGCATATTTATATTAAGATGAATGGATAATGAACTAACTTCCATTAACCATTCAGCAATCAGGATTATAATTGGAAATACTCCAAAGAGCTATGCCTGCACCCACTAACTCAAAACATTCACATGCCGGCACATAGCCTTCCCTTCCACCACCTCCCCTTTCCAGTTCCCTTGCTCATTCTCTATCCAAGCTATGAAACAAGACTGTAAAACTTTCACTTAAGTCACTTGAGTTAGAATGGCATGATTGTGAATTAAAAATGTTAAACTGAAAAGAATCACATCACCTTTAAAGTCCAATTAGGCTAACATCATTCTATACAATGAAAAACCACAGCTCATTGCATAAATGCAAACCGCCAAAAGGCATGAATTATCAAATGGAGTCCCGTAAAATCCCATTTTTTTCAACATTTACTATTTGGCAGAAAAAAAAATATTAGAGTGAATTTATATATCAATAAATCATGTTGTATGAGAACCATGTGTTCTTGAGGCCCATATACCAAAGACAAGAAACCAGAAGACAAACAAGATAGCCCAGTAGCGTGCTGGTCCATACTTAATCCTAGTCAGCACAATCTGCAAGTACCAGCCACATTATACAAAAAAATTACCTAAACTGAAATTAGGAGAAAAAAATAAAATAATAATAAAAAAATATTAAACTTTGGATCTGATAATCTCGAGCCTATGAACCAGAAGACAGAAATTCAGAATTCAACTGCAATATTGAACCTGCCACCCGAGAGCCTCAAGAGAATTACTTTAATTCTCTGTACTATTATTTCAGGCCAAATTCAGAATTTAAGGTAAAGATTAACGGACTACATGCATTTTATGAATGTCATGCCTATTGTGAAGAGAAACCAAAAGAATAATTAAATTTACCAAGATAGCCGTTATTTCAAGCAGCAAAGAACCTCAATTTCTTACACTAACTGCAAAGGACTGCAAAAATTACTGAACTGCTGATTTGAAACTAAACAAGCACCAAACAGAAGCCATGCCTATTGTGAAGGTACAGCAAAAGTATAATTAAGTTATCAAGATAGCTGTTATCAGTTTGTCAAGGAACAGAAACATAATGAACCGATCAAGTATCAACAACATGCAAATATATCTATATTTACTCAAATCAAATGCACATGAATTTAGTAAACAAACAACTACAGATATAGTATCAAGTTACTTACAAAGCGAAAGAAGACCACAACTGTTAAAGCACAAATGCCTCCCAGGAGAATATGAAGACCACTCCTAGCCGTTTTCTACAAAATAAAGAGTGACACATTAAACAAAGCTATGTTACTAGTAATCAAAAAATTGGAAAAAAAAAAAAGGGTTTAACAGTGCTTATGTCTTGATGAAATTTTCATTGACAAGAATATGTTGGCACCAGGAAGCTAATGGTGATGCACAAATGCACATGTAATAGAATATAACATATAAGAAAGAAACTGTTATCATTCCATTCAATCAATTGATGAATATATTTGGGTACCAAAATTTGCCCACAACCCAGTCAATAGCTGTAGGTATCAGTGTGGGTCTGGATTGACAGTCACTACCTTCCTGGTCAAAATTCTACAAAATGAATGGGCATTTTAGCATAATCATAAGATACTCTCATGTTGGTTTAGAATTGAAAAAATATTATAGTTTCTGCAAATTTCAATGCTCTAAGCATACAGTTAAAGGTGTGCCAATTAAGGCAGGCTAATATTTATATAGATATAATACCCAAATAAGCCCTGTAATTTTATTAAAAAATTTTTAAAAAAAGTCTTTGATATTTTATTGCATGAAATTAAGATATTTATATGGAGATAATCCCATAAAATGCCTTTTATAAACTCATGACACTTTTGGTGAGGTTGAAAATATAAGCACACTGGAAATAACCAACACTCAAACTATTCATGAACTTCTATTTTATTATAATTAGAACCTTACGACAATAAAATATTCAATTTTTTGTTAAAATTTTCTTAGCAGATGATGTAATTTGTAGAAAATGCTTTCTTAGATTTATTTGAATGAATTGAATGACAAATGTTTAAGAGAATGCTATTTTAAAAATTCTGAAAATTGGACTTTATTCATCCATTTTCAAGATTTAATGGGTATAATTATATTTAAAAAAAGTTCATAACCTTAATTTCATGCAATAAAAGATCGAAGGTTTGTTTCAATTTTTTAGTAAAGTTTGAGAATTTATTTGGGTATTCCTATTTATATATATTGAATTTCTTATAAACAGTGGAAAAACTAAAAGCAGTAGTTCCCAAGCTTGTTAAATGAGCATTTATCACAAAATACCTTTCCAACACGAGGAGCAATGAGCCATGCAAGCGTGACAGTAAGTAGACCCGTAGCAAGAAGAATCCCAGTACCTTCCACAGCCCATTTGGTTGCAGGATTTTCAGTGGAAGCAACTTCTTCAGTGACAGTATTCAGGGGTTGTTCGGAAATAACCTGTGAAACTGCAGCAGAACTATTATTATTGTTATTATTGCTATGTGGACTGAACCACAATGAAATCTCACTTAGCCGTTGCCTCCTAATAGCAGCAACAGCATCTGGGTCTACACCTGAACTTGTATGAACTTGGGCAGGATTGGGATCACCACTAGCAGTCCTTTCTCTCAATGCTTCATAATCTTTCAAAGAAACCACAACTTTCTTAAAGTCAGAAGTTCTGATATTTTTTGCAGCATTTCCACAGATCTCGCAAACGGTAGATCCATGACTAACAAACCATTTGAGAGCACAAGCATAATGCACTAGAGCAAGATCATTTTTGCAAGAACAACCAAGTTCAATTAATGCGTCCTGATGATGACATGAGCCCATTTCTAAATCAGTACTACAGATGAAAACCTCTCCTTCAGGGCTTATGAACTCAACAAACCCGGATTCTCTTTGAATACTCTTAGCATGACATTCATCATTTTCCATATCTTTCTGAAGTCCTTTGCTATTAGGCTTAGCATCTCCATTCCTTTTAATCGCTTCTGGTAAGGGAGGAGTGATGCCCAAAAATCCTAAAGCAGCATCCCCCCTTTTGTCAGATTCTGCACACTGGCATACACGACAAGTAGCCAAACCTGCCTCTTTGTCTAGACTGCATCGTGAGTAAGTCCCAGAATCATCACTGTCAGCATTCGAACAACTATCAATGTTGACACCTCCATTGACTGCTTGAGGCAAGCTTTCCTTACCCATCATGTATCAAATAAAATTAATTATGATCTCTTCAATTACAGCAGCATATTACTTTGATGCATCATATTAATCTTCCATTAGGGCGATCTCCCCATTGCAAGTTGCTAAGCAACTGAAAAGAAGCAACACTATCTCCACACAAAACAGACAGTTCACAACCACTTGCAATCCATTGAAGAATGGCACTTTTCTGTTTTCACATAATCCAGGAACTTAATGCAAGATAGAAAAAGGAACAAGTAGCGCAAGCAGGACAGTGAATAAGATTACTAACAATCTTTTCCTGATAAGTTCCTGGTTCACAATAGTACAAAATCATAACTTGTTTAACAAATAATAAAACATGTAAATGCACGAAAACAATAGAATTCCCAAAAATTTATAATTAACCGATTATAAGAAATGCATAAGAAAAATTATAACTAACAATAGGTATTAAATTGATTATCCTCTTAACCAGATGAAGGGATGGGTTAAAAACAATCAATAAGAGAAAAAAATGATCAAATAGAATCAATTTAAAACACAGGATTTCTACAATTAGACTAATACTCGAATCTTAATTTAAAAAAAAAAAAAGCCCTTATTCACACTTGAACTAGGGTCAATAAAGATAAAAGAAACGATACATGAACAATTAAAGACCTAATAAAAATACATTAATAATTGAAAATGTTCCGAAGTCCAAATTCGGTCAAACCAAAAGGGCAATTCAATTGAAATAATATGTAGGCATGGAGAAGAGAAAAAAAAAAATCAAAAGCAAAGCTACTGAATCATAAAGTTAACACGCAATTCAGAGTCCATATAGAAAATTGTTCAGCAATAATAATAAAAATAATAAGAGCAAATAGGGAAACCCAAGAAAACCCAGAAATCCTTAGATCATGGAAAAGGAAAGAAAAAAAGAAAGAAAGGAAGAAAGAAACGAACCTACGGCAATTGGGGAGGATGAGGGAAAGGATGTGCAAAAATCAGTGAGGCGGAGAGAGTATTGCTGGGGACTAGACGTGACCGAATGTATGTGGGGGCTGCCTGCTTCCTCTAATGCTCTTGTCTTTACTCCTTTTGTGGGCTTTGCTCTAACCTTTTTTTTGGGTTTGGACCGTCTTTTGCTTATACTTTCCTTCCACCTCATCATTGGAGGCATTCCAGTGGTTTCCTGTCGATTGCTTTTGATCGGTTTATTTTCGGTTTTTATTTTTTATTTTTTTTAAGTTGCATTCCAATTGTTTGGCCTTCATATTATTTCAAATTTATATTTTTTTTAAGTTTGGATCTTTGCGAGTTCAAACTGTATCTAGTTTGAATCATTATTAATTTGAGTTTGTTTTGGTTTTAAATTCGATCAATTTTGAATTAATTATAATCAAATCATTATAAATTTAAATTATTTTAATTAAGTTTAACTTATGTCGAAGTTAAATTTATTTTTATTTCAATTGTTTAAATTATAATTTTTTTTTCATTTGTTGAATTGTATAGTATTTTAGTCTAACGTTTTTCAATCAATCTAGATTGAATAAGTTTGTTCTTGAATGGCTCTTAATAGTTTTTTGGAATTTACACAAATTTTATCACCTTCATTTTAAAAGTATTCATGACTTAAATAAGATCGATACTACTTAATTTTTATTTTAAAGTCGAGTTCTAATTTAATTTAATTTGTTTAGTTACATTTTATTTTATTATTAAATGAAATTCAAGTTAAAGTTAAATAATAATATATTGATATTAATAAAATGTTCTAATCGGGTCAAAAACACTGAAGCTTGGATCTAAAAATGCAAAAATGAGCAAAGTCGTTTGGACCTCTACACTTTCCATGTTACTTTCCTTGGTGGTTTTCATTTCTACTCTTTTATTTTTGTCTTCTTTTTTTTAATGATTTTTGCTCTCCAAAATTGGTTTTGTGTGAATTATCACTAAATAATTATTTCATCATAATTAAAATTTTTTAATAAAAATGCATAAAAATATTTTCGATAATGAATAATTTTCTTTAAATAATTCAATTAGATAATTTTTTTTTTTAATAAAAAGTTTGACAAAGTTCGGCTTAGACATGTCCATCTCCGCCAAAAAAACTTGGATGTGCTAATGGATCAATTTAAGAGTTTACATGTTTCTCTTTTATTTTCTAAGCGGTTGGACTTTTTTTTTTTTTTTTTGTTAAATATTTTAGATATGAGACCCACACCTTTGTTTTTTTTTTTTCTTGTAGTTTCTTTTTTGGGTTTTTTAATTAGCAGAGTCCACTTGTTTTTTATTTATTTTTAATTTTTAAAAGGTGTGAAACCCATATTCTTTTCTTGTAAAATTTTTTTAAGTGGGACTCATTCCTTGATTTTATATTTTTTTCATCTAATTTTTTATTTTATTTTTTTTAATTTATAGGGACCACATTCTTTTTTGTTGATTTTTTTTTATTGTTTAATTAATGAGATGTACCTTTTTTTTAATTTCAAAGTTGTGGCCATGTGGGACTCACATTATTTTTTTATTAAAATTGTTATGTGGGACCCGCACTGTGGTTTTTTTTTGTTTTTAATGTTTTGTATTTTTTTAATTTTATGGACCTATCTGCTTTTTTTTTAATTTTTTAAAGGAGTGAGCTAACATTCTTTTTCGTTGATTTTTTGAGTGAGACCTTTAATTTTTTTGTCCCAGCTGACCTTTTTTTTTTATAATTTTACCTTTTTATTTGTGAGACTCATTTTTTAATATTTTAATTCAAATATTATATTTATATATAATTAAAATTTAATTTATTGTTCATCCAACCATCTTATAAGTTAAATGTGTCTATATATATATTATATTGCATGTCATTCACATTATTTATTTTAAATTTAAATGTGTAATTTTTTTAATTTTTTAAAATAATTTTTTTTAAAAGGTAGGATTCACCTTAAAAAAATTTTCCCTTCAGCACATTTTTTTTGTTTTACAATACGAGACTCATATATTTTTTTCGTGAAATGCACTTTGAAGATTTGTTGTTTTTTTTTTTTCTCATTTAATTTATTATAATTTTTTTAATGCAACTCACATTTTTTTCGATTTTTCACTAAATTCTTTTTTTCTTAAATTTTTTTTATATAACGTGTAATTCTATATATAAGATGCTGCAAATTTACATTTGGTGCTGCTTGTCAACTTTGTGGCTTGCCACATGGTAACCTCATAATTTTTTTTTTTTTGTTTTTTTGGTATGAAACCGACGTCTTGGTTTTGTTTTGCTTTTTTTTTTCGTTTTTTTAATAAGAGTGGTCCACCTGCTTTTTATTTTTTAAAAATTTTATAAAGTTGTGGGTTCATTTTTTTCTTAAATTTTTTTATGTGGGACCCATACCTTTTTTAATCTATTTTTAATTTTTTTTTTGGTTTTTTTTTAATTTATAGGGTTTTCTTTTTTTTTCTTTAATTTTTAAAAGGTGTGGGACACGTTATTTTTTGTTGATTTTTTTGTGTGGGACTTACACCTTAATTTATTTTTTTCTCAAACGTTTTTTCTATTTTTGTAATTTTTGACCTTTTTATTATAGGACCCACATATTCTTTTTTTTAAATTTAATACAAATATTATATTTATATATAATTAAATTTTAATTCCTTCATGGATCCGATTATTTTATAAATTGATTATATATATGTACGAATATACATTATGTATCGCATGTCAACCGACATTAATTTTTTTAACATTAACACATATAATCTCTTTAATTTTTTAAATACATTTTTTTAAGAGGTAGTACACCCTTCAAAAGCCAATCTTTTTTGTTTTTAAATATGAAACTCACATTTCTGTGGGACTAGCTTTTATCTATCTTATTATAATTTTTTTCAATGCAACCCATTTGTTTTCAATTTTTTCCATCGAACTTATTTTTTGTAGATTTTTTTTGGCATCATGTATTATTTTTTATTTTCTCTTTTTAAGTGTTTTATAAATATCTTTTTTTAAGGAATTAAATTGATATCAAATTTTATCCATTTTTTTTCTTCTTTCAAGAATATTCGATAAATTTTTAATATTCTTTTACCTTTTTGATAAAAAAAAGAAGCCACATGCTTTTTTTTTTGTTTTTAACTTTTTTTTCTTTCTTCTTTTTTATATATTTAATAAACAAATTTTTAGTTTTAATTTTTGTGACTAATTTGATTTCAATGGTACGTCACATACTAAGTTATTTCATTATTTTTTTCTCTTGTGCTATTTAATCTTTTTTCTATTTATCTTTTTTCCCTTATTTATTTAATAAAAAATTAAAATAGTTTTTAAAAATTTAACACTCATTTTATATATTATTAAAATATATATTTTTCACTGATGTTTTTATTTATTTTTGTAAAACAGATATTGACAAATATGCTAACGTCACATCTGTATTTGGTTTTTTTTTGTTCTTTTTATTTTTTATATTTTGAGACCCACTTGATACTAAATATATGTCGTATGTATGTTTTTTTGTTCTTTTTTCTCTTATGTATTACTTTTCATTTTATATTTAATAAATATTTTAATAAATTTAATTTTTTGTGACCCTTAGATGCTAAATGCATATCTCGTATCCAATAATTTGCTTTTTTTTTCTTTTTTTTCAAATTTTATTATTATTTAATAAAAATTTTAAAATATTTTAAAATTTCTAAAGGGGTAGGGTATGTTTAATATTATTGTTTCAATTTTTTTATTTGATAATTAAAAAAAAGATATTATGAAATGTTGTTATCACATTGGTATTTGATTTTTGTTCCTTTTTTAATCCTATTTTTTTAAAATCCTTGATATACCTTTATTTTTATTATTTCATTTCATTATATATATATGTGTGTGTGTGTATTTTATATTAATAAGGTCATTATTTAATATCTTAATTTAATAAATCCACTATTTTAATTTTTTTCTTTTTTATTAAATTAAATTACTTAAAAATAAAAGGTCAATTGAGATACCCACATTGCAACTCCATTTAACTTTTTTTCTTTTGTTTTCTTATTTTTTAATTAGATCAATTTTACAACAAATAATGTTGATTAATAAGGATGTCAAAACAATTTGTATGCAATAAGCTTGATCCATCCCAATTAAATAAGGAGAAATATTTTTTTTTTAAATCAAGATTAAGTTGAAGTAAGTCTTCTTTTTTTAATGAAATAGGAGATCGTGACGGAAGTATATTTAGGGTATTTTGTCCCGATCAATTTTAAAGTATATGTAGAAATATATATTTTATTATTAATTTATATTTGTATATATTATATTAATAAAGTAATTATTTGATGCTTTAATTTAAGAAATTAATATTTTAAGTTTTAATGAAAGTGTTCGTATAACATCCTTTATGAACTTTTTTTTTATTTCTTTACTTTTTTCCTTTTCCTTTTTCATTTCTTATCTTATCTTTTTTTTATTTTTTAAAATTAGATAATTTTCATGAAAAAAAATTAATTGAAATAACCACATCTCATCTTTTTTTTGTTACCTTTTGCATTTTTTTTATTTTTAGATTAGGTGAATTTTACAATAAAAAATCACTTAAGTATATATGACAAAACAAAAAATTTTTGACCTGCAGTAATGCACAGATATTTTGCTAGTAACCAAAAAAATCAATCTTGAAGAGCAAATAGTAGTGAAACCTTTTTAGCATTGCATTTTGATTTGTGATGCTAATGCTATCCCAATATAGTTATATAGTGTTTGGTGTGGGCAATTTTTCTTGAATTTTCATATCTTTTTGTATCCAAAAATCTCTAACAATCCTTGATTGATGGAATTTTTATATTTTTTTGTATAAAAAATAAATCAAAATCTTGTTATTGAAGAATTCTTAAAATATTTTAGTATATTGGTAACAACATGAGATATTTTCTTGCTTAAGGATTTTTTAGGATCATTACTTGAATTTTCTTAGAATCCTATTATCGGAAGCTCGTATTTTTAATTAATTAATACAACTAACATTCATGTATTATTATATGTAACCTTATTTTTAAAAAAAAAAAAATTTTATTATTATTTTTTATTTTTTAATTAAAACATAATAAGTAAATGAAAAACTTTTTGTATTGAATATATTTTTAAATACTCCATTATTTTGGAAGTATTTTATAAAAATATTCTCACCCAAAGATTGTTAAAAAATTACTATTAAAATTTCTTTAATATCTCATTTTCAAAAGATTTTCATTTTTTTTTATTTTTAAAAAGATTTTTTTAACACTTCTTTTTTAAAAAATATATATTTATTTTAAATTTTAAAATTTAAATATGCATAGATAAACAAATAAATAACATAACAAAAATATCAAAATAGGATAAAATAAAAAAAAACCCAAACAAAGCTAGTTAATGTTAGTCAATGGTCTAAAATCGATTTAGACGATCCAAGACAGTCTTGGGCAGTTCAAAGTAAATTGGAGCAGTTTAATAACGTCCTTTACTATTTGAGTAGTTCAACAACTGAGAATAATTCAATCAGTTCAATCAAACCGGTTCAAAGCTAGATTGATTCAAGGTTGGTAACTAGGTGTTTGGTTAGTTTAGGCGTGTGGACCTTAAGTTAGTCTGTGAACAGGTGTAGACACTCGGTTTAATTTGGATCCCAAACTAGTTGGCCTCAGGCCTTTCCAAGCTTGATTGTGGATTTTGGATTTTATTATTATTTATTTTATTTGTTGAATTTATGTTATTTGGATATACATATATTTATCTTGAATTTTGTTTTCATTTTGTTTATACTTATCTTTATTGATTTTTTTATTTATTTTAATTTTTATAGAGGTAATTGAAAAAAAGTTTTTAATGGTCAAAAATTAGTTGAAAGAAGTGATCGGTTATAATGTGGTGATAAATTTAGCTTTATCATGATTAAATTTGAATTTAAACTTTTCAAGATAAATTTCATATTTTTCATGATAATCTTAGTTTTTAAAGTTGAATTGATTTCAAATTATCCTATTGTATCCTATAAACATGATCTTCAATCAATACAGAAATACACAAAAAATTAAAGAAACAAAAAGAGAAGTAGAAACATAAAATCTTGTTCTATGATAAGGCATTCTCGATTAAGAAGTTTCTAAGAGTTTGGATTTGGTTTAGAAAGTGTGTTTGAAAAAATGGAGTTGAAGGCAAAGAAAGAAATAAAAAATTTTTTTTTTTTGTTTTGGAAAGTTTTTTCTAGAAATTTCCATATTTTGTTGAATTTTCTGGCCATATTTAAAATTTTCAGTGAGATTCTAGCAAAAATTCTAACTATTCCTAGAATCTAACAATTAAACCCGATTTTAGCTAACTTTTGATGAAATTTTGACATTTAATATTAGATCATGGTAGAAGTTTGAATTTCAATCATCGGTGTTAATCAAGCTTTAGAGAGAGAAACAGAGAAAAAAAAAGAGGAAAAAAAGAAATCTAAAAGAAAAAAAAGCAAAATTTTACTTTTTTTCTAATTTCATCTTATTTATTTTTATGAGTTTTTTTTGTTTCATTTTATTTTTATTTTGTTATTTACTTATTTATTTGTGAGACATTTTGTTTGATTGTTTTTATTTATTTTTTAGGAGAAGTAATTCGAAGTTATAAAAAAAATAATAAAAGTTAAAATAAAAACTTTAATAAAATTTTGAAAATAAATCATAATTATCCAAAGATGAAATTCTTAAAAATTATAAATGGTAATTTTCTAGGAAATTTCTAAGTGAGAGATTTTTTTTTTAAAAAATTTAATCTAAATGGAGGAAAAATTTAGATAAAATTTCAATAATATTAATTAGTACTTATTTTCAAAGTAAAAAAAAAATCTAAACAAATTTAATAAAATTTTGGAAATGAAGTTAACAATTATCTAATAATGAAATTTTTAGAAATTTCAAATTGTCAAATTTTTAAGAAATCTCTAGGTGAAGAATTTATCTAAATTTAGCTTGAATGATGAATGATTTAGATGAAATTTTAATAAATGTAATTGTATTCATTTCTAAATCAAATAAAAAAATAACTTATAAATTTGTTTAAAAATATATGGTAATTATTCAAGGATGAAGGTCTAAGAAAATCATAAATGATTGATTTTCTAAGGAACTTTTAGGTAAAAATCTTTTTTAAAATTCAACCTAAATGGCACAAGAATTTAGATAAGATTTCAAAAAATAATAATTGGCATTTTTATTTTCATTCAAAAAATTAGGAAATAAATAATAAGAGTCTTGAAAATTATATATTCTAAATTTGACCCAAATGGTAAAAAATTTAGACATATTTCAATAAAATAGAAATTTAGATATAGAAAAATTACCTAAAATAAAGAATAAATTTTAAAGATGAAATTCTTAGTAATTGTAAATGAATAATTATCTAAAAAAATTTTATGTGAGAAAATATTTATAATTTCATCTGAAAATGGTGAAAGAATTAGATATATTTTGATAAAGCAAAATTTAATGAAAAATAAATGATTAAGTTTTTTTTTATTAAAGAGCCTTTTTAAGAAAACAAATAAGATTGTTGAATACTTTTGAGGTAAAAAATATTTTTAAGAATTCTACCATATTGATAGAGATATTTTAAAAGTTATTTATGATATTTAAACAGTAAAAAAAGATCATTAAAACCAAGAATCTTAGAATAGTTTGAAATTAAGTGGTAATGTCTTTTGGACAAGTGTGTTTAACGCTATAACCTTTCACAATGTAACTGAACCCCTAAACTTTATTCTAATTGGCAGACCATAACATATTCTTTTAGAAACCTTTGGTTAAGTTTAGGAATTCCTCAATGGGATATATTCATTAGGTGTTTAATTACACCTTTAGTAAAAAAAAAATGGTGGTGACTCTTTTTGTTATGTCTATTGATAAGTCTATGATCTATATGTTTTGACAGTTTAGCTACTTTACTAGAGAAATAAAGAGTCAAATCATTAATTAATTTTAAATATCCTAGTTTTTTGGTTTAAGTAGTTTTAATTTATTGGTTTTTTCTTTTTGCAATACTAATTTTATTGTTTTTTATTCTTTCAATTGACTTGGAAAAATTACGAATAAAAATATGTGTGCCTTTACACATATTATCACATACATGTGCATTACATAAGCTTTACACCTAAGTTTCATCTTTTTTAGGAGTGAGTAAAGTATCTATATTCTCATGATATGATTATCTTCGTAATAGCTAACGAAATACTCCCACTCAAATTGAATCTTTTTTATGAGATGATGATTGGTGTAGATTGGAATACCTTACTAGTCTTTCATGGATAAAGATGTGAGGAATAATTTGAAAACCTTTAGATTGCAAATTCAAAACACTCATATAGTGAGCCATAATAGACCTAACCCATAAGTAAAGCCATGCCCTTTCCTTTTGTAAAAATGACCCAAAATTAGGTTACATACCTTTTGTTATACATGAATTGTGCATTAATTTATTTTTTTCTTTTATTTTCTTTATATTGGATGCTAACTCTATTTTTGTGTGTTTCTACCTTTCTATATAAATCATGCTAACATCAATAGGATTGCAATTATTTTATTTCATTTATTTCATGCATTTCACCTATTCATAGATTATCATCATTCATGTAATGCATTCATCATATCATTACATAATATAAAAATCTTTTGCTTTATCTGGGGTAGTAATTAAAAGATATGGGTGATCAATTAAAAATGAATTCAGGTGTTAGAACTTAACCAAGAATAATTTGCACATGAACTATGAAAAGTGAAATTGAAACTTACCAAGCTGATGGAAAATTTTTAAGTAGCATGTTCTTAAGGGTCTTTATCATTACCAATTTATTTATACGTTAAACAATCACTGTGTTAGGATCAAAAAGTTTTTCACAATACTAATGCTTGTTTAAGTCATGCCAGTGTGTTTGAAGGCCAAAGAAAAGACCAAGTGAAAAAAGAGGCAAAAAAATAAGGTTTTTTTAACTTTGTACAAACTCCATAGGTTGGTTCATACCTAAACCTTACCCCTAATGATTCATTCTTTCATAACCTTTTTTAGCATCCTAAATAAGACTAGCTCTCATTTGATCCCTATGGCTTAGCCTAAACCCATACTATTTCTTAGTTATGAACAATGATTTCCAAAATCCTGGTGTTTATCAACCATTCCAACAACCATGTTTTCTAATGAACCCTCGAGTATATACACCAAATTTTACTCTAACACCCATACCTATAGGTCCAACAACTACTCAACCTAAAAAACCACTGAGTAAAATGAAAAAGAGGGCCATTATTAATCTAATCTCTGTGATTTACATTGAGTTATTCCCACTACTCCTCAAAAATCATATGATCACACTAATTTCTCTAAAGCCACTAAAACTACTTTTCTTAAGTGGTTTAGTGCTGATGCTCAATGTAATTATCACGTCAGGAATATAGGCCATTCGATTAAAAATTATCTTACTTTTAAACATAAAGTGTAAGGTTTAATCAAAGTTGGCTTATTGAGTTTTGAGAATGAAAAATAGCCTAAGATTGTTAACAGTTCATTGCTTAATCAGAGTGGCTAAAGAAATTATTAATGGCAATACCATAATCTTAAAATTGAAATATATGACTAAGCTATAGATTTTAGGATTTTTTGGGAATGTTATTTGGAGGTTTTTGTTGTCAGGATAATTTTCAATCTTTAATTAAAGATTTTTTTTTATTATGTGATAGCACTCAATACATGCTTCCTTTCATTCATATATATATGTTTTTTCTTTTTGTATAAATTTATAGCTAAACATCATCCTAATTTTTAATTATGGTAATAAAGGTTTAAGAGCTTAATCGTTAAGGTAATCTGTTTGCCATTTGTAAACACCTATAGATCTAGAACAAAGTAGTCAAATTGAGAAAGTTGAGAATGTTCAAGATGAAATAAGAGAAAACTTGGCCTAAATAATAGAGATGTTAAAAAATCTAAATAATAAAAAAAAAGTGGAGAAAGCCCACATTTAAAGAATTAAAAATCCCTTACGCTTTTTTAGGTTTGATCCACATCAAGCCCAAACATTTCAATGGCACAATTACAACAAGCACTATCTTTTAAGGCATATTCTTGTCCCGAAATACCTTTAACAACTGCATCAAGATAGTTTCAAGGATACATTACTCCCGTTTTAGGTAAAGAGAAATCAAATCTAATTTAAATCTCTGACGATCTTGAGAGTTAGAAAATTTGAAAAAAAGTTCATTTGGAGCAATAAAAAATTTAAATTCCTAAAAGAAGATGGATCTTATAGAGTAAAGGTTTCAAGCTATTGAAAGCATGGATTTTTATGAATCCATAAATGTAGCAAAACTTTGTTTGATCCTAAATGTGATTTTTTCACCAAGTTCAAGATCTTAAAATTTGAGAAATATGATAGGAATAAATGTTTGCTAACTTATATCACTATGTATTGTAGGATGGTGGCTGCTTATATATATAATGACAAGCTTTTGATTCATGTATTTTAAAATAGCCTTATAGGACTTGTTGTTATGCTCGGTTGGACAAAACTTGCATCATTTTATGGAAAGAACTAGTCAGGGCATTACTTACCCAATACAAAGACATTACAGAGTTTCTCCCAGATCAATTATCTTTATAAAGCATGAAAAAAAAAGATGTTAAGAATTTTAGAAAATATCCCTAAAGGTAAAAAGATGCTACTGCCCAAGTTCAACCATCTTTAATAGAGAAAAAAACTACAATTTTGTTTGTAAACATTCTTCAAGCTCCATATTATGAAAGGATGATTGAAATATAACTAAAAGTTTTATCGACATGGTTATATCTGAGAAGATAATAGAGAATGCCGTAAAAAATAAAAACTTAAAAGTGATGATATATTTATTGCAAAAGAAGTTGGTGCACCCCGAATGGAAAAAAAAGATGCTTAAGCTATGTTTTATAAAGGGAAATAGGTTAAAGGTTTTACCCCATACCATCCTTATTCAATGTACCAACCTTACTGCCTTACCATAAATAACCTTTCCTATAATCTTTATCTTTAACAACCAATGCAATAGTTAGGTCCTTATACAAGTTTCTACCTTCAATCTACTACTTGACCAATAAGCAATCAAAGAAGATCAAGAAAAAATCATGAGAAAATCTCAATTCCAATTTTTGATGTTTTACCTTTGTTAGTAAAACACCAACACCTTACCCTAGTATCTTTAAAAATAGCTCAAAATCCATCAATGAATAATTATGGTCCAAATGGTAAATGTGATTATTACATAGGGGTAATTAAACACTCAATTGAGTGATGTAAATAATTGAAAGAAAAAATTGAAAGTGTCATCAATAGTGGCACCTTCACATATGAGTTTTATTAAACAATGGAAATTTGTTTTAACATAGGCTAATTTTTCTTTGTGTATTAATGTTTTGAACATGGATACATTGTTGAAAATTTTAGAAGTTTTGGGTTTTTTAATTTTAATTGTTTGGATTCTTACATAATTAATTTTTCAAATGCATGAGAAAAATCTTGAAAATTTTGATGATTATTGTTAAGAATGAATATTTTAAACCATTTTTATGTGAAAAATCTCAAAAATTTTGGTGATTACTGTTAAGAATGAGCATCTTAAACCATTTTCACTGAATATTTCATTCTTTATTTCAATTGAAAGATTAAAAACTTTAAGAATCCTCAAGGATGAAAATTCAAAACTTCACCTCCACTTAACCATGATAAACTTTAAAAACTATTAATCTTTATTTGGGCAATGAGCAATGAGATGGTTAATTAAATCATAAATCTTTTAAGGCACTCACCTAAACTTTATGGAGCTTGGTGATTTAACAACTGTCAAGGCTATTCCAAACACTTCACCACCAAATTTCTTCACAAATTTCAAATCTTGACAAAGTTATATTTTCTCAATTTGTTTAGCGTTTTGACTTATACAACATTCTTCTACCTTTTCAATTATTTACCAAATGGTCTTTCACCCTCATATTGGGGTAAATTTACTAAAAAAGTCAAATTAATTGATATCTCAAATGTTATTTTGATCATTTTGATTGATAAGCGTCCAAATGGTTGCGAATAAGAAGATTATTACGTGAGTATGAGTTGCAAAAAATTAAAAAAAAAAAAAGGAAAGGTGATTGTAACATCATGCATTAAAAATATTCAAATGATTTTAAAGAAAATTTTTCCTAAAAATCATTCTTCAATGAAAGTTTTCGTGTTTGAAATGATAAATGGCCATCATTCATTCTTCATTTCACAAAAAGAAAAATTTATCCATTTGCTATTCTTTTAAGCTAATTGAATTTTCTTTTCTAAATAAACCTTAACCAACAATCATTTAATACTTTGAAGGGCAAGCATGGAACAAAAAATAATATCAAGAATTAAAGGGCAATTTTGAAGTAGAAAGAGTTCCCTAAATTTTGAACTCATCTTGTCAAAATGAAAGTATGCAAGAAAAAAAAAGAAAGAGAAAAAGAAAAAAAAAAGAAGGAAAAGATGAAAGTGCATGTTTTAAGGAAATGAAAATGTCCTTATAAGAAAAAGTAATCTTTAGTTTACTTACCCTTAAACATTTATTTTGAGCCTGTTTATCTTTTCTTTCAAAACCTCAAACTTTAATCTACGTTACGTCATTTGAAAAGTTCATTTTGATTAAAAATGGGTACCTAAATTGAATAACTTTTCTTTAGAAAAATCATTAATTTAAGTACTCAAATGCATGATGGAATAATCATAAGATAAAAGAAAAAAAAGAAAAACAATTAGGCTCTAGGATGAAAATCTAAAAAGATAGTTTAGAGCAAGAGTAAAAATTTAAAAGCAACTCATAAAACTGATTGATGCAAAAAGCATTAAATAAAGGCATTTTTAAATGAACTTTGAGGCATTGAAGACTTTTAAAAAATTTAACATCAACACATTTTGATGAATTATTTTTAAATCTGAGCCCTCTCTTTATTTCTCAAAACTTAAAAGAGTGCCAAAATAAATTATGCTTTAAAAGACGATTTTCATTTTTGAGCCTAGATGAAAAGATATTTTCTTTTTTGTCTAATGGCCAAATCTTCTTTGATGACTAAGATCATGATATGTCAAACCATTACATCTTTTTCAAAATACCAAGTTGGGATTCATCACATTTATTCTAGATAGTAATCACCAATTTTTAAGTGATTCGATCATATGTGAAAAATTGATTCATTTTTAGAAAGATAGTTATGTGGGGCAATTTTCATTGTTAGTTTTGAAAATTTTGATAAATGATTAAGAAATATTTTTAAATCTAAATGTTCATTGTTGGAATTAGGTGAATGTTACGATGAAAGAGATATTTTTAGGGCAAAGAGAAATGCCAAATGTAAGGGACATATAGTGACAAAAACTTATAAGACAATAAGAATGGTTTTCAAGAATGAAGATGCTTAAGCCAAGAAAATGTGAAAATGTTTGTTTTGGTTCACGAAAGAACTTGTCAATTTATTTCGAGGCTTTATGGTAGAAAGTTGGAATGAAGAGAAGGTTTCAAGAATAATGTTACCATAATTAAGGACATATGGTATTGACTTCATGCATTGCATTCATTGCAAATATTTCATGCATTATATGCATCACATTCATTCTTTGTATTGCACTTATCATATACTTTTGGTAGATAGGAAAGATATAAGCTCAAGCTTGAAACTTGGTTAAGAAAAGAAAACTAAAACTTTTCAAGATAAGATTTTTTGAGATAAAAAACCTTTGATAAAGAGATAAAATGAAATTCTACCTTAGGGTATTTTTGTTAAAGCTTCCGAATATCAGTTTTAAAAACCTTTAATATCATTTTCTAGTAGCTTCGAATAATTTTTCTTAAATTTTTTGGGTACATCTTTAAAACTGTTGAATTCTTTTCAAAGACCTCCAAGTATGATCTATAAGATCTTTGAGTATAATCTTTAAAACCCTTTTTTTTAAAGTTTGACTTGTAAGACTTCTGGGCATAATCATCAAAACTTTTAGGTACAAGATAATAACGATTTGTAAGACCTCCGGACATGATCTTTAAAACTTTTATGTACCTTTTTCAAATTTTAAAGTTGTCGAGTCTTTGTTTTAAATGAGCTTTTCCAAAATTTGATTTGTAAGACCTCCGAACATAATATTAAAGTCCTTCAAGCATGATATATAAGACCTCTAAGCATGATTTTTTAAAACTCTGGGTATCCTTTTAAATTTTAAAGTTGTTAAGCTTTTGTTTTAAATGAGTTTTTTTCAAGGTTTGATTTGTAAAATCTTCGAACAAAATCTCAAAGTCTTTCGGGTATAATGTATAAAACCTTTGAATATAATCTTTTAAAACCTCAGGGTATTTTTTTAAATTTTAAAGTGGTTGAGCTTATGTTTTCAAAGTTTGATTTGTAAGACCTCCGGGTAAAAGATAAAAGCGATTTACAAGACATTTGGGCATAATCTCTAAGTCATCTTTGCATGATCTATAAGACCTCCAAGAGTGATCTTTAAAATTTTAGGGTACCTTTCTTTGATTTTTTAAAATTGTTTGCCTTCGTATTAAAAGAACCCTTAATTTTTAATGGTAGGGTGCCTATGTTTTTAAGGAGCCTTTAAAAAATATATATAAAACAAAAAAATGTTGAATAATTTGAAGTTTGGACATAATGGGTATTTATGTATTTGCGTAATTTGTATTTCATAAAACTATGCAAAGAGGGACAGTCGCAAACACTCAATTTAGTCTGAGGCTCAAACTGGTTAGGCTTGGACCTTTTCAAGCTCGATTGTGAATTTTGGATTTTTATTATTTATTTTATTGTTAAATTTATTTTATTTTAATATACATATATTTTATCTTGTTTTTGTTTTTGTTTTGTTTATACCTATCTTATTGATTTATCTATGTATTTTATTTTACTTTTTATAAAGGTAATTGAAAAAAAAAGTTTTTAATGATTGAAAATTAGTTGGGAGGAATGGTCGATGATAATGTGGAGAAAAATTTAGCTTTCTCATGTCTAAATTTGAGTTTAAATTTTTCAAGATAAATTTTATATTTTTCATGATAATCCTAGTTTTTAAAGTTGGAATTGATCTAAAATTCTCCTTATTATGTTTATAAATATGATCTTCAATCAACAATGAAACACACAACAAATTAGATAAACACAAAGAGAAATAAAAACACAGAAACTTGTTCTATGATAAGGTTTTTCTTGATTGAAGAGTTTTTAGGACTTTGGATTTGATTTAGAAAGTGTGTTTGAAGGATTAGAGTTGAAGGAAAAGAAAGAAATCAAAAATAAGTTTTTTTTGGAAGTTTTTTTTTAAATTCTCATATTTCGTTGAATTTTTTTTACCAAATTTAAAGTTTTTGGCGAAATTCTGGTAGAAATTCTAGTTTTCGGTGACCATTTCCAAAATTTGACTATTAAACCCCAATTTCATCCAACTTTTAATGAGATTCTTGCGATTAATCCCAAATCTCGATAGATGTTTCAATTTTGGCCACCAATATTCATCAGGTTTTAGAGAAAGAAACAAAGTAAAAAAAAAAAAAAGAGAGAAGGGAAAATAAATTTGAAAGAAAAAAAAGTAAATTTTTAGCTTTTATATCGTAGCCAAATAATCTCGTTTTGGCTTTAAAAAAATTTATAATCTATATGTCGACCCGAGTAGGATCCACTCCCCAACCTGACTTCGACCCAACTTGTTCCGCAGGTTTTCCATTTTTTTTTTGTTAATTTCATTTTATTTATTTTGTATGAGTTTTTTTTCATTTTATTTTTTATGTTTTTTTATTTTAGTTTATTACTTATTTATTTATTTATGATTTATTTTGTTTGATTATTTATTTATTTATTAGGAGAAGTAATTTTAAGTTATAAAAAACATAATAAAGGGTAAAAAATAATAAAAGTTAAAATAAAACTTTAATAACATTTTGAAAATAAATCATAATTATCCAAAGATGAAATTCTTATAAATTATAAATGGATAATTTTTTAAGAAATTTCTAGGTGAGAGATTTTTTTTTCTAAATTTGACTTAGATGGAGGAGAAATTTAGATAAAATTTTAATAACAATAATTAATATTTATTTTCAAAGTACAAAATAAATTTAATAAAATTTTGGAAATCAATTAATAATTATCAGATGATGAGGTTTTTAAAAACTTCAAATGGTCAATTTTTTAAGGAATTTCTAGGTGAAGAATTTTTCTAAATTTAACCTGAATGGTGGAATAATTTAGATAAAATTTTAATAAAAATAATTGTATTCATTTATAAATCAAATAAAAAAAAACATAACTTATAAATTTGTTTGAAAATATATAACACTAATTCAATGATGAAAGCCCAAGAAAATCATAAATTGTTGATTTTCTAATGAATTTCTAGGTAAAAATCTTTTATAAAATTCATCTTAAATGACGGAAGAATTTAGTTAAGATTTTAAAAAATAATAATTGGCATTTTTATTTTCATTCAAAAAATTAGAAATAAATAATAGGAGTCTGAAAAATCATAAATTCTAAATTCAGTTCAAATGGTGAAAAATTTAGACATATCTCAATACAATAGAAAGTTAGACATAGAAAAATTATCTAAAATAAAATATAAATTCTAAAGATGAAATTCATAATAATAGCAAAAAGATGATTATTTAAGAAATTTTTAGGTGAGAAAATATTTTTAATTTCAACCAAAATGGTAAAAGAATTAGATGTATTTCGATTAAGCAAAATTTAATAAAAAATATATGATTAAGTTTTTTAGATGACGTAGCCTTTTCAAGAAAACAAATAAAATTTTTAATAGTCTTGAAATGAGGAAGTATTTTTAAGAATTATGCCAAATTAAAAGATAAATTTTAGAAGTTATTTTTGATATTTAAACATTAAAAAAAAAACCATTAAAACTAAGATTCTTAGGATCATTTGAAGTTGAGTGGTATTGTCTTTTAGAGGTGAAGGTGTTATAACTTTCTCTATACGTAATTGAACTCCTGAACTTTAATTTGATTAATAGACCAGAATCTATTCTTTTAAGAACTTTTGGTTAAGTTTAAGAATTTTTCAAAGGGATAGATCCATTAGGTGACCAATCATATCTTTAGTAAAAAAGATTGATGACGATTTTTTTATTATATTTAGTTATAAGTGCACGGATCTATACGTTATAAGAGCAAGTCGACCAAAAAGTTTTTTTTTTTTACCATAAAACACCATTATTTCTTTAAATTATTTCAATCATTTTCTTAAAAAAGATTTTCTTTTCTTTTAAACAAGCCAAATTGCAACATCTCTTTCTTATAAACCAATAGATGGTAATCGCACTAGTTACCATCTTTTGTCGGCTATTACTGATCATTGGCATTTGAAACCCAAAATACACCAAATGTTTTCTCTTGCCTTCATCTACTTATTTTTTATCTTGATTTGGCCTAAAACAACTTGAAATGCCCTAGACCTAAGCCAAAAAATTGTAACTTCCACCCAAAAAACCTCTACTTTTCGTCGCTCCAATCGACGCCTTTTTTTACAATGTTATTCTCTTTTCCATGACCTTTCTTCCATCTAAAAATTTTGGCTAAAAATTCTTCCAAAAACCTCAGAACTAAAATCTTTTTTCCTTCTTTGTATTTTGATTTTTTAATGTATTTTTTACTTTTCTCTAATGCTATTGTTTCATTCAAGGATGTATTTTTTTTTTTCTGTGGCTATATGCCTATGTGTTTTTTAGTGGTTGGTAGGTGGTTCATTTTTGGGATTTTGAGGCTGTAAGTTTGAGCTTGGGTTTAAGATGGTGAAGGTAAGGGTGATTTGGCTTAAAGAGTTGATAGATGCAGTTTTGGTGTATTTTGGCTTTTGGTTTGCAAGTGGTTGTAGGTGGCTTATGAGTGCAAGCAGTGGTTTTAGGGTTTGTATTCCTTATAAGGTGATTCGGTGGTGGGTTGATTCTGGTTTGGTGGTGTGGTCGTTCAAGGCTATTCTAAGGTTGCTTTTGGGTAGTGAACACTAGTAATGGGGTCTCTTTTTTTGGAGAATTTTTTTATGTAAATTGGGTCTTTTTCCAAATTGGCCCCCATCTCTATTGATTTTTAGTTGGGTTTTATTCAATTCCAACATAGAATTTAGTCCTTGATTCCAACTATCATGGTGGTTGGTAGCAATTATTAGGGTGCTACAAGACAGGGTTAAAGTAGTTACAAGATAAGGTAAGGTGGTTGTAAGAGGTGGTGAGTAGGGTAGCTCGGTAGAAAAGGACTTGAAGGGGATAGGTGTAGAGACCTGCACCCAACCTGCGAGGTATTGTCCGCTTTAACTCGAAGGTCTCACGATTTTGTCCCACAAAAAGTGCCTCATAAGTTTGAGATTAAGTCTTTACATATATATCATTATTTATCCACACATCCTCCTGATGTGGGATTGGGGCGTTACAATAGGTGCTGGTGCCGTGCATAGCATCACGTTTTGATTTTTTTTTTTTAGATTTTTAGATAAAAATTTTAATTAATTAAAATTCAAACAAAATCCAACAATTATAAGCCTTAATCAGACTTGGATCTTGGGCGTTGGATTTTGAAATAGACTAAACATTTGTCTAATACTTTGTAATTTAATTTTGGGCCTTTCTAAACGGATTGCATTTTGAAGTTAATTTCAGAGTTTTTATAGACAATTCATAATTCCAAGATTAATGTTAAATTGACTTTGTGGAAATTTGAACATAAGTCTAAAAGCTGAATTAGTTTAGAATATGAAATTACTAAATCAAACAAAATTAGGTATCTATACAAAATATTTTATACATTATTATAATTTTATACATTATTAATTATTTATTAACAAAATTATTATTTGACATAAAATAGTTTAAATAATTTTCATTTATTTATTAACTTCATAAATGCAAAATAATATGAAAATTTTATTATATAAAAATTTTAATTTAATGACTTTAATAGTTTAATAGTAATTTTCTCTTTTCACTACTTTTGTTATCTAAATATATATCTCACAATTAATTTTAATTTTATCGTTTTAATAATTAATTTAACTTTCACATAGAAACTTAAATATGTAATTATTTCTTAATTTGTTCCTTCTTATATTATAAGATATTTTTTTATAATTAAAATACAAATTTTTTACTTTAAATTTTGAGTCTCTAGAAATCTAATATTTTCTTGCCCAAATCAACTTATAAATAATTATTTTTAATTTTTTAAGGACTTATAAACTTTTGACTTTACTTATTAATACATTAATGAAGTGGTAAAATATAATTAATTGACTATATATGAAATATGTATAGTTATATATATATATATACACCTTTTAAGAGAATATTTGGATGAACGGTGAGATTAATTTTAGTAATATTGAAAATAATGGTGGTAAGATATTAGTTACTTTAATTATGAGATTGGATAATATAAAGTGTGATTAAAACAATAATAAAATATGTGTTTAGATGTAAAATGCAATGATTGGGAGGTAAAGTGTAATAAGAATAGAAAATAACTACTAAGAACAATAGATTAAAATTTGTATATAATAAAAATTATAGTATATATTTGAGAAGTTAATAAATAATTAAAAATTATTAAAATGATATATATATATATATATATCAAATAATACTTTTGTAAATAAATATTTAAAAAAATTTTGAATGTTATTTAACATTTAAAATCTTAAAAAAATTATTCAACAAATGGTGACATATTATTTTATATTAAAATCATATAATCTTTTTAATTTCCTGATGAAGACAATCGAATTTCATGTCCAACCAAATTTGTACTTGGCCTGGTGGAGGGCGATTGAATGCCCTAACCTTATTTAAACATTGTGTGTCACTTTCCAATAGAGTGGCGAAAGGCAATGGAATGCTCTAGCTAGGTTTATATAAATTTGGCGTGTCACTTGCGTTGCTATTTAGAAAAGGACAAAAGAATCAAGTAAATCAGACTTGGGAGTTTTGCCAACCTGTCTTGTCGGGTGGTCCATTGCCCAATTTAGGGGCCGACTCACTGTGACTTATTTTTGACTATGTAGATACAATCTCACTTGTATAAATAAATAATTAATTCATTACTCTGTGTTCTATGTGTTCCAATCTTACTTTACTGTATTGGTTGAACATTTTTGAATTTGCCCTAACAGCAGCCACCCCACCAGTCCCGCAAGCAAAATGGGATTGTTGAGGGCTGACGGCGTCGTGTACAAGCCTGTGGAGCAGATTGATCTTGGTCCTGGCAGCAAGGAGTTTTATATCAAACCCAATGTCAAAGGTTTCCTCTATTCTTTTACTTGCATATTTCAGTCTCTTTCCAATCTCTCTGCCTGGACCATTTTTTAATTTCTCTACATATATAGCTCCTCGGATGACTGGATTTCTGCTTAAGATCTTTGCCTGGTTCCTGGAGACAAGGATCATTGGAGCGTTGTTGTTGTACATTTTGAAGAGGAACTATCAAATGCACAAGGTACACTCTTATTTGCTTAATTTTCTTTTTGAAGAAGGTATGCCATCAATTCCTCAGTTTCACAATGAAATTAACATGACCCATTTCTCATTTGTACTTGATAAACCTATAATTTACCATTTTGTTTGATTAAAAACAGTGCTTTGAAAATTGAAAAAAAAAAGAAAAAAATTCCCAAAAACTGTAAGATTTAGGCTACTGAAATGAACTTTACATAGCCAATAACGGAATGGTTTATTAGTAATGTGCTGGACTCTTAGTGACTCATGATCAAATCTTGACAACCTCAATTACAAAAACATAATAAGCTTTACATAAAATACTTTTAGAAATATGTTATTTTTTTTAAAAAGTAGAGATTTCATGTTGTTGGATAACTCAATGGAAAATGTTTTCTATTATTTGTAGGTTTTCCCAAAAAGCTCCTATTTTTTTTTTCAAATAATTTTTATTAATATAATAATATTTCAGGTTGAGACAACTAGTTTGAGCCAAAAAATTTGTGTCTAATGTCCAACTCGAGTTGAACTACGCTCATGAGTTGGGCGAGTAGCCCCAATCATAGACAACTCTGTCTGCTTTTTTGTTTATTGGTACATATGAAAGTCCATTCGGCTTGACTCTTTTTCTACAGAACCCTTCCATTCCCTTCCAAGATTCAAAACTGAGGCTGAGACGTCTAGGAAGAAGTCTCGAGTTGTAACAGTATACAGCTGTTTTTAGTTTAATGAGACAAGTGATAGTTTCTCCCCTAAAGTTTGGGCAAGTAAGATTTTTGTTATGAACTAGCATGAAAATTATGTCGCTTGTCGGGCAAGAATCGTCATGGTTATCATCTGAATTCCGGCCAGGCAAAGCATCTCATGGTCTTTCAGCTTCTTTACAGGCTAAACAAATCCATTATTTCAAATTCTTCAAAATGTCTCCAGGAAAAGTTCTTTTCAGTTAATATATTAGATATAAGTCCTAGTTTATCAAACTTAATAACAGATTTTCAAAATTCATGCAGATTATCAATAGGATAAATCTATGCACTATTCTTTGAGGGTTGGTAATGCACTCACTTCTTTTTTTTTTTTTTTGGTAAATGAAATCATTTTGACAATATTTATCCAAAAACCAGCACTCTTAAATTTGAATGAAACAATTGAGTAGAAACCAGACATTGATGTTTAGTTTAATTAATATTCTGAGCAGGCTCTGCTACAAACAGGGCATTCATCTTAAAAGAAACAAGAGCAGAATATACACTTGTAAGATATCATTAAACCTTTGGTCAAATGGAAGACTAACCATTTGGCCACAAACACTACAGTGGGAGTGCCTTTCGTTATTCTGTCATCTTTGAAACTAAGAAACTTTATCTTTGCTCCATGAAAACCAAATCAAGTTTATAATGGACATGGTTGCTTGTCTGCTATTTATTGTTAATTTCTTACTGACTATGTGTTCCCTTGAGCAGCTTGTTACAAACGCAATGCTGGAAGAGCCACCTATGTTTGTTCCCTTGCATCCTTTTGTTGGTATGCATGCGCTAGATACTTTTTGCAATTCATATGCTTGAGATTACTATTTTTTGATACAACAGATAGTTCATCTTCAACACCCAAATAAAATTGGACTTCTGTCTATGTCTAGAGTAAAATTAGGTTATGGAAGCATTTTTTTGGGTACATAACAGGTTACGGAAGCATTTTAAAACTAGATAAACATTGCATCTTAATATTTGCTGCCATTAAAATATCTATGAAATTTCTATCACTTTCATTTGCAAAGGCTTGAGGCCACTAGTCTATATCCTAATTCCTCCAAATATGAGAAACCAACATGGAAGAAATGTAGGATACTATCTTTTTATATTACATCCAATTGGATTCTAGATGCTGGAAGTTTCTTATGTGCCAAAGGTGTTTGATGAACTTGTAATGCTTCATTGAGTGAACTGTGAGAGACAAGCTTAAGAATGTTCATAACATTGTCAAGTGCTTGGGCTACATAATTGCAGGTAGAGGTAGGTCTCAATAACTGGGGAAAAGAAATGTGCATCTTGCTTAGGGGATGTGTTTTGAGAATGGGATAGGTCATGTATATTTCTGCTGCTTTTTTGCTAGTAGTTTTTTAAGCTTCTGCTTAAATCATTTAAACATAGCTCACACCTTCATGTCAAGAAATCAAAATGCATTATCCTTTCGAATAGGTACTTCTTGTCTTTTGTCTAATTTGATTGCATTAACACAGACCTTAATGAACAAGAAGTCAAACAAATTGACTCTGATGCATCTCCACCAGAACGAGTTCAACAGGCAATAAAATGCCTTCCTGTAACCTTGGAGAAGTCACTAGATGATTTAAAATCCAGTTGCTTCCGACGCTGGACAATAGCGGATTATTCAAGAGCCTACAGTTCTGGAGAAATAACTCCAAAGAGGGTATCATTCTTGTCTATTTAGTTTATGGCATATTGCTGATTTCCCATTTATTATGTGTGCTTACATTTTCACCTGAAGAATGAATTTTGAGACGTTTTAACTAGTTTGTATCCATAATTTTTAGTTTACCATGGCACGGAAATCAAATTTCAATTTTTCAGGTTGCAGAACAGTTTATAGATGCGGTGTGTGAATCTTCCAGTCCTCCTTTGCTAATGTCCTTCTTCATTAACTATGATGCTGAAGATATCCTAAGGCAAGCGACAGAGTCAACTCTTCGGTATGAAAGAGGTAACTTTTTTAGTGTAATTAAATCACAATTTACACATTCTAATGTGCTTTTGTACTGTCTCAGCCATTCTCCTGAACCATAAGGACATAAGAATTCTCCATGATGCTCCATTTTCTAAATCCTAGGCCACGATCTAAGTGAAAACAAGTTAACAGTTGATTTCCAAAGTTAGCAAACACGGACTTCCATTTTTACGTAGAATCCTTTTGATTGATAACATCCTTTTGTCAATATCGTCTAGACACTTGTACAGATCTCATTGTTCTCTTCTCCAGGGCATCCAATATCTGCTCTAGATGGAGTCCCGATTGCTATCAAGGATGAAATAGATTGTTCTCCTTATCCAACTACAGGTCTCCTAAGTTCTCCACTTGCCATATTTTTTATGCACATCAATTTTCTTTTCTTGCTAGTATTCTTTGCCCCTATCTTGCTTTTGATTCTTCTAGGAGGTACAAAGTGGCTGCCCAAGTTTAGACCTTGCACAGGTGATGCATGCTGTGTTATGCGCCTCAGAGCCTGTGGTGCCATAATTGTTGGAAAGACTAATATGCATGAGCTTGGAGCTGGAGTAAGTGGGATAAATCCCCACTATGGGTGAGAATTTGCTGTTGTCTTTCCCTTCCATAAACCAAAAATGCCATGTTTAAATACAATGATATTCTGCTTGAATTTATTTTCCATTTTATCCATATAAAGTCTTAATTATGAATTAATTTACAGGCAACCAACTTCACTAAATAACACAAACTCTCCTTTATCTTGTCTAAGTTCTTTCCATTAAAAAACATTAAAGATGTTAGTGTGTTCATTTTGTGATTGCTGCAGGACTGTTAGAAATCCCTATGATCCCAACAAAATCACTGGCGGTTCTTCTAGTGGATCTGCTGCAGTAGTATCTGCAGGATTATGCCCCGTTGCCCTTGGTGTGGATGGGGGAGGTAAAATTTGTCAACCTTCACTGAAAAAACCACCAAATGTTGTTGAAAAAACTAAGTACAATGTTCTGACTAAATCATATTTAGCATTAGGATAACTTCAGAAGGAAGTTTAAATAGATAGTATTATTTTTTTGACTAAAATTTTCATTATAAGTTAGTGCATGAATAATACTAAGATGGATAGCATTGCTACCTCCAACATGGAAGAAGCATGTGGGATTCATCATGTTTTTGGGTGATGCTATTCAGCCTGCGACATGTCACAGGTGTACTTCATCAATATTACAAAAGCCTACTGGGAGGAACAATTATTTCATTCCTATATGTTGAGAAGATATGCACAAGCGTCTTTATTTATCACTCTCTAAGAAATTGTATGTTCATTAATATTTCAAAAGAAAAAAGAAAAAAAATTGCTGGCTGATTCTGTACAACATTGTAGCATGTGAATAAGTTTAAAGGAGCAATGTACTTCATCAATGGTTTCTGTGTAGGATCTGTGCGGATGCCTGCTTCCCTTTGTGGTGTTGTTGGGTTCAAACCAACTTTTGGGTGCATACCCCATGCAGGGTGAGAACTCATTTAGGTAAAATAATTCTATAAGTTTCATTATACCTAAAATTCAGACGATACCTGAAAATATATTTTCTGTTTCCAGTGTTCTTCCTCTGAACTGGACACTGGGGATGGTTGGAATACTAGCAGGCACCTTAGAGGATGCATTTATCGTGTAATCATTCTCTGCATTTTATCAATCCATTTCCTTGACTTTTATAGGTTTCTTTGTTAGTTGTAGGTATGACTCAGATTCGTTTTCTGGTTTCAGTTATGCTGCTATTAGTGGCCAGCTTCCATCACATGAGCCAGCCACTTTACCTGTAAGTACCAGTTTTGTAGGATCACTAAAAATGTCAGGTATTTATTTATTTTTAAATGCACATCATCTCCCTTTTAAGAGAAAGCTGATTATGATATCAATTTTTGTACCAAACCAGTTTTTAATACAAGCATATTTTCCTTCTTTTTTTTTTTTTTTTCTAATTTTGATATTAAGAGTAGATAACATTTTCGAAATTGAAAACTAGAGAATAAATTCTTTGGTTGAGCTCACAGAAATAGTAGAAACAAAGCATTTTGTTTTTTACCTTTTTTTCCCCTTTATGCAAGAAATAAGGAAACTATCATAAAATGCTGAAGGATGATCGACTTTATCAGATCATCCTTTATTGAATGACTTGAAGCTCTAGTGTGGAAAATCAGAGTATTGTATTGAAGAAAAAACTTGAATAATAAAAGCCCTAAGGACTATGTAAAACTGTTGTTAAGATAAAATAGGAAACTAAATCTACTTATGATTGAGGGATTGTCTATCGTTAATTGTATGAGTACTTATATTTACATGTTTCCTTCAATAACAAATTAATTAAACAATGGGAATGGTCTGTTTTCCCTCACTCCCCCTCAAGCTGGTGAAAGGTTGTTTTCCATTCCTAGCTTGGAAATAATTTATTGAAATGTTGCATTATTGAGACCTTTAGTCAACGCATTTGCTAGTTGACACTTAGTTGAGACATAACGGTGTTAAATTAACCAACTATTTAGTTTCTCCTTTATGAATTGCCTCCCTACTTCAATGTGTTCTGTCTTTGTCATAATGTTTATGTTTGATAACCTATCCATTACACACAAAAACTATGGAGTTACGACCAATATTTTTTATTTAGGAGTGTTTGGCCATCTATATGAATCTATATTCTAAGCCTAAACGAAGGATCCCTAAAAAAAATAGTTCTGGTCCACTTCAATAGAACTAAGGTTTGGGAGTTGAGTACGTGCAAGGAAGGTAATACACCCCTTTACGTCCAAAATTGGTACCGCATTAATTATATCTTATCTTACCTAAGCTTTAATCAAAGATGATTTTTATCATGCAAATAAATTAATTCCAATTGTTTTTATTTATTTACACATGGTCATACAAAATTTCTATAAAAAATATCATAATCAAATCATGCAATCATGCAAATATATAATGAATCATACCAAAAATATCATGCAATAAGTCATGCAAAAAATTTATGCAAAAATAGTCATGCAGTCATACCAAAATCATGGCAAAATATCATACAAATATATTAATTATAATGCAATAATATAATTACCATGCAAATAAATCACAAATAAATATATTAATGACTATGCAAATATATTTATAAATCATACAAATAAATATATTAATAATCATGCAAATAAATATATTAATAACATGCAATCACACACAAATATATTAGGTAATCATACAAATAATATATTAGTAATCATGTGCAAATAAACATATCAATAATCATGCAATTAAATTAATAAATTATGGAATTACACATAAATATATTAGGTAGTCGTTCAAATAAATATATTAATAATCATGCAATTGAATTAATAAATCATGCAATTAAGTAATTTATGCAAGCAAATTAAATTCATGCAAATATATTAGTCATAATAAATTATCATACAAATATAATATTAATCATACAAATATAATATTAGTCATGCAAATTCTTGCAAAAATAAATTCCATGCAATAAATATAAAAATAAAAATAAACAATTAAATATTATAAAAGTTATAGAAAAATAAAAAGAAAAAGAAAGCAAACTTTACCTCAATGGATTACGGATTTCAAACAACTTTTCAGCTTTCAAAAACTTATGCTTCTTATTATAAATCTTAGCTTTCCTTCTAAAAACTCCAACCGAATCTTCTTGCAAATTTTTTGCTTGATTGTTTCTTTGTTGGATTCAAAACTTTGCCCAAATTCTCTTTTTTCAATGACCTCTTTTTGATTTTAAAATGAATTGTTGTGAGACCTCCCCCAATTGAGCTGCTCATGAATTCCTTTTATAGAGACTTAAATCCCAAAGTTTGTGGGAAATTATTAAAGAATCAAATCTTTCAAGATTCAATTCTAGATTTCTTTGAATGCTCTTTCCTTTTTGCGTTAGATTGATGTCCTCGTATTGTAAAAATTATTTAACCATTAAAGTTAAAATCTAGGATAAAATCAAAGAGTTGAATTGAATCCAAGATTTTTTCCCTGCAAAATCACACATTTTCTTTTCTGGTTTCCTGGTTTTTTTTTTTTTTTGACTTTTTGACCAACATATTAAAATCAAAAATTAAAATTAAAATTAAAAATCAAAATTGGAATTTTTGGGCTTTTAATCCTTAGGCCTAAAATTCATTTTTGTATTAAGATCCAATTGCAATTAAATCAAAATTTGAAACCTGAAAAAATTTTCGGATAAAATGGGGTATCTACAATTTTGTCATGTTAGACAAGGTTGTGTGCAATGTTGTATGTAGATATGTTATTATAATAGAATCTCATTGGCTTGTCCCGCTTAATCTTCAGGTCTTCTAGAATGATCTTTAACCATAGTAACTCATAGTTTCCTTATGCTATAGCTCTAAACTCTACTTTAGCACTTGATTTTGTCATCACCTTCTATTTATTACTTTTCCAAGTCCCAAGATTCCCACCTAGGAAAGTGTGGTAGCCCGGAGGTAAACCTTTTGTCAATCATTGAACTTGTGTAATCAGCTTCTGTATATGCTTCCAGTACGAGCCCTGTATTTCTTTTGAACAAGATTCCTCTCAAAGATTGGCCTTCAGGTAGTGTAGTATACAGTAGATAGCCTGTAGGTGCATTTCTTTAGGACTATACATAAATTGGCTTGTCATACTCATAGCATGCATTATATTTGGTCTTGTATGTGAAAGATCCATAACATACTTTTGTTGTGAGAGAAAAATACCCTGTCATGACTTGTGAGCGAGCAACCTCAAACCCTAGAAAGTACTTCAAACTCCCTAGCTCTTTTATCTTAAATCTCTTGCTAAACATTGTTTTAGGGCTTCTTTTTTTCACATAATCTTCTATTACAATAATATTATCAACATACACCTAAAGAATTGTGATTTTGCTTGAATTTGAGTGCTTGATTAATAGTGTGTGATCTCCTTGATTGCTTATATCCTGTTGCTAGCACTACTTTTGGCATATAAGGTCTTGCATACCTTGTTTGCTTCTAGATTACCCCCAAATCTTGGTGGAACCTTTACATATATCTCATTTTCCAAATCTCCATGGAAAAAACTATTCTTCACTGGACTTGGCAATCTAAAAGACAATATGGTGACACAACATGAACATGATACAAATAAAGGACATGAATGTGACATGGTTTAAAATTTTAGCAATAACTATATATGGGTTTAACCAAAAAAAAAAATGTTTCATGTTTTCGTGTTAACACGAATTATGACACGCAATTTTCATGTAAAACACGGCATGAATACATGAATTTCAATATTTTATACAATATGAATATATGAATCGCCAAGTCTATTCTTCACATAAAATTGTTGAAGATGCCAGTTGTAATTTGTAGCTAAAGATAACAAAATCCTAATTGTATTTATCTTGGCAACTGGTGCAAAAGTTTCTTTATAATCTACTCCATAAGTTTAAGTGTAGCTCTTAGCCACCAAACTAGCTGTATACCTCTCAAGATTACCATCTACCTTGTACTTTACAATGAAAAGCCATTTACACCCAACTGGACTTTTTCTTTATTGTTTTCTACGAAACTACTAATTCTCATGCCTTATTGTTTTCTAAGGCTTACATTTATATTTTCATAGCTTGCCTCCATTTCTCATTGGATAATGTCTTGGATAATGTAATTGGAATAGAAATAGTGTTTATGCTTTCAAGAAAAATTTTGTGGGATGATGAGAATGTTTCAAATGACACAAAATGAGAGATTGGGTATGGTAGATGTTTAGTACATTCTTTGGTTCCTTTTCTAGTGTCAATAGGCAAATCATGAGCACTACTTTTAGATTTAAGAGATTCATGCCCTTTTTAGGAATAGAGTTGAAAAATGTAGTTACCTCGTTTCCATAGTTAGGATTAGGTTCTTAGACTTGCATTAGTTAGGGACCAAGAACTTTTCTCCTTGAGTAACTTGTAAGTTCCTAATAGAATCAAGTACAGTCCTATCCTTAGTCACAGTTTTTTGTTTGAAATGGGAATGGGAGAACAAATTTCTAGATTGTGATGAGATAGAGACACAGATTTAGTGTTTGACTTAGACTCAGAAGAAGTAGTGGGTTTATATGGTGAAGGGGAGGACAAGCAAAAAGAAGTCTTTATTCTTATTTTCCACGAATGAAGTCTCCCTTTGAAGAATGGACACAAGATTAGTGGACAATCTAGGAACATGAAGAACATTTTTAAGAACAAATGGGGGATTAATTTGAACTCCTGAACCTGCCATTGTGGTAAGTAAACCATCTGCAACAACAAATTTTCAATTATTAGGACACAAGGTATATGTACTAAACTTTTGTGAGGAGTGTGTGATCTGGTATGTAGCTCTTGAGTCATTGATCCAAGAATTCATAATAGACTTATCTTAGACATTTAATCCTTGAGAACCAAAGAACTTAGCTAAGTGCCAAGGAGTAGGCACCAATAGGATTTTCTATGGTTCCTAATAGGTTTCTCAATTTCTCAATCTTTTCTTTGTCAAACTCTCCTTGTTTCTGAGACTTCTTCTTGCTTGGCTGTGTTGTAGTCATGTGAACTTGTCTTTGATTTCTTGGATGTCCTCCTTTATAACCCCATTCTCTACTTGAAGTTGGAGGTTTTCCGTTTAATTTTCAGCAAGTGCACCAAAGATTGTCATGATTGTCCCTGTTGTCAACTTGTCATGGATTGAAGTTTTAGGCAAATCAACTCTCCCTTTCTCACTAATTGGTGGCTGTTCCAGTTTCAGACTTCGGTTGTTCCTCCATTAGATACCATAGCGGATCCTTCCTCATTCAGGTTTTAAAGCATCATGCTCCCTCTGCTCTTTTTTGCTCTAGCCATGGAGATAGCCTCATTCAAAGAGGGCGGATCCTTTTTTTCCGAAATTTGAACTTTGACTTGATCAAATTCTCCTGTGGTTTGACCAGTTATTACCTCCTTGAAATGGGTGGTAATGGTAGCCTCTATTATCTCTGACATGGTTATTTTTCTTGGGACTAAAACAAGAATTAAGGATGAACATAAGGATGAAGAGATAAACAGAAACTAATTTTGGCAATAAAGGCTGGGGGAGAAAAACTGCTAAGAAGGCTGAAAAAAAATTTTTGATTCCCAAGAAGAGCCTAAGGTTTTGATACCATGTGTAAAATCAAAGTATTGTGTTGAAGAAAAAACTTACTTGAATGATACAAGCCCTGAGGCCTACATACAGCTGCTGTTGAGAGATGATAGGAAACTAAATCTGCCTAAAACTGATTTGTATGATTGAGGGATTGTCTATCCTTAATTCTAAAAATACAAATCAGAATATAAATATTTACAGATTTCCTAAAATAACAAATTAATTAAATAATGCAGCTGGAACCATGGGCTTTCCCACATCTAGGAAGGTAGGAATAACCTTTGTTGGCTTGGTTCCTAATAATGGCCTTGCTTTATCTTTTCTTCACTGTTGAATCATAGAGTATTTTTGTGAGCCAATCTAAGTTGGACAACTTTTGCTTTTTTATTTTTTTTATTTGGCACCTGGATACCTTCCAGCCCAAAGTGCATTTTCCGCTGCTGAACTCAACAAATCCAATATCAAACATCAAGTTTGCTAAATATGGAGAGGTCAGTGATTTAATTATTATCAATTAATTTAAGTTCTGTTTTATCATCAATTATAGCTTAAAAAGATGAGATTTCTAATTCCTGTCATTCTATATTTGGACCACTAATTGGCTCAATTAGTGGTTCAATGATTGCAGTGATGAAATCAGAATATGCTGCTCCAATGCTCTGAACTTGCTTTGTCAGCATTACAAGTGGAAGGTATTAGCAATTTATGTTGTTTTTAAGCAATAACTACCCATATTTTGATATTATAATTTGTTGCATATAGAGTATTTTAACAATCAACTTCACTGTTGGTAGAACCTAATTAGAGGGTAAACATTCTGAGAAATAAAAAGCATTGGTATAAAATACAATAAATTCAATTTAAGATGATTGTAACAAAATTATTCACAAAACACTAGTGATTGCTCACTAATCTGCAAAGATATATTATTCACAAGACTGTAGAGGTTACTATACCAGATATACAAGCGATGTTCCTGGCACATTATGTGACCATTGGTTCTGAATGCAGCACTTCACTGAGTTCTCATCTGGAAAAGCTGTATGTTATCTTCCAGACTTCAATCCCCATATTATGGTCTTATGTTCATTTTGTCCACGATTTAAGAGTTCATATCTGACAATATAAACATGTTGAAATAGGGATTTTGCAGAAATAGGATGGGATGTAAGAGTAGCACTTAGGGTATGTGGTTCTTTCCACAGCAAAGAGTATATGAAGGCCCAGAAAATGAGGTAAGCTTTAGCCAATATTTACTTTTCTGTATGTTGTCACTTATAAAATAAATGATTGTTAATGATATGCTACTGTTGTTTTCAATTCCATCATTTGCTTCTATTTTCTCAGGAGCTCAAAGTTTATTTACTTGTGAAAATAGAAACCATTTCTAGAAGTAACAAGTGAAATTTAACAAAGTATTTTCTAAAGTCTACTTATTAGTGGTCAGTACTCTGTAGGCATGCTTGAAATTAGAGGATTCTGTTATGATTTTAGATTCTCAAACTTGCTATGATAATTTAGCTTGACTACTCATATGCAGGAACCGCCAGATGCAGATTCATAACAATATATTTGCCAAGGCAGATGTCATAGTTGCTCCAACAACAGGGTATATTCTTTTTTACTGCAACAGCTTGCATCTATTTTAGCAGAAAAAGTAGCTTTTTTTTTTCCCAAGGCTGTATGATAAAATTGTCAGTGGCTCGTTTAGTCTTTTACTTAACCTTCCCTTTCCAAGACCTAGTCCTACAATGTCTAAGTTTAGTAAGTTTTTGTCAAAACAGTATGACTGCATACTCCATATTTGAGGATGCTCTAAAGACTGGTGAACTTAACAGCATAAATGGAGGTATGAATTTTAACTCGATTTTTCAGTGTGCATTTATGTTTAAATCTTCATGCTTTTTATCAGTTCAATCATGTTAGTAAAGGGAAGGTATTGCATAATGGAATTTGACCATTTTGTCATGGTTTCAGTTGCCCTTATTCGATATCAGATAGCGGGAAACTTTTTGGGACTACCCGCTGTGACTGTTCCTGTACAAACTTATTCCTCATCTATATAATTTTATGTTGCTAGTTAGTTAGTGGCTATTACCTTCATTCAAACAGTACAATTATACTAATATCAATTCTCCTTGCCTGCTTGATAGGTTGGTTATGACAAAGCAGGTTTGCCAATTGGCCTTCAATTTATAGGGAAGCCATGGTCAGAAGCCACATTAATGCATATAGCATTTGCAATGCAGGTAGGCCGCTCGCTTCTATGAATGTAGTTGCTTTTTGTTTCTTCTTTCACATCCTACACCCCTCTATTCCCCTCCTTATTCCGGTATCTACTTTGAATTCAAAATGGGAAAATGACAAATGGTATGATAATTTATATATACTTGTAGCTCTGATTCCTGTGTCAGGCTTTTTTTTTTTTTAAACTCTTAAAAATATATTATAAATTGGACTAATTTGAGTTTTCATATTCAAGGCATTATAGAAATGATGCTATCCAACACCAGAGAAAAATTTTCTAATTCTGGGTCTAAAATGTAGAATCTGGGAATTTATCTTTTTTTATGTGTTTGAGGTAACTTATTTATAAATTATGGCTGATACGTAAAATCATTTTTTGGTTTCAGGTCTTGTGCATCTCAGACTATAGAAAGCCAAAGGTTTTCTATGATCTACTTCATAAGAATTGAGCAGCTCAGGCTAGGAGCCAACAAGATTCTTGTGGGGGTAATCAGACATCAAAATTATTAGGAGCTTTCATAGCTTCTTCTCCTAATTGAATGACCTTCTACAACTGACTTTCCTTGGCATATGGCGATACACAGTATTTTTTGTGTAATTTTGTAGGAGTTGGGAGGTGTTGCCATCGTTGAGATATGTCATAAATCATTAGCTGCTGAAAGTTTGTATCAGGTCATTCATATCAATAAACAGACTTAATAGGTTCAGATGTGTCTGTTAAAAGTAGTTGAGATGGAGTTGAGGTTCGTGTGGAACTTGGTTTTGCGTCTTAATATTATAAGGTGCAATGACTGTGGAAAGCTACCTGAATATAGTTCTTAGACCTAAATTTTGTAGACATAATTAAGAGTTAGGATAAACAAGTTCCACATGACATGCTAAATAAGTTTGTGTGTTTCCACTTGAAATATGGAGAACTACTTGTTGGATCCCAAGAATGAATTTTTCTTCAGTTTAGAATTAGGAAATTAAACTACAATTTACAATCTAATAATAAAAGGGAAATGGTAGCTTTACTCGTAGATAGATTTAACTATTTAAAATAAGATATGGACATGATATAAAAAAAAATTTGATACGATTTAAAATTTTAGTAAAACTTGTATATGGGTTTAATAATAACAAAATAACAGTGTTATTTGAGTTATATAAATGGTGACATATAATTTTTGTATAAAATATATTATGAATGTATGAATTTTTAATGTTTTATATGATATGAATATACATATTATTAAATTTTTTGTCAAGTTGTCCAAAAATCTAAAGGATAATTTCAAAAATAAGCACATGTAAGAGTGAATCTAGATTTATATTAAATCAAGTTATTGGATTTATGTAAATAGCAAGATAAATGCTTTAAAGTTAAAAATGAAACAATCATAAAAAAAAAAAAGAAAAGCAACTCTGACAGTTGAAGTTTCTTTAAAAATAATAACAAAATTTGATTTTTAAAGCTCGGTAGGTAATTCTCTTTCCCGGGAATAACAAAAAATTAAAACATACAAAATGAAAGATTTGCCAGGTCCTACCGGGAGTCGAACCCAGGTCGCTGGATTCAAAGTCCAGAGTGCTAACCACTACACCATAGAACCTCGTATGGCTAGAGTGTTCAAATTTTTTTATAAAACAGTAAAAGTAAGTGAGTTGACTTTTCCTCCACGAAAAGCAACTGCGCTATATTTCTTTCTGGTTATTGACAAAGTAATTGTCCTGAATGATGTTCTGATAATAAGGCTAGGTTAGGCACCACACTTGGCTGTCTAAGGTATCTTAAAGTGATAATATAATAGCATTATTATAAAAAGATGATTAGATTCAAAAATAATTTCAGGTAAGGACTTTTTCTTTTTTGGGGCCTAAGGGGGAGAGGTTAACGAGGCTGCTCAACATGTAGGATTTAACTTTGAATCAGTTGAAATAGCTATGTTTTCAGGGGACCGATTCCAAAGATATAACCGTCCATGGTCATCATATTCCAAAAAGATGCTATAATCAAATCATGTTCCTGACAAGAGATTAATAAAATCCTAGAATTGAACTAGGTGTATGCATCCCTATAAATTTCCCACATTGCTTCAACTCGTGCCTCAGACCTTTGAATTGTTTCCAATCATATGCTCCTCAAGTCATTGAGATTCAATCCTTCCAGATACTGAAAGCTATTTTTGTAAATTTTGATTCTTATTCATGAGATAGCCAAGAAGTAATTAGAGCCAAAAGTTCAGTTAGAAATGAAGTATGAAACTTAAATTGCATGGAAAAGAATGCTATGTTTGTATACTCTATTTTCTTCCCATAATTTCTTTTCGTCCTGAGTAATCAATCATGTACTTAGATACACCTGTTGATTCTTAAGTTTTCAGGTCGATGATTTTGGTCTAAAAACAAATGTTTCATTTCATGCCAGATTCCTTACAACGTGATCCATATATAGGCCAAACGCCAATTCACTAATTACAAGGATTTATTCATAAGACTATTAACAACCTTCAGTACAATTATAACTAACTTCCTAATATATCGCCTCTGAACTGTCACCCTCATTCCAACGGTCTTGCCAGCTATGTTTGTCCTTTTCTTTCTTCTAGAATCTGTTACTTTTGGCTCTCTAGCATAGCGCCTTTGGTCAGCCAAGGGCACAGCACCCCTGGCCAGCCAGCTTACGTGCTTCATTCCTTGTAGTGCCAGCTCCAATCTTTGCAACAGCAGCTACATTCATCACAATATGACTGAGAATAAATACTCAAACCTGTTTCCCACTTCTACTTGGTGGGAAAGTTTTCTTGAAACCAGTTCGGGTTTTGTCTGAGCCAATGACTGGTTTAAGTGGTAATGTTGACTCCATATCATTGCCATTCTCTGAATATTTAACATACTCACCAACTATTTTAGAAGACTCAGAACCTCTTTTTGAAAAATCCATATCAGTAGAACCTAGTTTCAGTTGTTCCTCACCGTTTCTGGGAAAGAGTAATCCTCCATCCACAGGCTCCAGCGGCTTATCAGAGTCAATCAGGAAATCTTCCAGTGTAGCAAGAGATTTCAACTGCTGGCCGAGAGAAGCAATTGTCTTCTGGCACTCTGCAAGTTTACTGGCAGCAATTGCTAGCTCCTTGTCCTGTATATAACCAATAACATGTTTATAAGATTACAACTAACAAGACATGCAGTTATATATAGAAGAAAAAAAAATCTAATTTTACTGCATCCACCAAACCAAAATCTTGCGAAATGATTATGTCAATTGACAATCATCTCATACATGGAAGAAATTACTCTTTGAACAATTTTTGCATTAATAAAATGTACTCCTCATTAACCCTATGTCACATCCCATGTCAGTTTATTTTGTAGCCTACACCAAAAACCATTACTTGAAGTTGGTACTCTCCAGTACTCTAGCAGGAATTTACACACTGTAATGTTGTTGTACATTGACTGGCATTTTCTATTAGGGTAATGTGCTTTGTTTCTCATAATTCCCAGAAATGTTTTACACTCACCAAATATAAACAGCAGATTATGTTCTCAAACAGGACGTCAATGAATATTTGACTGGCATTTTGAAATTAGTTGTCTTGATTCTATTGGAAAAAGCAAGTTTTGATATTTTTGACAAAGTGGAAAATCAAATCAAATGACTAGCCACAGAAAGAAAAATAAAAGATGAAAAAAATTTCCTTCAATGAGCACGTCCGTGGTTCTGGGAGAATTAAAAGGGCATTTTGCACATATAAGAATTGATTGTCAGCGCAAATGGGGAATTTAGCTAAAAGTAATGCAAAGCTTAGTAAATTAAGGCAGTATATAAAACCCACATGACAAATAGCAAAACTCAAGTAGGTTTTTCAAGTCAAAACATGCAGAATTTTAAACCTCCAGAATCCCAAAGTCATTTTAAAGCATTCAATTGTGCATCCTGCATCAAACAGGATGCTAAAATATGCATGCTGCCGTGCTCACTTAGTACTTGTTCTTCTAGATGGAAGTACATTCTGGATGGAAACATGCCAACTTACAAAATAGACTGAAGTGATGCAGTTTCCATTTGAATTAACATTTGCATATTGGTTTCTCCTTTCGATGCATTCTGAACAATGTCTACAATTAAAATAAACATACTACATAACTGACCTGCTGCACCTTCAGCTCTTCATTATAACTGGCCACATGCTGGAGCTCTACCTCATGTCGGAGCTTGGCTTCACATTTCAATTTTGAAAGTTCATCCTCCAATTCTTTGCACTTGTTCATGCTTTCAGCAAATAATGCTTTCTCCTTTTCTACCTCTTCTTCTAAAGAAGTAACTTTGGACGTTAAAGTCTTTATTTCAATTTCAGCATCTCTAAGTCTTGATTCCACCACTTCTCTATTCATGTTTGCAACCTTTACTTCCATCTCTGCAGCTTGCTTTGAGTTGTCAGCAAGAGCTAATTTAGTTTGCACATCTTCCAACTTTGTCTCTGCTTCCCTTAGTTGATTCTGCAATGTTTTAAGCTGCTTTTGAGTTTCAGTGATAGCCATCTGCAATTCCAACTTTTCTGCTTCAGTCATTGCTAGCTTTTCCTCTAGTTCAGCAATCCGTTGAATAAAAGTTTCAAGTTCAGCCTTTAATGGGTTTTCAACTGCACTGGTTTGATCAGATAAAGGACCAGCCTCATTAAAACCACTTCCATTTTCTGTATCAGGCAAAGCTGCAAGCCTTTCCATTTCAAGAAAATCATCCATGAGATTGAATTCTACTGAAGGGGCCATGATGTTTCTTCCAACAGCCTTCTCATTCCTAAATTGATCAAGTTCTGTAATTAGGGCAGATGCCCATGAATCTGAGCGGCTTGTCTCATATTCATTCATCTCCAACCCGTTCATCTTGCGCATATCATTTTCAACTGCAAGTAGCCTCTCCCCACTGTCTGATTGACTATCTGTAAAAGATTCAACACAAATTGAGGAGGCAGCATAAGATTTCTGATCATTAGCAGGGGATGCTTTACGAGCAATGGCTTTTAGCCTGCGGCACTCAGCTTCAAGCTTAGCCAACTTCTTTATGCTATCCAAATGTTGTTTGCTGACAGTTTCAGCTGCTTGGTTGCTCAGGTCCCTCTCAATAATCCTAAGTTCTAGCTCCTCAGCTTGAGAAAGGAGCTTAAGTTTGAGGGCTGAATTTTCTTTCTCAAATGCCTTGAGATTCAGATGAAGATCAGGATCAACTGAGGCAGCAGTCTCACTTTTTGTGGTTTGAAGTTGAGCCTTGAGGTCCAGAAGCTGACTTTCAAGCTCTGACTTAGAAGATTCCAATTCATGACATTTCTTGGCAACAGCTTCATGGATTTTCCGCTCTTGCTCTTCCCTTGCTTGTCTAAGTTGTCTGACGCATTCCTTGAGTGCCCCATCAAGATGACCAACTCGATCTTCAAGTGCTGCATTTTTCTTAATGGCAGCATCAAGCTGTTGCTTCAAAGCCAAAACATCCTTTTCAGCTTTCTCCCAGCCTAATTTCGGATTTCAAAAAGAAAAAAAAAAAGCAAACAATTAACTTCATTGTTGTAGCAGATTTTCAGAACAAAATAATATAAACAAAAGATAAGGCCCTAAGCTTCCAAGAACAAAATGCCACCGAAAATAGACTATTTCTCATTAGTTGACCACACAACATGCATATATCACCAGAAAGTTATTTATTCTATAAACATTTCATCCCTCAAAAGTATCAAAGAACAAAGTTTTTCTTGACTTTTAGTCTTCTCCAGTTTTATCTTTTTATTCCCCTTTCAGCTGTATATCAGTAAATCATAGGCAATGAAAAGAAATAGAAGGTAAAATGCTAATTGGTTAACCTTCTTCAATAAATAGATAAAAGATAAATTTGCGGCCATTTTTTGCACCATCATTCATATTGAGTAAATTTTTTCACTTGTGGATTTCCATTTTAGGTTGAATGCCAAAAAGACAAAATTGATACCTGAGATAGCTTCTTCTGTAACTTTAGCATGCTGCTTTACCAAGTCTTCTTTGGCACTGATGTTCATAAGAGCAGCAGACAATTTCTCCGTTAGAGACCTCACATTATCATTAACTTCTACATCAATGGGTACGGCTTTTGATGTGACTTCCTGTAATTGAGAACCATGGGTGGCGCTAGCCTTTGACAACAAAGAAATATCAGATTGTCTCCGATCAAACCAACAGAAACTAAAAACATACAAATGGAGCATAAAACTATAAAAGCAGCCTCACACCAGTATCATTATCTGAGAAGAAAATTAGTTTAAGACAAGAGCATAGGACCACAATCAAGGATCCTTTTGTATAGCTTATCTAGGTCATCAAAAAACGTATTACGAAGACATAAACTATATATAACCTCCAAGACATTTGAATTTATTGGAAAATAAAAGAAACTATAAAATATAAGATAAAACCAGTGACAGATGAGCACATGCCTGAATCATCCAGAGAGCACTTTCTGGCTCACCTTCAATGCATGCCCCTCAACCATCATTCATTTCCTTCATGAAGTTCAGAAGGAACTAAACTCTGGTCGATCATCCTTGTGTAAGAAAAGATAAAAAATAATAATCTATGGCTGGGGAAATTTCAAAAACAGCCTTCTAAAAAGTTTCAAGGATCTAACAGAGTGATCTATAATCCCTTTTCCTCTGTATAGGTGATCGACAGATCTTATGACTTCACAGATCCAATAGCAAATTTCTTTTACTAAGAAAGGACAAATAGACACGTGAGGAGTATTAAATTAGCTTTACAAAGCTTATAAAGAATTCCGGAATCATTCTAGAGTGCCCAAACCAAGTCATTTCAGCTTCTCAAGCATTCAAAGTCTTCAATGACTTAGGGCTCATCACTCTTTCCGACATAAATCAGAAGCAATGTCTCACAAGTTATATCCTGGAGCAAATGAAACTCAAGGAACAAGCAAAGTGTTCAAACTTTGTATCCAAAAACTAAATGTTCCCAGCATTAACTTACTTAGACCACATTGCTGTCTAGATTGGTTTAGCCTTGTTATTTGATCATTTCTTGTTTTCAATGGGCACTAAAAGCTTAAAAACAACTAAATGGAGGTGCTTATTTAGAGCCTTAGGCTGCAGCTAGAAACGCGCCAGCATCCTTCTCCACAATTAGTTTAAGACAGCTGCTCTGTTCAAATTATGACTAAATGATACTCAATGTAAATAAAACAACATAAGCTATCCTTATCCATCTTTCAGTCTCCAAACTCCTTCCTCCTTTCTCCTTGAGACTTATGCCAACTCCAAGACAAGTGACAATCAAAACTGCATATTTTTGCAACCCTATTGCTCCAGTCTAGTTGCTCTTAAAAATTGCCTTCATATAGAATTGAGTACAACTATGCTCATAAAGACATAAAGAGTGAAATTTCCCTGGCACATACTATACAAAATTGTAGCAATATATATATATATATATATATATATATATATCATGAGTTGAATCCAAGTAACAAAAATGTAGAAATTATCTTAAGAAAAGCGAACGTCCAGGAAAATTTTTCGACAAAAAGTAAGCTGATTGCCTAAACGAAAATACAGAAAGATAATTGCTTTGAAATAGGCACCCTACAGGGCCATCCATAGGGGCAAGCAACAAATTTGAGTTATTTTTGGTTAAACCAGGTTCGGTATCATTCAATTTACAACAACAAAAATGACCCAAAAAGATTTTCATATAAATCCATCAAAATACAAACAAGAGATATATTTAAGCACAATTGAAGAAAATTTTTTTTTTTAAAGTAAAGGCAACAAAATGCAGGAAATTCTATTTCCAAAGGAATGGCCAATGATAAAAAAACAAAGTAAAAAGAAAAAGAAATTATATACCTGCTCACCAGAGAATCTTTCAGAATGAGATGAAATGGAGCCTCCTGAACTATCAGTTTCACCTGGACTCTGCTCTGCAGACTTTCTTCTCCATAGCCAACTCCTCCTATCCATCTTCAACTCCAATTCCAAGACAATTCAATTCTTGGTTTAACCCATATTTTTGAACTGTTGGATGAGCAAGAACTGAGGGATTTTTCTTTCGGTTAATCTGAAACAAGTCTTTGCTTAGAATCCACTCCCAATGACAATCTAACCTCCATTAAGCAAAACCTGAAATATTTCTATAGCTATAATTAGTGCTTAAAACTACTAATAAAGTATTTGAAAAGAAATTAAAGGTGAACAGTAAATGATTAGTACTAGTAAGTGTTTTTAAGTGGAAAGGGCTAACAAATAACTGGAAAGGGTAATAGTAATAAATTACACGAGAAAAATGTAAAATTTTATCAAATTTAATTTTACTTATTCATATAATCATTCTAAGAGTTAAAATCTTATAATTTGTTCTTAAAACACGGTTTTTTTATTAAAAAAGAAAAAAAAAAACTGCAAAAGCTGATGTGCCAGCAGGCATGCCAAATCCCATATGCAATCCCCCAAGTTTTACGCCATTAATAATAATAAAAAAAAAAACCTGCAAAAGCTGATGTGCAAGCAGGCATGCCCAATCCCAAATGCAATCCCCCAAGTTTTACGCCATACATTGCTCTGAAAGAGATGGTTATAGAAAGGTAGACGAGGACATTAGACCCTCCCAAATACTCCTTTTCACATTCATATTTATGGCAATGCCAACCTCAAAATACAAAACCAACAAAAATCTTAAGTGACAGCTAAGCCTAACTGCCTATTATTATGCCCGCCAATTACTTTGTTTGATCCTATCATATTCTATTAACCGAAAAATATTCCTAGTTTACTGTATTTTAGTTTTTTTTTTTTTTTTAAGAAAATAAAATTACGCTTTTCAAGACTAGACATGCAACAGCCTCACAATACAAATAGACTATCAATAAAAATACTAACAGCGAAAATCCAACTTAACCATGTTTTAACATAACATTTAATCTTTATTGATTAAAGTAATATCATTGTGTGTATTTGATTATTTAGTTAATTAATTAATTTATTAATTTGATTATTTAGTGATTTATGCATTACTTTATTATATTTGTATCTTGAAATTAAAAAAAAAAAAGTAATGTGTTGGCATATTTTAGTTTTCTAGGTTTGTTCTAATTAATACTATCTAAAAAGAAGCTATTCATAAATTATAAATTTCAAAAAAAAAATCATAATCGATATTAATAATCATTGATTAAAGATAATTTAAATATTATTTTAAGAAAAGTTTTAAAAATATAATATTAAATAAAGTTTTTAATAATTTAAATAATCAGAGCTTAATTTTTAATAATCTTTAGGAATATAAAACCCACCACACCAAAATATAACATAAAATTTCATAGCAAAAAGAAATGTCCATCCAAAAAACATGCCAAATCAAACCGCCAATCAATTACCAAAGAAAAATAAGTTGATAAGAATTAAATTCCTATTTTTTTTTTCTAATTGTATGCCAGAACCAAACAAAAAGTATCCAACACATCTGCCAAAATAAAAAATAAAATAGCCAAGAAAAAGAGTTGGTGGTTTTGGTGCGGAGAACAAACCCAAACAAGCTGACGAGAAGAGGGACGAATGTCAGTAGAAATGCAGGGAATGGCAGCAGCACAAAGACGTGCACATTTTTCCAAAGGGATTTTACCCTTTTTATAATAAATTTTTTGTTTTTTCAATATCAATGATGATTGTTTTCGGTGGCATATCAACTTACAAATAGTAGGGTAAATTGACTCACTCAATTTTTCAAAAACTTAGCTTATCATAGGTGTTTTACGTAAATTTTTATGCAATTTACTTATATAAATTCTATTAAAATTAATTAATAAAAATTTTAAAAGAAGATTAAATTTTTTGTTTTAAAATCCTATATTTATATTTATATAATATTACATTATATTTATGATTATAAATTTTTTATTAAATACAGTTTGACCACTAATAAGAATATTCACTTAAAATGTAAAATATAACATATTTTTAAATATATTATCACATAAATTAATCTTTAACTTTTACCTATTTAAAAATATTATTTATTTATTAATGAAATTTTGTCTTAATAGTAAGAAAAATGCATTCTAACCTCTAACTTCAAGTTTTATCTAAAATTATATATTGATTGGTTGATTACTAATTTGATTTGTTTATTGGTTTAAACACATCATTTATCTTCTTCTTTTATAAGTAAAAGATAAAATAATAATAAAGTAAGAATGAAATGAAACCCACTTAATTTGTAAAATTCATGAATACTAAATCATATACTTGAAATAATATCTCATTGTTATTGTATTATTTTTTTTAATGAAATAATGAGATAATATATTTTATAATTTTAAAAAATTAAAAAATTTCAAATTTTACATAGATTTTTTTCAATAATATAATATTGTTTTTATATGAAAAAAATAAAAATTATGATAAATGATAACGATTCAACATCAATGATTGAAAATAAAGTAGGAGCATATGGATGTCAAATCAAATGGGTCGGCTGGTCTATATTCAAAACTATATTTTGAATATTACTATTTTAGATTAGTTGTTTTTTTGAATTCATTTGTCATTTTTCTTTATTCAGGCCTGTCTTTATTAGCCTTTTTCAAATGGATTTGGCGTTATTTACTCCCATTGATGCCGGAGTAATTAATTGTAGTACCACGTTACACTTTACAGTAATAAAAATAGAAAACTTCTGATATTGAGGGAGAGTTTCGTTAGAAGAATCTAAAGCTGTGATTGATTGTAGAAAATATTTTTATTTTTATTTTTTAATTTGTAGATGTCCTCCATTTTTTTTACTGCTTTTAAGATTACTAGCATTTCCTTTTCATAGATAGACAATAGCTGATGTCGATGAGATAGTGCCTTACTATGGTAGGCTGTTTGCCGACCCACTCTGATTGAAAATAGCTCCAATATTCAAGTTAGAAGCATCAGATTCCATAACAAAAACTGAATTGAAATCAAGTAAAGCTAGTACAGCGCAGAAATCATAACCTGTTTTAATTTTTCAAATGCCTTTGTTACTGGCTCACTTTATGCAAAAGCATTTTTCTTCAAAAGAGCTGTCAGTGGCTGAGCAATTGAATCATATCCTCAGATAAATCCTTATAATAACCGTCAATCCCAAAAATCCCTTCAATTATCAAGTTGGAACTGGCCCATCCAATACACAATGTACCTTAATTTCATTCATAGAAACACCAGCCTTACTAATAATGTGCCTTGACTACTCCACCCTAGCCGGCCTAAATTTACATTTAGAAAATTTCACAAATAATTATTCCTCTTCGGCAACTCAAACACCAGCTGTAAACAGAACAAGTGTTTTTCCTAAATATTTGGATACACTAGATTATTATTGAAGAAGACTGACAAATTTTTTAAGATAAGGCTTGAATATGCTCTTTATGAAACTCTGAAAGTTGATAGGGGCATTAGTAAGGTTGAAAGGCATCATTAGAAATTCATAATGGCCCTAGTGTGTCCGGAAAGCTGTTTTATATATATTAGACTCTTCAATCCTGATTTGATGATAACTTGATCGAATATCCAACTTGGAGAACCAACAAGCACTTGTAAGCTTATCCAGCAACTCTTCTACTAAAGGATTTGGAAACTTATCTTTGATAGTGATGTTGTTCAATTGCTTATAAAATAATCCACAAAGAGTCTCCAAGATCCATATTTTTTCTTGATCAGCACCACAAGAAAGGCACAGGAACTAATATTGTCTTCAATAATGCCAGAATCCTTCATTTTTACTACAAGTTTCTCAATCTCATTTTTCTGAATGGTAAGGTCTCATTCCCATAGCCTGATATTCATCTTTTGAGGGAATTTTATGGTCATGAGCTCTTCCAGGTGGTAATCCCTTTAATGACTCAAATGTTTGAGTACTTAGATAATAGTCTTTGCAACTCCTTTGGTAGACCTTCCTTCTGAACTTCAGACTAATGGAGCAGTGTTAGTGCTTTTTGTACCCCTGTGAGCATCATTAAACATGCAAACCAAGTTGATCTTAGCCAATTGCTTCTTAGTCGCAACTTGTACCTTTCTTCTTTCTAAATCCTGGAGCCTATAGCTATCACTCTTCACTTTAAATTTCATAGTGAGATTAGCAAAATCCCACACAATAGGCCCTAATGTCTATAGTCACTGTGCGCTAAGCACCATATCACACCCATTAAAGGTAAAACAAAGAAACCGGTACGTTGTAGTAAGCTTTGAGCTTTCCAGGATATGCTTTTACATAGCTGCTTGACTAGCAGATTGTCACCATAAGCCATAGTGACTTTAATTCCTTCAACCTAGAATTGCTTGCATCCTAATCACTTTGCAATTGTTTGATCTAGAAAGTTATATTCTTGAATCTACCAAGATAATTAGCAGCTGGTTCTTAATCTTGCCATGTATTCTCATCATTTGAGAACCAGTGGTGCTAATTAAAGCATGCAATGAGATCGTAGGTCCATTAAACTATCGACTACTTCTATAAAATGCTCTTTAATAGACTCCAAATAGTCTAAAAACTCCTTTGGTTCCTCATTTGAAGATACCCTTTCCTCCTTTAGTAGTTGATATAGTTGAGACCTAATATACATTTCTGTCCTAGCACGAACTTAACACCACACCACACGCATAGCCTTTTCTTTCCTCTCATCCATTTCTTCATTAGTGGGTAATATGTTACCTTTAAGTTGATTGTAATCTAGTTTGGTCATTGAAGGTTTTTCAGTATTGGCTGGATACTTTAATGATGGATTTTGAGCAAGGAATTAATGAAGTTTTTGGTGTATGAAGTAAGGTTGGGGTGGCTAATTTGGCAGAGCTTGAAAATGAGTTGTTAGAGTGGGATTGTCCATGGATTTTTATAGGGAGTAAAAGTTTTTTGAGGTATATTAAAAATAAGGGATTCCATTTGTTTTGATAGATTATAGGCATAGGTTATGGTTTTTGGATAAAACATCCTCACTGGTTTGGAAATCTCAAGATTAAGGTTGCTAATGAAAATACTCAGGGCATGTTCATATTCAACAAGCACTCAAAACATCATAGTATTCTTCAGTAATATTAGTTTTTTTTTAAACTAGCAAGCTCAAGCAATAGATTTGAAAATTCATTCTTATCAAATCTGATTCTCATTTCAGTAATATATTGGTGCCAAGAAACTTTAGAAAGCTTACCCTTACTTTTTATGAATCGTTAAGGCCACTGCAAAGCTTTGCTTTCGAAATGCATCATCACTACCTTCTTCTTATTAAATTCCTTGGTCTATTTTCCTAAACAAATGCTCAATCTTGAGCAACCATCCCCTAAAGTCAACCTCATCAAAATGAGGACACTTTACCTTGGAGTATTTGGTGTGAACTCCCGCTAGAACAAAACTATCAAGGAAGGATCGACTCATGCTGCTAGCCTCTAAGATACCCTTCCGTTTGGCCATGGAAGCAACGGTCGCACCACTATTACTTGCTTTAGTTGACTTGGATAGCCCATCAAACTAGGAAAACATCTCCTTTGCCATCTTCCTTAGGTTAGCTCCAATTTTCTCCAACCGAACTTGTAGCTTGTAATCCAACTCTAAAACAAACTCATCTCTTAGCTGCGATGCTGTGTTGCTCAACTTAGCATCTAGCTTTTCAACCTTGTTCTGTATCTGGCCCATATCCTTCTGTATCCTTGCAGTCACACTTTCAGCCATGGCAGAATCGACGGCTCTAATACCAACTTGATAAGTTCAAGAACGGAAATACAGAAGATAATCACACAAATAGCTTGGAGAGCTTAGAAAGGAATAAAGAAAAGAAAGAGAAAGATATTTTTCTTATAAAATTCTAGAACAAGCATATGGAATCACTACATCCCTTTAAAACACTCCAATAGATGCTGGCTCAGCTACGTAATAACTAATCCCCACTCTTGTAACTGATCCCGGAAATTAACAACAATTAACTAACATTCAAAATGATTAATATGACTGCACTGAATCGTTAAAAAGATCTGACATTGGACCAATTCAACTAGTTGTGATATTAGGCCTATAATAGTTTTTGAGAAATCTCAACAGAGGGAACCTAGTGAAAGGCGAAGGGAAGACTCGCGAAGAATTTGGTGGCCATTGGAGGTGGCTATAATGGTAGATCTAAGTTTCTAGGATTCAGCTTCTTTTGTTTTTCATGTAAAAGAAGGCTTATTGAGAAAATATAAATCTTTAGAAAAAAAGAGTAGGTAAATAAGATTATTTGAGGGAATTTTGGAAGCAAATCGGTGCAATGCAATGGTGGTTGACGGCAAATGTAACAATTGGTATAGTCCAAAAGTCAAATGTGACATTATTCTTTGATAAATAAAGGATAAATTAGGTGACTAATCTATTGGAGAGATTTTCACCTCTAATTCTCTTTATTATAATACTATAAACTTTTAATCACACTTTAAAATTATGTGAGATCCACCACTTATAAGTATTAATTTCATATAAAATTTTAATAAATTTTTAATAATTTTAAATTATGATTGATTAATTCTACTTTAACACGGGTGATATATTCGTAGTGTTGACTAGGAGAGCTTTTATTGAGTATTATTTATCTTGTTTTAAAAATAATTTTGTTGAATTAAAACGAATTTTTTTAGAGATCTCTAATTCATTTTTTTAGTAAAAGATACATACATCTGTCATTAAATCAAACATACAACAATAATAGACTAAGAGTTGATTTGAAAATGACTGCTTTTGAATAATGTTGTAAGAAACATTAAAAAAAAAAAGCCTAATTGTTTTGTGATGTTATTTTTAAAATAATAAAATAAAATATTTTTTTATTGGATTAAAAATTTTGTGAAAAGAGCAAATATGTTTTCATTTGTATATGTTTTTTTTTACGTGGTTATTAATACATACAAGTATGCGTGTCAACCGTTGCTTGTATTTTTTATAATTAATAATATGGAAAACAAATCAAGTAACTGTTTTTTTGAAAGTATGTCCTCGCTCTCTGCCATTTGCATGTTGAATTTGCAGATTATCACACATAATCCCTTATTTTGCTCTGAATATCACTGTAAGTATCATTTTTATTGATTTTTTTAATTGCTTTTGGTGAATTTAATGTTTCATTGCTTGGAAGTAAACATTCAAAAAAGATTTTTAAAAAAATTACTAAAATCGTTAAGGTTGGTGAATTCCCTTTTTCTTATTTAAATTAATAACTCTAATTATGAAACTCTGTCTTAAGGGATCCTGAAGATAGGAAAATTGCTTCAACAAATTAGGATGTGGGACTTTAAATTTGTTTTTGAATTTGGGTTTTGATAATTCTTCCCAGAGTTTCCATAAGGGAGATGGAACTGAAGGATTTACGATCCTATCTTGAAGCTTTAAGAGAATTATATGGATTGTTACAATGCGGTGGAGATGTTGCATGCAATGTGGTTGTTAGTAATTCTCTTGGAAACCTTATCTCTTTTCCTTTTTCATCTTAGTAGCTGTGAATGTGATGGTTACTGAAAATGTTCTTATGCTTGATGATAGACCTGGTAATTGTGTATTTGTGTTGTATCTATTTCCTGTCAAGTATGTGTATCAAAATGGCTGTGTTACAATTCGTGCCAACATCCAAAATATGAAACATATATATTTTTTTATTTTTGTCAAATTTGTAAACTGTTTTTACTAAAATTTTAAACTGTATTATTTTCATATATTTCTTCATATCATTTTAATATTATTTCACAATCTCGTGTTTAAAATCTTTGGATCTACTTGAGGTTCACAGATTATGAACCTATTCTTGGGCTCTAACCTAATAGCCTAACCCTTTTGGTTACCATCTTTTACATTAGGATTATGTAAATTGCTAATTTCACTTATTTTGCTCTCAAGAAATTATAACTTCTCAGTTAGTTGTTGAATTTTGAAAACTTTTACAATAGAATTCTCTCTTGAAGGACTGAGGTATTGTAGACTGTCCATTTCCATTTTAAGAGTCTTTTCATTATTTTCAGGCAATAGAAATTTGCTTAGAAGTGTAGCAATTTGGAAGATATACTTGATCTTTATGTACATTTATTTGTCCTCTGATGGAAAGCAGTTAGGTGAAAGATCAAAGCTCTTATTAAAGACTCTTCTAGATGGTGCTACAAAGAGGGTTTTGGAGACACATAAAAAGGTACATAGACCATGTCTGTCAATGTGTGGACTTGTGTCAGGTTGTTTACTACTTGGTGTTATTTTCCAATCATTTTCTTTCATAATTAGTAACAAAATAATTGAACAGTGATGCTCCCACTATTGTGATTCCAACTGCAATATGCTGTTCAACAATGAGCACTCTATAATTCAGTTTATGTTTCATCCAAGAAAATGAAGTAGCTCCTTCTCAATGATTGTAATCTTGGTTGTCAATTAATTTGTATCACAGATAATAGCAGCTGCAGAATGTGGTGTCTGTAGTACATCCTGTTCTTCTGAATCAGAAAAATGCAGGGCTGTATCAGAGTTTCAGCCTTGTGTTTCCCCAGATATGTTAAAAGGTGCTACGGATGTAATTTGTAACTTTATGAAAGAATCAAATCACCATGCATATAGTTCACCGAAAGATGAAGATTCTCCTAACAAGCTAACAACTCATGAAGTTATCTCACAGCAATCTAGACTGAGCTCTTCCGTAGACAAACCAGAAAATAGAAAGAAAAATTGTGGGTTCAACGAGCAAAGCAGCATGAAGCAGCAGAGCACAGCCAGGATTTTGAGCAAAGACTCGAAGCAACAAGGTTATCGATGTGATCCTCTAGGACATTTTTGTGAAGCCAGCAGGGATGAAAGGAAATTACTATTCAGAAATGAAAAAAATATGAAGGTAGTGAAAAGCAGCGAAACAATGAGGCAGACCAGTATTTGTGGATTCCAAGGTATAATTATTCCAAGTGTAGTTGGTTCAGTTGTTGGGTCCTCGAGGTCTTTAGCTTCTGGAGATAATCTTGCTAATCAGGATGAAAAAGAAGGGGAGGCAGTAAATAATTTCTACAAAGATGTAGATAACTTAGTCGAGCACATTCAATCCCACATTTCTGCTTTGCGTTTGTGTTCAAAGTTGGCAGATGGTACCAAAGGAGCTGTGCAACAAGGTTTGGCTAATATGCCTACATCCGTGTGTCCTATTGTACAAGGAAAAGAGCATTTGATAAAAAAGAATGAACTGAGCCAAGCTTTTGAGCCTTTATCAGACAGGGATGAGTTACTGCTTAGTAGGCTGGAGTGCCAAAGAATTGGAAAGAAAGATGACTCAAATGGGAGTCATCGGGTGTTGGATCAAGGTGAGAATGACTTGTTGGATGATATGATGAGCCAAAGGAGAAGGATTCAGCATAATGAGATAGGTCAAACTTGCAAGCATATTGTAAGGAGTAATAGTAGGCTGAATAAAAAGGTAGGTAATCGAAATGTGATTGGCATGGTAGAAGCAGGCAGTCATAAACAAAGTCAAACTACTGGTTGCTATGTTCACGGGTTAAGGGTTCCAATTAACCAGGATGATATCACCAAGAGGCCTCCTGTGCCTGAGAAAACACCGTATGCAATCCCAATAAGTAATGGGGGGAAAGAATCGACACCAATCATAGCAAAATTAAGACCTCCAATACCATCTCAGTCAGCAGGATCCAAGGCTTCGGTTAGGCCGATTACTGATAAGAAAATCCTTGCATATCAGACTCTACCAGGACAAAAAGGTCGTACAAGGATTTTGCGGAATAAGATTCTACATCATCAGCAAGAATCTGAGGAGTCTACTACCTCTGGCACTGGCAGCAGTGACAGTGAGGCTTATTCTTTGCTTAGTAAGGACAGTGCAGCTTCAATATCCAGGAGGTTTGCTCGTGGAGTATATGAAGAAAATTGCTCATCAACTAGCAGTGATTACAGAGATTTTGGTGAATCAGGTGGATTGTATCCTACCAAAACACACAAACCAATCCGTCCCACAATTTCTGAGTCTGAGAAAGCCGAAGTTCAAATGCTTGGACGGCTAAGGAGGTTTAAGAACAAGTTAGGGCTAATTTTTCATCATCATCATCACCATCACCATCATCATCACGGTAATGATCAGGATGACTCCAGGGGTTGTCAAACCAAATCCACATGGAAGCCTTTGCGCAATCTTTTTCATCACAGAAATAGACATGAAGTTCATGATAAATTAAGAAAAGCGAGGGTGAGTAATGTGCCAGTCAAGCATCAGGCAGGGCATTTTCATGCACTAGTGGAAGGATTAATGCAGCACCTTCGGAATCCAAGGAAATCAAAGCCTTCCAAAGGTCGGATTGGGTGGCTAGGAAATGACCAACACGGCCATAGAAATAGGAAGGTGAAGAAATTACATTGGTGGCAGATGTTTATGCGCCAAGGCGGAGTAAAACTATCCAATAGAAGGCGTGTCAAGATAGGGTTTATGAGTAAAAAACAGCAGCTTAAGCCACCGAAGTTCAGGTAGCAACAACAAAGCATGGTGCCTAGCTGTGGTTGGCATTGTTTTAAGTTAGGTTCATTTCACTCCAATTGATTGCTTATTTACACAATTGTCTTTATTCAACAAGTTTGATATTATTTCTGTGCTTACCAGTCTGATCTGACTCCTCCTTTAGCTTCTTCACTTCATGTATAACCCATCCGTTCTTAAGTTTTTACAGCTGATATAAGTTGGCACACTTTGTTTTCTATAGGAGTCATCTATGAAACAAAAGAAAAAATTTTTTTTTTTGCCTTTTTAAGTGAACTTAAGTTAGATTGGTGGATGATATTAACTGGGTGACACTATGTATTGAAAATCTTTTCTCCTAAGGTAAAATTTGTGTCAATTTTGTTTTGAGGGAAGGTGTAAGCATACCGGCATGTAGTATGTATGGTATGCGTGTAGTATGTATCCTATATGTAAAGTTTGCAGATGTAGGATCTGCTTTGGATGTCACGTCATTTTTTGTTTTTTATTTTCTTTCTGTTTTATATCTTGTTTTTAGCTTTTTATACTTTTTATTATATTTAATAAATGGTTTTTAAAATTATTTAAAAAATATAGATTTTTTTAAGATTTATTTCCCTAGCCAAAATTTTTTTTTTTTTTATTGCAACCCACTTTAATATTCAATATTTAATTTTTTTCTCTTCCTTTTTCCTTTTTAAAATTTTTAAGTTTTAAATTTTTATGTGGGAGACAAATGTTACCGAAGGTATTCCATGCGTTTTCTTCCTTTTTTTACTTTTTTTTTTTTTTTCATTTTTTACATATTTGATAATTTTTTTTGATTTTTTGTTATACTCGCTTGATTTCATATGCTACTTGTAAGTAATTTGATTATTTTTATTTTTTTATATTTAAAAAATATTTTGAATATTTTAAAAAATTTTAATATAGGTCTATTTGATATTATTATTAAAAATATATTTAATCTTTTTTGTTATTTTTTATTTGATAATTAAAATATATATATATATATTATTGGAAGTATTGACGTTACTCTAGATTTGATATTTTTCCTTTTCTTGGTCCTTTCTTTTACATTTTTTTAGGTTCCATGATATAAAATTTTCAATAAAAGCTAGTCATTTCTAGTGTCGCATGGAAACTCTTTTTTATTTTTTATTTTTGCATTTTATCTATTTTTTTATATATTTTTTTTAATTTGATTTTTTTTAAAAGAAATCCAATAAATGTGTACATGTGGCACTTTATTTTTTTTTTATTTTTCACCTATTATTTTTTTATTTTTAATTAGACAAAAATTTGTACCAAAATAAAGTGGTAAATAAAATTTTGAAAGTTAATAAAGGTACATATGACAAAACAATACGCATTTGTTGAATTTTAATTCGAATATGAGTTAAAAATATTTTGTCTTGTCTGAATAAAATTTTTTTTTATTATTTATTTAAATTTAATTATATATATTAGATTAATAAAATTAGTATTTAATAACTTAATTTAATCTATGTGATATCTCCATTTGGCTTCATTTTTTTTTACTTTTTTTCTTTTGCCATTTCTTTTGTTTCTTTAAAAAAGTTTTTGATTTTTTTTAAACTAAATAAATTTTACAAAAAAAATCAATGAATATAAAGATGATAAAATAACTCATATCTAATAGATTTTCATACGGTTCGATCTCATACATGTGGGTTTTTAAAAAAATTCGAATTCATATTGACATTTTTCTTTTTTTTTTTTTTTTTAAATTGGCATCAGGCCTTAATGGGTTTAAGGAATTTTATCTTGTCTCAAGTGTGTGTGTATGTGTATATAAAGTTATATTTTAATTATTTGTTTTATTTCTTATTATTATATTAATAAAATTATTATTTAATATCTTAATTAATAAAAATATTATTTTATATATAATTAAGATTTAATCAATCCATCAATTATATAAATTTGAATTATAATATGGATGATAAAAGAACTCATATTTGATTGATTATGATCTAACTCGATTTGATAGGGGATGATTTTTTTTTCTTTTTTGCTTTTTTTTTTCTAAATTTTTTGCATTTTCTTTTTTCATTTATTGTTTTTATTAGATAAATTGTATAAGAAAATAATAGCAATAGAAGTATTTACGTAGCATCACATTTGTTTATTCCTTTTGTATTTTTTGGTTTTCATGTTTTTTTAATTAGATCAATTTTATAATAAAATGAGTCAGTTGATAACGATGACAAAATAATCAGTATCCGATATATTTTTATCTGTCTCGATATAATATGGGTGTTTTGGTAAAAAATCAATATCGAGTTAAATTGAATTGATTTTTTTTCTTTTATAAAAAGTAGGTATAAGTTAAAAGTATATTCAGGATATTCTGTCTTAAGTCATATCGTGATATATATATATATATATATATATAAAAGTATATATTTATTGTATATTTAATTTTATATTTATATATATTATATTAATAAAGATGTTATTTTACTTAATTTAAGATATTAACATTTTAAACAAAATTTGAAAATCGACATAACATTTCATAGGTCTTTTTTTTTTCTTTTTTTCCTTTTTATTGTTTATTTATTGTAATTTTTTATTAATAAGTTATTATTTAATATTTTAATTTAAAAAATTAATATTTTACATTCAATTGGGATATCTACATAGTTTCTAAATAAACAAAAATTTTCCTTTTTTCTTTGATCTTTTCCTTTTTTTTGTTTTTATATCTTTTTCTATTAAATTAATTTTGTTTAAAAAATTTGTATCTAATGGTTTTTCATCCATTCCAATATGATAGGTGTAGACACCCAATTTGGTCTAAGTTCGGATTAATTGGGCCTGATCCAGATGGGACAAATTAGCTCATTTTATTTTTATTTTCATTTTTTATTTTTTTTATTTTTTTTGGTTATCTGTTCTGAATTTTATTTTTATTTTTTAATTTTTATTCTAGAAGATGATGAAAAAAAAAAGAAAAATTTATCGTGAATTGTGGCTGGTAGAATTGAAGTGAGATTCAATTTATTTTTTGGTAATCCTATTCAAAGAGGGAATTAGGGTCAATCAGAAACTCTTCTGATTGAACCCTATAAATAACCTGTGGATCATATACAAAAAAAAGAACACACACGAAACAGAAAGAAAAATCACAAGACACAAAAAGCAAACAAAAGAAAAGAAAAAAAAAAGGTATTTAGAAGGTGTAGAACTAGTTTAAGCTTTTTAGAAAATTTTTTGAATTTTTGGTGTTTTTTTTTCTAGAAAATTTTTGAAAAATTTCAGATTCCATTAAATTTTTTGAGGAAATTCAAGTTTTTCAATGACTTTTTTGGTGAAAAGCCTAGTTTTCAGTGATAAAACCAAAAAACCAATGAGAATTCTACTGATATTCTTTGTGTTTAGAGATAGACGTGGAGAAAACTGATGGGAAGACAAAGAAAATGGTGAAGCATTTGGCGAAAATATTTTTTTTTGCCTTTTATACTACTTGAAAATGATGCCATTTTGGGGTAGCTGAAAATGGATAGGATTCGTGCGTCACCCAAAATCTGACCCGACCTGTAGCGCTTCAACCCGTTTACCTTTTTTTGCTTAGTCGTTATTGAGTCGTTAAGCTGAGTCGTGTACCAAGTCATCTAGCTACTTCTGTCTCTCGAGTCGCACTTCCATCACGTTGAGATGAGCCGTTCTAAGGTTTTTTATTTTTTATTTTATTTTTTTGTTATTTATCTATTAATATGATTTTTTTTACCAATTTATCTATGGATTAAATTGAAATCATTTATTCATTTAATTAAATATTCTTCAATTTTTTGATCTCTTTAAAATAAAAATTTCTAAAAAATATTTTTGAGAAAAAGTTGAAAGTACTAATTGTCCTTCAAAATAAAATTTTTCAAAAAAACATTTTTAAGAAAAAAAATTAAAAGTATCAATTTTCCTTGAAAATAAAAAATAAAAAAAATTTCAAAATAAAAATAGTTTTAAGGAAAAGTTGAAAGTATCAATTTTCCTTGAAAATAAATTTTCAAAAAAAGCATTTTGAAAAAAAGTTGGAAGTACCAATTTTCCTTAAAAATAAAATTCTAAAAAAAAAAAAAAGAAAACCTTAAAATGCTTTAAGAAAAAATTGAAAGTATCAATTTTTCTTGTATAAAAGTATGAGTTTTTTCTAATAAAACACAAAGAGATCTATATCAAAAGTTGAATCATTATTCCTTTTGTCTTTTTTTTTCTTTGAAAAATTTTTAAATGTTAAATAATCCGACGATGGAGTCTCTGCAAGAGAAACAATAGTTTTCTTGTATACTTTTAAGTTGAAAATTTTTTTTTAAATTTTTTGCCAAAAGTATTGGAGTTAATTAAGGATAATTTCAATAATTAATTACTTAGTAATTTTTAAAGCTTATTAGATAACACGAAATTAAGCTGATACCATTTTTCGATGGGCGTTGTGAGGATGTTATAACCTTCCTCACATGTAACCTTACCCCCATACCTAGTTCTGGTTTCGCAGACATTAAATTTATCTTTTAGAGATACCTAAGTCGAACTTAGGATTTCTCTTTAAAATGGATAGATTTAGTTAGGTGACCAATCGCATCTAAACAAAAAAGATTGGTGGCGACTCATCAAGTCAATGTCTAGCGATAGATCTCCAAATCTAGACGTTATGACAATAAGAAGAAATTTTTTTAAATCGAGATAGAGTTAAGATGAATCAAGTTTTTTTTATAAGATATGAGATTGGGTCAAAAATGTATTTAGGGTTTTTTGTCCCAACTCATTTCAGGGTATTTATAAAAGTATATATTTTATTATTAATTTAATTTTATATTTATATATATGTATTATATTAATAAAACTATTATTTGATAATTTAACTTAAAAAATCAATATTTTAAACTCAATGGTAATGTTCATATAGCATCATCTATGAGCTCATTTTTCCATTTTTCCATTTTTTTATTTGTTATTTTTGTTTTTGTTCTTTTTTACTTTTTATGATTTTTGGTTTTGGATTTTTATTTTTTATTAAATATATTTTGTGAGAATAGTAAATTTTGAAACTTATATCAAAATAATAAAAATTACAAATTATTTTAAATAATCTTAAAATATTTATTTTAATTAATAAAAAATTAAACTCACAACATCGTGTGAATTTATTTCTAGTATAAATAAATGTTGCTTTCAAGTAGAGCCTTCCTCAAATTGAAATTTAGATTCATTATTAAATTGAAAATTTTGTTTTAACCAACTAACGAGTTGCATGATTTGTTCATAAAGTATTAAATTTCTTATTTCAAAAATAAATTCAATCTTTGGCACTTTTTAATACAATATATATATGTATATATATATATATAAACCCGTACATAAACCTGTGCATTGCTACAGTATATAGTTATCTTATGTTGTATTAACAGTAATAGTTAAAGCTTTATATAAAAAGATCAAATAAACATATTTAGCAAACATTGTACGAATATATTTTCATAGAATAAAGTTGTTTGATAACATAAATAGTAAATTTTAACAATTTTTAACGTAATTGACATAAACACTAATGTCTATAATATCATATAGATAATTAATATTCTTATAAAGTATTTAAGTATACAAACCAGTTTGATGTCTGTAAAGATCTTCTTATTCCTGAAAATGAATAAAAAATATTTTTATAAACAATTGAAATTAATTTGTTTGAATGTATTAGACATGTTATGTAAATTATTTTTTAATGATAGTATATAAGTAAGATGTGGCTCTTACCTTTTCATGTAATGTTTATTTAAAAGTAGGTTCTCTGCCTTTCCTATTTAACAAAACAATAAAGAACATTATTGTATTTAAAATTTTTTTTTAAAAAATAAAATGGTTTAATAGTAGCGTACCTTGTTCTTGGTTTCTTAACTGGTGATTCATCATCAAACAAATCAATTAGAAGGCAATATCTGTAGTTGAATCGAATATATTTTTAAGCAAGACATCTTTCTTTTTATTTTGTGAAGGCTTTGGTGGTGGTAACATTATAATGAATGTTTTTGTTTTGGTTTCATTGAGTTGGAAAACAATGTTGATGGAATATTGAGGTTCTGATTTTTCAATGGCATGCCTTCTCTAATTCTTTTAATGGTTTAGAAAGTGTAAAAGGGTTTCCATTTGCCATAGCTATTAGACTCATCATTATTTTATGAACCAACATCTTTTCAGGATTACTAAAGAACATGAATTGTGTAATTTTAGTATGATCTTCAACCATTATAGGCAATTTGCCCATGTAGTGTAATTGTATTTGGTTATTTAAAAACATTTAAGTTATAGTTTTTTTTTTGTTTGTCATACCTGGGAGATAGTACTCTTTCACCATGTTGATTGCACCAAAATTCACCATGACATGGTATTCCAGTACTTTATGTACATTTATTACATGAATTATAGAACCAACCTTGGGTTGCATCAAAGTTAAGGGTCTTTGTTTCACATGTAAACTTTGTGTTCTACAAATTTTCAAATGATATATCATTATTGAATAAAAATATATTTTAATTTTTTTTATAAAATGAGATAGAGTAATATGCCATTGCTTTAGTTGGTTTTAATTGCAATAGTTCTTCAATTGTCTTTACATTCTTTTTTTTTCTTTTTTTTTGTGAAAGTCAAGGTTCAATGTTAAGTTGTAAAAGCTCAACTTTATTTTTTGGACTATTGCACCTGTTCGTTTTGTTTTAGATGTATTGTAAACAATGCAAGAACTTATTTGTAAATTGTATATAATTTCTATTTATACGTAATGAACATGTTTTTTTAATTCATGTGCTTTTACAATATCAGGATTAGTTATGATTTTTGAAGTTGAGCAAGTTGAAATGGATATCTGGCCTGTATTACATATTGTGTATATTAATCGAGATTAGAGTGAAAATATTAGTTTGATAATGTCTTAGTTCAATTTGTTAAAGATAGTAAAGAAACATATTTACTCATCAATTTTGTTACAGTCATTGATGCAAAGAGTATGATATGGCTTTCTTAACTGCCTATAAGTTGTTCATCAAAAAATTGATTTGCAAATTCTCTCAAAAGTGTCACCTTAATGATATCATTCTTATCAAATAAAAGTCATAATCAATAATATTGAGCATTCTATGTTAAAGTTAATAAAACATTTTAAAGACATGTGCTTCGAGATTTGATTTGAAGGTTCCTCTTTTCAACTTTTTCTTGTCTTCAATAAAGGTTTTTTTCCAACTTTCCCTCTGCTAACCAATATTTTAATTATATATGTATTTGGAAAATAAATGGTTTTATATGGAATCAATTGGAATATAATAGTAGTAATGTATCTTTTTTCTATGTTTTTGAAAAATTACCCGATAGTGTTTCATGCCTTTTATTTCTAGCTTCCAACTTATTAATTTCAACAAAGTTGTAATGGTATGTAGGGAAAGTAATAGATATTTTGGCTGATTTAACTATCTTTGTGGTTCTAACAAAAGTTATTGTACAAGAATTGAAAACCACATTGTAGATTTTCTTTCTTTGACCAATGTAAAAGTTAGAGATAAGAAAAACTTTATCTTCCTCAAGAGTTTTTTCATATGTTGGCATGCCAGCTGGTTTTATTATTCTTTGAATGGCATTGTTCTATTTAAGAATGGAACGATTCATTACAATAGTGCGTTAATTGCATTTGAATTGATAATGCAACTTTGTTGCTTGAAAATAAATGTCTAATGATTAAGATATTGTTATGTTTCAAACTTAGTCTAATCTAAATTTAATTCAGGATGTATTTGGATTTCTTTGTTGGGGGAAATAATTTTATATTTAAATCCTAAGATTATTCCTACCCTATTTTTCATTTCTTTTACTTTCTTGCTATGATAGGATATAATATTGTGGCTCATACCTATATTACAATATCTAAGCTTCATTATGTAATAGTAATTGTAAGATAAATTTACATCCTTTAGTATTCATTAAGGTTAAATATTTTTAAGCTATTCAAAATGTAGGAACAATAGATTTGTTTTGTTTTTTTTTATCTAATTTTAGTAAGAAGCAATTGAACATATGGTCATGAATATGATAAAAAAAGCAATTACGAATTTACCTGCTCATTGATTGCTAGGAAGTTATGGCTTATGATGAAATTTTTGCTCTTAGGTTAATTGACTTCCATATCCTAAGTATTTTCATTTCAATCATACATTTTTGGGTCTTATTGTTAAGTTTAGAGATTAAGAGGCATATCATTCTTCTCATAACCTTTGTTATATGCATTAGTAAATGTATTTTGGTAAAGTTATTAACTGAAAAAATAGCAATACATATGCTACCTTTAAACCAATATATTGAAAGATCATGTAAAAGAAGTGTAATTATTTTATAGTGTTTTTACATACTTATGTTGCTAGTATACTAAAATGAAAATTGTTTTCTATTTTGCACTTTTATCTAGAAACCTGTTAAACAAAAAATTATAAGAACTTTTATTAGTTAGATGGTAAAAATAGCTATTTAGTCATGAGGTTAACATTGATTGAAGATATCATTTACATATAAACAAAACTTTTATGAATCATAAGCTACTTTTTGTTTGAAAATTTTTTTCATATGATAGCTAATTACATTTATGCTTGTAACAAATTTTCAAAGATTTCAATATAGGCAACATTTTAAGTTTTAGTTCTATTGCATTACATTTCATGTTCAATCAAAATTTTTAGTCTTTTATAAGAAGTCATTCTTGAAAGTGCAAAATATAACTATCCATAATTGAAATAAGTTTAGGTAAGTATAGGCCAATAAAGTCTGATGTCTGCCCTTAACTTCTATTGATAATAATAGCATATGCCAATCTTATAAAGAATTATTTTCTTTTGAAAACAAATGGCCATTTTTGCTTTTTAGTTATTATTATTATTCTTGGAATGAAAACTTTTTCACTTATGTTGCTGCCACTAATGATTCTACCTTTAATAACATTGCTAGTTAGATGTGTAATTATAAGTCTAATTCCATTACAAAGGCCTAAACTCTAGTTGATATTCCATATGATCATGATAATTGAACCTTTTTTTCAAAGTAAGTTCATGTTTTTGAATATCGAAAAAGGTTAATGAATTAAGGAATTCATATGGATATAATAAATCATCATTTGTTGTGTTGCTAGATTCCAGAGATATTGAATCAAAATTGAGATAAGTTTTTGATTCTCCAAGCAACCAAGACAAAACATGCTTGTTTATTGTGTCAACAGTCTTATTATATGGTGCAACAATAGCTTTTTGTTTGAGATATGTGTTGTCAACATAGCTAGTAAAAAAGTTATCATAAATGGTACAGCAGATAGCATGGATTGTATCATTTGAATGAACTTTTATAAAATGATTTCATAGGATTCATCTAATTATCTTGATCGTGGGGTATCATTGAGAAATACAAATTCATGTTATTAAAAGATTTCTTGCAATTATTTCTAATATGAAATGAGTCAATTATCCACTTTGGTATCTTATTGAACAAAAATAGTGATATTGTTCTTTTATTAATTAAGACTTTTAGATATTTTAAAAGTATATGATCATTCAATAAAAAAGGTTTCAATTTTTTCAAATGAATGATTTGAAATCATATTGATTCTAACAACTGATTGTAGAATCAACCATTCAAATCTTTTAATTCATAGATGTGGATTTCAAACCTATGAATGGGGATATTCTTGAAACTTACAAAGAAAAAAAGAAGTGAGTTAGATGAAAGAGAAGCAACTTGGACAAAAGAAAAGAAATTACTTAAAAAAATATTTTTTATTGATAGCCTCAAACTAATCAATCAAATATTAATTAACACCTAAACCTGAAGATGTTCTAGAATTTTTTTGGTGTGTTTGCTATTATTGAATTAGATATACAAAGTGTTATCACATAGTTATACATATACAATGTCTTTAGATTTGTTTCTTCCCACAAATGACTCTATACTTGAAATTAATTCTGTATCCATCTTCACCATATGAGAAAAATAATGGATATTATAGAGCCATGTATAGAGGGTGGAGGTAACTAATACATTGAAAACCTTCAATCTTATGTTGGATGATAATATCATGTTGGTTGGTTAACTCTTCTAAGTTTCTAACTATTAATTTGGCAATCTTAGAGGTTGTTGGTGCATTGTAAGTTCAACTTGATTCAAACCTATGGCCTAATAATTTTAGCCAAACATGGGGTATTTTTGAACATATTTATTCTATCTCTAACCATTCTAAAAACTTTAACAACTTCATTATGCTTATCTAGCATTTCTAGCAAACCCTTAACTAAGTTGTCATAAACCATTCTGTGATTTTCATCAAAATTTAATGCTGGTTTTTTATTTTTAATTTCATGGTCCTTGCAATAAATGTATAATTGTGCAAACTGTGATCTACTTCCTTGTGTTGGGATTAAAAAACTAAGTCTATGATAGTTTTGACCACTTATTCTAAAAACAAACAGGCTTGGTCTTATATTTATTAAACGATCAACTTTGCATCTAATGAAGTAAATTGAAACATAAAATTATAAACGTTAATTTTGTCTCTAATGAGGAAACTTGATAGCATAATTCAAAATTAAAAAAATGATCTAGGAAATGAAGAGTTAACTTAGGTGTTGGTAGGTGAGCATGACGCTCTTTACAACAAATAGGAGAATGTTGGATTTTCAGTTTGTTAATTTATGTCGACTTTTTCTTTGTACCACATAAGAGCCTTACAAAATGGACACATACATCTAGGGCTTCGGTAGTTTGAAGGTTCGGAATAATTTCCTAAAGTTAATAAGTGTTTAGCATTAATATCGGATTTATTGTTTTGTATAACAATGTCATATTGTTTTGACAAACATAGTCTTTTGATTTAAGACTATTGCATACTTACTTGTAACAAGTTGGTGTCTTTCCTGTTCAAGGTGTTCTACTCTAGGAGCATTTCTATTAGGTTCATTCCCCACAAAAGTTTTAAGAAAAATGTATACTAATTGAAATATGAATTATTTTTGTATCTTTATATCATAAGTAATATCTGTTTCAAGTAAGGTTCTCTCATTTAAATGATTCGACTATTTGTTTTACGTTGTTCTATTCCCGTATTCAATGGTGAATTAAATATGGGGTTATCAATAGCCCTAAATTGAAGCAATTTTGGATGTTCACTATTCCTTTCAACTTGAACTGAAGGTACTATCCTGAATATTGCTCTTTTAGACATCATATTAGATGATGAAGGCTATTTTACTTGTTTTCTTTTTTGTCTCATTTTCTTTAATCTAAAAGCCTTATTCTACCTAGCTTGGTGTTGTAATTTGTGTCTATTCTGTCAAGAAATTGTAAGATAAAACAAAAGGCATTTAGCATAAAAATAGCATGACTTTTAATATATTAACTTTTAGTGGATGACATAAAAATTGGAATCAAGATCAAAATGCTGAAGAACACAAATAAGTTAATTTAGGGATCAAAACATAAATGAAGTTTCAAATCATAGGAGATCAATCTAACAATGACTTCATTAAGCAACCAATAATTCATGCAAAATAAATGGTTTAACTGTGACAAAATATGCTCGACAAAATATACAGCCTTCAAGATTTGAAACAAACAATCTCTATTAAAAAAGATTCAAGGAAGAGTTCATATTCGTAGCCATAACAGAGTAGTTAAGGGGTCGCTTGGTATTGTTGTTAGTTTTATGTTTTATGTTTTTGAAATTTTTGTTTTTTTTTTATTTTGTTTAAAATTCTAAAAACAAAAAACATGTTTGGTTAAATTATGTTGTTGTTAGAGTACAAAAACTGAAAACATAAAATATGTTTAGCAAGTTTGAAAAATTAAAATATAATAATTATTTTTATTCTATAATTTAATAATGTGGAACATTTGATATAATATATTAAAATTATATATTATTGATATTTAACACTTTAAAAAATTGATATATTAAAATTTTTTATTTACAATAATAAATTGATCATTCAAATATAAATAAAGCATTATAAAAATGGAATTAAGAGTTCAGAACTAATTAAAATTTAAATTTATACGGAATTTAATTAATTATAGGTTCACAAATCTAATACTTTTTATATATTATAAATAAAATAAAATACAATTAAATAACAATTAAAAAAATAAAATGCTTAATGAGCAAGCAAATAAAGATCATACCCGATAGACAACAAAATCCCTAAAGAACAATGCTTAAAAGAGAAATTGGCTTGACTAAAAAAAATGGATTGTAAAAGAAAATTAAAGTTTGGTCTAATGGCTTTCTCCACTCCTCTGTTCTCATTTCTTTTCTTCCTTTATTCTTTCACGGTGGTTTTCTCAACTTCTCACTTGCCAATTTATTGCTCAAAACCACTTGTTTTCCAACAATGATAGGATGACCAGCAACAAAGAGTTTGGGTAAGAGATTTGAGGATTTGAAAATGTAGATTGAGACGAGAGCTTGAAGGTGGTGAAGAAGAAGATGCAATAATGGCAATGTAGCAAGAAAAATTGTACGAGTTTCTTTAACAAAAGAGAAAGAAAAAGTCTGAAAATGAAATAAATGTCATTTACGAGAATCGAAGGCAAAACCTCATTAAAATGTACTATTCATCCCGTGTTTTTGGCCAAACTTGTTTTGAAAATGTTTTAGAAATTGTAGGAAACATCAAATTGTTATTTCCTGTAATTTTCAAAACATTTGAAAATATTGTTGCAGGTTTTATAAAATTGAAAACAAAATCACTCCTCTAAAAAGTTTTTCTATTTTATTTTGTAAAATTTTCAAAACAAAAACATAAAACTGAAAGCAAAAACATTACCAAACGTAACCTAAATTGCTTATAAATGAAATTGGATGAAATCAACTACAAACCTACGAAGGTTATTGATTTAATATTCAGATACGTTGAATCTGAGGTAAAGAAATTTGCAAACTGATTGGAATTATTGAAGGAAATCAAATGACTGTTCAGATGGATTGAAAGCATTTAAGAGGATTAAAGGGTTGATTTTTTTTTTTAAACAAATATGTAGATGCATTGCAGGCTTCCAGAAAATTAAGCTTAAGATGGGTTTAACGTAGCTGATGTGGTACCTCTGGTGATATGGCTGAAGAATTCAAAAACGTCCCCCCTACTTATTTTTTTCAAAAGCCAAGAATCCTTCATTTTTACACCCAAACTGATTGGAATTATTGCAAACTGATTGGAATTATTGCAGGAAATCAAATGACTGTTCAGATGGATTGAAAGCATTTAAGAGGATTAAAGGGTTGATTTTTTTTTTTAAACAAATATGTAGATGCATTGCAGGCTTCCAGAAAATTAAGCTTAAGATGGGTTTAACGTAGCTGATGTGGTACCTCTGGTGATATGGCTGAAGAATTCAAAAACGTCCCCCCTACTTATTTTTTTCAAAAGCCAAGAATCCTTCATTTTTACACCCAAAAGTTAAAAACTCTTCAGATGGTTTTTAATTGAAAAAAATAAAGAAATAAATGCACGATAAGCCTATGGCTAGAAGAAAAGAGAAATGGGATAATGGATGAGCTTGACATACGTAATAAAGGAGAGATGGAGCTGACGTGGGATAGCAAATGAGTTGACATGGAGCTTATGTGACACGTTATCGTGTCACAATTCTAGGCAGCAGAAGATGAATATATATATATATATATATATATATATTTATGATTTTGTTCCAACATAAAATATCTTTCAAGATGTTAACTTTGTGTTCTCGAGATGATAAGTTCAAATGCCACCCTTCGCATAGAGAGCGCATAGAGAGCACAGTTAGTAGCAAGGAGGATTTATACCAGGGTCGAGGAAACAATTGCCCTCAAGGCTCTAACCAAGTTTAAAGAAAATTTTTAGCAGCAGCTACAAACCGTTGTAGTTAAAAAACGTGCGTATGGAGAACCGAAAATATATAGAAAAGGGCTTTCAAGGCGTGCTCTAAAGTGTAAATGCTACTGCTTTTTGGGTTTATTACACTTTGGGTTGGACAATTTTAAAATATAATGAAACAGATCATTTAAATATTGTCCTGCTTCTTAAGGCTTCCAATTGTAAGTTAGTTCGTATGCTCTTTTGCAGAAAAAAAAAAAAATCCCTTGCGTCAGCCTAATCTCATATATATATTTATTTATTATTACAACATACATGGATACCATATATACATCAATATGAATAGTTTTTTTGAATGACACAAGATAATATTAATTAAATATTATTCAAAATAATCAAATATTTGAAAATTTTAAATTAAATCGTATTAAATATTCAAATATTGATTTGAATTTAAATGCATTTTTATCTAGATATATCTAAATCCATTAATATACTAATCAAAATGATAAAAAAATCAAAAACTTTTTTATATATGATCTCTTTAGGTGTGGTCTATGACAAATATTAATTTAAGTTTAAATTTATTTTTAATTCAAAAATATTTAAATCTATTTTTTAAATTTAAAATTATATATATATATATATATATGACATTTCTTGCTCTTACTTGAAATCTATGCACATCCCTACGTTGTAATTAACTATCTTCATGGTCTTTTTCTTTACAAAAAATTAGTTCCGTTTCAGGTAATATATTGTTTTTCACTTGAATAATATTTTTCTTTTTATGTTTCATATGTTAATGCATCTAGGTTTTGATCAATCTTTTTTATTTTTATGTTGTGGTTAAGTATCTTTAGTTTGTAACTAGAAATGGTAACTTATCGTGTTAAAGAAGTTGTTTATTGACGAGTTTACCACTATTTGACCATGTGGTGCGTCGTTGGTGTAACAAGGTAGTGGCTCATATAACAGTAGTAGAGGAATTTTATTGAGAGAAAGAAATAATAGAAGTTTTTATCAGTATTTGATTTTGAAGATGCAGATAATGCTGAACTAAATTGTAATTGCAAAAGGGAATGATAGTTTTATTTTTTTAGGTCATCAATCCAATGTTAGTTGAATGATAATTTTACTATGACAATGATCACGGTCACAAGTTCTTTTATTTTTTTTTTGACAGAAAAAATATTTTTATTTTTTATTTTTATTACAAAAGAATCAAAATGGTCAATTTAACTACCACTTTTATTCAGATTTGTCTTAATTTATTCACAATTATACATCATGTTTTTGTTTTCTAGGTTAGTTTCCTTTTTTTTTTTTTTTCTTGATTTAATTACTTTGAGTTACATTGTATTGCCACTTTAATAGTTTTTAATAGGCATTGTCCAAATCTAGTTCTATTGCTTAATTGCCCATTATTGAACTACTTTCAACTATTAGTAAAAAATTTTCTACGTATTGATCATGACTTTATAACTATCGACAGTATTTTAAAGATCATAATCATTAAATTTGATCATATTGCATATTCTTTATATATAGAAGGTAAAAATATGTTTTATATATAAACTCGGTGCTTACTTAAATTCTTCTTTTACGGTGCTCACTTAAAATTTGAGAATTTTTTTAAGAATCAGTGCTTACTTAAATTCCATTAACTATAGAAGTAAGGACGAATTTTATTTAAAATCTCTTTAAAAAAAGCACCAGTTCTTTTTAATACCTAAAAAATAAGCACTGCATTTTATGGAATTTAAGTTTCAAAATATTGGCATGGATGAAAAATGAGTTATTAGTTTTACTATTTTATAATAAAAATAAAAAATTTTTATGGGTAAGTGTCCTCATATGTCCAATGATATTATCTAGATCATTAGATATATATAATATTCTAGACATTGTATTTTAAAATTTTAAAATATCACATGTAGTGGTATATTATTTTTTAAAGTAAATTTTTAATAATTCTGATATGTCTTTTAAAATCTAAAAATCTTAAATGTAGTGATATATTATCTTTTAAAATGGATTCCCTAATAATTTAAATATATCTTTTTAAATTTAAAATATCAAATGTAGTTTTATATTTAAAGATTTTATAATAATCTTTAATTATCTAATTAATTTTAAGTTTAAAAATACTAAAAATCACATATATAAAACAAATAATTTAACAAAACTCTCAAAATAAAATTTATTTCTATGCTCTCTTTTTCCACCTTTACGTAAGCTTTTTCATATCTACAAGGTAAAAAGTTATAGAGGCATACATACATATATATATATATATATGTATGTATGTATGTATGTATGTATATATATATATACATACATATATTCTTTTTTAAATGCTGCTGTTGGATTTTATTTTTATTTTAGAACTTTAATATCAATCAACTAATCATTTTATTCTCTCAAATCAATTTTAACTTTTTGATTGGGTATCAATTCCCTTGGTTTCTATATGCTTATTATTGCTTAGCTTACATCCTTATGATGATGTGATCGTTATTAAAAATTGTACTACAAAATTTGATCATAAAGAACAATCCATTTGACTATAAAAAAAAATGGCTTTTCAAAAAAATAGGCTTTCACGTAAACAATCAGAGTTAAAAATGTTTGCCTATGTGAAAAAAAAAGACTGACACAAAAGCTATATATTTAGATTTTAAGATGTTTATCAAATAAAGAAGCTCCTCAAATTTAGAGTGACACAAACAATTCATATATGAATATTATAAGAGTAAATAATAGTTCTTATAAAGACCAATCAGCTAGACACATTCCCTTTTGCAATCACAAATTTAAAGTCTTCTCTACCCTTCTCTTCTTCATATGTTGTAAAGTGCAAACTTACATAAGCATTTTTTTTTTCTTTTGCAGGTGTTTATAATAGATTTTTTGCCTTTAGCTTTGTCTTTTTTATTGTTTGGTACTCATTTTGTTCTTTATCCAAAATAGCTTTACGTCCTTGTAATGACATTGATATTCTTTTTTAAATCTTTGATATATATTTAAAAATTTTTTTTATCAATATATTTTATTGCTTAGGCTAAAGATATAAATATTGAGATTTTATAGTAGGCTTTTTACATTGGCTAACATAATACCTTTCAATAAATTTTATAATTACTGACACGATTTTGCAATTGTTTTTTCAATAATTCTTATTAGCATTATAATATGCCATTTTTTTATCCATCAAACTATACTTATCGTGTACCAAAATCAAGATATTAATTAAAGGAAAATTGTAAAAAAAAATTATCTGCTTTCCTTTTTTATTTAATTATTACAAACAATTTCATTTTTAATTTAATTTTCTAAAAACGATTTTATTGCTCTTTTGAAGTATTTTTTTTCAATATATTTTAAAATTTTCATTCATTACATATAATATAATTTAATTACCTGACCATAAACATGACCTACCCATGGATTGTCCAAAAAATATATATATATATATATATATATATATATATATATATATATATACAAGCAAGAACATCGTTTGCACTCACTTAAATAGTCAAATATGCTTCGAGTTTCTCAGTAATAGATTCACACCCTTGAATATGAGAACAATGGACAATTATAACCTGTAAAATAAAATATATGTGTTCAATGGAAAACGCATATACAAAATAGAGTGATTATCCAAAGTTGCGCCTTTGTCATTTTTAGGAGTTCTAAAGTTTCGTGCTTGACAATATTACCCATTTTTTTTATTTTTATTCTTTCGATCTAGGGATTTCATAGTTTGATGGGATATTTGGAAATTCCAAAAAGCCAATGTGTCGTAGTTGAAGAACCAAATTGTAAAGGAAATAATTCAACTAAATTCATTTTATAGTTCAATAAGCTTTTATGAAAAGAAAATGAATCATATAGAGTTAATAGGTGGTTCATATATCTTTGAAGTAGAACTTATGATTACAAATTTTTTATGCAAGTTCAAGTAAGATTAATAGTAACGTATATTCAAGAGATACTTTATGTAAAGGAGAGTTGATATTAAAAAAAAAAAAACCAAAAAGTAAATAGTTTAACTAATTTAATTCAAACCTTTTGATGACAATATTTTAATTGTTTAAAATTTAATACTATTACTTACTCTAAATTTAAAATTAATTAATTTGAGTTTTTATAGATACACAATAAAAATTAATTTAGCAAACCTTAGATGCTAAAAATTAAGATATTATTAAAACTCCTGCAAAAAATATGATATAAATTGAAAAAATAATATTTTGATGCTGTACTTCATTATTATTCTTTTTGATATTTTATTCTTTTTTAAATATGTATTTTTTATCATATGTTTTGAATTTTATCAAATTATTTAATTAAAAACATTAATTCTATTATAATTTGATATTTTAATTATATTATATGTATTTTATATATTTTTTAAACATTTAAGTGATTAAATAGTTTTAATTTTTATGTTTACACACATTTAAATAAGTAAAGATAATTCCTATATTGCACAGGAAATAAACTAATTAAATCAATACACACTTTTTAAAGAACTAAATTATGCACATATTGTAATTATATGTTGCAATAAAACATAGCTTTTGATATCGCTTAATTACAGGATATTTTCTGTGATTTATCTTAAAACATAATGAATTATTAATTTATTTTAAATAGAGATAACTTAATACATTCATTTTATAATTAATATAAAATAACTGAATTAAAAAAATTAAAGTGTTTAATATGTACTTGAATTAGAATAAAATGAAATAAATTTTAATTTGATTTGTAGTAATAGAAAAATTTTAAATTAATTAAAATTTCATAATTTTATAGTAAAAAAAGTCTTGAGTAAAAGAAAAAATAAAAACAATTAATAATTAACAAAAATAAATTTATTTTTCTTTTAAAATTAATTTAGTAATTAATTCTTCAAGAAGATTAATATAACTTTTACGACTAAAAAACAAAGAAGTTAATATAATTTTTACCAAATCTTAGAAGAATAACAAGAGAATTGGAACGTAATTCAATTCATAGTCTTTTCAAAGCTAGAGTTTCTATGAGATGAGTTATGAGTTTCATTCAGTTTTAAAGGTTCAAAGCATAAGTTATTCTCAAAGTTTTCTCTGGAGTTTTAGTAATTTTAGTTCGTTGTGTTGGAAAAGTCCAAAGTAGTGGTACATGGCTGAGGAATTGAAAGAAATAAAGAGGTTTTTAAACCCAACGGAGGACGAGAAAGCAAGGATCAAACTAGAGGGGGGACGATCACAAGAGGATGAGGAAGATGAAAACAAATGGATGGTCGAGAAACTATTAACCAATCTCCTTTTTAACAAAGAAGTAATGATTGGAACATTCTGAATAATAGGGAATTGTCGACGGAGATGCCAGTCTCCTATCTTGACGAAAACCTCTTTCTAATCAAGTTTGTGACGACAAGCGATAAAGAGAGGGTTATGTAGGGCTCCCCATGGTCTTTTGACAAACACTTTCCGACAATGAAGGATTACAATGGATTGCTGAAAACGGATGAATACAATTTTGACACCGCATTTTTTGGGTAAGGATTCATAGCCTTCCGCTGGGGATGATGAATGGGAAGATGGCAGAACAGATAGGCAATATGATTGGGGTATTTAAAAAACGAATGATAACAAAAACCGAAGTGGATGGGGAAGATCGTTGCGGGTCAGGGTGGAAATCAACATAAAAAAACCTTTAAGGTGGCTCGTAGTGGTGAACATGGTAGAAAGTAAAGAGAACATCAGGGCAAAGATTGGCTTATGAACAGCTGCTAACTTTCTGTTATAATTATGGGCTGTTGGGACACAGGGAATCTGAATATGATGCAAATGAAACAAATCATGAAATAAGGGAAGGATAAAACAATATGTAGACTGGTTACGAGCTTCACCAGCAAAGAAAGGCTACGTGATGGATAAGGAGGGGACATAGCGTCCAAAAAAACATGTTGGGTTTCATTTAAACACGTCGAGTAGTCAAACAACAACAACACATGAAACCGCCAGTGGCAAAAGTCCAAGGAGCAGCCCGCATTTATCGCAGTTATGAACATAATAGTTGTTATCATGATCATTACGTTTATTATTATTATCGTGAATTTTTTTTAATTTTACATAATTTATTAGAAAATATAATAATTATAATTATAATCATAAATTTTTTTTAAATAATTTTTAAAGTATTTTTATGATTTTTTTATTTATATAAAAAATAATATTCATAATTTTTTATCATTATAAGAGTTTTTTATACTCCAAACAACTTTACATTTATCTAGTTATTAATAATATATCTTTTTATTTATAAATATTTTATATTTATGAATTAAAAATGAACAAATTACAAATAAAAAAATTAAAAAGTATAAAAATTATATTCAATTAAGTTTTGATATTAAAACCTATAACCATAAATCCAATGAACCCAAAAACAAAATAAATTGCCAACTTTTGTGTCAAAACATAATATGGATCTGATCCAAGCCCTCTTTTGTTTTTGTAATTTTTTTGTCCTTAATCTTCAAACTATATCGTTTAGTTCTTAGCAAATCCCTAATCCATTTTTCTTCTCTTCCTTCTTTCTTTTCTCATGAGCGGCATCCTTTTCTTCCTTCCTAACCCGAGATGCAACTTTCAGTCCCAGCCATCACCTGCTGTTGCCCCTCCATTCATTGCCTAGCTCGAAACAATCATTCTTTTTTTCCTTTCTCTTCCTTCTTCCCCTTGAGCAGTGCATCTTTTTTTACACTTGAAATCTCACCTCGTTACTTGTTAGTACTTAATCTTAATATGAATTTTGAATTTGAATGAGATTGTGTTTTTTGATTTTTGGTTTTTTTCAAATGAAAATTGAGATTTTTTTTTTCTTTGGATAACAAATAGAGTTGTGGTAATAATGATCTGTTTTTACTGTTATTTACTGTTAGACCGTTTTTTGCGATTGTAACATGATGTTATTGTCATGAATGATATTCTTATCCGATATTTTTTTAATAGCTACGGCAGACATTAGCGTTACCACAAAATAGCAGCCGCACCGTTCTTTAAATCCTTGCAGCCAGGAAATAGCAGATCGGCCGGTTAGAAACAGTGACAATTCTATGACGAGAAGGCTGTGCGTGGAACAACCTAAAAAATTTGGAAGTCAGATTTTGAACGTAACTTCCAGTACGAGATCTAAGGAGATTGTTACTGCTGTTTTAAATTAGGGGGATCTCATCACGAATTTCAGGATACAACTAGCCAGTAGCCAGTGTGATAAAGAAAGTAATTTTCACATTGAACCTAACGTGGGCAAAGATAATGAGATTGTAAAAGTAAAAGCAGCGTCTGGGTAGGATTTCCACTACGGAGAAATAGAAGCAGTTGCTACGTTGGCTAGAGGACCTATAATTGACATGGAAAAAAAAAAAACAAATTGAAGTCTACATAGAGTAGGAAAGCTAGAAATATGTGACAGATCATAGAGGCAGTAAGGCAAAAAGAGGTGAAAAGAAAGGATAGAGAGGAGATGATGGACTAAACATGCATGGACTTGAACAGAAAGGAAAAAAGACAAAAAGATGAATACGGGGTAGACCGGAACAAAAGTGACAGAATGGTGGAGATTAGAGCATGGAACTATTGTGGGTTTGGGAACCCGCAGGCAGTTCGAGATCTTCGAGACATGTTACGGAGAGAAGATCCCCATGCAGTTTTTATAAGTGAAACAAAATTGCATGAAAATAAACTAGATAGAATCAAAAGGAAATGTGGGATGAGATCATGCTTTGGAGTGAGTGCAGAAGGTAGAAGTGGAGGTTTAATGATGATGTGGAGAGAAGATATCCCTCCAAAACTGATGAGCTTTTCGAAAAACCAATTTGATAAGGAGATCGAATGGGAAGCAGAAGGAGCACAGGGCCGTATCACAGGATTCTATGGTGAGTCAAATGCAAATAACAGGCATGTGTCATGGGAGTTGCTTAGGACATTATCACTCCAATCAAACAAAGCATGGATGCGCTTTGGAAACTTCAATGAATTGACGTGGGATAACAAGAAGAGTGAAAAGAGACTTAGGCCTAAACACCAAATGAAAGCGTTCAAAGAATCTGTGGAGGATAGTGGTTTAACTGATATGGGTTTTATTGGTAGGTGGTACTCATTGAAAAGAGGAAGAATAACTGCAACACTCATTCGAGAGAGGCTAGACCGAGCCTTAGCAACTGAAAAGTGGTACACGTGTTTTCCCATGGGAATGGTAAAACACCTAACGGCAGTAGTATACTATCATTGCCCACTGTTGATAGATACCGAGGGGTACAAAGGGAAAAGACGGATAAGGAGACAAAGGAGACGACTCTTTTTTGAAGCTATGTGGACAAAGGATAACGAAAGTGATGATGTAGTCTAAGAAACGTATGCCAAAGGAGAAAATGTGACAATAACAAAAAAATTCCATGATGTGGGGATGAAGCTAACTGGGTGGAACAAAGACAAATATCAGGGGTTTAAGGCAGAAATGGCAACTTTTAGTAAAGAGATCCAAGGCTGGTGGCTATCCAACAAATGAATGACTTGAGAAAGAAAGTATAGCCAAAGATAAAATAAACATGTTATTGGAGAAGGAGGAAATCTTTTGGATGTAAAGAGCAAGAGCCAATTGGCTGAAGGAAGGTGACAAAAACATTGACTTTTTCCATGCACAAGTCTTGGCTAGGAGACGGTAGAACATCATCAAAGGAATAAAAGATCCGAATGGAGATTAGAGAGAAAAGGAAGAAGAAACTTCCAGGGCATAGACCATGAGAACTTCCAAAATTTATTCAGAAGGTAAAGATTTCAAAACTTTGATGATATAATTGAGGCTATTGAACCTCAAGTGACAAACGAAATGAATAATGTCTTGCTAGCAGAATTCAAGGAAGAAAAGATTCGCACAGCCATCAAGCTGATGCACCCCACCAAAGCACCTGGACCGGATGGTATGCTCGCTCTAATTTTTTTCAAAAATATTGGCATTTTGTTGGTACTGAGATTATTAGGTATTGTTTATCTGTGCTTAATAGGAATGAACTTTTAGGTAGCATAAACAATACAAACAGTCTTGATCCCAAAAATAAAGAAACCAAAGTTCATATCCGAATTTAGGCCTATAAGTTTGTGCAATGTCCTTTACAAAATAATCTCCAAAGTCATTGTCAGTAGGTTTAAAATCTTTTCACCTAGGTGTATCAGCGAGTCGCAAAATGTCTTGTACTTGGAAGACTTATCACTGATAATGTACCGGTGGCCTATGTACTGCTACACAAAATGAAAAACAAAACACAAGGCAAAGGAGTTTTTTTTTTTTTTGCATTAAAATTAGATATGAGCAAAGCTTATGACCGAGTGGAATGGAACTGCCTAGAAGCAATGATATTAAGAATGGGTTTCCATAAAACCTGGGTGTCCTTTTCTGATGAGATGTGTTACATCTATTTCTTATTCCCTTGTTATTAATGGATCTATGACTGACAAATTTGTGCCAAAAAGGGGGTTTTACGATAAGGAGATCCTTTGTCACCATATCTGTTTCTTATTTGTTCTGAAGGATTGTTAGCTTTACTCACAAGACGGCAAAGAAAAAGACAGATGACAGGAGTTGGCTTGCCAGTCACTCACTTATTCTTTGCTGATAACAGCCTGCTGTTTGCAAAAGCTGACAGGGATGAAAGCGAAAGGGTGAAGAGCATGCTACAGAGATATCAAGATGGCTTAGGGTAGATGATAAATTTTGAGAAGTCTATTATGTTTTTCAGTAGTAACACAAGACAAGAACATAGAAATGAGGTGAAGGACATTTTTGCAATTCGGGTGCTTTCAAACCCAGAGAAATACCTAAGCCTCCCAACCATGGTAGGGAAAAAGGCAGAAAAAAGCGTTCAAAGAACTAAAGGATCACATCAGGAAAAAGATTCAAGGATGGAGTCATCAAATGTTGTCGAAATGAGGCAGAAAAATATTTATAAAAGCTATTCTACAGGCCTTTCCCTCTTATGCAATGAATTGCTTTGCATTGCCAAAATCCTCATGCAAAGAAATAAATAGCATATTGAGCTCTTATTAGTGGAAGCAACGGAAACAATGGGAAAGGGATACACTGGCTAAACTGGGGTGAAATGTGTATGGCAAAAATAGAAACAAGGATGGAGACTGTTACATGAGACCTCATCACTAGCCTATAGGGTAATTAAAGGAAAGTATTTTCCTATAGTGCAACTGATAGAGGCTGAGCTAGGGAACAACCCATCCTTCACGTGGCGAAGTATATAGGGGGCACTAGAACAACTCAGGAATGGAAAAAGAAAGAGGGTGGGAAACGGTGGAACAAACAAAGTGTGGAAAGACACTTGGCTGGTGGTACAAGGAAAACCGGAACCCCTAGAACAAAGAGAGGATATGGATGTTAACATGAAGGTCAGTGAACTGATCGTTGAAGGCACAAAAAAATGAGAAAAGGAACTGGTGTATAACACATTCTCGGTTGAGGAAACAGAAGCCATTTGTTGGCTACCAATCGGTACCTTAAACCAACCGGACACCCTAATATGGAACTTTAACAACAATGGTGTATATTCAGTTAAAAGTGGCTACTGACTTTTAAGAGCTGACTTTCTAAGTGGGGTAACAGACCAAAACAAAAGCAAATGGGAGGAAGCTTACTGGAGGATATTATGGAACGTGAATGTGATGAGCAAAATAAAGTTTTCCCACGAAGAATAAAACATGATATTCTACTAGTGAGATCAAATCTAATCAGGAAAAAAAAATCCCTACAGGAGGTTGTCCACGGTGTGAAGAAGAAGAAGAATCGGTGCTGCATACTATACGAGACTTCGCTGCAGCAAAGGAAGTTTGGTCAAGTATAGGGATCAGTTGGGAGAGGGAGACTGACAATCTCCACGAAATGACTGATTAGATGGCAAAGGTGGTAGATCAAGTAGAGGCCAATACTTTCGATATGTTTCTTACAACAGCTTGGGCAGTATAGAGCAACAGGAATGAAGAGATGCATGGAGGAACAAAAAGGAGCCCCGAACAAACAACACGATTTGTGCTGTCATACTTAGAAGAATTCAAAGCTGCTCAAGGAAAAACTGCAGTACATTGTAATAACACAAGAGCATGCTGGATGGCACCCCCTGAAACGGTGATAAAGGTGAATTTTGATAGGGCTTTTAACATAAATCTTGAAGTTTGGGGTGTGGGGGTAATAATAAGAGACCATGAAAGAGAAACAATGGGTACTTTAGCAGCCAAATTACAAGATATATATTCGTGATGCTTGGATGATAGAAAGCTGGGCAACTGTTAAAACTTTATTATTGGCTAAAGACATAGGGTTTACAAGAATCCTATTGGAAGATGATATGTTGGGAATCATTAAAAAACTAGAAAGTGCAGAGTTTGATTTCTCTCCATGTGGTATAATACTAGATAAAGCTCGAATGCTCATAAGAACGATGCAGAATTATCAGATAAAGCACATCAGATGTGAGGGCTGTTGGACCTAAAGCAATAAACATAACAAAGCAGAAGTAATATATCGCAATTAAGTTATAGTAATATATAACAATCAACAATCAATAATGTAAGAAAAAATAAAGCATACCAAGATTTAAATGGAAAACCCTCCAATGTAGAGGGAAAAAATCACGGATCATAAAAAAATCTCCATTATCAAATAATGGATATACAAAGTTTTTCTCTAGCTAAAACTAGAGCTAATCAACAACTAAATAAATAATTGAAGAAATCTTACCAAATAGGTAACTCAACAAATACATTATGGATTTGTTTCTAGAGAGCTTTAAACCTAATCTTTACTGTTCAAAAGGTAAAACTTTGAATCATAGAACTCTTGACAAAATTTTAGCTCAATCAAATCATGGATTTACTTCCGTTCAACCAATTCTCCCTTCTTCATTTTCTTTTTATTTTTTTTGGCTTCTTTTTTCCCTTTCTTTTTTTTGGTTTTCGGTGCCACTTTGTTTTTCACCTTAAAACAGCCTCACCTTTTTTTATTAAGTAGCTACAGCTCCGTGTAAAAATAAAGACCATGGCCTATGGCCTTTAATTGGTCTAAATTCAATTACATGGGGCTAGACTCCATTTTTTTAACAATCTCTCCCTCTAGCTCAATTAGGAAGAAATTCATCATCATAGTAGTTTTATTTAAAATTTATCTTGGCTAAAAAACTCATTTCGACCAAGTTACTGCAGAGCTCAAGCTTCTCTTTGGAAAGTATCTTAGTCAATATATTTGTACATTCTTATCAATATGAACTTTCTTCAACAGCATCTGCTGTTTTTCAATCACTGAATGTAACTAGTTATAACTAATATCAATGTGTTTCATTCTAGCATGGTATATGGCATTCTTACTCAAATCTAAAGTACTTTGGCTATCACAAAATACTACATACTCTTTCTAATTCAACCTCAATTCAAGAAAAAATATTTCATCCAAAGCATTTTTTTACCTGCTTCGGTTGCTGCAATATACTCAGTCTCTGTATTTGATAAAGCAACACATTTGTATAACTTAGACTGTTAAGACATAACTTTTCCTGTAAAAGTGAATAAATATCATGAAGTAAATTTTCTACCATCAAGATCATTTGCCATGCTAGCATCAGTAAACCCTTTTAGAACTAGTTGTGAAACTCCATAACTTAAGCACATTTTTTAGATACCCCTTAAATATATGAAAATCTATTTCACTACTTCTAAGTGAAACTTTCTAGGATTAGAAAGAAATTTGTTCACTCTACCAACTGCATAAAAAATATCAGGCCATGTGCAAACCATAAGATAAATAAAAAAATCGAATGCAAAAGAATAAGGAATATTAGACATAGCTAGTTACTTTTCCTTAGTCATCGGATAAGATTTTTTACTCAAATGAAAATGGTTGGCAAGTGGACTGCTAACTAATTTAGTATATTGCATGTTAAATCTACTAAGCACTTGTTCAACATACTTTTTTTATGACAACCATAACTTTTTAGCTCTCTTATCCTGGATAAAGTCCATACAGAGAATCTACTTTGTTAGACCTAAATCCTTCATGTGAAAGGACTTCGACAGTTATTTTTTCAACCTGCGAACCATACCAGTATCTTGTCTCATAATCAACATATCATCAACATATAATAAGAGAATAATAAAGTTATCATCAGGAAATTTTTTGACATACACACAAAGATCCATTGTCATTTTTTTATAGCTATGATTCATTATGAAAGAATCAAACTTTTTGTATCACTGTCGTGGAGATTATTTCAAGCCTTACAAGCTTTTTTTTAGTTTGCAAACTAAGTGTTTTTTCCCTTTCACTTTAAAATCCTTGAACTGATTAATATAAATATCCTCATACAAGTCATCATGCAAGAATATAGTTTTGACATCAAGTTGCTCAAGCTCAAGATTCAAACTAGTTGTTAATCCCAATACCACTTAAATGGAACTCATCTTCACAATTGGAGAGAAAATCTCATCAAAATCAATGCTTGGTTTTTGAGAAAACCCTTTCACCACTAATCAAGCTTTGTACTTCACTAACTTGTCACAATCTTTTTTTAACTAAACTAGTTGTTAATCCCAATACCACTTAAATGGAACTCATCTTTACAATTGGAGAGAAAATCTCATCAAAATCGATGCTTGGTTTTTGAGAAAACCCTTTCACCACTAATCAATCTTTGTACCTCACTAACTTGTCACAATCTTTTTTCAACTTGAACACCCATTATTTTTCAATGGCCTCATTCTTTTAAAAAGTTTAACAAGATCATATGTATTAGTTTTTTACAATGACTCCATCATTTCTTTCATTATTTTTAATCAATGCTCTTTATTCGAAGTAATCCATAAAATTTGGAAGCTTTTTTACTCCCTTTCACTGGTAACTAAAATAAAATTTAAACATGGATACTTGATAGATGGCTTGTGCTCTCTAGTAAATCTCTTAGGTTGAGACTATATACTATCTGATGTCGAAAGTAGCTCCCCCTGCTTAACACTTTCTAGTGGAGAAAATTGCTCACATTCCTCAACACCATCAGGTAAAGAGGATTATTTCTTCTGCTCAAAACTAATTACATCTAGTTTCAAGTTCTGTTTCTTGCTCATTTTTATCATTTATAGCTTTTGTGGAACCCTTATTAATGTTGAAACATCATGCTCAACAGTAACCCATGTAGTTTTCTCATTTCTCTTGAGGTTCATTATAATTTCTTTTTTATGAAAAATTATATATCTGCTTTTGACTATTTTTCTCTTTACTAGATCCTATACCCTATAGTCAAATTTTTCATCACCATATCTTACAAACACACATTGTGTGGCTTTATTGTCAAATGTTGACCTTTACTCTTTTGGCATATGCATGAATAATTTACACCCAAAAACTTTTAAGTGAAAGTATGAAACATCTTTCTCTATCCACACTTTTTCTAGAATGTCAAAGCCCAAAGGAACTGATGGTGATCTATTAAGCAAATAACATGCTATGTTGATTGTTTCACCCTAAAATTGCTTTGGTAATTTTTTCATTCTCAATATACATCTAACTTTTTTCATAATAGTGCGATTCATCCCTTTAGCTACACTATTATGCTGCGGTGTTCCAGGTTTTGTCATTTCATGCTTGATGTCATGCTTTGAACAGTACTCTTTAAAGTCTTTCGATGTATATTCCCCACCATTATCAATTTAAATACATTTTAAGGATAGCTTTGTCATCTTTTCCACCATGACATGAAATTTTTAAAAATACTACCATACCTGACTTTTATTTTTTAACATATATACCTAAGTCTTATGTGAAGCATCATTAATAAAAGTAACAAATACTTGCTGCCATTTAATGACTTAACTTTAATGAGACCATATACGTCAGAATAAATTAATTCCAATATGTTTTTTTTTCTCTGAGAACTCTTAAGAAAAAATCTTTACGATGTTTATCAAACAAACAATGATCACATGAATTGAGAGACATACATTTGATCAAGAGAAAGAGAGACTGCCTCATCAAAACTTGTAACCTTTATGTGTGCCAATCTCTTATGCCATAAGTTTGTTTAAGCATCATCCTCAAAGGTATTTATCTCGTTGTTGTTAAATTACATTCATGTCTTATATATTGATGCTAAGAATTGATGTTTCAGATGTGAGAATTAACTGCAAATAGAAAAACTCATAAAAAAGATAACTCACAAGAATTTAAATAATGACAGAATATGATAATTGGATTAAAATGGTTAAAAGTTCACCACCAAGACTAAAACCTAAGGGATACAGAAACATTACCCTAAGAATTTTAATCAAGGATACAGAACAATAAAAGTTCACCATTCTAGAAAATCTACATAAGAGATACATAACTTAAAGATAATCTTGAAGATTGCCTAAGGATAAATAAAACTCTATTTTCCTTTTACCAAAGAATAACAGCAAATAAATAGACCAAGAACATCTCTCATAACATGAAAACTCTCAGATTAAATTGCTACAATCATGCCTAAAATCAAGGGATTTGAATGTGAACATAATAATATATAATGTGAACGTAATCTTTTGCCTATTTATTACTGCAGATTACATAATAATAAATATGACCACAATCTCATATACCTTCATGCTCTTTTTTTCAGCTAGTATGAATATAATCTTTCTATTCTAGCCCACCTTACTTCTGCATTTATTTAGTGGATTTGAACTAATGATAGGTCCATCTTATTTTTGGATAAGTTTGCCTTAGTTTCAGCCCAAGTTATATGATGGGCAGACACTCCAATGTCAATATTTTGATTAAAAAAGACTTGTCCTCAAGTTTGAACTAGTATTCTCATCATTGTATGGTGATAAATCAACAACATTGAAAGTGAAAGGTACTCCATAAGTATCTGAAAGCTCTATCTTATAGGCATTCTCCCCAATGCATTGGAGAATTCTAAATGGTCCATTTACCTTAGGTTGTAATTTGCCAAACTTCCTTAGAGAAAATCTCTCTTTACACAAGTTAATCCATACCTAATCATGTTCTTTGAGCGTCACATGTCTTCTATGCATGATTATTATCTTTTTATATTTTTCATTTTTCTGTAAAATTTTAATTTTGACATGTTCATGCAATCGTTTGATACCCTTAGCCATTTCTCTGCATCTTTACTAAATTATTGATTAGTAGAGAGAAGAATCAAATCTAGAAGACTGATTGGATTCTTATCATATAGCTCCTAAAAAAGGCTACAACCAATTGTTTGACTTGGTGAACGATTATAGGCAGACTCTACTTAAGGTAAAATAAGATTCGACTGCTTGATATTTTTTCCCACATAACTTTTTAGAAAGTTACCCAAGCTACGGTTGGTTACTTCTATTTGACCATCTGTTTGAGAATGATGAGAAGAACTATCTTGAGATTGGTGTTAAGTTTCCTCTAGAGGGCACGCCAAAAATAACTAAAAAACTTGAAATCTCGATCAGACACCATGGATCTAAAAATTTCATGTAGCCTTATAATTTTTTGAAATACAGATCAGAAACGTGATAAGCATCTATAGTTTTGGTATAAAGAACAAAATGGGCCATCTTGGAAAAATGATCCACAACTATCATGATGGAGTTTTTGTTCCTCTGAGTTTTGGGCAGTCCAACCATAAAGTCCAAACTAACATCCTTCCAATGAGCATTAGGCATAGGTAATAGAGTATACAATCTAGTGTTTTGGCCATGACTCTTAGCTATGTGGCACACTCTATATCGTTCAAGATGTTTCATCACGTACCTTTCCATTCTTGGCCAATAAAATCTATCTTACAAAAGAGCAAATGTCTTGTCTCTTCCAAAGTATCCATATAATGCACCATCATGAGCCTCGTTGATTAAGGCCAGTTTCAAAGAACATGAGGGAATGCAAAGGCTATTAGCCTTGAAGAGATATCCATCATGCAATAAAAACTAGTTGTGTGGTCTTTGCTTACATTCTTTTCAAATTCGACCAAAGTAAATATCTGTCTCATAGGGCCTTTTGATCATATCAAATCTAAAAACTTCAATAGCCATGTCCTCAATAAGGAATGATTCGACTCAAAGCATTTGCTACCATATTTTGAGTTTCTGATTTATGTTTGATAGAGAAATTGAAGGCTTAAAGGAACTCTACCTAAGCTATATGCCTTCGATTGAGCTTGTGCTGACTATTGATAAACTTTAAGGCCTTATCATCTGAATATAAGATAAAAGGCTTAGGAAATAGATACTGATTTTAATGGAATAATGCTTTATATATGGCATAAAACTCTTTGTTATAGGTTGAATACTTTCTCTTAGCGTCATTGAGTTTTTCACTGAAAAATGCTATAGACTTTCCTCCTTGACTTAAAACAACACCTATTATAGAATTAGATGCATCACATTTAACCTCAAACACTTGATCAAAATCTAATAGAGACAAGATAAGAGCTTCAGTGATCCTGGTCTTAATGAGCTCAAAGCTATGTTGGGCTTCTTTGGTCCACTTAAAAATTTAACTCTTCAAATATTCAGTGATGGGAGCCAAAATGAAGCTAAAACTTCTAATAAAACACCTATAAAAAAATGCAAGGCCATGAAAGCTTTAGATATCATGCAAAGATGCTGGTGTTGGCCAATTTAAAATTACTTCAACTTTACTAGAATCCATCTTTATTCCTTCTTTTGACACCACAAACCCTAGAAACATAAGGTTGGATGTAAAAAAACTACATTTTTTTAGGTTAGCATAAAGTTTTTATTCTCTCAATATGTAAAACAGTTGGTGTAAATGATTCAAGTGTTGCTCTTCATCCTTGCTATACACCAGAATATCATCAAATAAATTACTACAAATCTACCAATACAAGGTTTAAAGATATGATTCATAAATCTCATAAAAGTATTAGAAACATTGGATAAACCAAAAGGCATTACCATCAATTCATAAAGCCCATCCCTTATCTTGAAGGTTGTTTTCCACTCATCTTCAGGCTTTATTTTGATTTGATGATAATCACTGTATAGGTTTATCTTGAAAAAAATAGTTACTCTATGTAATTGGTCCAACAAGTTATCTAAGTACGGAATAGGAAAGTGATAGTCAACTGTGATTTTATTAATTACCCTACTATCCATACACATGCGCTACGATCCATCCTTCTTAGGCACAAAAAAAACTGAGACTGCACAAAGGCTCATGCTTTTATGCATCATTCTTTTTCTCACCAATTCATCGACTTGGCATTGTAACTCTGTATGCTCTTTAGGACTCATCCTATAGGTTACCTCATTAGGTAGAATAGCTCTTAAGATAAGGTCTATGCAGTATTGAATGTCCCTTATTAGTGGTAGACCAGTTGATAACTCTTTTTGAACAACATCTTAAAATTTTACCAATAATGGTTGTATCACTACAGGAAACTTTTCACTATTTTTATTCTTCTCAATCAACATCAAAGCATATATAATACTACCCATCTTAATTTTTCTTTTTGTAATTGACCTTGGTAAACAAACTACTTCCTTCCTCTTTAGTTAGTTTTGACATCATCATGGGCTTGGTAATACCTAGGATGATTTTACATCCATCATTCACAAATGTGTAAGTGTTACGGTAACCATCATAAATAACCCTCTTGTTATAGTGTCAAGGTCTTTCGAGCAGTAAATGGCAAGCATCCATTAGAGCTACATCACACCACACTTCATCTTTGTATTACTTTCTTATGAAAAAAAAAACTAAACACCTTTTGCTAACCTTGATTTCATTTTCTTCCTGTAGTCAAGACAGCTTATATGGTTATGGGTGATCTACTGCTCTGAGGCTTAATTTCTGTACCATAAAGGTAGAAACAATGTTTTTAAAACTTTCATTATCAATTATAACATCACATACCTTCTCATGGATAGTACATCGAGTGTGAAACATGATTTTACGCAACCAATCCTTTTCCTTAGTAGGTGTGGTACTTAAGTTGCATTGTATGACTAAGGATACTCCATAATTACCATAAGTTACCTTTTTCTTCTTTTCAAGGTTCTGATCATTTTCAGCTAGCTCTTTTTCATTTTCCTCTAAGCCTTCCTCTATTAGAGTCATAATCTTTCTGTTTGGGCATTCTGAAGTAATGTGTCCAAGCCTTTGATATTTAAAACACCTTATGATTTGTGCACTAGATTGAGGCTTGCTTGTTAAAATTTTATCTTTCTTTTGGGGTTGCTTTTGACTGAGCTTAGAAAGAATAACAATTTTGAATGAGCCACCTTTATTGATATAGCTTTTTCTGGACCCAAATCTCAAGTTACTACCACGGGCCTTCTTTTATTATCTCTCCATCTTAAGGGTAAGTTTGCATACATCGTTGAAAGTCCAATAAGATTATAGCTACACCACATTAGCTATCTCAATCTCCAATCTTTTAAGATACCAGGTAATAGTCTGCTCCTCTTATTTCACTAATTCATACTTTAACATGAGATGGTCAAACTTAACCGTATACTCTTTCATTGAAAAATATGTTTGCTTCAAGTTATGAAGCCTAAGAAAGATATCTTGTCAAAAATTATTTGAGAGATACTTTCTTTTCAACTTTCTTTTCATCTTCTTTCAAGTTGTAATTTTTCTCCTACCTTCTCTTTCTCTTTGCTTCTTTAGATTTTTTCCACTAAAATGATGCATACTTTCTGAGTTTAATGGCCACTAGCTTCACCTTACGATGTTCAAGGGCATCATAGTATTCAAATATGCATTTTACTGTATGTAGTCAATTTAAAAATTCTTTTAGTTGTATCTTCCCTTCGAACTTAAGAATTTTTATCTTTGAATTAAATATGCTAGGTTGAAGTTGATTTTTTCGTAGATATACTCTAACTTGTCGTAGGTGAGATAGGGTGCTATCATCATAATCACTATTATTTTCATGGAACGGATTAGTTTCTCTTTCATCTTTTTTATTTCTCTTTCGTTGCCTCCTTATCTTCTTTCTCTCTTCTTATATATACAGTCGATGTTGTAGTTAAAGGATCTATTATCATATCTTTTCTATAAAAGCATCATTGGATCAATATTGGTAGTTGCTGCAACATCGGTGTTGGCTTCAACCTCTTCTATTGGTGCTTGACGACGATGACTTATCATAGCTCTGATATCAATTTGATATCAAAAATTGATATTTGAGATGTGAAGATTAACTGCAAATAAAAAAACTTACAAAAAAGATAACTCACAAGAATTTGAATAATGGCAGAATATGATAATTGGATTAAAAGGGATAAAAGTTCACCACCAAGACTAGAAACTAAGGGATGCAGAAACACTACCCTAAGAATTCTAATCAAGGATACAGAATAATAAAAGTTCACCACTTTAAGAAATCCACCTAAGAGATACAAAACTTAAAGAATAACCTAGAAGATTACCTAAGGATAAATAAAACTCTATTCTCATTCTACCAAAGAATAATAACAAATATATAGACTAAGAACATCTCTCTTAGCATAAGAACTTTTAGATTGAATTGTTATAATCATACCTAAAATCAAAGGATTTGCATGTGAACATAATAATATGTAATGTGAATGCAATCTTCTGCCTATTTACACTTACAGATTACATGATAATGAATCTAACCACAATCTCATCTACCTTCATGCTTTTCTTTTTTAGCTAGTGTGAATGTAATTTTTTTTATTTTCAAGGATAGGCCCATCTTATTTTTGGATAAGTTTACCTTAGTTTCAGCCCAAGTTATATGATGTACAAAGACTTCGATGTCATATATTGTATAGCATAGTTTTCCTTTTGTAATTGCCATAGATCCTTTAAAAAGCTTTCACTGTCTATTTTTTTATCGACTCTCATATTTTTTCTTATCAAGGACATTAATAGTAAGTAAGTTCATTCTCATATTTGGAGTATGTCTGACATCTCTCAAAGTCAACATGTAATCCATACTAATTTGTACAACAATATCACCAATCCCAGCAAACTACAACATACTTTTGTTTATCATATTGGTGTAACCAAAGTCTCCTGCTTTGTAAGTTGTAAACAATTCTCCCTTAGGAACACGATGATATGTCACTCTTGTGTCAACTATCCACTCAATATCATGATCACCAACATGATTATACAAATCAAAGTAATTGAATTACTATATGAATTCACTGTTACAATATTGTCATCATTCAAACTTTTGCCTTTATCTTTTTTTTGCTCTTGCTTTGAGATTTTACAATATTGTTTTGTATAACATGCTTTACCATAATGGAAGTACTTCACTTTATCTTTAGACTTCGATCTATATTTAGACTTACTATAACCTTTTGAGTTTTAATCTCTGTTGATGTTTCTACCCATATTCTTTGTGATCAAAACTTGATTCCTATGGTCTAAATCTTTTCGCTTTACATTTTTATAAAGCATATTGTCTTTTACCATCTCTAATGTCACATTATAATCAGAAGCTAAATTAAGAACAGTCATAACTAAAGTATTTTAACTATCTGATAATGAACCCAAAAGAAACAGCACATTCATTTCATTATATATCTTAAGCTCCACAGTAGTCATCCGATTAAATATATCTTAAAAATCACTCAAGTGCTCTATAATAAATTGTCCATCCCTGTACTGTAAAGTTGCAACCTTTTTAACAAACATAATTTTATTTATACATATTTCTCTCTCATATAGTGTTGTTAATTTTTTTCAAATAGTATAAGCATTTGTCTCTTACGCTACATGATAAAATACACTGATATCAACTTATTTTTTGATTGGAGCAAGCATCTTTTTGCATAACTTCTTTCAGCTTTCATCTTTCATATCTGTTGGTTAAGTCAAATCACTCAATATTAACTCATACAAATCTTTACAGTATAAATGATCTTATATCATAAGCTTCTAAATTGAATAATTTGATGCTGTCAATTTTATCATAGAGCTTGTATCACCCTTCATGATCTCAAATAGAATTTATTTTTGTCTTGGGTTAGTTTTGTATTAATGTCTCAAAATAACACTCGCTTTAATATCATTTGTTGGGTCTGAAGTAATAAATAAACAACGCATAAGTAATATATTGTAATGAACTCACAGTAATAGACAACAATCAATAATCAATAACGCAAGAAAAAAAAATGCTAAGAATTACGTGAAAAATCTTTCAATGTAGAGAAAAAAAATTACGGACCATAAAAAAAACTTCACTATCAAATAATGGATATACAAAGTTATTCTCTAACTTAAACTAAAGCTAATCAATAACTAGAGAAACAATTAAAAAAATTTCATCAAATAAGTGATTTGATAAATACATATTGGATTTATTTTTAGAGAGCTTTAAACTCGATTTTTATTATTCAAAATATAAAACTCTGAACTATAGATTTGTTAATAAAATTTCAACTTAATCGGACCATGAATCGACTCCATTTAACCAATTCTCCCTTTTCTCTTTTCTTTTTTTTGACCATTTTTCTTTTTTCTTTTCTTTGATTTTCAACACTACTTTGTTTTTCATCTTAAAACACTCTCATTTTTTTTCATTAAATAATTAGGACTTTATGTAAAATAAAAAACAAAAAACTTTAATTGATTTAAATCTAATTACAGGAAGTTGGACCTATATTTCCAATAAGGGCAATATGACAACACACAATCTAGTAAAATATGGGGAATAATTAGAGGAAGATGTACTATGGGCAAAAGAATATCTAGGTTTTTTATTGGAAACTATTGGAAAAGATTGTAACATATTAAACTAATAATATAAGAGTTATTTCCTCTAAAAAAGAAAATTGGAAGGTTATTTCAAACTGTGTAATTGATCCGAATCAAACTGTTCAGACTCAGCGGGTCAGAGAGAAACTTGTTGACTCGGACGATTTTAGGTGATGCGAACGGGTTGAGTTACTTTTGTATGTATGTATTTGTTACAATTACCTAAATACCATCACAAAGTTAACGTTTTAATACAAATGATGGGCAGTTTTGTCATTTGATCACATATACGAATTACAATATAACAAATCTAAAAAAGAACAAAAAAAAAAAAAAAACAGATTCAAAATGCTAAAAGCCAAAAACCCTATTATCATTATGCTTGTTCCTCCTTGTGACGCCGCCTCAAAAAATCCCAATCTCAACTGACATAAAGATGGTGTCGGCTTCCATAAAATCTCAAACTTTCAATACGGTTATGTTTAGATTTTATTCTAACATTTTGTAGTTTGTAAAATTTAGATCAACTTGTGGTGTGTTTGTTAAAAAATCCAGTTGCTAACGTCGATTTTAAAATTTTTTTGTTATTTGATTTGCCCTGAAATAGTTTTTGAAGTCCGTGTATTAGAGCTTCACTCTATTTGAATTCATGCTGCTCTGATTTGAGTTTGAGACCTTTCGACACTCGCTCGGATCAGCCTTACCTCGCTTTTACTTTTCTTCTTTGCTTCTTTGTTCATATTTATCTGGTCAAGGCTTTTTCTTCTTTTTTTTTTTTTTTTTAAATTTTGTTTAGAGTTTCTGTTATCCAATTTGTTTCGGTATTTGTCCATAACTGATTGTAACTTTTTAAAGTATGGCTAGAAAATATAGTGAATCGAGTGACGATAATTCGGGAGATGCGAGTGACGGGCATCGTAATCGACACAAAAGGCATTCTAGGTCAGATAGGGAAAAGGGAAGACTTGAAAGAGAAAGAAATCATGATGATAATGAGGAGAATCGGCGGAGAGAGCATCCTACATCTTCTGATGAAGAAGACAAGCGTGCCAATATAGATACGAGGCGAGATAAAGTGAGAATTCATGATGATGATGATTACGATGGTAGGGATAGGTGGAGAGGACATTCTAGATCTTCTGATGAAGAAGAAGACAAGCTTGCCTATAGGGACAGAAGGCGTGAAAGAGAAAGTAGACATGGTGATGATGCTAAGACTAGGCGGAGAGATGCAATGGATGAAAATTCCCAACGGTCTGATGGATCAGAAGAAGAGAAACGGTCCAAGAGAGATAGGAGGGGAGAAAGGGATAGAAGTAATAGGCGTGACATTGGACATAGCGATAGGCATAATGATAGACGATGGAGATCTGAAGAAGATAGGTATAGACATAGGGATGGACGTCGTCATTCACGGCATGATTCGGAGGATGATGAGGATCATAGAAGAAGGTACCACAAAAGTCCAGAACACGAGAATAGAAGTGAGAGGAGAGACAATGATATTAAGCCAAGCCGCAGAAACAGAGATGATAATAGTTTGAAGGAGAAAGAGGAAGGAGATGTCAAGCAGAAACAATCAGCTTTGCAACAAATCAACTTGAATGGTGATACGGCGAATTTGGGTAGGAGTGGAGGTGTTTATATTCCTCCATTTAAATTAGCAAGAATGATGAAAGAGACACAGGATAAGAGCAGCGTTGAGTATCAGCGATTAACATGGGATGCCCTTAGAAAAAGTATCAATGGGCTTGTTAACAAAGTCAATGCTACTAATATAAAGAATATTATCCCCGAACTCTTTGCAGAGAATCTTATACGAGGAAGGGGTCTCTTTTGTCGTTCGTGTATGAAATCTCAGATGGCATCTCCAGGTTTCACAGATGTTTTTGCTGCATTGGTAGCTGTTGTTAACACCAAGTTTCCTGAGGTGGGGGATTTATTGTTGAGAAGGATTGTTTTGCAGCTTAAGAGAGCATATAAGCGGAATGACAAGGTGAGTGGTTGCCCATTTCTTCACCAATTCTAATGATTTATTTATCATTGTCTAAAGTTACCTTTTTTTCTGTTGAGTATGTTACTGACTTTTTCTTTTATTGGACAGCCTCAATTATTAGCTGCTGTTAAATTTATAGCACATCTTGTGAACCAGCAAGTGGCTCACGAGATTATTGCTTTGGAACTGCTCACTGTTTTGCTGGAGAACCCTACTGATGACAGTGTTGAGGTGGCTGTTGGTTTTGTTACCGAGTGTGGTTCATTACTTCAGGATCTTTCACCGAAAGGCCTCCATGGTGAGTGCCACTGTTTGAATCATATATAGTCCAATGCAGTAGTTTTACTTTTCTGTATTATGATTGATACTGGTTTAGATTCCATAATATTATGGTGTAGGATTACTGAGATGCATTGTCTTGCATTTTCTTAATCGTACATGTAATACATGACAAATCATTTTTTCTCGGGGATGCCTGTTTATCTTGCTTCAGCTTCTAGATGAACTTCATTTAGTTAATAACGTAAAGTGTGGTTATAATGCTGGTCAGTTAGATGAGTTCAGTTTAGAAAAAGTTATTGTTTACTGGTTTTAAAAATATTTTGTCCACAATGGTAAAACCTATATTTCTGACTCTGATTCTTTAGTTTTTTGAATTTCATCATCTTACTTGCTATGTATTGGCTACTTCAGGAAGCTTTTTACAATTAATAATAGAAATTTTGTTTAATGTTCATGTAATTTTATCTGAAATAAAGTTGAGGAAAAAATTTTGGTTATTTCCTCTCTCTCTCTCTCTCTCTCTCCCCCTCTCCCTTTGGTGACTCTAGTCTACCGGTATGTTATAAGAATTTTTATTTGTTTCCCTTTTCAATTAATGTTGCCCGTTGTGTTTACAGGTATTTTTGAGCGTTTTCGGGGGATTCTTCACGAGGGAGAGATAGATAAACGCGTTCAATTTCTGATAGAGGGCTTATTTGCCGTAAGGAAAGCCAAGTTTCAGGTGTGTTTTTTTCCCTGAATAATTCTTTTAAAGTCCTGTGAAACTTTAAGGTCTCATTCCTTTACTTCTAACAAAAGGAACGACATATAATTTTGTTTTCCATTTATGCATTTACAGGGGTACCCTGCTGTTCGTCCAGAACTAGACCTTGTTGAGCAGGAGGACCAATTAACTCATGAGATATCTCTCCAAGATGAGATAGATCCAGAGATCACCCTTGGTGTGTCTCAAATTGTCTCTAGCTACATATTTAATTATTCATTTTTTATTGATGAACTCTACCCGTTTGGTTAATTCCTTCTGGTATGTCATCGTGAATATTTGTAATTGTCTTTCTTGCAGACATTTTTAAACCAGATACTCAATTCTTGGAGAATGAAAAGCGCTATGAAGAGTTGAAGAAAACCATCCTTGGTGAGGAATCCGAGGATGAAGAGGGTTCTGATGCGGGTTCAGGTGATGAGGAGGATGAAGAGGATGATGAATCTGATGAGGAAGATGAAGAGCAGATGAAAATAAAAGATGAAACAGAGACAAATCTTGTAAATCTTCGGAGGACAATCTACTTGACAATCATGTCCAGTGTAGATTTTGAGGAGGCTGGCCACAAGCTGCTGAAAATTAAGCTTGAGCCAGGGCAAGAGGTAATTTAATAGATCAATCAAAAGGTGTTTGTTTTTCCTTAAGAAAATTCATATTTCCCTTCCTGCATTACTGATTATATGTGATTGCCCTCTATCCCTCACAAAACCGAATAACCTTCCTTTTTCTTTTATAGTGGGAGTAGTATTCTTGTTTTATATTGTTGCAATCTAAGAAACTTGTTGCCTTGATTTTGGTATTTCAGATGGAGTTATGCGTTATGCTTTTGGAATGCTGCAGTCAGGAGAGAACTTACCTTCGATATTATGGTCTTCTGGGGCAGCGGTTTTGCATGATCAACAAAGTCTATCAGGAAAATTTTGACAAATGCTTTGTTCAGCAGTATTCTATGATTCATCGTCTTGAAACAAACAAATTGCGTAATGTGGCAAAGTTTTTTGCACATTTACTTGGTACAGATGCTCTGCCTTGGCATGTTCTAGCCTATATTCGCTTAACTGAGGAGGACACGACTTCTTCTTCCCGAATATTTATCAAGATTCTCTTCCAGGTAAGTTAAAAGAGTATACTTCAATATTTTACCTGTTTCTTTTTTCTTCTATGCTGGCTGGGCTCCTTTTGTATGGAACCAAGTAGCCAAGTGCCGTCATACTTTTCTTTTGAGTTGATTAAAACTATGAACCAAATTACATGTGCATCTGGGCAATTGGTTTAAAGTTGGTTACTTAGATGATATAAAGCAAAAATTAAAATGTTGATTTCTAGCATGTCTAATTATGAGACATTTCAAGTGATAACAATCTATTTCCAATAGGACATCGAAAATGTTAGGATAAATGAGTTTAATTTGGTATACTCAAAGAGAGGGACATCACAAAGCTTAATCTTCTGTTTGGAAATAAACCTTTTGTTTCACTCTTTTTATTTTTATTTTTTTTCCATTTGCCCGTGTAGAACTTGTCGCATATGCATGGTCAACTAGTTGATTTTATTATTATTATTATGGAACAAAGCTGTTATGTTGATTTTGGTACTTGGTAACGGAATAGGAACTGTCAGAGCATCTCGGAATTCGCAGACTGAATGAGCGGCTCTCAGATCCTACGATGCAGGATTCGTTTGAATCCATTTTCCCAAGGGATAATCCCAAAAACACGCGATTTTCCATTAACTTTTTCACTTCTATTGGGCTTGGTGGTATCACTGAAAATTTGCGTGAGTATTTGAAGAACATGCCACGGCTTATCATGCAACAGCAGAAACCAGCATCTGAGTTAGAAACAGAATCAGAATCTGGTGATGAATCTGGGAGCTCTAGTTCATCTGATTCAAAAAGTGCTAGTTCTGAGTCAGAGTCAGATTCGTCAAGTTCTGATGAAAGTGAAAGGCGCAGGAAGAAGAGGAGGAGATGAGGTAGTTGGCCTTTTCACAGAGGAGTTTAGTTTTAGGCTTTTGCATCTCTTAACTTCTTATATTTTTGGGTGGATGGCCGTCCAACTTTTGACGTATCCTGTTTAACTACTTCAACTTTTAACATAACTGTAATTTTCTAGAGACATATCCCAAATGTATAAATTTTTAAAGGCATTTGGATCATGGAATCTAAGATCTCTTTAAAAATCGTAGTTTTTGACATGAATTTTATGTTTGGATTGCGAAATTTAAAATTGTTTTCTCTTATTAGGAATCTAAACGATGTTAAGAAGGAAGAAAATAGTCTAGAATAAAAACCTTTCATCCATGAGGTTTTCTTTAAAATTTGTTCTTTTTTTTTTTTTTTTTTCAATTATTGGTATTTAAGTTTAAAATAATAGAAATTATCTTATAAATCAAGGTTTTATCTGACACGCATAAAAGCATTCGTAATCTTAATGTTTGATTTTTAAAATCGTGTATGAGAAAATATTGTTTTATACAAAATAAAAATTAAATAAGTTATTTTAATTTATTTTTTAATTTAAGTTTTTTACATTTAATTTGATTTTATTTAAAAAAATGATAGAAAAACTTGACATGAGTTATGACGAGGAGAAAAAAAGAAAATGAATTTCGTTAATTTAATGATAATAGTATCAAATTGTTTAAAATAATAAAAAAAAATTTTAAACTTTGTCACTTCACTTAGATAAGTTAATAAACTTTAATTTGTATGCAAATAATTTTTTAACTTTTAATTTATACCAAAATAAATCTTTAAAAATCAATTGTTTTGTTTGAAATAAAGGCCTATTTAGATATAAACAAAAAATTAAGAACTTATTTAAGTATAATAAAAATAATAGGACTTATTTAAAAAAAATAGTTCAAGAGCTTTTTTAGTATTTTAACCTATCAAAATTTTGAAAAAAAAAAAAGCGTAAGTTAATGTTTCAGTTCATAAAAATAACTTTTGTTGATAAATCTTTTGAATTGAAAAATAAATAAATCAAATATTCAGATGTAAATCTTTAAAAAATTAATTTTATGTTTTCTATTATTTTCAAAAGTGCAAATTTAATTACACAATCTTAAATAAATTTTTGTCAATAAAATAAAATTTAAAGGAATTCAAGAAATAATTAACATTTTCATATATAGATATAAAAAAAATTCTTTAACTGCATTGATTCATCGCCTAAAATAATTAATATACTTAAAATCAACTTTTAATAAATTTTAAGATATTATTATTTGATAATATAGTATTAAATTTTATATAATTTGCATGCATAAAAAAGTGAGAAATTATGATAATAGATGACATTTGAAAAAGTGAATGTCGTCAATTATTATAATAGAAAGTATAAAATTTACATGTTAATAGATGAGGTTTCAAAAAGTAAATTTCGTTTATTGTGATAATAAATGAGGTTTGAAAAAGTAAATGTTGTCTATTCTTATTAAAAAGATTATAAAATTTACATGTTAAATTTTTATATATAATGGATGATATTTGAAAGAGTAAACATCTTTTATTATCATAATAAAAAATATAAATTTTACATGTTAAATTTATATATAAAAATAATTTACGAGTAAATAAAGCAAGTTTACACTTTATATAAATATATAAATTAATTTAATTAAACTGCCTACTAGTTAAATAAATAATTATATTAGGAAAATATAAAATAAATCAATTATTTAAATAATTTTTTAAATCTCACATATTATTCATTTGTCATTAAGGGCAATATAATAAAAAGAATTTATTAGGCAAGTGTTCTAAATACACCATAAAATCTTTTATATACATCTTATAAATTTTCTTTAAAAAATACTTACATACCAAATACTCAATTTAACATTCAATAAATTACAAAAATACCTTCAAATTCTCGTACTTTCACCTTCGTCTTCTTTTTTCCATTTTCTTCATTCTTTCTCTTTTATCTCTCTTTTTCATACACTAAACCCTAAATCTTTAAAACTAAAATCAAAATCTTGAAACCTTTGTTAAATCCTACAAACCATGTAAGAATGGATTCATGAAAAACAACAATGGGATAAAAGAGCTTGACGAGATAATGAAATCTGACCTAGTCGAGTCTGAATTTTTTATGTTTTTGAAAGCTTATTTTTTAGAATATAAAAAAATTTTCAAAAATGGATTTTCTAATATTATTATGTATTTTTCAAAATCCATTTCCTAAAATACCATATAATTTCTTAAAATTAATTTCCAAGAATACATTATAATTTTCTACAATTTTTATATTTCTTTTAATAAAATATTTTAATATATTGTGATATATAGATCAATGTGAAAACTATATTGATAAAGTGGGATCAATCACCAGATGATTTAAATACTAGATATGATTGCACAGATTCATTTACTATGGAAGAGATAAGATTATGTTTATGAGCTTTAGTGTTATTGGAAGATGTAGAAATATATAATGTTATATAGATATAATAAGTTAAAAACGTTGTGCAGGCGTTTTGTAATAGAGAAACTTTAATTTCATGGGCTAGACGTGTTGGAAAAGATTAAGGTTTCAAGATTGTGATTAAAAAATTCGAGGTGGGAGGCCTATTCAAACAAACTCTATAAGCGCACAAACCATTCAAGTAATAATAAAAACTATGAAAGTCTAAATGTCGATCCTATGAAGATTAGTTAAAAACATTCTAAGCTAAGTACCTATTATCTTTGTATCTTTCTAAAGTTGGTTCAATCAAAAAATAAAAATGAAAATTAACTATGAAAATAAAAGTGTATAAAACATCAAAATGGAAACTAGTTAAAATGAAAAAATAAAGAAAAACAATGGGTAAAATAAATGCTAAACAAAAATGTAAAATACAGTAACCAAACTAAATGAAATTAAATTTGAAATGAAAATTAAAAAGCAATAGCATAAAAATTCAATGCACAAATAAAACAAAGTTAAACCGTAAAACACATTGAATAAGCAAAAATCGAGAAGAAATTTGCAAATTGAAAAACTGATTTTCAACAAGAGTTTCTAAATCTAAATCATGCAAGATCAAATAATTATGAACTGTAATATGAAAGAACACTAAAAGAAAATATGAGAATTCAAATTGAAGAACAGAAACTAAAGAAAAATTGCAAGATTCAACAAAAGTAAGTGGAAACCAAAATTATTTTTGTAAGTTGGAAACTAACAATTTAGGAAAAAAAAATTAGATCTACAATTCTCTAGAGGGAATGAACTAAAACTAAGCTAAAGTAACCTAGATCTATGAGTTAACTAAACTAAATCAATAAGAAAATAACATAAATCAATAAAGAAATCAGCTCAATGAACTCAAATTAAAAAATAGTACAAAATCTAGAAAAATAGAACCTCATGAAAGAAAATTAACCAAACAACATTTAAAAGCATGAAATAAATTGCATAAAATTAAACTTAACAAGGTAACAAGTAGAAACAAAGATCTAAAAAGAAAAGAGTGCAAACAAATCGCAAAAGTGGAGAGAAGTTCACACCAAACTTACTTGTTCAAAACTAGAATTGCATTGTCACTACATCTGGTTGGAACTTCCAAGCATGATTTGGAATGTTGTGGTGTGAGTTTGAGGCTAAATTTAAACTATATTGTAGCTAATTGAATTAGAAAAATGCAAAAAAATTTGAACAAAAACAAGTAAGATTCGAATGAGTTATGCTTTAAAAATTGCAAGTAGGTTAGAATTGGCATATTCAAAAACAGATTTGAGTATCAATAAGAAATCAGTAGATTTAAACAGGAAAATGAACTCAAATGTAAATTTTATTGAAAAATTCTAGAAGAACACTTAAAAACACTTAGGAAACAGTAAGATTGTAATAAAATTTAAAAGGAAAATGCTGGAAAATAATGTTTGGAAACTAGGAAAATGTAAAATAAAGAGAAAAAATGTGTAGAAAGGTAAAGAACTAAAAATTTAAATCCTAATCTAACTCTTCTCGTATGGCCAACCTCTCCTTCTATTTACAGGCAAAGGAAATGAGCTTAATATCTAAAAAAATTATAGAAAAGTCTTCCATTGGATTGGCTTATAGAGCCTTCCTCTTACCGCTTTGTATACGTTTTTGTTGCTACAGTACTGGTGCTTCACGTCTTCAAGAAACTTTTCAATCTTTTTTTTCTTGTAATGGCTGGTTTAAAAAGTGAAAATAGTGGCCAATCACATCCCCTTAAAATGCCAACTCAGCCTTTAGCTTTGGTGCACTCCAACCAGCTTGAAATGCCTTGAAATTTTGGTGTTTTTGCTATGCACCTCCAACACCAACTTCTATCTTTCATTTTTTTTTTTTTTTGCAAAAATTTCAAACATATCATGGATATATTTATCCTACATTTTACTAAAAAAAACTATGAAAATAATACTAAAAAAAATTAAGCAAGAAAACTCCATAAGTATCAATTTTGGCTTAATGACACCAGCTTAGGCCAATTGCATAATTTACCCAAAAAATTCCTCCAAATTATATTAAAAATGTTCAAAATTGTTTAATTTCATAACTTGTACCTACACATGAGATAAATGTACATTTAGGAGCAAATTTGCCAAGAATCCTAAGGAACAAGCTAAAATATAAGTCAAATTGCACTAAAAATGAGCATGCAAAAGCTAAAATATAAGTGCAATCAAGAATTGAGGAAACCTAGAATAAAATTGACATGGAAGTGAAAAATATAGATAGCTAAAGAAAAAGGGCAATGTAGAAGAAATGAAACATAAGAGAACGAGAATGAAAAAGTGTGGTTACCCATTTGAGTTACATAGGATTAAATTGGCAATGGATAAGGAATAGGGTATGAAAATAGTATGTGAAATTCACAATCATCTGCCAGCAGAACAATTACAGGGATATTCATATGTGGTTCGATTAATTGAAAAAGAAAAGAGATTAGTTGTTGATATGTCAAACAGTATGGTCATACCAAGAAACATACTATTGACTATAAAACACTTGATAAGAAGCATGTCAACACTATAAAGACAATATACAATGAATGTAAAAAACACAAATATGTTAAGAAAGTTATCAAATCACAGATGCAACAACTGATGAAGAAGTTAAATGATTATAAATACCTAGAGTGGCATAGGATCGATGAGTCAAGTAACTGTGTGAAAGATCTGTTCTAGGCTTATCTTATTTTTATAGAGTTATTGCAAGCTTTCTGGTCAGTCTTGATTGTGGATTGCATTTATAAAATGCATAGTTACCATAAGGCACTGCTTGAAATTATTGGTGTAACTTTTACTAAGATAACATTTTTTATTGTATTTGTGTATATAAAGGCTAAGTGTCCTAAAAATTTCTTTTTGGTACTAGATAAGTTAAATGACTTGATGCCTGCTGGTAAATTTTTTATTGTCATTGTTACTGATAAAGAGTTGGCATTAATGAATGCTATAAAGGTAATGTTTTCAAGCATGATCAATCTTCTTTATAGATTGCATATCAATAGAAATGTGCTTGCGCATTGTAAGAAATTTTTTGACCAAAAAAAAAATGAGAGGCATTGATGTCTGGTTGGAGTGTACTAATGTATTGATCTACCTATGATGAGTACGAAAGGCATCTAGCTCATTAGAAATTGATTATCAAACTTATCCAAGTACATTAAATTATGTGACAAAATAGTGGTTGGCAAAATATAAGGATAGATTTGTTGCTGCGTAGATGGATAAAGTAATGCACTTTTGTAATGTTACAACAAATAGATATTATTTATATTACATTATTAAGATTATTTATGGCTTTTAGTGTTTCCTATCAAATCATCAATATACCTTTATTATTTCGTTTAAAATTGAGAGTGCACATTCAAAATTAAAGAGGCACCTTAAATCATTTTAAAAGGATTTCAAATTGCTATGAAAGATAGTTAATGTACTTATTGAGCTTCAACATACAAAAATAATACCTATTTATGTGAAAGTTTTTGGCAGTGTCAATATTGTCATCTTCGTAGAGGAAAAAATCAAGTAAGGATGATGATATGGCCAATGCTACTGGTGGTGGGGACGATGCGAACGTGAGTGGGCTAAGAGGTGCTATGTCAATGAGATTGGAGATAAAGCATGCATAAATGGGCTCGGAGGTGCCAGTGTCAATAGGACTACGGATAAAATAAGCATGGGTGGCTTAGATGGTCTAGACGATCTAAATGCATGAACTGAAAGTGCAAAAGTCGATGTCGGTCTAGACTAACTACTGCATTCTGTAATAGTATGATCAAATCCATCTAATATGACTTGCACTCAAACAATGACATCTCTCTAATAGTCATTACTCTAACTAAATCCGTCAGCCAAGATATGGTTGACAAAAGATAAAGTAGTTGAGCTGCTACAAAAATATTACTAAAGTTATTAGTATTGATATCATATAATTAAAATTAACTAATTAATAAAAAAACCTTAAAATGATAAATTTATAACTTACTGGATCACTCGTATGTGTAATATCAATCGACTGAGGCTAGAATTCGAATCAATGTTTTGGATTTTGAATTTAAAAGTGTGAAATAGCTATAAACCAAGCATCATAGTCAGATGAACAGTCTCTTTACCTTGATGCTCAACCAACATAATGTGCATATCTCATCTATCCCAATACTAGTGCAAGAAGCTATATGCAACATCATATTAGTTAAATGATGCTCCTAGACCAACATGAGATGTAGCCAATAGTCTAAGAGGAATCATCTGTATAAAGTTGATCTATCGTAGAACCCTCTTCGAAAGATACAGCTTTACGATTACCTCACATTTGATACTCCACTGAAAAAGGCAATATTGAGTAATGAATGTGCCTCTCGTCCATCAATGTATGGCTTCTAGCACATCTCGATTACTGTTAACCCATTTAGGCACTCCCATTATGCTTATAATAAATCAGCATAAGTGTGAGCCTTCCATCATTGAGCATTTAGAAGAGTGGTTGAGTATGTCAAATTAGTGACCGCACCTAACAAAGGAAAGTGCTCATAAATTCATGCCTACATAAAATACATAAGTAATATTTAATTATATAATCACATATATTAGTAAAAATAAATACATCAAATAATTATAATATTTTATGACTAATTATAAATATATACCTAGAGAAATGTTAGATATCCAAAAATCCAATGCACGTATACCTTGCTTGCAATGCCAATATGCCTATACAAGTAATTGAGTCTAACTGTCCCTTATGTATTGCTACCAGTGGCAATGAGATCCTCCAGTAGAGGTAAGTATGTTATCGAGACTCTTATCGTAGTTTTGTCATTAAATAGCATACGTTTTAATGAATATAGTAGAAAAGTTCAGGATGCACAAGCAATTGTCTCATTATCTAATGCATCAGTGACATGCAAGAAGGTATCACATAGCCAAGCTAGTCGAATAGTAGATCCCATACCCTATTCAATCTTGTCTCTCGCCGCCTCATAAGGAACTCCAAGCAACTTCATCAATACTATGTTCACCTCAAGCATTGTCAAATGATTAATTGAAATCATGGTCCTAGTGATTAGTATGTGTAAAAGGGTGGGCACATCGTCCAATGTGATAATCATCTCATTGAACGATATATGAAATGTGTTTGTCTCCAACTACCACCTCTCAACAAAAGTAGAGACCATCGTGTTATTGATGGTGTGATAGATGTAGTCGATGAGTGAGAATAACCTCGACTGGATAACATAGGTTTGGATCTTGCTACATGCATCGTCTAGATGCCATTGCTATAAGTTTGACCCATGGTTAATCGATTTCAACATATCTTTCTTGTGTAATAATAACAACAACAAAAATAAGATTAATAAGATCACCAATATCAACAGCATACACAATAACATCAACAATAACAATCAACCAAGAGACTATAAAGAGATAAACTAACATGATTCGTATTATATAATTTGAGAGATTACCTAGCCATTCTAAATTTAGAATGCAACATGAGAATTGAAACTCAATATAATGGATGTATTAATCGGGCTTCCTAGAAAAGACTCTAACTGATGCTCATCCATGATGGAAGTGGAAAGCTTAGCCTAAGGAATCTCATTGACCATATGGTCCTCTAACTCACTGTCCCATTACTCGCCATCTCTTTTTGGAGGCAATCGAATGCTTTTAACTAAGATCAATATTAGCTCTAGTACCTCTGCCTTGTGTAAGAATACCTCTTTTTCGAGTATAAGCCATATCTATAATAAAAAATTAACCTATTAAGCTTATAAAATATATTTAACAAATTTTCGTAAATGAAAAATGAAAAATGACATTAGATAAAATGTCTAAGTTCTGTCTCGTTAAAAACATGTAAACTCTTGAGTTTAGACAGGATCGATCCTCCTTGCACAAGGGATAGATCCTCTTTACACAAAAAACAAGAAATTAGACTTTATGCGTTTCAGAATTGAATTTTTGAAAAATTTTAAAGCTTCTCGAAAATCTATTTTTGAGAAGCTTGATTTCCCTTAAATCTTACACCAAGCCCTAACCTATATTCACATGCATTTCAACCAAATTTGAACCAAATCAATTGAAAACAAGTTAGAAATATTACCTTTAATCAGTGAAAAACTCAAAAACACATTTGATTTATAGTTAGTTTGATGGATTTATGGTTTTTTTTTGGATTGAAGTGTGAAGAGAAAAGAATAAAAAATGAAGGAGCGAAAAGGGTAGAAAGGAAAAATAGAATTTGAGGTGTAGAGTATATTTAGTAGAAATAGAAAATTTAATTTTGAATTTGGGGCATATTTAGTAGTGGGGTGTATAAAGTAAAAAAAAAAAAAAGGTGTAAATAGAATTCCCCATTTTAGATTCCGTGAAAAAACATAAAAATTACATTCCTCTATTTTTTTTATTATTCTAAATTTGTTATGTGATTTTGAGAAATCACTTTTCCAATCGAAATCTTAAATTTCGTCAATCAAACAATCCCTTAAAATTTTTTTAAGGGAAATGACTCTGGGATTATTATATTTATGATGATATAATTATTATACAATAAAATATAAATTTTAAAAAAATATATTTCAATTAAGTTGTATAATAAAATATAAATATTTTAAAAATATAAATATTTCAATTTCATTTGCAAGCACATTTATGACATTAAGATATAAATTATATATTTTATAAATAATTATTTTTAATAATTTTATCTTTTAACTTAATTTTATTATTCTTTAAAAAAACTTAATTTATTATTTGAATTATTGTTGATAACAATATATGATTATAATCTTATTAACATGTTTTAAGATTATTGGTAGTAATCTAGTTGATTGAGTTGAGTCATTTTAAGTTAGGTTATTTTGGATCAAGAAAAAATTAGATCATTTGGTGTTCGAGTTATTTTGAGTTGGATCAATTTGGGTTTAGATTAATTTTGATTTAGATTGTTTTGGGTTTAATTTAGTTTGAGTTTGGATCATATCGATCTCGGATTATTTCAATTTTGAATTATTTAATTTTGATTCTCAGGTCATTTCAACTTTTGGTCATATAAGGTCTGACACTCGACTCAATCATATTCAATTTATTAAAATTTTAAATCAAATAATATAATTAAATTATATAAAAATTAAAAATTAAATAAATTAAAAGTCATTTGCTAATAAAATGAAATTATATTATGTTAAATATAAATTTTAACTTTATTTATAATAAAAATTAATTATGCTTATGAGTTATGTCATATATGTCAATTTGACTTTTGTATAACTTTTATGACATCTGAGTGTTATAGAATTTGAGTAAAATTTTAGATTTTTATTTTGTTTGTGCATTATATGCAGGTAATGACAAATTTTTTCTATTTTAATTGCATGATTTTGTGTGTTATAATTAGTTTTATTGACTTGTTACTTTTTTAAGTTTATGGATTTTTTTAGATTTTTACAATTATTATTTATCTATTTAGTTATTTTTTATTCTATCATTGGAGAAAACAATAAGAATACTTTTAAATTTTTAAATATAATTAAGAAAAATAATGGTAAAGAAAAGAGATAGAAAAGATAATTTAAAGTTATTATGTTTTAATAAATTAATAATTTATGTTATATTAATTATTTTAATTACATTAATATTTTAAAGAGTAAAATTATATTCATTCTAATTTTGGATTATTTCATTTAAGTATATTGGGTCATTTAAATTCAGAGCATTTCAAATTTAGATTAATTTGATTCAAGATAATTTTGAAATAGAGGTCAATTAAAAATCAATTTGGATTTGAGTTGAATGAATTGAGATATTAACTTTTTTCTTAATTCAAATTGAATTGGTCAAGTTTTAAGCTAAGACAAATTGAATAAAATTTTTGACTTAGAGAATAATTTTATCCTAATTAGAGAATAATTTTATTAAATCTAATTAAGATATAGAAAAAATTTAAATATATTAACAAAAATCTTGTAAACAATGACAAAATACTAGTACTAGTAAAAGGCATCTAATCTAAGGCTAAGCCTAGCAAAATTTGTACCTATTTCTTAATTTTTTTCTTTCTTGTCGAGGGGTCCTTTGTTGAGGTGAGGAAGCCTTGCAAACACGTAGAACATGATATGCCGGGAGACAACGGAGAGGAAAATTAGAGTAGACCTTAAAGTATTGAGTACAGTGATAGGTGGTGGTAGGTAGTGAAATAAAATTGAGTTGGGAAGAGAATAAGGCTAAGAGAAGGATCTAGAAAGAGAATACTGCAATGAGAGTTTGAAAGAAAGTTGTGAGAAATCTGCCAAACCAAAAGTCCACAATAAATTGTGAAAACTCTTATTTATAGGTTTCAAGAATATAAGTTACATATCTTAAGTATTGAATAGGAATAACAATGAAAATGACAATTACAAAAGGTGATAATGCTTTTGGTGACAGATATAATAAATATAAAAGTTCACTACTTGTTCTGAAAGAAAGGGAAAAACATTCATATTTCAGGGAAAGATTAAGAGGAAACCTCTTAAGTATCTCTATATCTAATTTACCAAGCCAAATTCTCCTGAACATCCCAATAGTGGAATTAACCTAAAAGTCCTACTATATTTCAGGTTTATTTTCACTTCTTCATTTGTTGAAATGACATTCAATGAAATGTCTTTTATGGAATAACTTTTAGTAAAGCAATTTTTGGTGAAAAAAATTTCGATAAAAGTGCTGGTATTATTCCTTGAGGAAGTTGTTCCAAAAACAACTGTTCCATAAAGGTGTTGTTTTGTGAAGAAGTTGTTCCTAGAATATTTGTTCCGTAAACAACTATTCTATAAAAGGGTTATTCCATGAATTATTATTCTATAAAATAACCTTCATTGAAACAATCTTATCACCAATTTTGTAAAATAACCTTCACTGAAATAGTTTTATCATCTGTTTTGACTTTTCCTCAAATTTAACAACTTTAAATAAATTTATAAGAATAAAATATTAGTAACAAAAATCAAATATCCACATTTTGCTCATACATTAGAATTCTTAGTATAAGAAGTTCTAATGCACTAGTACAATTAATGAGCAAAATTAAAATATAAGATATATTTATTCTCATAATTTTAAAGACGAATGATATAAGTTTACCTCCTGCATGAGAATAAAAAGTACTAGTATAATGAAAAAGTAAAGGATGACTAAGAAAATGTAGAGGATGAATAATGTATGCTTCATTCAAAGATATGTATATTTTGACTACACATTACGCATGGGTGGATTCATTGTCCCCTACATGGAATTTCTTTGATAAAGGTCAAAGAATGTTTCACGTATAAAATAAATAAATTTTAATCTTATAAATAAAAAATTACTTGTTAGATGATTGTGTTTTCAAAAAAAAAAAATTATAAAAAAGCATTGATTAAAGCATTTCCCAAAAAAAATAGTAGAACTATCAAAAGGAATATGTGGTGATAGTGTTTCTCTAATGAAATAGAAAAGTTATTAAAAGGAATAAGTAATGACAATGTTTTTTTTTTTAAAATAGGAAAATTATTAAAATGAATAGGTAAATGAGTGTTTTCTTAAAAAAATAAAAAAAAATGGTCAAAAGGAATAGATAATAGGAGTGTTTTCCTAAAAAATAGAAAAATTATCAAAAGGAATAGATGATGGGAGTGTTTCCTTAAAAAATAAAAAAATTATTAAAAAAAGTAGGTAAGGGTGTGTTTCCCAAAAAAAATTTAAGAAAATTAGTAATAAGAGTGTTTCTCTTAAAAAAAAAAAAAAGGACAAGTAATGCATATGTTTCCTAAAATAATAAAAGAACAAGTAGTCAGAATGTTTTTCTAAAAAAAAAAAAAAACAAGTAATATAAGTACTTAAAAAAAAACTAAAAAAATAGGTAATGAGAGTGTTAAAAATAGGAAAACAAGTAATGCGAATGTTTTCCTAAAAAATAAAAGAAGAAGTAATGAGAATATTTCTCTAAAAAATAAAAGAATAAATATTGTAAAATAAATCAAGTATTGTTTAGGAGAATAAGCAATGAAAATTAGTTTTTGTAAAAAAATCAAGATAACTAAAAGGCACCTAATAAATTGAATTACTTTTTCTTTTAAAGAATAGTTCTGCTTATGAATCGTTTCTTAAGATAATATGCTAACAGTTTGGGATTTCTTTTTATAACGAGAAGAGTTTAGTAAAATAATATATAAGAATCACTTTTTAAAGAAAAATATTTTTTTAAATGCTATGAAACACTTGTTGAAACAATATAGTTCTTATAAGAAAAACATAATGTACATCATTATTTTTTTTAAATACATTTTAGAGAGTGCATAAGATGTGGCTTTTAAAGTAGCTTGTTAATTAAAAAAAAAAAATGCTAGGTAACAAACGTTTCTTAGGTAGATTTTATTTGAATTATACATAAATAAATAATATATATTTCTTGACAATCATCCCTTAAAATGTAGGAAGCGTTCCTTGTAAAAATGCAAAAAATGTACTTCTCAAAAGTTATGGGCAAAAATAATTCTTGGAACAACACATGGCAATTTCATTATTAGGAATCATCATTTAGATGTAAAAAAGCATTTCAATATAAAAGTATGAATGAGAGATATTTTTTAAAAAAATGATAGGTAATGATAAGCATTTCAAGAGAAGCATCTCTTAAAAATATGTATGAATATTTTAAGAATACTTCTGAATAATAAGAAACAACTTTCATAAAAATAAATGTGTAATACTTATTAAGATATCAAGAGGGTACATCAAAAGAATTTTTTTTAAAACAAGAATTGTTTATTTGAGTAATGCATGGAATATATATTATAAGATAGGTCATAAAAAATTATTATGAAAAGATCTTTTAAAGTTATGCATGAAATTCTCTTCTTAAGAAATACCTTTTTAAATGAAACACAATTATTGGCTACGTGTTTCCTAGATAAATAGCTACAAAAATAATTTTTTATGATGTTGTGTATAAAAGAAGTAATTCTTAAAAATGACACATAAAAGCTATCTTAAAATGTTAAACAAGAAGCATTTTTTAAAAAGCATTTCTTGGAATAATGCAAGAAATGCAACTTTTTTTAAAAAAAAATCTTAAAGTGATGTGAAGTATGAGTGAAACATTTCTTGAGATAATGATGATGTTTTTTGAGCTATTGCACAAAAAGTTTTTCACAATAAAAAATATGCAAGAGATTTCAATTGTCAATTGGTTTCTTTTAGAAGAATTTTTATATAAGAGTAAAATTGTAGCAATAAGGAAATAATATAAAAGATTTTAATGATCAAAAATTTTTTTAAGTTCTTGTATATAAGATAATGTAGTAGTAAAAAATACTATATCAATCAACTTCATTTTAAGAAAAACTTCTACATGAGAGCAGCATGAAACTTTCTCTTTTTAGAAGAGTGATAGAAGAAACTGAAGAGATCAGAACATCAAAATTTTGTTTATTGGGAATAGTTAACAAAAGAGAATGATACAATGCCACAAAATTTTCTTTTTGAAATATTTGATATGTGATAGTGACAAAAATAGTAAAAGACCATAATACTTTTTATTGGAAGAACTTCTACGGAAACGAAATGAAATAGTAAGATTTAAAATGTTTCGCTTCCTTTAGGAAGATTTTTTTTAAGAAAATTTTCAAGTTTGGAATTAACTATTCTTTCAAATTTGTATAATCATATGTATGCACTACGCATTTTTGCTCCACTATATTCCTAAAAATTTTTAAACATTTCATATGCAGATTACTTTTGTAGCAAGGTAAACTTAACATATAAAAAATATGTGATATAATAATATGTATATGATGTAGTACTCATGAGCTTTTTCAACTTTTGTGTTCGAAAAATCTTAATAATATTAGTATTGCATTGTAATTGTAATTGTAATACTTCCACTTATGAAGGTGGTAATATTTATAATAATAACCCTAATTGTATGTGCGGCGAAGGAGAGCTCTCTACTTTATATTAGGAATATAACTTCTCAACACAATACAAATGAGATGTTTAATCCAAATAAAAGCAATGAAGCTGCAGCCAAAAATTATCAAAATGATTTACATCATAGTACTTATGAGATTAAGGCCAAGAAATAAGCGATAAAATTGCGACCAATAATCGTATTTTTAATTTATAAGAGAGAGATAATTCTCAACTTGATATCAAGTGAACTTATTTGATAGTAAGTATGAACAATAAAATTGTGGCCAAAGAATAAGCAATATAGCTATAGCCAAAAAACAATTTTCAATTTGGAGATAATCATCAACTTGGTACTAAAAAGGTTTATTTGATAGCAAATATGAATAATATAGTAACGGCCAAAGAATGAGTGATAAAGCTACAACCAAGAAGTGATTCTCAATTTGACTAGGGAGGTGAATTCTCAACCCAAAAATAAAGTGATCAAACTCCATTATGTATTAAGCATATATTTTTTTCTCAACTTATACTAAGGAAATTAATTTAATTCAAAGAAAGATGTGTTAAATTGCGGCCATTAAAAGTTGATTCAACATGACGGCCATATTAACTTTGTATCTCAATTTGATTTTAAACATTAATCTCATGTACAATTAAAAAAAACTCTCAACACAGTTTAAGGTAATGACTTTTTCCTTAAAGTTATAGAAAGGTAAATATTTTCATCACTTTTGCAATATTTGATAAAGAAGCATGCATTGGAATCTACATTTGTTGGCTTTTCATTTTTCTCATGTTAAGCTTTTTATCAATTAATTGAAATTCTTAAACGTGTATGTACTAAATAATAATAGTAAAAAAAATGCTTAGTTAGTTGAAAAATAGTAAAAAGTGAAGATTAAAATATTTGTAACTAATTAAACTTCTAATATGAAAGAATTAACGTTCTAACTAGATTATTGCTCCACCATTAAGTATTCTTGTGGCATTTGGATTTTTATATCTAACAAAGTGGCTCATATTATGTCTCCGGTGAAGTTCAACCCAATGTAATCATTTTTTCCCAACGGGGTTGTCAAAATGTAAAGGGGTTTTTTGTTGAGGTTAGAAAGCATTACAAACAAGTAGAACAAGATATGTCAAGAGACGATAGAAAGAAAGATTAAAACAGATCCTAAAGTATTAAGTGCAGTGACAGATGGTAATAGGTGATGAAATAAGACTGAGTCAGGAAGAGAATAAAGTTGAAAGAAAGATTTAGGAAGAGATTATTGCAAAGAAAGTTTCAAAGAAAGTTGTGAGAAATTTGCCAAAGTCCCAAAAGTTCCCAATGAATTGTAAAAACTCCTATTTATAAAGTTCAAGAATAGGAGTTATATATCTTGAGTATTAAGTGCAACGACAAGTGATGATAGGTAGTGAAATAAGACTAAGTCGAGAAGAGAATAGGGCTAAAAGAAAGATTTAAAAAGATAAGATTACAGAGAGAGTTTGAGAGAAAGTTATGAAAAATCTACCAAAGTTTCAAAAGTTTTCAATGAATTGCAAAAACTCCTATTTATAGGTTCAAGAATAAGAGTTACATATCTTGAATATTGAATGGAATAATGATGAAATTGATAATTACAAAAAGTGTTTATGCATTGTCTAATAAGAGTTTAATTAGCTTTTAATGACATATATAGTGAACATAAAATTCACTATTTGTTCTAAAGGAAAAAGAGAAAAAGAAAAACACCCATATTTCAAAGAAAGATTAAGATGAAATCTCTTAATTATCTCCATATATGATCCACCAAACTAAACTTTTTGAAATATCTTAATAGTGAAATTAATTTGAAATATCTTAATAATAAAATTAACCTAAGAACCCTGTTATATTCCAAGGTTATTTTCACATTTTTATTTTGTAAAATAACATTCGGTTAAACGTTTTTTGTAAAATAACTCTAGTGAAGTAACTTTTTGTGAAAAAATTTTCAATAAAAATGTTGATATTGTTTTTTGAAAAAGTTGTTCTAAACATAATTGTTTCATAAAAATATTGTTCCATGAATGAATTATTCCTTAAATAGTTGTTCCGTAAATAATTATTCTGTAAAAAGATTATTCAATAAATAACTGTTCCGTAAAATAATTCATTAAAATAGTGTTATCACTTATTTCGTATAATAACTTTCACTAAAATAATTTTATTACTTTTTTTTACTTATCCTCAACTTTAATAACTTAAAAAAATTTATAAAAATAAAATATTAATAACCAAAATTAAATATCTACACTTCCCCGACCCTGGGTTGGTCACAAGCTTATTAATTATCCTTATCCTTGTCAACTTAACTCGCTCATGATAACTGTCTTCATAGCTAGTAGCCTCAAAAACCATTAAATCTTTGTCCGATTAGCAGCATGATAGAAAGAAGATAAGCAAAAAGAAGCAGAGAGAGACGTTAAAAAATTTGGAGAAAAGTAGTAGTACTACGTACACATTCATTCAACCCAATTAATGTCCAAATCTTTTAGCTTTGTGAGCCACTTTTGTGTATTTTGCGAAATATATGGCTTCGATATTGGAGCCTTCTCTTCACTTTCTTTATCACTGCTTGCTATGTTGTCAATCGGTTTTTCCTTGGCAGTAGTTTGCGGCTGTCTGCGGGTGGGGTGTCTCTGTCTCACCTTGAGAGACAGTAGACGAGAAACTTCATGAAGACCCCCCCATTTCTCCAATGCACGTGCGATGTCATAACGCCCTATAACCATTCAAATTAAACAGAAAAGAGAAATTATTTCATTCGCTCTCAGTAAAGTTCTTAGACTATTTAATGCGAATAGTTTTCTTCTCTTAACTACTACGTAGCAGAAGCATTTCGCATGCTTCTCTGTAAAACTACTTTCCAGTACGTTAAATTGCTGGGGTTGATGGAAGACAACAGTGACACCAAATATTTGATGCTAATAATCCAGAACATAAAGCTAAAGCAACCTATAGTTAGAATGCAAGCAACTGTACCACAATTGAAATACCTGCACGCTCAAAAGACTTTCTACTGGGCATAAATGAAGGGTCCATCCCCCAGCTCCTCTGGAATCGGCTAATCTGAAAGGTAAAAATGGCCAATTAGGTAGTTTATGATCATCAACTTGTACATATTATGATTCTGTACTGCAATAACTTTCTACCATTTGATATTTTTAACGAGGATGAAAAAATGCATTCCATCAAGACATGCATGCTTTCCAATTTCATTTGACTGATTGCCTCTTGTGTATGGGGCTAGAATATTGAGTTAAATAGAAAAACTACTATGATCAATCACTTGAAACGTTCACAAAAACAATCCACCTCCTCCTGTAGATTCTCAAGGTTGTCCCAATAGCCCTTTGGTTTGCGTTGTTTGTATGCAAGGGAGAGATTCATCAATGACGCAATCCTTCTAAATCCACCCATGTGTGTGATCGCTTTCTCAATATCCACTCTGCCATGCAAACGAAGTTGCTTTCTCATGGGCATAAATCCTTCCTGTCCATGTTCAGATATAAATTTCAGGAGCTCAGTTTTGAGGACTTCAACATCCCTTTGCAAGCCCGGAACTCTAGGTCTTTGTCTAAGCGAATTAGCACTAATGGAATCCAAATCCTTCTCAGTAGTATCACTATAGTCTGTTTCATTGTCGTTGCTGGAGGAGGAAGTTTGTTGCCCCGAAAGTTGTCGGTTTTCATGTGTTTCCAAGGAAATTTGTGCCACTCTTTTTTCAACATAATCTCGAATTGCACATAAATTGGATGGTAGATCTTCATATATAACCTACAAGGTCAGAAGAGTAAAACATCAATATTCTTTTAATGGGTTCTTTCTTTTGAAAATGAAAAACGTGTATGTACAAAATAAATCAACAAAATGGCCAAAAATATTAAGGGATGAGACTCCTTTTTCCCCTTTACAATAGTTAAGGAACCACAAGGATGCCTACGATCCTGTCTTTCATATATTCCCACAAGGGTGGAGACTCTTCCTTGGAAGGAGAACAATTATCTCGCAACACACCTTGTAGGCTTCTAAATTTGGTTCTAAAACAAACATGTATTGCAGGTACAAGAAGGACAAATTACATTTCTCATGAGGATTAAATTACGGATATTTGTTGGCCAGAAATAAAGAATTATGGATATTCACATAAAGTTGTACAAGAGTTCGTATAAACTCATTATGCAAACATAAATGTTGACATCAATCCATGACTTTTGCATATTCATTTGGATTGTTATCTGCTACAAGGTATGACTGCATTGGAAAGTAGTGTCTTTATCTATATAAGTAGAATGAGTTATATGTAGTTTATGATTTCGTGAAATCTAAGTTCGAAGGTCAAGAAAGGCTGCTATTTCAAAAACATTCTACCAGGGTACTCAACACAGAGCAATTCTTATTCCATGGTTCAAGTAAACATGCACCAAGTAACAAGAGTTTAGAAAAAAAAAAAAAAATCTTTAGTTCTTTACACTCAAACATTTGTTTTCCAGTTACACTTACAATCCTTCATTGGATACATTAACTGTAGAATAGGAACTAGACAGTCGGTGAAAAATGAAAAGCAGAATGCATTAGAGTGCATAATTTACATACCTCTTCCATGATAGCTTCAGAAAGAAGGGAATCTCTGTGCATTTTTGACTCCACAGAGTACTTCAGTAGTGTGTGATGACTTCCAAGTTGCTCTAGAAGCCATCTTCCTTGAAATGAGTCAAAATCCCCTTCAACCTGCTCAAAACTGATCTCTTGTTCAAGTTCTTCATGCAGATCTAAAACAACTCGTGCATGAAGTACCATATACAATAGACCCTTACATCCTTCCTGCAAAAAGGAACTGATTACATTATAAAATGAGCCAGGCTAAACTTTCTTCATATTTGGTTGAGCTAATAGAGATCTCCAAATTGATGATGCTTCTTAAAAGCATCTTATTTAAGAGGCCAAATCTGAAATGGTCCTGTATAAATATCAGGATTTTTTGTTATAAAATCTAAACTGTTCAATGTTAATAGATTTGGATTTTTAGGTGATTAGGTTGTTATTTAGTTCCTAGAATTATGCTAAGGTAGATAGAAAGTTAAATTTTACATTTTAAAGTTTAGTCTATTTAAATCTTTGTAACTCTCTTATTAATTAATAAGAAGTTATCTTCTCTTTCTCCTCTGTTCTATTCACATAGTATCAAAGCTTAGGCATTTCACTCAAAATTCAAGATGGTCAAAACAACCATGACTGGACAAAAGGGCATAGCATCCGCAGGTGCTGTTAGTGGAGGTGTTTCTGCCGTAAATATTAATGGATTTGAAAATCCATCTATCCAATTGACCGTTCACAAACTAAATGGTAAAAATTATCTAGATGGGCGCAATCAATGAAGCTCAAGATTGATGGCAAGGGAAAACTTGGCCATTTGACATGCGAGATCATGAAACCAACTAACAATGACCCAAGATTGAAGACATGGAGATCTAAGAATCTTTTAGTGATTGAGTGGCTTGTAAATTCCATAAAGCCAACGATTGGAAAAACCTATTTGTTTTGGCCAACTGCAAGAGATGTATGGGAAAACACTTATTTACAGTTGATTGTAATATTGTAATCTGTATATTTATATTTGTATCCATAGAATTAAGGACAAAAAATTAGGATAGACAATCCCTCAATTGTAGGATCACTTTTTAGGAAGATTTCGTTTTTTAGTTTACTCACTAGCGAGTTGTTTATAAACCTAAGTTGCTTGTATAATTCTTTATGAGCAATTTTTCAATATACATTCAGTTTTACTCTTAGTTTTTCACATGTTATCAGAGGTTTAGGCTCTTCATGGGAAGCAAAATTTTCAACCTTCATTCTGACTTCTATTTTAGGCCTTCATTGCCGAACCCTGTTAAGGCCTTCGTAGCCGTTTTATTTTTTCCTTCTTTAGCCTTCATTGCTATGAGTCATTTTTGGTTATATCTTAAGATTTGTTTCAGTTCAAAAAAAGATATCACTACCATCCAATTTGAGGAAGTGTAAACTAGGAAAATCATCGAAGTACTACAAATGTCTCAGAAACAAGGAGAGTTGGACAGAAAAGAGATTAAGAAGTTGAGAAGCTTATTGAAAACCCTTGAAAAGCCTACTGGGTTATGTTCCTTGAGTAAGATATCTAGTTCAGGTAAAACTTCTAGTTCTCATGGATTAAATGTCTCGATTAAGCCTATTACAAGTTCTTAGGTCATTGACTCAGGAGCCACAAACCATATGACACATTCCTCACAGAAGTTTAGTACATATACCCTGTGTCCTGGTAATAAAAAAATTGTTGTTGCAGATGGTTCACTTTGGTAGGATTAGGAGATGTTCACATTAATCTCTTGTTTGTTCTTAAAAATGTTCTTAAAAATGTTCTTCATGTTCCTAGATTGTCTACTAATCTGATATCTATACAAAAACTTACCAGAGATATGAACTGCAAAGTAACTTTTTATCCCTCTTATTGTGAATTTCAAAACCAGAGTTCAGGGAAAAAGATTGGACTTACTAAGGAGAAGGATAAACTACACTATCTTGAGACATCAAACAACACAAGTAATATCAAGAATAGTTTACCTTTTTCATTTCTTTCTGAAAAATCTCCCAATAAAGACAAAATCCGACTTTATCATTTTCATCTTAGACATCCTTCTTTTGGAACTTTGAAACACATGTTTCCTTATTTGTTCAAAGGATTAAATGCCAACAATTTTCATTGTGATGTTTGTGAACTTGCATAGCATAGGCGTGTGTCTTTTTCAATTAGCAATAAAAGAAGTTTTACTCCATTTTACTTGATTCATAGTGACATATGGGGTCCTTTTACAATTTCAAATATATTTCGGATGCAAGGTGGTTCGTTTCTTTCATAGATGATTGTACCAAGGTCTCATAGTTATTTTTACTTAAATCTAAATCAGATGTGAATAGTGTGTTTTTAAGCTTCCAAAACATGATCCAGAATCAATTTGGAGTGAAAATCAAGAGATTTAGGTTTGATAATGCAATAGACTATTTCAACCAAAGTTTATCTACCTATTTTCAAAAGGAGGGGATTATCTATAAGTCATCTTGTGTTAATACTCCACAGCATAATGGAGTGGCAAAAAGGAAAAACATTCACTAGCCACAACCCGAGCTTTACTTTTTCAAGTAAACGTACCCAAATCCTACGGCGGGGAAGCTGTTCTCACTGCCACACATATTATAAATAGGTTACCTTCAAGGGTTTTGGGATTTAAAACTCCTATGGAACTGCTCTCACAATTCTATCCCCACTTTAATGCCACAAACAACCTCACACCTAGGATATTTGATTGTACATCATTTGTTCATGTTCACAATCACAATAGGGAAAAGTTGGATCCTAGATCAATTAAGTACATTTTTGTAGTATATTCATCAACTCAGAAAGGGTACAAGTGTTATTATCCTTCTACCAAAAAATTCTATGTGTTTGTAGATGTCACTTTTGAAGAACATAAACTATTTTTTACTCAACCTTATCTTCAGGGGGGGATTTCATTCATGGAAGATAAGATTTGTCCTATTCTTCAACATTTTCACCTATTAATTCTTCTGAGTCTAAGTTAAACATTGAATTTGAGTCTGAACCCATTCCAAACACAGAAGATGTGACAAAGGATAATATTGTTCTTGATTCTATGAAGGAATTATAGGCGTGCTAAAGAAGAAAAGTTCTAGATCCTAAACCAGTATCAGTCCAAGAACCTATCCTAACTCTGAAAATGAGGTAACTATAGTCTTTGACTCTGTTTCTCAAAATGCCCATGACTCTCCTAAAACTATAACTAGTGATTATGATTTGCCTATTGTCATTAGGAAAGGAACCAAAGAATGTACTAAGCATCCACTATACCAATCTCTAATTTTGTGTCATTTGAAAAATTCTCACCATCTTACAAAATTTTTCTTGTGAGCCTAAATACTATTTATGTTCCAACTACATTATTTGAGGCATTATCCAATGAGAAAGGGAAGCAAGCCATGAAAATAGAAATGGAGGCCTTAGAGAAAAATAAGACATGAAAATTGGTAGAGTTGCCTAAAGGAAAAAATCTAGTTGGGTATAAATGGGTTTTCACTGTAAAATACAAGACGAATGGTACTGTTGAAAGGTATAAAGGTAAGTTAGTGGCTAAGGGCTACACTCAAACTTATGGAGTGGATTATCAGGAAACTTTTGTTCCAATTGCCAAGATGAATACAGTTAGGATTTTATTATCATTGGCTATAAATTACAATTGGCAGCTTCAACAATTTGATGTAAAGAACGCTTTTCTACATGGTGGTTTGGAAGAAAAAATATATATGAAGGTTCCACCGAGATTTAGAGGTCATTTAGAAGTAAACAAAGTATGCAAGTTGAAACAGGCTTTATATGACCTTAAACAATCTCCTAGGGCTTGGTTCGGGAGATTTGCCGAAGTGATGCTAGCAATGGGATATAAGCAGAGTCAAGGAGATCACATATTGTTTATCAAGCACTCTAATTTAGGGAGAGTCACAGTTCTATTAGTGTATGCTGATGATATAATTGTAACTGGAGATGATGGAAAAGAAAGAGAATCTCTAAAGCAATGTTTGGCTAGTGAATTTGAGATAAAAGAGCTAAGGAGATTGAAGTACTTCCTAGGAATTGAAGTAGCTCACTCACTGCATGGTATTTTCATCTCACAACAAAAATATGTGATGGATCTTTTGAACAAAACTAAGAAGCTCGTATGTAAACTTGCTAATGCCCTATAGATCCTAATCATAAACTTGGAGAAGCTAAAAAAATACTGCTGTAAATAGAAAGATGTACCAAAGATTAGTTGGAAGACTTATTTATCTCTCACATACTAGACCTGATATAACATATATTGTGAGAGTGATAAGTCAATTTATGCATAGTCTTAAAGAAGTGCACCTATAAGTTATCTACCATGTATTGCACTATTTAAAGGCCAATCCTAGAAGAGATATATTATTCAAAGAAATTTCGGGCTGGTTATAGAGACATATACAGATGCTGATTATGCAGGTTCAGTAACTGATAGAAGATCCATCTCAGGCTACTGCATTTTCCTAGGTGGTAATCTTGTGACTTGGAGGAGTAAAAATAAAATGTGATGGCAAGATCAAGTGCTAAGGCAGAGTTCAAAGCAATGGCTCAAAGAATTTGTGAACTACTATAGTTAAAGATTATCCTAGAAGACTTGAAGATCAAGTGAGATGGACCAATGATACTTTACTGTGATAACAAGTCTGCAATAAGCATTGCACACAATCCTGTGCAACATGATAGAACTAACACATTGAAGTATACCGATATTTCATAAAGGACAAACTAGATAGTGGGTTGATTTGTACACCGTATGTGTCAACTTGCAAATGTGTTGACTAAAGGTTTCAGTAGTACAACATTTCAAGAAATTATTTCCAAGCTGGGAATGGAAAACACCTAGTTACCAGCTTGAGGGGGAGTGTGGGAAAACACATATTTACAGCTGATTGTAATCTTGTAATCTATAATTTATATTTATATCCCTAGAATTAAGTATTTGTATCCCTAAAATTAAGGACAAAAAATTAGGATAAACAATCCCTCAATTATAAGATCAGTTTTTAGGAAGATTTAGTTTCATAGTTTACCCACTAATTAGTTGTATATAAACCTAAAGTCCTTGCATAATTCTTTATGAGCAATTTTTCAATATACATTCAGTTTCACTCTTAGTTTTTCATAGTATGGGAAGCAGTTAAAGAGACATACTTTGATATGGAAAACTCATCTGAAATCTAAGTTGAAGACTAAACTATGGCATTCTAAACAAGAAGATCGAGAGGTGACAAAGTATTACAATGAGATGAAAGCATTGTAGCAAGAACTGGACTTGTGTTATGAAGAAAATTAGAAGTGCGCAAATGATAGTGTAAGATACATGAAAAGGATGGAAAATGACAAAGTATATGTTTTTCTAGCAGGGTTGAATAAGAACCTAGATGAGGCTAAAGGCTGAATTCTTGGTAGGAAACCACTGCCAACTCTTCGTAAGTGTTTGCTAAAGTAAGAAGAGATGAAGGCCGACGAAAGGTGATATTGGGATAGAATAATTAACCTACTACTGAAGCTTCTGCTCTTACCACTAAGATCTAGTCTTATGCTCAATTTGGACAGCATGGGAAAATAAAAAAGGCGAGAAAGTATGGTGTGATCATTGCCACAAGCCACGATACACAAGAGATACAGGTTGAGAACTACATGGGAAACTATAGAATTGGAAGCCAAGATCATCCAATTGTGAATCGAGAGCATTTCAAATAGGTGTCAAGGAGCAAGCTAATTTGAATGATTCAAGAGGAACTGTAGAGACTTCTCCTTTCAATAAGGAACAGTTAGACCAACTGTATAAACTATTTCAATCCACACATTCTTAAACAATGTTTCTTCCTTTTGTTCCTTAGCTCAAAAGGTAATCATCTTCGAGCAGTTGCTTTTAATGTGTCCTCCATTACTAGTTGTCCATGGATCATCTATTACAAACCATATGACAGGTTGTTCTAAATCATTTTTTTCTTGTAGCCCGTGTGCAGGAAATCAAAAACTTAAAATTGCCGATGGTTCCCTTTCAGCAATTGCTCGAAAAGTGATATTCTCCATGTTCCAAACCTCTTTTGTAATTAGCTATCTACTAGCAAATTAACTCCTGATTTAAAATGTTGTGCTAAATTCTTCTCAACCCACTATGTATTTCAAGAATTGGACTCAGAGAGGATGATTGGCAATGCTAAGGAAAGTGATGAACCCCATTATTTTGAAGATGGAAGTACCATGTGTGGACAAGCTCAAATGACTCGTCTTGGGCCAATCTTTGTCTCTAGTAACAATGACATAATGTTGTGGCATCTTAGGTTAGGCCATCCTAACTTTCACTATTTCAAATACTTGTTTCCATATTTATTTAAGAATAAAAATCCATCTTTTTTTCAATGTGATATTTGTCAAATTGCTAAACATCATTTCCTATTCAGCCTTATAAGTCTTCTAAGCCATTTGCTCTTGTTCATATTGATGTATGGGGTTCATATAGAACACCAACAATTTCTAGAAAAAGATGGTTTCTAACATTAATTAATGATCATACAAGGATTTGTTGGGTTTATCTACTCAAAGAAAAATCAGATGTTGAATATGTTTTCAAAAACTTTTATAATATGGTTGAAACACAATTTCAAGAAAAAATTCAAGTGTTTCGAAATGATAACAAGAAAGAATACTTTAATTAGATTCTTGGAACATAACTTTTGGAAAAGGGAAATATTCATCAAAGCTCTTGTATTGACACTCCATAGCAACAATGGAGTAGCAAAAAGGAAAAATAAACATCTCTTGGAAGTAGCTAGGTTTTTAATGTTTACAACTAAAGTACCTAAATACTTATAGGGGGGAAGCCATTCTTATTGCTATTTACCTGATTAACAAAATGCCATCAAGAGTTTTGAACCTTTAAACACCATTAAAAATGTTTACAAAATGTTTTTTAATGTCATATTTAGTATCTGATTTATCTGTTAAAGTACTTGGATGTGCTGCTTTTGTGCATATGCATGACTATAACCAAAATAAATTGGACCCACGAGCTAGAAAACGTGTTTTTCTTGGATACTCTTCAACACAAAAAGGGAATCCCTGTTTTATTCCTCAAACAAAAAGTTTTTTATAATTATAGATGTCATTTTTTTTGTATCTCAAAGTTTCTTTGACACTCCTCTTTAGGGGGAGAATAATTGTGAAGACTCATTGTTTGAACTTGAAGGTAAAAACATAGATTTTATACTACAACCAAATACTTTAATGAGTTTGGATTTTGGAGTTTCATATCTGGAAATGGGACATCATACTTCACTACCTATAATTGAAATAGAAACTAGAACAAAGAATAATTCAAGAAATAAAAAGAAAGGTTCTGAGCTTATTGTCTACTTAAGGAAAAAATAGATTCAAAAGAAAGATGACATCACAACCTTACAAAGCCAAAAATCTGATATGAGGCCACATCCAAATAACACAGTTTCTTCAACCTAAGTACCTTTTCTGAATTTGATCCTTTGAAAATTGACATTCTTAATTCTGTAGATATTCCAATTACTCTTAGAAAATGTGTTAGAATATGTACTAAGCATCCAATTTCCAAGTATGTGTCATATAAAAATTCATTACCCTCATTTGCTTTTACCTCACAGTTGTCTAGTATCGATATTCTTAAGAATATACAGGAAGCTTTAATTGTTCTTAATTGAGGGAGGCTGTCTTTAACGAGATGAAGGCTCTAGAAAAGAATGACACATGGGAAAAGGTTAGTTTGCCAGAAAAGGAGATGTTTGTGGGATATAAGTGGGTGTTTACAATAAAGTTTAAATCAGATGGGACTTTGGAGCATTACAAGGCAAGGTTGGTAGCTAAAGGTTTTGACACAAACATATGGGATCGACTACCAGGAAACATTTGCTTTAGTTGCAAAATTAAATACAGTGTGCGTGCTTTTGTCCGTGGCTGTGAACTTGGAATAGTCATTATATCAATTAGATGTTAAGAACGCGTTTGTTAATGGTAACTTAGAAGAAGAGGTCTTTATAGGTGCTCCACCAGGATTTGAAGACAATTTTAGGTCTACAGTATGCAGGTTAAAAAAGTCCTTATATGGTTTAAAGCAATCTCCAAGGGCATGGTTTGAGCGATTTACAAGATCAGTCAAGAATCAAGGTTATAGTCAGGGGCAAACACATCATACAATGTTCATGAGGCATACTAATGGTGGGAAGATTGCAATTTTGATTGTTTATGTAGATGACATAACCCATACAGAAAGTGTTGCTACTGAGATTGCTAGATTGAAGAGATGCCTTGCAGCAGAATTTGATATCAAAGGTTTGGGACCATTACAATGCTTTTTGGGAATGGAAGTTGCAAGATCAAAAAAGGGAATTGTTGTATCACAAAGGAAGTACATCTTAGACTTGCTAAAAGAGATTGGAATGAGTGCTTGCAAGCCAAGTGATACACCAATGGACTTGAACCAAAAGCTTGGAGGAAAGACCGAAGGAGTGCCAATTGAAAAAGGAAGGTACCACCACCATGTAGGAAAATTAATCTATCTTTTCCAAACAAGGCCAAACATCGCATTTGCAGTCAATGTTGTAAGCCAGTTTTTGCACTCACCATATGAAGAACGTCTTGAGGCAATACACAGGTTTTTGAGATATCTTAAGAATACACCAGGGAAAGGATTGTTGTTCAAGAAAAACCATTTGAGAAGTGTGTAAGTTTTCATAGATGCAGATTGGGTAGGCTCAATCACTGATAGAAGATCAATTTCTGGTTATTGTGCATGTCTTTGGGGTAATCTTGTCAGTTGGAGGAGTAAGAAGCAGAATATTGTTGCACGATGTAAAGCAGAGGCAGAATTTCGAGCTATGGCTAATGGAGTATGTGAGATGATGTGGCTGAAGAGAGTACTTGAAGAACCGAAGCTAGAATTAGAACCTCCTATGAACCTGTTTTGTGATAATAAAGCAACAAACAGCGTAGCATGATTATACAAAACATGTCGAGATTGATAGGCATTTCATTAAGGAGGAGTTAGAAAATGGAGTAATCTGCATGCCGTATGTCACCTCAGAGAAACAAACAGCAGACATTCTGACCAAGAGTTTGTCTAGACCTGGTTTTGAAGCAGTAGCCAACAAGTTGGGCATGATTAACATCCATGCACCACCTTGAAGGGAGTGTAGAAATATTAGGATTTTTTTTAATAAAATCTAAACTATTAAATATTAATAGATTTAGATTTTTAGGTTATTAGGTTGTTATTTAGTTCCTAAAATTATGCTCAGGTACATAGGAAGTTAAATTTTAAATTTTAGTTTTATTTAAATCCTTGTAATTCTCATATTAATCAATAAGAAGTTATCTTCTGTTTCTCCTCTATTTTGTTCACAGGTCCTAAAGATAGAATGGTGACAACAACATCATACTCAATGTATGGTCCTTAGTAGCACACAATGACAGAATATACTCCATGTAGCTGATGCAACATTGCAGGGAAACGCTTGATTGTTGTGTTGCATTGTGTTGAAACTGAGTCTTAAGCCAATTAGGACCACAAGATTCCCTTCCAGGATTTTAAATCAAGTATGGCGCTGTTCCACATGTCAATGCTCCCTACCTGATCCTAAGGTTCCAAATTCTAACTCTACAAGAACATCATAACAGATATGGGGAATAACTACAAATCACAATGATATAATATATGTACTAAATTAGAGGAGCATGGCATTGTTTCAAGGAGAGTGACAGCTCCATTGTTTAAGTGTTCTTTGCGTTTTTACAAAAAAAAAAAGAAAAAATGTCTATCTTCAATAACTTATCTGAAAATGTAAAAAAAAAAAAAAAGACACAGATTTTTATCATATTAAGATAATTGGGCATATCATCTTTGTTTAAAGATGATACAGAATGAATCTAACCTCTTTTTTTATTTGACTTATGACACATGAGAAATGCCAGAATATAAAGGAAATAAGTTCAATTATAATGAAGATGAAAAATACAGGTCAACACCATAAATTGGATGAGCCACAGGGTCATAAATAGGTGTATAAATAAGTAAAGTCAACAATGTGGAAACTCAAGCTCAAGAATAGAAGTCCAAGCTCTAACCTAGGTCATGCTCGACCAAAGTCCAATTTTTTACTTTTGCATCAACAAAATAAATAAATAACACTCCTTTAGCTTAACTCATTATTATTTTTATTAGTTCTAATTATTTATCAAATAATGTAAAAATATTTATCTAAGAAAACATTTTCCATCAAAATTATTTTGACAAAGAAATTTTTTATACTAAGTTAATATAGCCTAAATAAATATGTTTTTATTATGTGATAGATCATAATTCAACACAATTTCATTCAAACACGATTATCTAACTTTTCGTTTTCCTGTCCATATCAAAAGGAGATACCCGCTTTCCAACCAATAGACCCCACACTCCCATTCCCAAGATTCAGACCTGAAACCTCCGAGATGCAACTTTGTTCTAACCTTTGAGATATCATGCAATAATGTAAACTGATGAATATTGCTTGACATAATTTTTACATGCACTTCGTTGCACCATTTTCATGATATTACATGTTAATGCATAGTTAAACAGTCTAATGAATAACATCAACCTGTATCACTTACTATATTTGTCATTTAATAGCATTAAAATTATAAACATTTATCTAGTAGTAATATTAGTAATTTGATATGTAGTTTGACACCTTACCATAACTTAATTTGATGACCCACACTAACACACAGATAATGAGTGCTAGTAAAATCCAATAAGAAAAACTGAAACAATATGCTTCCGGGGCAAAATCTTTAATAGACCTACTCAAGGAAAGGGTGCTGAACAGAGTCAAGATCTTAAGATATATATTCTTTTAAGATCTCAATGAAATTTAATAGTAGAACATGAATTTTGTTGCATTTTTATTATTTTCTAGTGAAAACATTTTTCTGCATTTTGTCACATAGCACTGATTGATACAATCATATTGAAGATTTAAACCAATTTGGCCTTTGCAACATGTTGAGGCTTGAGAATGATGATTGCTTTAGAGGACACAATTAATATTAATGTACTTCAGTTGATCTTTTGTATGGAAACATCCTTAACATTTGGTGCATATAAAGCGTTAGACATGATAGAGTTAATTCTTTATTTAATGTTATTTCTTTCATTGTCTTTAAACTTATAACAAATAAACAGAAAGTTAATTAGATTAATTATCCAATACTGATATGATTACAGAATTCTCAAGAGATGGGTTGGCTTGCATAATCTATATGGACAAGTTCATATAAGACAAGATGGGAAAAAACTTATCATTCATGCACCAAAAACAATAGAATGCAAAAGCAATTTACCATGGCACTCTAAAAGTGAAAATGTTTCATAAAAAACAACATCTTACTCGTACCTGAAGAATGCGAACTTTGTTGCTTTCACGAGATAAAACTTTACTAATAGCTAAATTTGGAACAATCCTGCAAAAATGAAACTTATGAGGAAAGAGAAACAACGTCTACATTTACTTGATTAGAAAGATCTTAAAATTTGAATACTGTAGATTTATTTAATCTAATCTATTCCATTTTATCATCAATGTGAAGTGGGGAAAAGGTGGTAACTGGTAAGTTCTGTAGCTATATATGCTCCAAACAAGAATGATGGTGAAATACCTTACATGTTGATTTAAGGCCAAATACCTTCATAATTACCAAAGTTAGCATGTGCTAAAGAAATATATATCTTCATGCCTAATTTACTCACCAAGAAGCTATAACTCCAAACTAGCACATTCTAAGCCTTGTATAATTTCACTCCAGTCTGCGAGGCCTAAGGCACGCGTCCAACAAGATGTTCTCTTCAAATAAACTAAGCAGTCCTCATGAAGGCATGCTTTCAAGAGTAAATTGAAGTATCAAGGACTGCAGAACCTAATACAGCTTTGAAAAAGAGCAAAGTATACTGATATAATATGAGTGTTTCTTTTTCCTCACCATTTCTCCCTTTTTCATGAATTCCTAAATTGTTAATGAATGCTAGGAGAAAACATTATGATGTCAAGATAATAGCTTGGTCCTTTTAGTTTAACTATTCAGAATGCTGAAGGCCGAATTCTTCTTCCAGCAAGAAGTCCTTTTGGTCCAAGGGAAATTTTCCATAATAGTTAGTATGTCAAAAGTACAGTAATTTATCACTTTGATGGAGTTTTGGTGTCCAAGGTTATTTTCAAAATTTTTAATTATGTCAATTTGTATTTTTGTAATTAATTTAGTGTTGGTCCACTAGGTTTTTCTAGTCAAGTCATTATGACATCTAGTCTTTATGTTATATATTTGGGCCTTATTCATTCCTTTAGTTGTTGCTTTAGTGGTTACATTTATTTTTGAAAGTAAAAAGTGTGTTCAAAGGTAGGAAAAAAAAATCTAAAAGAATTCTATTTTGATGATTTTTTTTTTGGCCGAGTACTCAATTAGCCAATAACTCAGTCCTTATAAAATTCCAACTCTACCAAGATAGATGGTAAAGACTTCAAAGAGACATAAATACAAAAATGTAAAATAAATTGGCTAACTGAGTATTTTCTCTCTTTCCTTTTCTCCTCTTTTCTTTCTACACTTATAATGCCTCAGCTACTGTTCACAGCATATGACACCATGCATAGCCTTCTTTAATCTTTGCTTAACAGAAAAATACATACTGCTTGAATCTAGTTCTCCTGCCACCCAAAATTCCAGCACCATTTTCCGAGATAAAACCTCAATTGAATTAAACACTAATTCTAATCCCTACAGTAGCTCTAAAGCCTAAAATCCCTAATTTTCTACACCTACCAACCGAAACCCTTATTGTGTACTTCCCCAATTGTATCATACATCACTTTCACTTTTCTGGATTAGATTATTCTAATTATTTGAGTCTCAAACCCAATGTAAATGGTACAGTGCTACAAAGTGGAGTCACAAGACCTAACTAACAAGGCTATTGAATGTAAAATTTTAAGAGATAGAGTTAAAGAAGCTGCCAAACTAACAAATTAAAAAAACTAATGCCTATCACTTTGGAATTGAAATATAACGACTAATGCCGATAGCTGTGGAAATTGAAAATAAGTTCAAATGAAACAATGGCAGTTAATCCTTAGACTGGAGTTCAAGAAACAAGACCACAATTGCTTACTCTGGGAGACTCTCATATGCAGTTAAAACATTCCAAACTTCACGAACAGGAGCTTTAACAGTTATGCTAGCAACAACACAGCGATGTACGCCTCCATTTTCCTTCAGCCCAAAAGCATTTTATCAGCAACAGCTAAAACAGAAGTCATTTTATCAGCAATAGCTAAAATACAAGTGGCCTTCCACCAAACAGGAAGACCCAATAAGTACGGACTAGAATCAATCAGTTACCAATAGGCCATCAAATCTACGAAGATGAACTTCATCCACCATGCAAGGCCTATCAATTCTGCAAACTTTTCCATAAACCCCCCAGTTACTATTCAAATCACTTGAAGATGGTAGCAGGGGACCAAGATTGGAGCTAGCATAACTTTCTCTTAGGTCTAGTGATGGTGGTTTCTCCTTTCTTAAGAGTGCACCATCCCAGTCCATGCCAGGTGAAGAAAGAACAGGCAAAGAAGTTCTAACCAAATCTTTTGCTATTGACATCTTCTGATTCCCATGAAAATTCTTTTCAGCTTGACAAGCTAATGCTCGAAGATTCACAGGAAGATCAGATCTGATAATCCTCTCCAGGAAAATGGCAGGAAAGTTAAATCTTGGAATTACACTAACTTCATATGATAAAATAGTAGTACCAGAGCTGCAACAATGTCAAAGAGAACATAGGTTTTTACATCATATGATAAAAGCATGAATTCCAAAACACGTCAGATATGAAATAGAGAACATTGATGCTACCTTGTTCCAGATTTGACTGACCATTTCCCTTCAAACTTCTTAAAATCTCCATCAACCATGGAAAAAAGGAGTTCACAACCATTGGACTGAATCACAAGCAAAAACTTATAAAGCTTGTACATATTAAAGAGAACAGAAAGGCACATGTGAAAATTAAAAATATGAAAGACAAATGAAAAGAGCTCAAATTCAATTAAGCACAAATAAACAATCCAAAGCAAATAAAGCTGAATAAACCTTTTCTCCAAACACCATTTCAATTTGTGAAAATTAAAAATATGAAAGAAAAATGAAGAGCTCAAATTGAATTATGCACAAATAAACAATCCAAAGCAAATAAAGCTGAATAAACCTCTTCTCTAAACACCATTTCAATTTCGTAGCTGCCAAAAATCTATCCATATGTTTTCATGAAACATAACTCCCCTTTCCTTTCAAGCTTTATCGGATTTTAGTTCTTTAAAAAATGCTTTGTAAAGATTAAAAGTCAGAGCTTTCTATCAATCCATTTGACAGAAAAGATGCAATTTTAGTTAATGACCACTAGCAGCCGAGTCAATTTCAGTTGAAAATCCTATTTTCTGTTTCAAAGAGTGTCGCTTTATAAACCAGCAAATTAGTGGCTTCATGGACCCACCTTGCCCAAAATTAAAGATTGAGCTTAGCATAGCTTGTCTTCATGAGCCTTCTCCATCTTCAATTATTCACTCAAAGCCCACACATGATCACATGGTCAAAAGATAATTTTATATTTTCTCCAAAAATTATGGCATTATGACTAAAAGAGGTGCTTGAAATATTTCATGGATCAAATAGCAAATTATATCAGTAGTGGTCAAGGATCCGTGGTTGGTAGAGGAACTAGGGCTTAATTAATTTTTAAGCTTGAAGAAAGGAAGATTGCACAATGTCAGTAAAAAGAGGATGACAGAGACTAGCTCCCTCTGTTTACTCCTAAGCCAAGGCAGAGATATCTAATATTTTCTCCATAATTCAGATTCATTCCTTGCAGTCAGCTGTTCACAGGAAAAGGGCCCGCCTGGAATACTTGTATGATGATTAGCAGTCCCTGTCTTTATTAATAGTTGAGCACTAATAGGTTAAATGCTTTTCAGGACATTAATCTTCCTTAATGTTCGTTTCATATATGCTTTAAGCCTTTATTTCAAATCCTCAAAAAGTATCACCCTCATTAAACCAGTTCATTCTAGACATTCCATCAACTACCTTATTTTTGATAAAGATGATTGACTGCTATTCATATCCAACCAAGGCAAAGCCCTATGATCAAACTATTTTGCCAAATTACAATATCCATCCTCCAACTTTGGCGCAAACTTCAATTCCAAGTTCTTAGTTGCAATTGCAATAATTTCAGTCTTGCATCTCATTAGTAATTGAATGTGAATCCTCCAAATATTTTTGTCAATTAAATGCAAAGGACCAAAAATTAAGTCCCATGTATGCTATATAACAGAATGGAAGCATTTAATGTGACAAAGTTGATGAAAGTTATCATCTAGAACCAAGTAATTCCTTTTTCTTTTTTGATTTGGGGAAGGGGGGATGCGAACCTGCTCTTTGAGTAGAGGGATCATGCACCAACCAAGGGAAATGCTATGGGTGCATCTAGAACCATGTAATTCTTTAGGTTAACAAAAATTTGTCCCCCAATGAATTTATTCTTTCTTTCATCCATTCTTTATAATAGTAACTGCAACAAAATGCTCGACCAGCATCAACACCAAGCTCTCTTTGCCTCTTTTAGTCCTATCTCATGATCTATAAGATTGTGACCAGCATGAAGATGTGGATATGTGAAGGTCTCTAGATATTATTCAACCCGATCATCATTCTAAGCTCCATGCCCACACAGTAATTGAAATGAAATAAGTGTAAATAAAAGATTAGTATATCAAACCTATGTCTGAAATTATTAGCCCCCAAATAGACAGAAACTGGGTAGGATTAACTTTATAATTGCCAGGTGAATAGATTTTTTGGATGCTATGATGGTAGTGCTGGTGACAGTGGCATCTGCTCCTGGCACTGCTAAAGCTCAACATAATCATGATGATAACCACAAAGTAAAATCTATAGAAAAATATTGCAGATTGGAGTTCTACTAATTTTGCCTGCCTAACAAGGAGGTAGCAGTTTTCATGGGAAATGGAAAATGTTACACAAGGATAGCTTCCAGCCTATAAGTGCCAACTTCAGAAAAACAAAGCCTTCCAGTCAATTATACAACAAAATTTATTAAAAAAAATTGATAAAAACAGATATGGGAAACAACACCCATTAGTATTACTGCAAGGAGAATATATATGAGGAGCAAAATCCTAGGATTGACCAATAGACAATTACTAATATTTATGCCGTGATTCAACACTATAACTAGAGGGCTTAGGATGCTTACTGAATCAGGAATTTCTTGGAGATCAAGAACAACACGTGCTTCAATATGCCAATATAATGCCCTTTGCAAACCTCTCTGCTCCAACCATATTCGTCCAGGATGTGGGCAAGGAATCCTTCCACTAACAATTTTGTTCATTGCAGTCAAATAACAGAGAAGGAAGTGAGGGGAAGGAGATAAGCATTGACTACAAGAATTTTGATTCAAACTGATATTAACTACAACTAATGAAGGTGTGGACAGTTGATTTTAACAGGTTTGTGTAGATTCTCCAATTAATAGTTCACCACCGATAATTTTTTATACTCTAGCAAATCAACAGAGAATATAGTAGACTTCACAATTTATCAAGAGTAAAAGTTAAAGAATTTATCCAACCAAAACTGACAAAAACATCATTTCAATTTAACCATAACCACACATAACCACAACATGAAGCATTCATGATCTACATGTGAGTGAGTTGTTCTTCAATATTAGCTTTAGCCTTGTCATTCCATGCTGCAAAGAAGGGGGCTTAATTCCTTAAGGCACATTAGGAGGAGGACAGTTCAAGGAGATACGACATTCTCTTTATAAGGTTTCAAGGGCTTAATATATAGAGTATTCGACAAATTTACAATGGTGGCATAGATATTTTGGGACATTACCACATGATGAATATAGTCCAAGGATAAAGATGATAAGTTTGAAGATGGATTAATATGGAGAATGATTTTTTCTTTATGTGTAAAATAAAAATTAAAAAGTGCATGATATATAAGAAACAAAATCATGTAGCAAAATCTATTTAAATTATTACAAATATCAACAACCCTATTTACAATTGCAAAGGCATAATATTTTCTTATGCTTGTTATTTCTCTTTTACTTGCTCAGAATTTTTAAAAATCAAAAGGAAAACAAATCATATTTAATTAAAAAAATGACCAAAATTGATAAATTATAGTAATAATTTCTTTTTTTTTCTAAAGAAAATTGAAGAAAGAAACATAAGAAAGGGAAAAAAGGGTGAACCTGCAAACAAGATTAGGAATAAAATCGGCAAGACGTTCATAATCAGTGAGAGCATTCCAGACGGAATCAATGTCAGCGGAAACAGAAATTTCAGCTTTAATTCGTCTTTCCCTCCAGGAAAGTACTTCCACTTCACAGTACACTTTCCTGTTCCTGTTTGCTTTTGCTTCGTCTTCTTTTTCTTCTTCTTCTCCATCGAAATCTCTCGCTCTTTTCACGTACTTGTTTGTCAGCAAAAAAGTTTTGGCTCTGTTTTTAACAGTGGAAAACGCAATGCAATATTTGTTGGAGAGACAAGGGCTTTTGTTCACAGGAAATAATGAAGAATTTGTATTGGGTGTGAGAGTTGCATGGCTCAAACTCGAAGCCTTGCAGACGATGTTGTTCATGGTAAGTCATGCAATTGCAATGCCAATTGTTTGAGTCTTTGAGAACTGCGAGAGCAGCGGCGATCACTGTTTGTTGCTTGTTATTTTTCTTTTCTCTTCTTTATTTTACTGGCACTAGCAGATTGCAGAAACAGTAGCAGTAACGGTCCATTTAGTTTAAAATAGCTATGGTGGCTGGTGCTGGTGATGCTTTTGGAACCACCAGTTCCTTTTTCCCATTTCCTCTTTGTCGTTTATTGCAAACCAGAATGGGTGGCTCAAACGCCTCCTCCGTTGCAAAGGAGCCTTTAGTCCTTTTACGAAAAATTATTTATGTGGCTGTGAGAGTTAGTTACCTTAATCCTAACAGGCACAGCCGCACAGGGTTTCCGCGTTTCCCGGTCCGTCAAAAGAGAGAATTAATCCATTATAATTTAATATTGTATGAATTCATAAATATATATATATACAAAGCTGACAAATTAAAATATAAATTTTTATTATAATTGATTAATTATAATATTATAATAAAAAATTAGAAGTGATATATATACAGTAAAAAGATGGCAATGGCAAGAAAAATGGTTTTGTGTTGTGTGGGTTACTTTCTAGTCATTTTGAATTTAAATCATATTAAATTTAAATTATTTTAAATTTGAGTAATTTTATATTAGAATTATTTAGATTTGAATTATTTTAAATTTAAGTTATTAATGTTTAAAATCAAATCAAATTGAACCTTAAATGAATTATTTAGATAAAGTCAGATTTTATCAATTATAATTAAATTAGAGGAAAGTATATTTTTATTAATTTATAACATATTTTCATTTTTTAGTTTTGATATCATAAAAAATTATTTACGATCCAAAATTGCATATGGTATATAATTGTATAAATCTAATTTAATTATAATAAAAAAGTATTTTTAATTATTTTTACTCATAACTAAGATGCTCATAATTAAAAATAATTTGCAATGATTTATAAAATAATAAAAATAGATTTTAATAGATAATATAAAGATATTTTAGACACTAAACTGTGATATTTATTACTTTTATTAAATTGATAATTTTAAAAAATAAAGTTATCTTTAATTTAAATTTGGATTAATTCGGGTTAATTCATATTTAAATTATTTTGAATTCATATCATTTCAAATTTTCGTCGTTTTGAGTTTATGTTATTTTTTAGTTTAGAATAAAATGAGTTTAAGTTGTTGTTTTTTTAATTAAATTAAATTAGATTGGGTATGAGTTTAAGCGAGTTGTTTTTCAAATTTGACTCGGTTTTAGCCACTCGAGTCTCATATTTTTTTCTTATATATATGAGCAATTAAGTTATATTAGTATGAAACATATTGTTTAACATCCTTTTTATAACTTTATGTGTGATTAATATTTTTATGAACATCGATAGATTTAATAATATGCTCATATATTTCATGCATGTAAAGTTTTGAATTGATCCTATATCTTTATTATTTTGATCAAGAATATTAAATTTTTCAATATATATCATTAGTTGAAATTTTTAATTAACTTAAAATTAATATGCTTGATCTACGTAAATAGAGAATAAAATTCATATCATTGCAATTTTGAATTATTTTGGGTCAAATTGCTTTAGATTTAAGGTATTTTGGGCTTGGATCATTCTTTAGCTAAGATATTTTTTATTTGTATTGTTTTGGATTTAAGTTTTATTTTAAGTTGTTTTCACTTTTTTTCAATCATTCCAAATGGATCAAGTTTGATCTCAAATCTTTTTTATGATTTTTTGAGTTAGGTCAATTTTTTTTACCTTTTAAATTATATTGACACTAATAACTAAATTAAAGATTATAAAAGAGACTATTAGCTTATATGATTCATATAATTATTTTTAAAAGTTGATCTTCACTAGGTTAATGATTCAAATTTTAATACCTACAAGACTACAACCTTTTCCCTTACCCTAATATTGTGGTCTTTTATGTCCCAAAAAAAAAAATTATAAAAAGGACTATTATGGAAAGGGATAAATACACATTTAACACTTGTATTACATATTTTTTTGTCAATTTGGTATCTAAAGAAATAAAATTATTAGTTAGGTACTCTAACTTTCATTTCATCACCCACTTTGATACTTTTAACTAACACTGTCAGTCAACTTACTAACGTGGTATGAATATTTAATAAAATATTGATATGTGTCAAAAAGTCTAGTTAATATCACATTGTCAGTTGCTACATTAACATTAAAAAAATTTCAAAAAATTCTAAAAGAATTTTAAAGATTCAATAAAAAATCCAAAATATTTTAAAATAATTTAAAAAATTCTTAAATATTTTTTTTAAAAATGTAAACATTAAAATATTTTTAAAAATAAAAAAAATTAAAGGTTTTTAGTTGACCAAAAATAAATGCATATAATGGAAAAATAAGATGAAATGCAAATGCATGATTAGTTTTAGGATTGAAAGGTTGGTTTGGATTTTTAGGGTTTGGTTGGTGCCTTAGGATTTAGGTTAATTTAGGATCTAGGTTAAGGTTTAGGGTCTAGTTTAGGGTTTAGAGTCAGTTTCGAATCTAGGTTAAGGTTTGAGGCTTAGTTTGAGGTTTAGGGTTTGGTATGTAGTTTAAGATTTAAAACTTGGAGTTTGAGGTTTAGGGTTTAAAATTTAAGGTTTCATGGAATTTGGAGTTATATGGGATTTGGGATTTCTTGCAAATATATATTTGATAAAATCAAATTACCAAAATGTCATTAATGAATATATGACAAAAACATGACAAAAAAACAAACTAATTAAATGCTTTTGCATTTACAAAACTAAATTACACAACTAATTACATACTTATGCATTTACAAAACTAAATTACAAACAAGATGTTCATAAAAAATTAAGAAAAAAATGGATCAAACCATTTTGTTCTTTAAAAATCCAACTAAACAAACACAAAAAAATCATTAAAACCAAACATTAAACACCATTTTTTCATTGAAAATTTGATTCAACAACCTCAAAAACATGAAAATCATAACAAAAATATAATCAAATACATGAATCAAAGCTAAATTAGCTACCAAATGAAGAATCAAGGTTCGGTTAACATGAATATTCCTCTTGGCCAAAAGTTTCTATAACACCTCCACAAATGTTCATCACCTCATCCAAGTTGAATATGCATGTAACTTTCACAAAACCATGCTAGAATAACTTTTTAATCATGTAAAGACATTTGACAAACATGTAATAAACAAATAAATTTAAAAACACCATAAAAATATGAACATAAGCCAAATAGTACACAACTTACAGAAACCAACATCAAATGTACATTAAACACATAAAACAACAATCAAAGCTTCCATATACATGATTTAAAGCAAGAAAACATTCAAAGCAAGCCATGAGAAGGTTCGACCATAGTGGGAGAATTATTGACTGAACCTCCAAATTGGTTTCAATGTTGGATGTGCTCTTTGTTACTTGATTCTTATGATTTCAATCTAAACTATGGTTTAGTTTGATGAAATTTGAACTAAGTTTGAATCAAAAAAAAGGATGAGGGAACCATAAATTTTTCAAGAAAACAAAAATAAAATAGAAAATCAATATGAAAATGCAAGAAAAAAATAGGAATTCTACCTAAGCTTTTTTCAATCTTTTTCTTTTCTTTTTTTTCCTTTTTTTTTTCACATCCTTCCCCACCTATCTTTTTGTAGCAAACGTGACAATTTTGGTGAAGAAAAAGCTGAAAATATCTAAAAAAAAAAAATTAAATCTTGGCCCTTATATCATAAATTCACCCAACGGCTAATATTTCATCCTTGCTTTTGGTTTCAATGAGCCAAATCTTACCATTGGATCAAGATTCCCAAAGTGATCCAATGGGTTAGAATGCACACTATCAAATGAAGGATTTTTAAAGCTTTTGGGTCCAAGGGAAAAAATCATTGTGCTTCTAATACAAAGTTTTTTATCTTTATGCCACTTTCTTGGAAATCAATGATCCTATGTTTATTTTTAGGATTTTAAAGAACCAAAAATTATGAAATAATATGGAATGAAGGTATGTAAATTTTTGTGAAATTCCAACTTTAGGAAGTGTCAAAATATAAAATTACCCCAAGGGGTATTTTAGTAATTTCACACCTTTTAATGCATTGCAGTGGTTTTGAATGCACCAAAAATTATTAAATATTATAAAAACATAATCTGAAAGTTTCATGAAAAACAAAAATAAAAAAAATTAAATTACGAAATTACCTTTAAAGGGTATTTTGATAATTTCATATCTTTCAAAGTATAATCAAAGTTTTCAAATTTTAAAAAATTATCAAATAATATCAAGCTATAATCTGAAGTGTTATGTAAAATTTTGAATTTAGAAAGGTCAAAATACAAAAATATCTCTAAAGATATTTTGTAATTTCACAACTCCCAATGTGTAATGTAAGCTTTTAATGCAACAAAAATCCTCAAAAAAAAATTAATTATAATTTAAAAATTTTTACAAAAATCTGACTTTGAAAGGATCAAATTATGAAAATACCTTAAAGGGTATTTTTTTGTAGTTTTACATTTCTTAAAGTGCAATTAAACTTTTTAGTGCTTTAATATCTCAATTTTCAATTTTAATGCACATTGATTCTAATTTGGTTGTAAATTTTGAAAGTTTACCCAAGTTTCATCTGTTTTGATCGAGTTTGACTAATTTTGACTTTATTTGATCAAGTTTGACTAAATTTGACTAGAATTTACTTTGAAGCATTTAGGTCAAATTGGTCTCAATTTTGATTTTAAAAACTTTCAAAATTAAAGAAATATTAGACTTCAACTAGGTCAAAATTTAAAGCACTTCATAAATAACTAGATTTTGCCTAGATAAAAGTAGATATCTACACCAGTGAATTTCTTTTTACAAATGCAAATGCAAAAGTATGACTCTTACCAAAACGTAATTTCTAATATAACTTTTAATGCTACCCTGATGTGGTAGATCCGAGAATTCTTAAAAGAGGTGCAAATGCAAATGTCTAACCCAATGATGCATGATGCAAGCACTTATTTAAATATGCTAATGAAAATCCTAATTTTGATAATGTGAATGTATGGATCCTTGCAATCATCAAAATGCAAACACAAAACCTTAAACCAAAAAAGTAAACTTCAATGATCAACCATCACGATGTGAAATGTCAACCCCTTTACCATGATGCAAATGCAGCTGTCCTTATACAAATGCAATTTTCTTTTCAAGATACACATGCAATACTGCAAGTGCCTCTACAAGGATACAAATGCAAATACTTATCCCAATTATGCAAATGATTTCTTCTAAGTTGCTCATATAAATTTCTAATCTAATGGTACAAATGCCTTCCAACTATAATGCAAATTCAAATATTTATCTTAACGAGGCAAATGTCTCTTACAAAGGTCCAACTGTTTTTATCATAACAATGCAAAAGGCTTCTAACTATAGTGCAAATTCTTATCCTGATGACCAATTACCTTTTTCGATGATGAATATGTATGCCAAAAAATTCAAATGGCAAAATCCATTTTCCTTTTCATTCTTCATATTTCAATTCTACCAATTTCCCTTTACTTATCAAATTAGCTCTATAACTTCCTCTCAAAAGGATTTCCCTTTCCGTTTTCTCATGTCTTTTTCTTCGTTTCTTCACCTATCTTTCTCATTGTATCTATGCTAGTTTTCTTTCTTTTTCCCTCTTTAATAAGATTTCTTGTTCTTTATTTTCACTCATAATTTCTTTTTCGTTCTTGTTTCCATCGTTAATTCTAACACACCACATATGTATGATTACTGTCAACTTAATGTACACATCATGTAAAAGTCAAAATGACAAACAACTATGTTTCTCCTACTTCTTGAATGCATGAAAAAATCTATATTTCTTTTCACTAGGTTTTTTATTTTTAATGAAAAATATTTTTTATTCAAAACTAGTCTAAATGTTTCTTTATTCACAATAAAAATGTCGAACTAGTCATTTAATTTTTTTTTAAAATGATCAACAAAATTGCCTTACATAATTAAATTCCATAATCCAGATATTGATACATCCAAATATGACCTTGGCTTCCTTTTGAAAATTGGTGTTCCCTATTAGATATCAAAGAGGTGACAATTCTCAAACATATTGAACAGTTTAGCACATCAGGTCTTAGTTCATTCAATAGGGCTTCATAGCTTAAAAAAAAACAAAAGTGATATCTACTCTTCCATTTAGGCTCATAAATGAAACATAAATTTTTAAAAAATGCATGAATTCCTTGAAAACCAAATATTTTTTACCTTCTTTTTAATATCTAAATGTGGCATTTTGATAGATATCAAAACTAGTTGAGAAAGGATCAAAATTTTATAAAGTTATTTAGGAATGGAAGAAAAAGGCTAAAATCAACCCCTTTAATATCTTTCAAACTTTCAAGGCACTATTAACATTATTAAATCTTGCAAAAGTATGTATTACTTCATACTAGCTTTTCTTACTTTGTTAAATGTTAGGATTGGCTTCAAAGTTTTCATATTTGTTCTAACTACCCATTTTTTATGGCTTTCACCCTAAAGCCTCTTTTTTTTTTCTTTTTTTTTTATTATTCCATAATGCGTTTAAGAATTCAAACTTCATCCAAAATAGCTTGACTGTTCAAATGAGTAGCTTGGCAATGAAAAAAAGTAGAAGATTCATAGGTATTATGGCAATTGTTCAAAGAAAAGCTCTCCAATTTAAACATCTATACTTGATCAAATACAAACTTTTCTAATGATATAGTAGCATAAGCTAAGGTTTGGGGTTTTCAGAGAAAAGGATTGATAGGCCTAAAATAAGTGTTCAAAGGTGTTTAAACCAAGAATTATTCTTTTTTATTTGAAGGATTCACTTTGGGGTTTTCATTTTTTCATTTTTCTCATACTTTTCACTCAATCATTTTATTTTTTTCCCCTTTCATTTCTTTCTTTCACTACAAAAAATTTTGGCTTTACCAATAGAATTTTTCATCGATAAGATGGTTTTAGCAATAAAAAAATTTCCTTTGTGCTAGTTATGTCGATAATGCTATTTCATCGATAATGGTAGAAATTCATTAGTAATTATCGACAAATTTATTACCAATGATTTTACCTACAAAAATTTTTATCGATAAATACCTATGAAATTTTTCATTAGTAAATCCATTGGTAAAGGGTTTTTTTCAGTCGGTAAATCTATCGGTAATAATAAAATCACATAGGAAAATCCACGATAATAAGCATAAAAATGATCACAAAAAGTTTTTTCCTTCAGTAAACCTTTCAGTAATGATAAAAATTTTGTTAATAAAAATATAATTTCATCAATAATTTAAATAAAAACTTTTATAATTATTCAAAGAAAACCTGTAATTATTTTTTACCTTTATAAATTACAATTTAAACATATGTAATTATTTAAATATGTTATTATTATTAATTAAAATAACAAATCCATATAACATGCATCAAATACATCATAAAACATCCATAACATCCATAAAACATCATAAAATATTCATCCATAAAACATCCATAGTGTCCATCTATCAAATACCTCGTACAAATCCAACAACAAATGTCACATGTTGCTACTGCACCTCTTTATGTAGAATTTTTGGTTCCATAATCAGGTCTAGAATATTATGATGGTGAAGTCTGTCTAGACTTCATCAACCGCATCATTTGATCCATGAATGACCTAAGCTCGGTTCTAAGCTTAGTCCACAACTCATTAATTCATTTTTTTATCTGAGGCTGATGACCCTGAAGACGCACAAATGACAAACCATAAATAAAGTTAGACGAACCTGCTGTAACAATGGATTGAGTTGAGTGAATTAGATCCCTAGACCTATTTGTTGATCTAAAGTCATACATATGAGTACTTATAACTTCAACCTCTCTAATAGCTTCAATCCATGCTTGTGGATCAAAATTGAGATGATTGGAGCAATCTTCATCGTATTTTTAAGATAATGCAACAACATAGTTTTTTCACAAAAAATTTAAAATAATAATCATTACTATAGGACCTATATAGTTCACTAAAATATCACAACTTCAAACAATTCATAACTTCAAATAATTCACAACTTTAAGCATAATTTTCACATTTTACAAATTCATTGCATTTCAATATACACCAAACTATCTAGTTCAATATAAGATTTCCTACAATGCCTTTGCTTTCAATTACTTCTCTATATACTTCATCAACAATCACAATATACAAATAGAATCATAAATGAAAATAAACAATCATTTTTATCTTTCACAAATGTGATCTCATCTAGATAATACATAAAAACCTTTTATCGTAATATACTATTAACATATATAGTTCATCAATGATCACAATACACAAACATCATCACAATGCAAAATACATAATGTATAATAAAGATAGTCGATCAACAATCATAATACAAAACTGTCATTATAATTCAAAAAATGCATTAGTTTTCACATTTTATAAATATCATTTTATTGCAATATACCATAAAGATATTTAAGCAACAATCATAATACACAACCAGAAGCACAAAGTAAATTACGCAACAGTTTTCATTTTTTACAAAGTCTTTGCATCACAAAACATACAAGATATACTGGTGTTGTTCTTGGTAATTTTTTATATTATTCAATAAGTTACAAGTGCACATCCATATTTTGGAAATATTGATCTATATGATATTGACAAAGTTGAGAAAGTTGTGGTCCATAACTGTGATTCTCTCAATTGTTTAGTCATTGGTGAATATGGATGGACTACCAACATGGAGAAAATCATGATGGCCTAAGTTTTTAAGGATAATAGCATCACTGGATACATGTCAACTAAGAAGACCACCGAGATCAAACCTGAAGTAAACAGGTTCTTTGTTAAGGTGAAAAAACATTACAAACAAGCAAAATAGGATATGTCGAGAGACATCGAATAGGAAGATTAGAGCAAACCCTGAAGTATTAAGTACAACGATAAGTGGTGGTAGGTGGTGAAGTAATTGAGCAAAGAAGAGAATGAGATTGAGAAAATGATTTAAGAAGAAAAAATTACATAGAGAACTAAGTAAGTTTGGCAAAAGTCTCCAAAAAATCCCCTAATGAACTATGAAATCTCTTATTTATAGGTCTTCAAGAATAGAAATTATATATCATGAGTATTGAATAGGAATAATGGTGAATAATGGGAGAATTGACCATTATGAAAGGTATTAATGTATTGATTAGTGAGAGTTTAATTAGCTTTTAATGATAGATATAATAAACATAAAAGTTCACTATCTGTTTTAAAGGAAAAGGAAAAACACTTATATTTCAGAGAAAGGTTAAGAAGAAACCTCTTAACTATTTTAATATATGATCCACCAAGCTAAATCTCTGAAACATCTTAATAGTGGAATTGACCTAAAAATCCTACCATATTGCTAGATTATTTTCACTTTTTCTTTCGATGAAGTAACATTCGATGAAGTATCTTTTGTGGAATAACTTTTAGTGACGTAACTTGTGTTTTAAGAGTTTTCGATAAATGTGTTATTTTTGTTCATTGAAGAAGTTGTTCCAAGAACAGTTGTTTCATGAAAGAGTTATTCCTTGAATAGTTGTTTTGTAAACAATTATTCTATAAAAAGGTTGTTCCATGAATAATTATTTCGTAAAATAACCTTCACTGAAATAGTCTTATCACATATTCCATAAAATAATTTTCACTGAAACAATTTTAACACCAATTCTAACTTATTCTCAATTTTAACAATTTTAAAAAAATTTAAAAGAATAAAATATTAATAACCAAAATCAACTATCTATATTTTACCCCCTATATAAGAATTCTTAGTATAAGAAGTTATCATGCGCTAATATAATGAAAGAGTAAAAGCAAAAAAAAAATAAAAATAAAATATATTTATTCTTGTAATTTAAGAGGTATGATATAAGCTTCCTGAAAGAAATATATATATATATATATATTTGTGACTATATATGTGTTGATTCATTGCCTCTTGCATAAAAATTATTTGATGAAAATAAAAAAATGTTTCATGCATAGAATAAGTAAATTTTAATATTGTAAATCAAAGAATTACCTGTTAGACAGGTGATGTATGAAAGTGTAGGCTATAACATTAGTGTTTCTCTTAATAATAAAAAAAAAAGAATAAATAATGAAAGTATTTTCTAGAGAAAATAAAAAAATAAGTACTAGAAGTGTTTCTTAAAAAAAAAAAAGAGAATAAGTAATAAAAGTGTTTCCCTAAAAAATAGGATAACTATTAAAAGAAATAAATAAAAGATTGTTTCCCTCAAAATTAAGAAAATTATTAAAAAGAATAGGTAATGGGAGTATTTCCCTAAAAAATAAAAGAATTATTAAAATGAATAAGTAAGGGAGTGTTTCCCTAAAAAATAGGAAAATTATTAAAAAGAATAGATAATAAAAATGTTTCCCAAAGTAAAATAAAATAAAATAACATAACAAATAATGAAGTTGTCCTATTTTATTCTTTCACTGTTTCCCTAAAAGAAAATCATGTGTAAAACAAATAAATTTTCATGATTTATGAAAATGCCAAATTAATATAGGTAATTATTATATGTTTAAGTCAATATGTGCCTTAACGTCAAAAATATATTATATATGTTTTGATGTCTTAGTCAGAATGCTTTACATTGAAACCAAAAGAATAAGGCCAATTTTAACTCATTGACATTAGACTTGAATGGTGGGAATCTTTGACTTCTTTGCTTTTATTTATTTATTATTATTATTATTGATTTAGATTCAAAACTAAGAATATGGCGCATTATGTGAAATCATATGGCACATATTTTAGGAAAATAAAATAAAATAAGTAAAATAATTAAATAGATAATGGAAGTGAATTTAATTCTTGAAAGGAATTTCTGTAAAAGTATAGTAAAATATTGTATAGGATATAAAAAAGTGTTAAAATTATTTAAGAATAAAATCTAATGAAATTTAAAGAATAAAATTAAAATTTTAAAGATTTTATTAAAGATCTTTTTAAATAAGGAAAATAAATATTTGTTATTCAAAAATTGATTCTTTTAACTCCATAAATTATATTGAGAAAATTTTTTATTCAAAGTTAAGTAAGTCTAATTACTCTGAAAAAATTTTGATCTTGTAAACAAGTATTCATCTTTTTTTTTTACTATTTGACTTTTTTTAAGCTATTTGATTTTTTATTTTTTTTAGAATAAATAAAAAATTTATTGTGTGTGTTTAAGAAAAAACTTTTATTGCTGATTTCTTATAGGTATTCTTCACTCTCAATGTTGAGAATCAATTATACTTAGCCTTCCCACACTACTCGAGCTCTTGTGAGAAAGAGACAAAATAGTATTCCAGAATATTCTATTCCAAAAGCACATTTAGAAAAGAAAGTACGTCTTTGTGTTGGAAAGAATTGTGTACTTCTTTTTGTTCCTAAAGATTGGTCAAATAAAATTATTAGAAAATGAGGAAAATATCATTTTTGGGAACAAATGTGTAAGAGAAAATTTTTTTCTTATCAAAGTGCACTTGTTGGCTATTCTTAGCAAAGTATTGGTTCTGAAGCATCAACTTATAGAATTTATATTTTAGGCTCCTCTATTCTAAAGTTCAAGTTTAAGCATGTAGAATTTCCACTTTATATTACTAAGTTTGGTTCAAATTCACAACCTATTCAAGGTTGGAAAGAGTGGGTGAACAAAGTAATTGAAAAGCTTATTTATGCAAAAGTTTTATCTTCAGCAAGAGTGCTTAATGTTGTACAAGTTACCTCCAAACTTCATATTCATATGAAAGGTAGAATGGATGCATGGCATGCTATTCTTGCTAGATGGAGTACTTTTTCTCATACTATGATCACTACCTGAAGAGAGTTCACTTTTGCTTTTAAAAATACACGTGTTCTTTTTAAACTTCCTTGTCATGGGAGACATAATATTTATACTAATGAATTGTTTGAAAAAGGGGAGAAAATTCATAACTTCTTTTGTGATTTGGTTAAGTGTCAGAAGGAGAAATCGAAGGCAGCTCAATTCTCTAATTAGGTTGGACTCTTTTTTTACAAATTCAGACCAAAAAAAGGTGAAAGTAACTCTTTTAAATTTTTTGATTTTGAGTATGAATTGGAAGCACTGTTGATGATGTGATTAGCTCGACATGTATTTCCAAGATGTCCAAATGATGGAATTAGTCCAACTCACATTCCTATAGCTATTAAAATTGTTAAAGGTATGTTTTTCTCATTAACGCCTTTCTATTTGGGATCGCTTTATAGGCGATTGGGTTTACATCTTTTCAAGATAGAAACATCAATTAGTCGGTATAAGATTCTAAAATATATCGATATTTCCCTTATTCAAATGTGTTTGTGGAAAAAATTCAATGTTTGTGCTTCGATACCTAATCTGTATCATTCGCCTATTACTTTTTCATTTGGCTTTTTTTTAAAAATAATTATAGAGCTTAAGCATGGCACAATCAGACTATAAAAAGAAGTGTTTTTAAAGTGTTAGATATAGCCAAAGAGTTTGTTTGGTGCCTATACTTACGAATGAAAAATGGCCATAATGATCTTGTTTCTTACTATGGTACTTCAAGCCAACCTCATTCTCAGACATTAAACCAGCAAGAAATTGAGTTCTATTTATGGGTTAACCGTATTATGCTACCTTCTATGATAGAGAGTATTAATGCTGACATTGACAGAGATTCACATTCTATTAAAGTATATTCAATGTGTAGAGTTATATGTCAATTTGAGTAGATCAAATGATTTTGCATAATCCTTTTATGCCTTTGGATGAAGATTTCTCCTATTGTGTTTTGAAGTTTCTTTTTGATAAAGTTTAGAAAAAACGTAAAAATGGTAAATGTTATGTTGTGACTGTATTTAATAAAGTTCACTACTATAATTTTAGATGGCTTGCTTATTAGGATGAGTGAATTTTTTATTAAAAAATCTTTTGCATACTATTTTCTAATTCTAAGAAACATATTTCAATTCTCAATATTTTTCAGAGTGATATATCTTTATGCTTGATACATGTTTTATCCAAGAAAAAAAAAAAACAAGTGAGAATTAGATTGATGAAGAAATCACTAGTATTGCTGTTTTTCATACTTTATGTCAATTGAAAAAGAAATATGGATCTTCTTATGAAGTAAGTTCTCATTTTTCTTTTTTTTTTTTAAATACGTGTATTTCATCTTCATGTTTTACTTTTGTAGAGGAAACTTATTAAAAAAAAGACTTATTATTAGTGATGATGAAGAGTCTTGTGATGACGAATATGATGACATGACTGATAGTCCATACTTTTCTAATGTTGATGATAATGTTGAAAAAGATGATGGTGAAACTAATGTTAAAAATGCCTAAGTAGATAATTTTGGAACCTTAATTGATATTAATGCTCAAATTGTTTAGACTCAACTTGTTTAGACCATTGTTGTTTTTTATATTGCTTCTCATTTTTCTTTCTCTTTAGTATTAAGACATAAGGATATTGTTAGTACTTCTCATGCTCTTGAAACACATTCTGAGAGTGTTCTAGTTAGAGTGAATTTTCATGATTTTTTTGTTCTATCACAGTATGTGAAATATTTAGACTATATTTATTAAAAATAAGGCAACTTTTGAAATACTTGTATCTTTCAAAGTAAAGATTTTATCTCTTACACTTTAGATGTTTTGGGAAAAGCTTTGTTGATTACAGATATTCCATTATCTGATATTTCTCTAAAAAAATTGCAATTGATGTTGCAATTTATGGATAATGCCTTGAAAGCTAGATTCAGACTTAAGTGTATTAACACATGTATGTCTAAAGCCAAAGCTTCTTTTTTTTTTTGTAAGAGCTAAGAAAACTAAAGTAGAAACAAAATTGGAAGAGATTATAAAAAAAATTACCTTACTTTAAAAAGAATTAGAATCATAAAAAGATCATCAAACTGAGTTATGGAATAAGTTGGAAGCTATTTCTTAATTTAGCAAGACTAACTCTTTTCCATAAAGCTACATAGTCAATTAGATCTTCTTTTGTTGTTTATTTACTTCAACATTTTTTTTAGCTTTTTTATCTTAATGTTGGTTGAACAATTTTTTTTATATTGACATATTTTCTTTATTTCTCCATTGCTAATAATTGTTTTTCATTTTTACTTATATACAACCAAGGACTCAATTTTATATTAAGAAAAAAGTATCTCTTAACTTAATGTTTAGGATATTAATTCAATCCTTTTAGAAAGCATTAAAGTTGCAATCAAAAGCATTAAAAAAAATTATTTTCATCGTAGTACTTAAAAAATTAAGGCCAAGAAATAAGTGATAAAGCTATCGCCAATAATTGTATTCTCAATGTATCAAAGAGAGATAATTCTCAACTTGGTATCAAAGGAGCTCATTTGATAGCAAGTATAAACAATAAAATTGTGACCAAAGAATGAGTGATATAGCTAGGGCTAAAGAACAATTTTTAATTTGAAGATAATTCTTAATTTGATACTAAGGAGGTTCATTTGATAACAAGTATTAATAATAGAATTATGGCAAAAAAACTGACTGATAAAGTTGTCGCCAATGAGTGATTCTTAATTTCATACTAAAGAGGTGAATTCTTAACTGAAAAAAAAAAATCAAACTACACTATATATTAAGTAGATAATTTTTTCTTAACTTAATTCTAAGAAAATTAATTTGATTTAAAGTAGTAAGTGTTAAATTACGATCAATAAAAGTGGATTCAACATAGTGACCATATCAACTTTGTATCTTAATTTGATTTTGAAGATTAATCTCATGTACAATTGAAAAAGGCTTCTAACACAGTTTACGATAAAGAAATAGGTTCTCTACCTGATTCTAATGAGTTTAACTCTAAATCCGAATCAATAAGCATTATTCTCTTTTTATCTTTCCATCCAAAAAGATGTGTCTTCTACCCAAATAAGAGGAGTTTAACTTAATTCTCTCTTTCGAGGAATTAACTTCTCTACTTGATGGGATTAGAACTATTCCAACACCTCTTTCTTGTTACTAGAATTGAAAATGTGTTAACAAATCTAAAAGTTTTTTAAACTTGATAACTTTTGATTGAATAATTGATATATCAAATTTTTCAAAGAGAAAATGGATCATCATAGTTAGCATGAATTATTGCAATCACATGCCTTTGAGGATTCTGATGAGTTGGAAATGGATTATTTTGAATTTCATTGTTTCCAATAAACACTTCTCTTGCTTGCACCTTTCGATGGAATATTTAATGAAAATTTTTACATTCAACAAATGGATAACGAATCGTTTGGTGATAGTTACAATACCTTGGGTTGGACTTTTCTTTTGTTGTTGGTGGTTATAAACATAAAATAGATTCACATTTCCATCTTTAATCCATTCTTGAAATAATGCTTTTGCTCTATCCATTGAAACTGAAAATGGTAGAAAATCACTATCATCATCTTGTTTTTTTCTTTGATTATCTCTTTTATGATGCATATTAGGATGAAAAGGTCTTATTCTCTCTCTTGCTCCTCATTGAATTGCATTCATTGTAGAAGCATTCCTTCTAATAAAAAGATTGGCTCCTCATTGCCTAAGAATCATATTATTGGTTTTTTTTATAGCTTCAACTAAAGTAACAAAGGTTAAAAGAGATAAATTCTCCAAATGCACTTTATACTCATCAAACATTCCTTGGTTTTATACTTTCACCAATTCTTTCTTATTATGAGAATCTTGAATGTCCAACACTTTTTTCTTGAAACGTTGGATGTATTCCATAAGATCTTTTTGTGACTTCTGGCATTCTCCTCCCAAGTCAATCAAAATAACCCTTTCTTAGGTAAAGAAAAACTTTTCTCCAAACATATTATACATTTGACTCCATGTTTCAACAAAGCTAGGTGTAAGATAGACATAACAGGTGTACATTTTTTTCGTAAGAAACTTAGAGAATTCTTTCAACTTTAAATCATCATCCAATCTAGCTATTCCAAGAGTTTCTGTAAACTTCATTACATGTTCACAAGCATCTCCAATCTTACCATTGAATTGCTTAAACTTAAGACTAGTATAGTACTTGGGATACAGTTTAGCAGCCACTCTAGCATGATATGGTAGTTTAAGATAAAATTTAGAAAAGTTCAAACTCTTATTCTTCTCTTCAAGCAACTTCTAAAGTTCTTCTTTAGTGACAAAACCCAGAGTTATGGTTGGAAGAAAAGTCATAGCGGAAGTACTAAAAACTAAGGTGTTGTTCACACCAAGATTTTCAATAACACCAAGATTTGACATATCTGCAATGTTTTCTCCATTTCCATTAGCCAAAAGGAAAGCTCTATTAGAAGTATTTCCATTCCCATTAGTAGCAGTTTGGGCTTGAGATGTTGTGGCATTGGAATATATGAGTCGGAAGATAGTTTTCTCTAATTTTTGCATTATCTCTTGGGAATTTTGAATCATCATAGTTTCCTCTAATTTTTGCATTATCTCTTGGGAATTTTGAATCATCTTCATCAATTCTTAAATATAGGTAGGGGTCTAAGCATTTTAGTTTCCAATAGAATTTTTCATTTTTTTGGGCAAAGCTAGATCAGAAATTGTTTTACTTAATGCAATCAATCCTTTCCCAGTGGAGTCACCAAAATGTAAATAGGTTCTTTGTTGAGGTGAGAAAGTGTTGCAAACAAGTAAAATAGGATGTGCTGAGAGATGACGGAAAGGAAGATTGGAGCAGACCCTGAAGTATTGAATGCGATGGTAAGTGGTGAAGTAAGGCTGAATAAATAAGAGAATGAGATTGAGAAAAAAGATTTAGGAAGAGAGAATTACAAAGAGAACTGAGTAAGTTTGGCAGAAGTTTCCCAAAAATCCCCCATTGAACTGTGGAAACTTTTATTTATAGGTCTTCAAGAATAGAAGTTACATATCTTGAGCATTGAATAGAAATAATGACGAATAATAAAAGAATTGACCGTTACGAAAGGTATTAATGTATTGATTAATGTGAGTCTAATTAGCTTTTAGTGATAAATATAGTAAACATAAAAGTTTTCTATCTATTCTGAAAGAAAATGAGAAGCACTCATATTTCAAGGAAATGTTAAGAGGAAACCTCTTTACTATCTCCATATCTGATCCACCAAACCAAACTCTCTAGTACATCCCAATAATGAAATTAACCTAAGAACCCTGCCATATTCCTGAGTTATTTTCACTTTTTTTTTTCAATGAAGTAACATTCGGTGAAGCGTCTTTTGTGAAATAACTCTTAATGAAACAACTTATGTTTCAAGAGTTTTTTTGTAAAGGTATTGCTTTTGTTCCTTGAGAAAGTTATTCCAATAACCGTTGTTTCATGAAAGAATTGTTCCTTGAATAATTGTTTCGTAAACAGCTATTTTGTAAAAAGGTTGTTCCATGAATAACTATTCCATAAAATAACCTTCATTGAAACAATCTTATCACCTATTCTGTAAAATAGCTTTCACTAAAATAATCTTAACACCTGTTTTGACTTATTCTCAATTTAACAACTTTAGAAAAATTTAAAAGAATAAAATATTAGTAACCAAAATCAACTATCTACACCCATCATAGAAGAGACTAGAAAGAGAGTTGATGCCGACAAGAATGATAAGTCTATGAAGGACCTTGTTCTCATGCTTTTTGAAATTGCTTCCCTCAACTCTAGTTTTAAATTTGATGAGACCAACCCCTTTGGCAGCAGAATCTACGGTATGTTGAAACTTAGTTTGAGCATCAATGAAGATATGCTACTGACAATATTGTTATGCCATTTTTGGTGGAAAGTGGGAAAATGGCTAAACAACAATGGTCTAGAATGGTACAAGATCTTGTTAAAAAAGGGAAGCTGACAAATTGTATTGAAGTTTATTATATTTTTGGGAGTATGGAAGGAAAGCTCAGCAAAGACCAGTTTATAAATAGGATATTTGTTTTTAACGACGGTGAATTTGATCAAGCCAATGCGAATAGTTATAAATTTTGGGAGCAATTGTGTTTCAGTATTAACAGTGATAGTGATGAAGATGTAGAGAATTATGTGAACTGGGAGGAGAATTTGAAGAAAATACAGAAGCATCAAAAGGTGTTTGAGGAGAAGCGGAACATCCTGGTGCAGCAGCTCTATAAGCTAGTACATATGAATCTTAATCCTGATCATGCCGCTTGGAAATGTTATTTTGTACTTAGTTCTCAGTTTAAGTTCTTTGATCCTTGGGGACAAGGATCAGCTGTAGGGGAGGGTAATGTGATGAATCCTTACGCCAGCAAAGGTAATGATATGAAGGAACCAAGATTGATTACTGATGCAATGATGGGAGCTGATACAAGTGCTAGAATTGGTGCTGAACCAGAAGACTGGCAGAGCAAGGAACAAGTACACTAAGAAGGAAGCAAACAAAATTGGAAGCTGTATAGAAGGAACGAAAGCAAAAGGTTCTAGAAGGGAAGAAATGGACAAATGAGCTGGCAGACCGTTAGCTAACAAGCATATAAGTGACAATTGTTGAAGTTAGTTATTAAAATGCATTTTTTATGATTGGTTCAGTGTTTTAAGAATTTTGGTAGCATGTGCCTATAAATAAAACCACCTTGTAACGATTTCACCATGAATGAAAATTTCTGTCTCTATTCTTCCTTTTCTCTCTTTTTCTACTCTATATCTCTCTATTTTCTCTTCTCTGGTCTATTCTCTCTTTCTGTTCCTCTGCTATTCTTTCTTAAGACAATTGTTCCGTGACATACCCCTAAACATACCCTCTTTGTTGGTTGATTGCGTTTCTTTAACTTTTATTCGAGTCCAGCGATGATCTCAGCGGTTGTTTGAGTACCGTCTCCTAAGAACATTGGATGCCAAGGCCGTTATAAGCATTTGGGAATTTCATTGGCCTTTTGTCATTTCTCATACCTAATCCAAATCCGATCCTATCTCTGCCCGTTTGCCACCTTTACCTACTTCAGCAAAAGTATTTACAGTGGTGAGACTTTTATCTCCGATGCTTACATATATCTTTTAAATCCTATATTTCAATTCATAAATGGCAGCACACGCTTGGTAGAATTAATATGGAAATTATGAAGCATAACAAGGCTGGTCATGGAGACAACCAAATTCTTTGATTTCTTTGATTAAAGTTTCAAGTTGGACTGTCTCACCATGTATATGTTCTAATTCATTTCTATGTTGGACTTTTAGTTTATTCTTTCCCAGATCACAATTCATGAATCCTACTGTACTCTCAAAAATAGACCACAATCCTTGACCTAATTTTGATTTGACAATCACTTGCATTTTACATAACGTACCACTTCACAAGCAGTAGATAACACAAAACCATTAACTATATATGTGATAAAACTTGTATAGCACTATGGTTTCATTCTTGTTTCCGACATTCAATATACAAAATCTGCTTGAGTTTGAAAGTTTAGATCAAAATTGATTGTGTTGGATTATCTGGCTCTGGACAACTGTATAGCTTCTTGGTCTACACTTGAATCTCCACCCCAAGTAAACTGGTGAGCAAAAAGCGTGAATTCTCTGTTCCTTGCTTGCTCAAGCTCCTCCCATTCAGCCCATCTCTCAGCCAGACCAATTCCATCCAGCATTTTCACTACTTCTGCCATTGTTGGGCGGTCTTCGGGTGAGCTCTGAGTGCAGAGTAGTGCAACTCGAACAATAGTCTCGACTTCTTTAGGATCGTAAATCTTCAAGTTTCCATCAACAATGTCATCAACCCTATTTTCTCTCAGCAGCTTTTTAATCTGTTAATATCACAATTTCATCAACCTAAAGAATCCTCATAAAAGCAAGAAGTTCAATAATATATGTTCCTTACATTGTTTATGTAATATTTATACATCAGGAGACATTACAACACAAACACACACATACCAACCAAATTTTTACTGTAAACAAAATGAAAAATAAATAAATAAATAAATAAAAATAAATATGGAAGAAAATGGAGAGGAAGTGTGGAGCTACGTAGGCAGTCATGACAAAGTTAGCTTCCGTAGGTCATCAAATAGCTTGGTGTTGGAAATTGGCAAAAGAATAAGTTCAAACTAGAAGATTTTTACATGCTTATGCCTGCCTTCAATAAAATAAATAAATAAGCATAGACATGAAGGTAAAACATTGTACTTCGTTGTACTAACAATTTGACCAAAGACACCATGAAAGGAACTTATGCTCAAAACCAGTAGGAAAAAGTGAAAAAGATAGACACGTAAATTAAATTCTTAGAAGTTATTTGGCTTAAATAGAAAAAAACTCATGAATTAAAATTAAATCATCATTTAAATTCCTATGATTTTATTGCAATAATTGAGTTCTTACACATCTACTTTTACCCAATTGAGTTATTAATTGAACAATGGTTAACCGTGGTCATAGCCACTTTGGACTCATGACCAATATTCATCCAATCAGGAGTTCAATTATATGAAAATAAATGTTTGAAAACTTCATTAATTACAATGAAATGATAAAAACTTGGATGATAATTTAATTTAATTCAGGTTTTTTTTTTTATAGTTAAGCCAAGTTATTTCGTAATTCTTTTTTCCTGCTCTAATCAGGGGTTTTCAAAACCATGTGCTGATCAATTTTTCCCTCAAAACCAGACAAAAGCCTTCAATTTGGGTAATATTTATTGTAGCCATGACATAGATTTGGTTCCCTACCACCGAATAAGCCCTGGAAGTTCTATTTTGATATGATAGATCTTTCTCCATGCATCTTTGGTTAGACGCAGTTGCACACGCAACACTCTCCAAATGCTTAGAGGGTTTTACAAGAGAAGTGGCAAACCCAGTTACACAAAGATGCTGGTTAAACATATTTTATTGAGAGTAACTAACTTCACAGTGCTCACAGAAAAAGAAAATTTTCTTTCAAGCAAAAATCAACGAGTATTAAGGTACCTAGAAGTATGAAACAGATAAACAAACAAGGATAAAAACTAAAAACCCAAAATCAAAATCAAAATCAAAATCCAAAGTCACAAAGAAAAAGCAGTTATTGCAGAGATCATATATTCATAAAAGATTTAGGAGAGGTGAAAAATTATTAAAATCTTACATGATCAAGTAGAAGAACATCCTCTTCCTCTTCTAGACGAGAAAAATCTATTGCATGCTGACCAGTAACAAGTTCCAAAAGCATTATACCATATCCAAAGACATCTGTTTTTTCAGAAGATTTTCCCGTGGACAAATATTCTGGGGCGATATGACCCATGGTACCACGCACTTGAGTGGTAACATGAGTCAATTTAGTATCAACAAGCTTTGCTAGCCCAAAATCTCCCAGAACAGCTTCAAAATTGTCATCTAAGAGGATGTTTGCAGCTTTTAAATCACGGTGTATTATCTTAGGATTGCAGTGCTCATGTAGATACTCCAAACCATGGGCTGCACCAAAAGCTACACGTTTTCTCATCGGCCAGTCCAAGCCTTTCTCTCCAGGTTTTAAATCTATAGAAAATTTCGAATGTAAAATATTATAAAATGACTATGACCGTTACAAGTACCACTAGACATTTCAAATTAAGTTAATAGTTTCTGTAAATCAAATATGGTTCGAGTCTCAACATCTTCTGCAATATTTGTCTAGCTTCTTCCTTTCTTTTACTTTTTCATGGTATAATTGATATTAATAGGTATTCTAAGGATCCTAAATATCATGAGCATTTTTGTCTGCCTGCCCTTCTTCCTCTAACTACAACCGTAACTTTCTTCTCCATTTAAGGCGCAAACTTAAATTTAGAACATAGTAAAAACAAACATGCATTAAGAGGCAACAAAAGATTAAATGCAAATCCTATAGGACAAGTACCTCTCAACTGATATGCCACACTTAAATTTTGCATGAAAGGATAAACAAGAATTCTTTCAGATGATGTGGTGCAGAACCCAATCAGCCGTAGAAGATTCTTATGAACAGCAACGCTTATGAGCTGAACTTCCCTTTGGAATGCAGCTTCTCCACCTGGACTATAATAATCTGCAAGACGTTTCACAGCGACCTTTGTGTTGTCAGAAAGGACACCTTTATAAACTTTTCCAAACCCTCCCTGTCCGATTTTGTTGCGCTCATTGAAATTGTCAGTTGCAAGTTGGATTTCACGCCATGAAAATCGCCTAAGCTGGCCAAAGGAACTTTTGAGGTTATCTTCACCTAAAATATAAAAATGAAATTGTTAATTTCTATAATACGCCTTACATGAAACAAAAAAAAAAAAATCAAATAGACTTTAGCAGGATTCTTATAATGCACACGGTGAGAAATAACATGCATAACATTGGAATGTAATATCTATCCCCATATATGGAAAACACACGTTCTAGCTTTATTGTTTAATTTATTTCTTATTTTAGGAAATCTGTAAATATTTGTATTTCTAGATTTAAGGATGGAAGATTAGACAATCCCTCAATCATAGGGACTAGTTTCAGGCAGATTTAGTTTTATATTTTATCTCTCAACAGCGGCTAGATATAGTCCTTAGGGCTTGTATCATTAGTGTAAGTTTCTTCTTCACTACAACACTCTGATTTTCCATACCTATAATTTTGACTTTGATCATGGGATGAAGAAAATTATGAAATGATAGAGAAAATAATGGCTGAGATTAAACACAATGATTCAGGAAAAAAAAATGATTAGTTTACAATATGACAGTTATGTTTTCTCTCTTCCATCAATCTAAGATTGATTCAATGATGCCACTTGCAAAGAGTGAAACTACTAAAGAATGTACACACGTATAGAAGGTGGAATTTGTGAGGTCTCTTTGCAAAATTTGATCGCAAGATAAAGTGTTGCTTATATAGGTTGGAAGGAAGTGGAAGCGGAGATTGTGCCTGCAGAAGTTGGAGAGATTAAGCGTGAAGAAGTCCACCCTTACTAATGCAAGTGAGAAATTTGGTCCATGAATGGTGGTGAAAAGGAAATCACAATCACCAAAAAGAAAGGTTATAAATTCCTCTAAATCAGAGAACGGTAAAACTAACCCCCAGAGTGCAAGATTTTGTGTTTCTGATTAGTTCACGAGTAAAATGATGGTAGTGAGGCACCTTAATTACAAGACAACAGACGAGGTTGGTCAGCAGTTATTCAAAAAGAGGCGGACAAACATCTTGTAATTTGGAATGGGTAGAGAAATCATGATAAGGTCGGACCTTATACCATATCTAGTGCCCATTGGGATAGGGAAAGAACAAGTCACGAGGATCCTCTGCTAGGCTAAGGAGGGGTCCAACAAATTTGCGTATGGTTGGAACAAGTCCTTCATGGGAAAAGTCCTGCACTCAGTAGAAAATGTAGTGGAACAAAATGATGTTGGATTGTTTTCACAAAAACACAAGGTTAGTTGCTCTTCCCATCCCAAGGCCCAAGGATTGGTCAGGAACAGGACGGTGACTACAGCAATAGTTTTAGAGCACTTCAAGTGAGTTTCATTGAGGAGTAGTTTGAACATGGTCTTGCATATGTTAGTACTAAGAATGGTATCATAATAGTGAGAAAAAGAAGGTAAGAAGTGATTCTTCTTATAGTAAGGAAGGTTCTGAGCTACTGCTAGGGAAGCTTAAACTTGGTTTCCTTTTTCTAAAGTCAGGACTTCAAACTGAAAAGGGGTGGCAAGTGCCCCTTTTAGCAAAGCTTGAAAAGAGTTGATAGAAACTCTTAAGCCTAAGCTTCTAAGGTGCTTTCATGCTGGAAGAAAAGCATCTAAGTTTTCTCGTTTTATCTTCTCTACTCTATCACAAAGTTATGGTTTTGTTTAGGATTATTAGATTTATCTTTTGATCAATTTTGACTTTTCTTTTTAGCATTTGCTGTTTTTCTTTTACTTTATAGCATTTTTTAGGAAGCTAAAAGCAAGTATCAAAAGTGACAAACAAAAACTGAGCGTGAATAGTAGTATTAACTACTTATCAAAAGTGGCAAGCCAGTATCAAAGGTGTTTAACCTTGATTGTTGGGTCAAGGTCATGAATATTCAAGATTACAGAATACATGAACATTCAAGCTTGCACTCAATGGCACATTTCCTTCCATATAATACATGAACATTCAAGATTACAGAATATATGTTCTTCATCCCACTTATTCTTCCTTTTGAAGTTATAAGAATTTCTAAAAAAATCTAACATCACCCCACTACTCTTTGAAACTACAACAATTCTTACATCAAGGTCATGATTCCATTAATGTTTGGATCTTCTAGAGCAGCTAATCTTTTGTTTTTTACTTTTTCAATTTTTATGCAGCACATGTATGTTTGCATTGGAGAGGAGCCTTGGCGCACCGTTAAGGTTGCTGCCATGTGACCTGAAGGTCACTGATTCGAGTTGCAGAAACAGTTTCTTTTGAAAATAAAAGGTAAGGCTGCGTACATTAGATCCAATGGGTCTGACCCTTCGCCAGACCCGCACATAGAGGGAGCTTTACGCACAGGCTGCCCTTTTTTACATGTATGTTGGAATCAGGGGACACCAAGTAGGAACAATTAGTTCCGTTTTCTGAGGCTTGATATTTTACAATCAAAGGCATGAGGAAGCTAACTACTCCATTTATCAATTTTAACTAGACAAATATGTTGTAAAGTATGACGTGAAAAATACCTATTCTCATGGAAAGTTGCTGCATGGATTACTAACCCTAAAAACAGAGTAATTGATCTTCGAAAGTGGGAAAAGACCATGAATTAGGTATATTAGGTTGAAATGGCATATTTTGTGAATATTGTACTTGCAAACTAAGAAACTTTTATGGCTGAAATACATCTTAGGGAAGACAAAGAATTAAAAAGAACAAGAAAATTACCCGCAACATCAACAAAAGCATCACGCCTAAGTTTGTGGACTTGATAGTACCGGGACACAAACAGAGCCCCAAGTGATAGAAGTATGAGAGCACCACAACTAGCGGAGGCTACAACAATTCTAATTTTAGACCTGTTGGTTGAAACTGCCAAAACACCACAAGTTCAAGCAAATATATAACACGTATGAAATGTATATGGCAAAAAAGCTGGTCTAGAAACAAACCATGGAGTGTAGTGGTTGAAACACAAGGTTGATCCAAGCTTGAGCCACAAGCAAGATATGTTCCTGTGTAGCTGAAAAAATAACACTGTCAATAGGAATAAGTAGCAAGTGGCAAGTTGTCTAATTCATGGCTATAACATAAAGCAAGCGAGAAATGCCGAACATCCAATCTGATTGAGACTTTGCTTTGACATAAGCAATGTGCAGAGACCACTAAATTTCAGAGTATATTTGCTCTCTTGATGCATGTCAGAATTGGAATTAAGTTAACTTCATATTTAAAGACTACAAATTGAAGTGGAATATTTCAGAATATATATAAAATTTTTGCTAGTGATGGATTGACTAATTAAATTCTCCGCTGGAAAACCATTTTATATCATGATTCACAGCAATACATTCAAGGAACAATAAGTTCTTCAAGGTTTCACATCTTTGCAATTCCTTTGTATTGTTATCATAAGTCTAGTGCTGATAGATGAATCTCAAGTTAAGTCAATGATCTTGGCATTCTCTGTATTTTTGCTAGAAGAATATTTCGAATGCGTCTCAAATCTACATTGTTTTATTAGCCTGATTAATGGATTATATACTAAAACTATCATTTCAAAAGCAACTGTGAATTTCAAGAATGTCTTGAAATTGGAAAAAATGTTCGTAACTTATAAGCAAGCAGTCAAGAAGGCATTATAGGTAATATCATAATCATATGCCAGAAATTTTCAATAATCAAGCTATTCATTAAAGTTAAACTTCTTTCATCTATCAAAATATTTTAAATATAGTAAAGAGCATTAGTTTCACCGTGGAATTGAAGTTAAATATTTTCATCTATCAAAATTTTTCCGACTCTAGGAAGCAAATTAGTAGAGTTTAATGGAGATAGCATTTCTTATGAAGTTTAATTGATTGTTGGAACCAAAAATAATTGCCTTGGAATTCTTCCACTTAAATTGTTGGATGAGAGATCCCTGTCAAATAAAAAGATTTATGAGCAGTACTTATGAAGTCAATTTAGCATACAAGCAAAGACCCAAAAAGAGAATAAAGTAGAGAAATAAAGACCACCGATACAAGATGTAGATACAGGTTCCATAATGTTTACCAAACAAGAATTTCATGATTTGAATGGAAGTAGACTTATAAATGGTTCTCACTAAATACCAAAACTTATAGATAATATTAGCAAATCTTGTTCTAAAAAACAATAGTGAAACTGAGAAAAGTAGACCTTGTGTTCTCCACTTTGGTTATGAGAACGGGAATAACAGAATTCGACAGCAAGAATAAAGCAGTCTTACAAATGCTTTGAATTGGAGAGTTGACCCCAATTTTCTGGAATAGAACCAATGAATTTATTATTTGCAAGATTCAGAGTTTCTAGGTGCAACATATCACCAAGAAAATCAGGCAGCAAACCAGATAGATCATTGTTTTGTAAATCCCTGCAAAAGTAGGCTAGCGTTTTTAAGGCCCCCATTCACCACCATGGATTAGAATTATGCTAAACTATTAAGTGTTTAAAATTAGAGTATGGCATGAGAAACAAGCATATAATAACAGAATTCATTGTCTAAAAGGCACATTTAATATAGTTCAGTTATCAACAAAAACACCTCTCATGTGCAAATTCTAGTGCATATACCATCAGAATTTTTGTTGTTTCTTTCAGTCTACTGGAACCAAATCACACACAAAGCGGATGTTACCCAGCTTTACCAAATTTCTTATGATGCTCAGAAATATTGAGGAAACTGAAAACTGAAGACATCCTAAATAAGAACAATAAATCACAAAGATTCTGATGCACTAAAAAGGATTTTCCATCTCCATTATGCAGATAGCTCCAAAAGATGGAAATATGCCTCGCGTGATAAAATATAATAATTGAAATGATAATTAAGTATTGCTGAATTAATAAGCAAGTTTTCTTTGCAAATAATAAGCACTTTCAAAAATGCTTCACTGGAAGCGGGAGGAGGGGGGTGCCATGAATTATATACAATAGATGACTAACACATAGTTGCGCACATACATAGAGAGAATGAACACATTTCCAAATCTAGAAACCTACTAATAAGGAAACCAGTAGTGTAAAGTGTGAAAAAAAAAAAAAAAAGGAAACAAGAAAAGATTGACCACAAGCTTGGATTACTCTTTCCAACTAAATTTTCTAGACAGTCAAAAGATAAGATTTCTATTCCTAATAAGCTCCAGGGCAACTAAGCAGTAATATCTTCTTACCAAATGACTGAAACCAGATCTCTATCCCTCAACAACAGACAAGAAACTTTAAAACCATCTTAGACCATTCAAAATAATCCAATGAAAGTCAAAAGGAGTGATATTGATTGGAACATGACTTATAATCAACTGAGAAGAAGTGGATTGCTGCCACATCCTTATTACACCAGCCAAATTGGGGAAACTCCCTCATACCAACTATCTTGCACAGCTTTAAAATGTAAATTAAACTAAAACGGTTCAGTTCTAATAAGCCTCCAACCTAACATGTCATCCTAAACATCAAGTCAAAAACTAGACAGCAACCAGATATGATCTTCAACCGGAATATCGCAGCTACAGATTGTCAAAGCCAAGAAAAGGAAGGTTTAACCTTTAATTTGCCAGATTCATAATGGTCCCTCATCAGTTGGCACAAGAAAATCTCCCTTAATTTTTCATTGAAGATATCTTTCCATCTACCTTTGAGACAGAATCTCAAATGGAAACAGATGAGTCAGAACTTCCTCAGATCTTTATGACAAAACCAACAATTGAAGTTCCAGAAGATAATCCAGAAGTACACAACCTTGATGCAATAATACTGAACAACACCCTTCTCCACAACGGACATATGTTCTTCCCTCTACATCAAAGTTCTCAGTCTTTACAATTGATGATATTCCTCCTTCAAAATGTCCTTCAAGGTTCCAAGAATTACTAGCATGGGGATTAGTTGAATTGAACTCCAATCCCAATGTTAAGATGAACACAATCTTGATCAGATTTGTTCCCAAATTAGTTGGAACTCTGAAAAACTTTTGGGACAATATTGGTGAAAACAAACAACTACAGTTTCTCCAATGCCCAACAATTACAGAAGCTGTATCTCAATTTTCAGCAATAATCTGAGGCCAAGATTCCCACAAACTTGAAAAGATCAGAGAACAATTCTTCAAGCTAAAATGTTGTTCCCTCCATCCAAAAGATCTTGACAGACACTATCAACAATTCTCTCAGTATTTCTACATACTTGATGGATTTGATGACATCAACTTAAAGCAAACTTTTCTAAACTCTATTCTAGAAGAACTTGCACAACAAATAAGGACACAACTAAACCTGAAATCTCTTAATGTCAGATCCATGAACTTTGGTGATATCTACAAAATGATGTTAAAAGCCCTTGACAAGATTTGCAAAGAGCACAAATACATTACAAATTTGGTGAACAACTCTAGAAAGTTAGAAAAACCTTGCTGTTATTCCTTATCTGTACTCCAGTTCAAATGTTCTTCCAAGGACTCTACATGTCTTTGCAATCACGAATAAAAGAAACACATAAGAAGATTTAGACCTTTCAGATATTCACAATTCTTTAGACACAAAAAATTGTTCAGACAGTCAAAAAAGCCCAAAAGATTCCAAAGATTCAAGTTTGGTAGAAAAAAGAGAAACCCAAAGATTAAAGGCACAAAATGTTTTCTCTGTGGAAAACAAAGACATTTTGCAAAGAACTACCCAAAGTAGCCAAAATATCAGTAAAGATGATACAAGATATTGCTAATATCTCAGGTATTAATCTTTTATATTATGATCTTGAATCAGTCTTCTCCTTTGATGATAAGCAGAATGAAAGATCATTGTTTATGATCAAGCAGTTTGATGATGATGATATTTCAGATTCAAACTCAGATTATTCCTTAGATGATCAATGTTATAAGTACATGTTAGTCTAAGAACTTTAAAAAATTCAAACCCTTTAACCTCTAAAATTACCTTTAGCCCCAGTACAAATTTTCCCTCATAAACACTCTCATCCCATAATAGTCACTGCATTCTTTAACACTGGTGCAGCCCAAACCATAGCTAATCCCATTCTATTACCCAAAAACCTTTGGACAAAACAAAAAACTTTATTTAAAACTGTTGATGAGAATGTATTTTTTATAGACTTTATTAGCAACCCTGTTACCCTTCAGATTTCTTTAGGCTGTCAAATAACTCAAAAGATTTTAGGATCTTCACTTCCTCAAAAAGACCTTGTTATTGATTTTGATGTCATTACTAGTATACCAGGCTTAAGACTTAATGAAAAAAGCATAAAGTTTGAAAGTTATTTTAGACCTTAGAAAAACTTTCCCAATCTTTTCATCCTGACCATTCATATAGATTTCTTCCAAGAATTTCAACAAATATTCATTCATATTTCTTATACAGAAAATCATTCAAAATTTCTCTAGAAATGCAACCACCCTCTTTGGAAAAACTTTGAATTTTTCATTACCCTTTCTTTCAAAAAAGATGAAAATGCTAACCCTACAAAAACCAACCATTCAGGCATGAACCTAGATCATTTCATGCTAGCAACCCAAGAATGTTCCCTTCCCCAAGCTCAATGATTAATTGAACCAACCTCTTTTCTATGGGCATGTGAAGCTTTTTATATCAACAAACATTTAGAACAAGTTCATGAAAAATTAAAATTGGTGATTAATTACAAGTCATTCAACAATCTCCTTGCAGATGACAAGTTTCCCCTTCTAGACAGAAAAACTTTATTTGCAAATTTGTCAAATGCAAAAGTCTTCCACAATTTAACCTGAAAGCAAGATTCTGACAATTAGGTATACATCCATAAGACAGATACAAAATGATATTTTACATCCCTCAACATCATTTTTAGTGACAACCTTTTGGTTTAAAAGTAGCTCATTCCCTATTCCAAAAAGCAATGACGAAGATATTTATTCTTATTCTTGATAATACATTGATTTGAATTGATGATATCTTATTGTTCTCTCCAGATGTCACATCTAATGCATAATTATTGGATAAGTTCTAACAGATTGTTCAACAGTATGAGATAATACTATCAGAGGAAAAGATAATCATTGATGCTATAGAAATTAATTTTTTAAGCATGCATTTGAAAGATGGATAGTACATAGTTCAACCTCATATTACAAAAACCCTTGTAGATTTCTCTAATGAAAATGTTTGCAAGATGCAAGTACAATAATTCTTCAATGTAGTAAACTACATGAGTGAATTCCTCTCAGATCTTGCATAGTTAACTCATCTTTTTAGATAGATGTTGAAGAAAAAACTTTCAAAGTGGTCTCAACAATAAACAAAAGCAATATAGACATTGAAGATAAGCGCGCAGTCACTTTTCACTTTAAATATTCTTTCTTATAAAAAAAAAAGATATTGTAGATAGATGTAAGTGATAAATTTTGGTCGACAACCTTTTAGAAGAAAAAGATGGAACAAGAAAAATATGTGGTTACAAAAGTGGTAGATTCATAGATTCAAAACTCCATTATCACTTTACACTAAAAAAATTTTTAGCTGTAAAGTATGAAATTCAAAGATTTGAATTTCATCTCATTAGATACCATTTTCTTGCGAAACTAGATATATCAACTTTTGATCAGATGCTTAATTTTTTTAAAAAATAGATGTCAAATGCATAGTTGCTCAAACTTTCTCAGTGGTTGTCAAAGTATTCTTTGACCATAATGTATATAAAAGGTAAGGACAATATCCTCCCAGATATACTAACCAGACCTCTTTTCAAATCTTTTTCAAATTTCTTGGAGATTATTCTAGTCATTTTCATGATGATTCTTTTACCCTCACCTTTCTTCTTTCCGGCCCCTTAATCATTGATAAATTTTTTTCTCTACCCTCACATGTATCAGTCAGAATATCAACCCTTTATCCCAAACCTCACTTTTAAACTTGTGTTCCCAATCAACACTCTTCTTTCTAAAATTCAACAAATCATTGTCCAAAAAACTATTAAAAGTCATGCTCAAGATCTAATCTTCAAAATGCAAGCTATCCTCATCTAAAAATGAGCAAATCATGGCCTTAGACCTATTGGACTTCATCTTAAGTATCATTTTCTACATTTGTTCCAAATTCCCCATACTACCATATTATTCAAAGAAGTATTGGTGCTATTATGGTATTTATGCCAACTCTACACCATAGCCATTGAGTTTAACTCTTTTGAACTTTATCTTGCTACTGTGACTTTGTTCAATATCGATTACCTGCATGAAAAAGATATTATCCTTGGTAAATTTTTGAAATTGTTCAAACCCCTACACAAATAGTGTAACCTCACCAAACACCTTCCACCATCCTACAATGTCATTTTCATGTTCACAAACCTTGCCAAATCTATGATGGTTTTGCTCTTTTTGAAACACATTTAGACCTCTATATATGCAGTCCATACTCTCTGTATAAATCAATCTTTCTGTATGCTCATGAGCACAAACTCATGATGAAAAGACTTTGTAAGATAAATCAGATCTAAATCCTTACAGAATTCTCTCATTTTAAAAAGAACCATAGTGGTGGTACCCTCAGAGTACATTCAAGAATTACACAATTACCTCCAAAAATGGACTATCGAATTTCCATTTGACAACTGGTGGAGTGACTTGTCCAAAAGATTTGTAAACTTTAATCTTCTTAATCCTATTGATCTCGTTCAACTTTCAACAAATCCTTATTGGCAAAATCTAAAAAATGTTGTAAGAATAAAAAATAGATTTGAAAATAGTATATACAGCCAACTATTTCAAAACTATGACTAGGATCTTAAAGATTTTGAAAAAAAACTTTTTTAATGGGTAAACAATTGTTTATCCATCCAGCATCTTAAATATTTTTCAGAATGATCTAGTTTTCAAACATGGTGCTATAGAAAAAATTTTTCATTTCAGTCCAATTATTTATAATTATGTGTGATGATACTTTTTAGATGTTTCTCAGCTTTCCTCTAGAAGACTCCAAAGTTGATGTTGATGCCTCACCTCACCATCAAGCTTTATGTTAACTTTATATCACTTTTTAGTTATCGAGTCATGTCTACTTTTCTAAAGCTACTTTGTTAAAGTAACTTTATTAAAGTCACTTTATGTCGTGTTAGTCACCTTAGTCATGGATTATGATCATGAATTAGCCTATTAAGTTACTATTTGTTTATTTTTTTTGTATAAATTGTAAGCTCTTTCTCTTAGAAGAAACAAGTTTTTTCAATCTCATCTTCTCTTATAAAAAAATATTGCTTATAAAATATGTTTGGCTAAAAACTCTCTTCTTTTTTAGTAATCCTTTGTCTTTCTTCACTAGTTAAGTTCATATCCAAATATCTTTCTCTTATTTCATGATTTGCAGTGATATAAGTTAAGTATGCTCTGCAGTTGTATGGATACTTTGTATTAGAAAATCTTGTAAAATTAACAAACAGATCATTAATCTACTCTCTCAGTTAAAGAAAAGTTATTGTACTAAAATCTTATTGAAATAAGCTACTATAGTGAAAAGTATGTTTCCATAAAAGTCAGGTCACCAATTCGACGTTAAGCCAAGAAGGCACCAAAGTCTTGAACATCGACTTAAATACCTTTATTATATGCTTGAACTATGGACTACTTATGTATGGTATTATTTTGTTAGGGTAACCAATCCCCACCTATGTTGCAGGTAGTTTTGTTAGGACTCTACCCTCTAGTGAGCTTGAAACTAAAACCCATCAATTACTAGACCACTTTTTAGCTCTCTTTTGATAGGTAAAAAATGTCACCAAAGTGTCAACACATCTTACAACTTGGGCTGAAACTAAAGAGAACTTATGCAAAAATAAGATAGGCCTATCATTGGTTCAAATCTAATAAATAAATACAAAAATAAGGTAGATTAAAATAAGAAGATTATGTTTACATTAGCTAAAAAAAAGCATGAATATGGAAGAAAATATGATCAGATTCATTATTATATAATCTGCAAAAGTGAATGGGTAGATGATTACATTCACATTATAAATTAGTGTTTATATACAAATCCCTTGATTTTAGGTATGATTCTAGCAATATAATCTGAAAGTTTTTATGTTTAGAGGGATGTTCTTAGCGTATATATTTTTTATTATTCTTTGGGAGAAGGCAGAATAGAGGTTTTTTTATTTTTAAGTAATCTTTTAAGATTGTTTTTTAAGTTTTATATCTCTTAGGTGAATTTTCTAGAGTGATAAACTTTTATTGTTCTGTTTCCTCAATTAGAATTCTTAGGATGGTATTTCTATATCCCTTAGTTTCTAGTTTTGGTGGTGAACCTTTATCCTTTTAAAGCAATAATTATATTCTACCATTATTTAAAATTTTGTGAGTTGTCCTATTTTTAAGTTTTTTTATTTGTAGTTAATCTCCAACATCTAAATTATTAATTTCTAGCATCAAATTGGTATCCAAGCTATGGCAGGTTATCATCGTCAAGCATTAAAAGAAAAGGTTAAAGCCAACACCGATGTTGTAATAACTATCAATATTGACTTAAGGGATGCTCTTATAAAAGAGATACAGTAATAGATCCTTTAACTACAACATCAGCTGCATATACAAAAAAAAAAAGAGGAGATAAGAAGGTAATGAAGAATAAACAAAAAAGATAAAGGAGAAACCAATCCATACCAAAAAATAACAGTGATTCTAATAATAGTACCCTATCTCACCCATGACAAGTCATAAACTATCTATGCAAAAACTAACTTCAACCTAGCATATTCAATCCAAAGATAGTGATTCTTAAGTTCGAGAAGAGGATGCAACTTGAAAAATTCTTAGATTGGCTACCCATGATGAAACACATATTTGAATACCATGATGCCCCTAAATATTGTAAGGTGAACCTAGTGGTCATCAAACTTAAAAAGCATGTATCCTTTTAGTGAAAAAATCTAAAGAAACAAAGAGAAAGACAAGGTAAGAGAAAAATTACAACTTGAGAGAAAATAAAAAAAGAGTTAAAGAGAAAATATCTCTTAGATAACTTTCGACAAAGCGTCTTCTTTAGGCTTTATAACTTAAAGCAAAAGGATCTTTTAGTGAAAGAATACATTAACAAGGGAAGCATGTCCAAGACCAATATTTTTACCAAACTCCCTTCAAATCTATATATAAAAAAGGAAAGAGCCATTCTTAACAAACCACAATCTAGTGTTGTCAACACTCAAACCCAAAAAGACTTTAAGTACACAAGAGTTAGGCATATAAATTCTGAGTGTCCAAATCTCAAGATAGTTACGTTGGTTGAAGATAAAAATTTTAAAGATATTGATAGAGAACCTATTGAAGTATTTTAATATCTTGCAAAAGATATTAAGAAGACCTATGATGATCTTGAATTCTCACTTGTTATACAATACAACAAATTAGGCCTTAAGGCAGTGGGTTATCCTCAACTATATAAGCTATTTTGACGGTAAAAAGAGAATGAAATCAAGGTTACCAAGATGTGTTTGGTTTCTTTTTCTATAAGAAAGCAATCAAGGATAAAGTGTGGTTTGATGTAGCTTCAATGGATGCTTGCCATTTACTGCTCAAAAGACCTTGGCATTATGATATGAGGATTATTTATGATGGTTACCGTAACACTTATACATTTGTGAAAGATGGATGCAAAATCATCTAGGCCCTACCAAACCCATGCTGATGTCCAAACCAACCAAAAGGGAAAGAAGCAACTTGTTTACCAAGGTCCATTACAAAAAAAAAATTAAGATGGATGGTACTATGTATGCACACTTGTTGATTAAAGAAAATAAAGACAATGAAGAGCCTTCTACGATGATACAACCACTATTGGCAGAATTTCAAGATATTGTTCGAGAGGAGTTACCAGTTAGTCTACCGCTAATGAAGGACATTCAACACTGCATAGATTTTATCCCAAGAGCTGTTCTACCTAACAAGGTAAAAATTTTCTTGAAAAGGTATACAGAAAAGAAACTAAAACAATGGGAACTTATGAAGTTTGCTTACAACCGTTCACCAAATCAAATCATTGGTTGCAGCCTTTTAAAAAAATTTTTTAGTAAGAATGCAATATGTCTTTTGATTTTAATTCAAATTTATACTAATCAGCATTTTAATAAAGATATAGAAGAAAGAGCCAAGAGTATCAAAATATTTCATTAACAGGTTCAGAATAAAATTTTACAAAAAAATGAAAAATATAAAAAGGCAATAATCATGCATCAAATACATATAAAGTTCAAAGAACATGATTTGGTGTAGATTAACTTGTGAAAAATATTTTTTCTCTAGAAAAGTTTGACAAATTATAACCTAAGGGAAATGGTCCACTTAGAATTCTCCAACGCATTAGGGAAAATGCCTACAAGATAAAACTTTTCGACACTTATAGAGTATCTTCCACTTTCAATGTTGCTGATTTGTCACCCTACTATGGTGAGAAGACAAATTCAAACTTGAGGACAAATATTTTTCATCCAGAGAAAATTAACACTGGAGTGTCAACATATCTTACAATTTGGGCTAAGACTAAAGAAGACTTATCCAAAAATAAGAAGGGTCTATTCTTGGTCCAAATCCAATAAATAAATGTAGAAATAAGGTGGATTAGAATAAAAAGATTATGTTCACACTAGCTAAAAAAAAAGAGTATGAATATGGATGGAATTATGATCAGATTCATTATTATGTAATTTGTAAGAATGAATGGGCAGATGATTGTGTTCGCATTATAGATTATTGTGTTCACATGCAAATTCTTTGATTTTAGGCACAATTCTAGCAATACAATTTGAAAGTTCCCATGTTTGGAAAGATGTTTCTAGCCTATACATTTTTTATTATTCTTTGGTAAAATGCATAATAGAGTTTTCTTTATCCTTAAGCAATCTTTTAAGATTGTTCTTCAAGTTCTGTATCTCTTAGTTGGATTTTTTAGAGTAGTAAACTTCTATTGTTCTATATCCTTGATTAGAATTCTTAAGGTGGTGTTTCTGTATCCCTTAGTTTCTAGTTTTGATGGTGAATTTTTATCTCTTTTAATCCAATAATCATATTTTGTCATTATTCAAAATTTTGTGAGTTATCTTCTTTGTGAGTTTTTCTGTATGCAGTTAATCTCTAACATCTCAACCATCAATTCCCGATATTAAAAAATATAAAGAAATCACCAATTACTTAAGGTTTTTATCATACAACCCACATGTCCATCAGTGATATACATACTTCACCAAAATATTCATATTTTTAATTTCCAAAACATTAATTATATAAATATAAATACATACACATATACGTGTTCATATGTGTGTGTTATCAATATGTTTTTCCATTTTCTAGTTTTTGAGACTAATATGTTTTTTCTCTTTCCAGTGCCAACGTGCAGTATGTATACATTATTTAGCATCCTCTTGCATCAACCTTTTCCTCTATGCACCAGATTTAATGAATGCTGATGAAGTCAGCCCCATCATACAATAACATTATAACTTACAAGTTAACCAGAAACTTCAGTTTCTTTATCGAAGGTGAAAGATTTCCTGAAAATCCATTTGAAGCCAGGTTCCTGCCAATTAATATATTCACAAGTTATTTTAATTGTTGTTATTATTATTATTATTGAAAAATTGAAGACATGGAGTTAGCTTAGGTGTTAATGTACAGTAGGGTCTGGCTAAGGATCTTAACTATCCCAAAGTAACGGAATTATAGTTAAAGCAATGTCAATAAAATATAATCAGTAAGAGTAATACAATTATTGACTAATAAGCAAGTTTTTCACAACAAATTAACCATAATTCAGTTAACATGGACTTACAAGGATATGACATTTTGATTCCTACAGATGACATGAGACCAGCTAGAGCATGGACTGACATAATTATCATTCCAATCCGTTATTTGACCACTGGAATCATTGAGAACCTTGAGAAACTCAATCAAAGCTTCTCCTGAAGATTTGCAAAAATATAAAACCCAGTTATTAAACATGAAAAATAAATGAGACAGCCGATAAAGATGGCAACAAGAACATACTATATAATGCTTATTGAAATTAACATTAAAAAAAAAAAACAGAAAGAAAGAAAAAGGAACAAAAGAGAGCAGGAATGCTCGAATGTTTGTCTATGACTCTATATCTATGATTGTTGAATATTGACTTATTCAGACCATGGCTTTTGGAATAACTATTGGAAATTAGATGAAAATTCATGATAAATAAAACTAGTTTTTAATCCGTGCAATGCATGCGGTTTTTAATTTTTATAAAATTATTTTAATTTATTTGTATTTGTTATAGTTATTTCAATTTGAAATCAAAGTATAAGAAAATCATCATATATAATTGTACTTAAAATTGGAGAACATATTTTATTTTTATTTTTTTCAACAACTTATAGATTCTGTTTAGTAACTTAAATTTTAAAAAAAGATATTTAGACTTTAAAATTAATATAAAATGTATGATAAAACACACGTAACTATAAACATTATTTTATAATTAATTTTTAAATTTAAAGATTTGTTGGATGTCTATTTAGTAGTGAGTTTAAAATATTATACATATTTATGAATAAACAATTCATCTTTTTATATTTTTTAAATTAAATCAATAATTATATTGAATTTTATTAATTTACACATACTACGTACATTTTATTTTGATAATTTATATAACAAATAAAATCCAAATTAAGTTTCTTAAATTCACGTTTTGTAAGTGTAACAATAGTGTTTTTTGATTAAACAATCACTTATTTTAAAATAAGTTATTTTAAATTTTTATAAATTTATCGAACAAAAGACATTAAAAAATTTATAATCTAAAAAATATATGTCAAAATTAATTTTAAATGTTATGTTTATATATTAAAAACATAATAATTTAATTACGATAAGCATATTTATATATGTATCAAATAGTCATTAAATAATCAATTTTAAAAATTTTATTAGAAAGCTTATACTTGTTTATTGACTACTCTTTCCTATTTTTATGTACATTAATTTTAATAGATTTTTTTAGATTTTTTTTTATTATTTGTTGTTATTAGAATGATAACCTTAATCAGTGGAACTATGAATTTAACATTTTATCAATAATCTACATTGTTGTTGGTTATTTTTAGATTATATTTTATGCTAAATTATAAATATAAAGACTATATAATATAAAAATCAAATCAATATTAGATTATACTAATTTAATGGTGGATGAAATTTGTTTAAATAAAATAAAAATTTTAATAAATTATTTTTATACAAAATACATTAATTGTTTAAATGATTATATAGTTTCCAATATTATAAGTTTTTGTTTGAAAATCAAATAATTGATGGGTAGTAAGTTTTTAAAATATGTTTGTTATATGGACTAATTAATTAGAAGTAATTTAAATTCTTTTCTCACGTGGTAGAAAGTCATCCATATAATGTTGTATTGTAATATTAGAAAGATAATATATAAAAATGAAATTTAATTTTTCAATAATAATTTAAATTTAAATTTATTTTATTATTTTATTTAAATATATAAAAGATAAAGTTTTTAACAAAACAAAAAGAAAAATGTAAATGGTTTTATATTATTGACATGTGGATAGTCCTAAAAAATATCATGTTTCCTTTAATAAATGTATTTTATTTTACTTTATATATTTTAATTTAAAAATATTCAAAAAAATAAAATGACTATATATTTTTTTATTATTTATTTTGAATCACTCTTATTAAATTCATATGAAAAGTATTAAAACTTTGATTGTCATTATTAATAAATAAAATAATTTTATGTCTATTTTTTCAATTATAAATATTTATCTTTTGAATTATATTATTAAAAAATATACTTTCCAATTTTTTAAAAAATATGATCTATTGACTTCACCTTTTAAGCTATATATAATATATATTAATTTTAAAATAATTAATAGATGATCAAAACGAAAATCAAATTAATTTTATTAATATTATTAAATTAATTTCAAAACTCTTTTTTTATTTCTCCCCGACACATTAAATACTTATTAAATACACATTATACTTGACTATTTTAATTTCTAGCATAAATTACTTTTAATTTAAAACACTATTATTATTGTTTGGTTCTTAGTTTACTTTAGTCAACTAGTCATTTAAAAATAAATGTTAATAAGAATAATTAAATGTGTTCTATAATAATGAAAATAAAATATTTTAAATTAAATTTATTTTATCATTAAATTTTAAATTTTAAATGCATAATTAATTATAAACATATATCAATTTTTTATATTGTCTATATGTTGAAAATGTAAACTATTCGTATTAGATTATTTTCTTTTTATTAGATGTTTTGGTTTTTATATATTTATATAAAATATATGTATATAATATATTAATTTTAAAATAATTAATAAATGATCAAATCAATTAAAATTAATTTTATTTTGTCAAATCAAATTAATTTTGTTATCATTATTAAATTAATTTTAAAATCTCTTTTTTATTTCTCCTCAACACATTAATTACACATTAACTATTTTAACTATTTAGTATAAATTAATTTTAATTTAAAATATTATTACTATTGATTTGGTTTTTAGTTTACTTTAGTCAATTAATCATTTAAAAATAAATGTTAATAAGAATTATTGAATGTATTTTATAATAATAAAAATAAAATATTTTAAATTAAATTTATTTTATCATTAAATTTTAAATATGTAATTAATTCTAAATACATGTTAATTTTTTAGATTGTTCATTATGCATCGCTACCGCATTGTTGGTAACATTCAATAAGGCAAAACCGTTGGCATATTCTTTTTCCATGAATCTTCATAATCAACATCAGAAATAAAATCTAATGACGGATATCATTATCAAATCTGAATTAACTCACAGTTGAGATTTTGCTCTCTGTTTCGCTAACTTGTTGCTAGCTTTCTAGCCTATTGGCTTTTTATTATAAAAATTTCTTTCGTCTCAGAAAAAAAAATCTGAATTAACTCACGAATGAATTACCTAATGGCACTAAAATGTTATAAAATGTACAATGAATGGTACGTTTTAGAGGCTGACATATTACTTATAACATGTAATTCAATTGTCTGGAATACCAATGCTAATAGAAAATCCAAATCACATTTTGGAAACTTAAAGTGGACTATACACAAATTCAACAATTAAGAATTAATGGTTAGGCATATATGTGTACAATAGATGAACGTGGAAATTTTTAAGGTCATATTCCTTTCAAAATCAAGCCCGCAAGGTACTTCAACCGAAAATATTGTTCTTGGTTTACAAGAATCTGGTCCCTTATATTTTTAATCCATCATTGAAGCTGATTTTTTCTAACAACCTCTTTCTATAATTTCATTAAAATATAGGAAATAATAGCATACCAATTAAATACTTTGAATAATAAATATCAAAATTTTTTCTAACAACCTCTTTCTATAATCTTTCTCACTTATGCGAATAACTAACTATTTGACTTTCACTTTTCTCTGTGTATAGCTAATTATTTAACTGCTATTGATGAAAAACATTCCAAGTTCATACCAACTACTTCTCAGTCACTGAAGACTCGTAACTTTTGGTTCACAACATAAACTTGTCAAATTACATAAACGAGTTTCAATAAGACAATGCTATTAGTTTTTCGGTTTCAATCTAAGTGCCTATGTGAGCTCTTTAGTTTATCAAACCAATTAGCAATGTACATTAAAGGAGAAAATAACACAATTGCTAAGTTAAAAGTTACTTCAACCAACAGCTGATGGAGTTTCGAGAAATTACATTTGATATTAAGTCGCTAAAGAATATTCCATTTTATACATGAGGGTCAGTGTGTGCGTGTGATATGGCTACTTCGAAAGCTTAATGGAGGCAAAACAATAGCTAGGTACAATGTAGACAGATTATTTTTCTATACAATGGAGGTGAACTTTTTAAACTCCACAAGGAAAATTAAACACTTGTCATATGTCCATTCATAGTATTAATTTTATAATGATTGGTGAACTCTCACGTAACTACATCAGTTTTCTTTTTCTTTTTTTTTTAGCTTTTCTCTTTTTATGTCATATGTCCATTCATAGCATTAATAGGACGCATGTCAACCATCTAATTACACTTGTGGAGTTAAAATCTCCACCTCCGGTGCCAGTGTATAGGATAATTTTCCAATATAGAGTCAATCCAAAGGTCAAACAAATCAAGAGGGGAAATGTTGAGGGCATTAATGCAATAAACATGGAAGTGATTCAAACTGAATTGTAGTGAATAATTATCATTGTTACTGTTTTCATCTGTATATAAGCTCATTCCAGAACTGATCCATATTCAATAGCACTAAATTTTTTTTTTCTATCACCAAATGGATAATACTATTAATTTAAACAGGAAACACGAAAAAGCATTGGATGTAACAAAAGCCAAAAATAAAATGGCAAGGGAGAATTCAGAGCGTCATATTATCAGATTACATTCATAATATATTCAAATTATCAAAAAAGACTTAAGTTACAGTTACCATACCTTCAACATCAGGCTTCACGGATGAGTAACTGGTTCTTATGGAAAGCAGGAGGAGCCAGATTGTAATAAGCTTTAGAGGATGCCATTTGGAAAAAGCTTCAAAATTGCAACTTTCCTTTTTCTGCCAGGAAAATGGACCCAACAACCTCTCAATACCTTTTAAAAGAGCAGGAAAAAGGAAATTATTTACTTTACACCTAATTAAAAGTAGGATGCATAACTTACTTTTTATTTCACATATGGGACACACTACTGTCAAAAACCAAAACGTACAGCCCAACAACTCTTTTGCAAGCATTAGGAGTCAAAGTTATGGGCTGATTTAATTACCGCAGGAAATAATATGTATGATATATAAGTTGAGTAACCTGACAATGATACAATATGTTGGTAGAGCGGATTTTTTTAGTTCACATGATTCAATCCCTGATAACCTGAGTATCAAAATATATAACTGAGTGCTAGAAATTCCGGTTTGAAAAAAAGAAAAAAGAAAATTTGGGATTTTAGGGCTTAGGATTTTAAAATCATTTCTGGATTGATTCAACTGAAATTTGATTTAAGAAAGGGGATGACATTGGAGGAAAAGGATGCTGGAAATTCTGGGTAGCAAGAAGATTGGTGCTTAATAGTGGTGTTCAAAAGGTTAAGTTTCCATTTAAAAAAAGAAGAGGTTTAATTGATTAAAAAAAGTTTTATTTATTATGGAAAATATTAAAGCATTACAAGAATACAACAAAGGAATTTTATTTAGATGAGATGATATTTTGAAAAATGAGGTCATGTGCGCTGAACAATGTATCCAATCAATGTAGGAATCGAGAGAAGCGCGTAACAAATTAGAGGGGCTCTCACTATATTTCCTGACTGATTTCCTGGCAGACATGGGTGATCAAAGTTGTACAGAAAAGGAAGGGCTCATTTTCTGGAGTTAGGTCTTATTTCCATCTCCAATTTGAACCAAAAATCATTTAAACGAGAGTTGGTACAGATAAATCAGTCAACCTAAAGTCAGTCAACCTGGTCCTTTGAGTGCACTTTTACTTTTGCCTAAAGCCTGCAACAAAACAAAATAAGGATAATGATATCCTTTGGACTAGTGGTCTAAATAAGAAACATGCGTTCACTAGTTACTTGAGTTTGGCTAAAAAAATTGAACACGGCTTGATTATCGTGGAACTCGAGTTTGTATTTGAAGATTTAATATTTGATTTGAGTGATTTATAAATTTAATTAAATTTTTTTTGTTTTAATATATATTTTTATTTTTTAAAATAATAATTTATTATTTTATTTTTATCATGTATAAAAACCTCAATTCATGTTTGAATTTAAGTATAAATAATAAAACTTAAAATTAAATATGAAAATCGAGCTGAAATAATTCATTTTAATTTTAAATTAAATTTAAATTAAAAAAAATCAAACTCAAACTAATCAAACTCAATTTTTCTTTTTTATATGACTCGATTTGATGACACTTAAATTCTATGTTTTTCCTATTTTACATTCCTCTCCCTTGGAACTCTTGAGTTTAGGAGTAGGAAGTGTTGGTTTAAATGCCAAAATGTATCTGTTGGAATACAACAGTGGAAAAAAAGCAGCAAAATCCATCACAGTTGATAAAAACCATGAGCAATAGTTTTCAGAAATCTAAACAAGATATATTAACATTCGTCGAACCAACATCATCATCCAAAGGGATAATAAAAAATCAAACATTCTTTAAAGAGAACAGATAAAAAGATAAGAAGAGAGAAAGATAAGGAACACACCTGATTTAGCCATGGGTGCTGCAGCAAAACCAGGAAACCTTGGAAAAAAAAAAAAGTGCACAAGATGACAAGAACAAGAAGTCGAATAGATAGATATTAAGATATGATGGAAACGAAGAATAATCAATATAATGTGAAATTATTGATGTTTTAAGTGCAGGGTCCCCACCAAGCACGTTATTTGACTTAAAAAAAAAAAAAGAAAGAAATTCTGAGGAGCCAGGCACAGCCAATAACACATGTAGAATACAGTATATTTGTATAACTAAAATTAGAATAGAATATTATATGTATTTACTCAATGTTTTGGGTATTGGAAGGTGGGATGAGAATGGGAATCCCACTAATTAATGGGGGTGTCTACTTTATAATGTTCATGGATTAAAGTAGTTCAATAATTACTATTATCCACTTTCTCTTCATTTTATGATTTATATGATAATAATAAAATAAATATTTTACTAACGTGTTTTTTGAATATTTTTAAAATTGTCAATAATATTTTAGTAATAATTTGATAATGTTTTAAATTGATAATATTATTCTAATAATATTTCAATAATATTTTAGATTAATTTGATATTGATTTAAAGAATATTAAATATTGATTTAGATATTGATTAGATGATTATAGAAATTGATTTAGTCATTACTTTTATTTATTATATTTTTTATTTTGTAATAGTTTATTTCTATATAAATAGGCTTTATGTCTCATTGTAAAACACAAGTCATTATAATAAAGTTTTCATCATTTTCTCATTTTTCATAATATCAGAGTTATTTCATGGTTTATTATGAAGGTGAATCGCTTTGGAATAACTTTGCTTATTCTCATCATTGGTTTATTCTGCTTTCTAAACCTTATTTTTTGCTTTCGCACTTTAATTTTTTAGGTTTCTCTTTCCATCTTTAATATTCATCTGTTATATCAATACTCATAACTTTTTCAATCTCTATTTTTTTTCAAGAACTTAATAGCAAGTATTCAACGAGAAAATGTACAACTAATTTTTATTATCTTTGATTAAAATAACTACAATAGGTGGGTTATGGTTATGCATAGTTATCTAAAGTGAATAAATTTATGGTTTACTATTATCAGAGAATGCAAAACACTAGAAAAAAAAAATCCAGTGATAAATTTGCAGATCGATTAAAAGAATGAAAAAGTAAGAATTATCGAATTTTAACATGGTTCACCAACACTACTGTTTCTTCTACCAATGTATATTTTGAGTGATTTGAACTTGTTAAAGATGCTTAGGATTTTCTTGCCACACAGTATAGCTCTACTACCTTTACTAATCAATATTATATTTTGATCACTTTATCTCGCTTTCGTCAAGAACCAGGTCAGTCAATTGATGATTTTCATTCTAAAATACAACATTTATGAGACGTACTTAAAAATTTTAAGCTAAAATTCAAAGATGAAAGTGATGCTAGTAATTTTATTACTTATTGAAATCAAATTCATTTTATTCAATTTCTAATGACACTTTGAGATGAATTTGAGAATATTTGGTCTTCACTTTTGCGTCGACATCCCTTACCAATTATGGACAATACTCTTATGGAATTAATATCTAAGAAAACTCAGTTAGATATGAGTCAGACTCATAGTGTTGATATTGTTGTTGCTATTGCGCCTAAAAAAAGTACTAGCTCTACTTTCCACAAGTCTTGTTCACGATGTAGGAAGACTAATTATCTCGTTCAGAAATGTCGAGCTAAAAATCATTATAATGGTAATCTAATTCATGATCCTTTCATTAACAAGACTGATGCAGTAATAATTACTGAACCAAATACTTTTGAGTCTTATTCTGAGATCATTACAATCTCTATCATTGATCTTGAAACTTTGTTCAATCAAGTATTATTTCGATCTTATATTCCTATAATGTCTGTTGCCACGTCAGGTAATGTTTGGTTGTTTGATATTATATTTATAATAATAATCTTCTATTAAATACAATAATTACTAATTTTATTGATAATTTTTAATGAATTGAATAAAAATATTATTTTATATAATAATTTAAAATTGCTCTTAAAGCACACATGTACCATAACCTCTTAAATTCAATTTTTAATTTGATTAATTTAATTAATTATTTTTAAAAAATAACATCAATTAATTTTAAAATTTAAAAATCTATTTAGGTAGGTGATTAGTTTGATTCCAATGAAAGTGAAAATAGTGATAAAGCTGAAATTAATTTTTCATAAAGTAAATTATAATTAAAAAAAATGACCATTAAAAATATTACATTAAAATTTATATGTAATAAAAATTTAAAATTATTTAACATTTAAAATTTTAAAAATTATTAAACTATTTTTATGATAAATAATAATTTTTTATTAAATAATAATTAAAAAGTAATAAAAAAATAGTTGTTATATAATAATAAATTTCATTTATTTATTAATTTATTATATAATAACATTTATTTATTAATTTTATATTTTTTAAATAAAAAATCAAAATAAAAAAATTAAATTAAAAGGACATTTTTATATTTATAACATAAAGTAAAGGATTAAAAAAAATAAAAGTTGAGTTTTAATCCACCAGTAGATCAAAATTTATTAATGAAGACAAGGGTTTCGCTCTACTATTATGGTGACATTCAAATGATTATCTATTCCCGATTGACACAAAATTTTTAATAATTGCACCTTCAACGAAGTTACAGTTAATTTCAAATCCTGCCTATATCTCGAACATGTTTTTTTTATCTCTAACTTTTGTATGCTTCATATAAAAAAAAAATTCGGTATTTGAATTTCTGTCAGTTGAGAAGTTTCCACTGACATTACTAGATTCTCCTGTTGTTATCATTTTTTTTCTTTCTATGACAACAACGTTACCATTCCCAAAGTCCAATAGAACTTCTAAAGTATGTTTAAATTTTTTATCGGTCATTAAATAATAATTATTAAGTATATTAATTTTTTAATTATAAAAATAATTAATTATCTATTAAATTGCTAATTTAATTTTAATTAATTAACATTAAATATTATTTGTTAAATAAAATAAAAATAATTTTAAAACTGTTAGGTTCTTTTTCTTTTTATTAAAAGAATTTTGACACTACTAAGGTTTTTCTTCTTCTTATTAAAGGAATTTTAAAATTGTTAGGGTTCTTCTTCTTTTTATTATTTTTTTACTATGTTTTCATAAGATCAATCAAGCATTTTGAAGTTTTATTACACATTCATCTCTGCTTTGAAATTTTAGTTTCACTTTCATTAGTGCATTAAAAGTTAATGTAAAAAAAAGAATAATATTAAAATTAGTATTATTTGACGTAAAATGATTATAAGTATCGTAATACTTTAATAAAATATTATGATAATTCTTAACATAATAAAAAGTAACAACAAGTATAAAAAAATTATTAAAATGTAATTAATTAAATTGGTAATATAAAAAATTATTATTATAAATAAAAAATAATTCTATACCAAAAAATAAGTTGTAACATAAAAATATAAGAATAATTGTAAAATTGGCATTTTTTGGCATAAAATGTGTTAAAATGTCATAATACTTAAAAAAAAAATTATGATAATTTTAAACATATTAAAAGATAAAAACAAACGTAAAAGATATTACTATAACGTAATAATTAAGTTGACAATATAAAAAAATTTATTATTATAAGTAAAATTAATTCTAAATAAAAGAAATGTTAAAGTAAAAAAAGTGAGAGTAGTTATAAAATTGAAATCATTTAACTTAAAGTGTGTTAGAAGTAACGTAAAAAGATAAAAATAGTTGTAAACTTATTGTTACTTGGCATAAATTGGATTAGATTGTTATAACATCCTAATAAAGAATTGTGATAAATTTAAACATAACAAAAAGTAAGAACAAGTATAAAAAAATTATTGTAACATAAATAATATTTTTAGCAACGTAAAAGAATTATTATTATAAATAATTAATAATTTTAAACAAAAAATAAGTGTTAGTATAAAAAAAAAGTGAAAATAATCTCAAAATTGATATCATTTGGTGTAAAATGGTTAGAAGTGTATGATAATCCTAAACATAATGAAATGTAACAATGAGCATAAAAGGATATTATTATAACGTAAATAATTAAGTTGACAATATAAAAAAATTATTGTTACAAATAAAAAATAATTTTAAACAAAAAATAAAATTTAAAATAAAAACAGCGAGAATAATTGTAAAATTGGTATTATTTTACGTAAAATGGTTAGAAGTATTGTTACACTAACAAAAAAATTATAATAATTTTAAACGTAATGAAAAATTACAATAAGTGTAAAAAAATATTATTGAAACGTAATAAATTTGTAATGTAAAAAAATTAGTATTATAAATAAAAATAATTCTAAATAAAAAAAAGTGTTAAAGAAAAAAAATGTGAGAATATTATAAAATTGGTATAATTTAATGTAAAATATGTTTGAAATGCCATAATACTTAAGAAAAATTATTATAATTCTAAATATAATAAAATGAAAAGACAAACATAGTAGATTTTATTATAACGTAAATAATTAAATTGATAACATAAAAAATTATTAAATTATTATTATAAATAAAAAATAATTATAACCTAAAAATAAGTGCTAATGTAAAAGTGTTGTAATATCCTAAAATTTGTATAATTTAACGTAAAATGTATTAAAAGTATTATAATGTAAAAAGAAAAGAATAGTCATAAAATTAGTATAATTTGGTGTAAAATAGGTTAAGACTATCATAACACCTTAAGAAAAAATTATAATAATTCTAAACGTAATGAAATATAGGAACAAATGCAAAAAAAAAAAATTTAATGTAAATAATTAAGTTGATAACATAAAAGAATTATTATTATTATTATTATTATTATTATATAAATAAATAATTCAACTGGAAAATAAGTATTTATGCAAAAATATGAGAATAATCATAAAATTTGATCATTTAGCATAAAGTGTATTAAAAGTATTGTAACACTTGAAGAAAAAAGTTGTGATAATTCTAAACATAATAAAACATAAGAACAAGTGCAAAAATATATTATTATAATGTAAGTAATTAAATTATAATGTAAAATTTTATTATTATAAATAAAAAGTAATTCCAAACTAAAAAATAAATGTTAACATAAAAAAAAGTGAAAATAATCATAAAATTAATATCTTTTGATGTTGTAATACCTTAACAAAGAGTTATGTTAATTTTAAATGAAATAGAAAGTAAGAACAAGCGTAATAAAAAATTAAGTAAATAATTAATTTGACAATGTAAAAGAATAGATATTTTTAAATTAAAAGATTATAAATAAAAAAATATTAAAATAAAAAGATGAAAATAATTCTAAAATTCATACCATTAGATGTAAAATAAGTTTGAAATGTTTTATTCTAAAAAAAAGTTTAATAATTCTAAATGTAATGATAAAAAGTATAAAAATATATTATTAAATGTAATTAATGAAGTTCATTTCGTAAAATAAAATGATATTATAAAATTAAAAAATATATTATTTTTTATTTGTTAAATTAATAAATTAAATAAAAATATATATATATTTTTATTATTTACCTATTAACCTGTTCGTTTTTTCCTTTTTATTTTAAGTTATATTATTCTTATAATTTATCATGATATATTATGAGATATCATGATATCTCATTATCTTAGAATAAGATTGATATATTACGACCTTACTATAGATAAACCAAAGTCCAACCATTAAAAAATACATTATCATTACATTCACACGAATAACTAGACAAGCCCATGGAAGATTTTAGTTGCCATGGGATCATGTATTTTGCCAATTATGTGTATAATTCAAAGGAGGCCACATGGCTAAGGCTCCATTTGAATTAATTTGTGATAATTATTCAATGCAATCAAATATTTTTTTGGTGTAATTGCCCTATGATTTATTGCTAGGGTAACAAATTCATAATTTGATTATGTCGATATGATATTGATTGATGACTGATTTTTCATCGCTGGACAATGGGTGTGGTAAGCCACCACATTATGCTTTTGACATGGTTTGAATATTTTTGTTTCTGTTGATATTTTTTAAATATAATTTTATCTTTATATTTAAAAATTCAATTAAAATAATTTTTTTGAATTTTAAAAATAATATTTTATTTTTATCATATTATTGTTATTTTGTCCAAATTATACCCTAAGTAAGTAATATTTTTTCTTAAAATGTCCTTTAAAAACCTTACATTCTAATATAAATAAACAATAAATATATTCATCTAAAATTAGATAAGTTAATAACACTTAATAAATAGAATTTATCTATAATTTATTAATTAAATATATAGTAAATAAAAAACGTTGAGAGCTCAATATATATTTAAATTAAAAAATCATTTGATAAATTACTATCATTTTTATTATTTTTTAATTATCTATTAAAATTTATTATTTGACATAAAATTAATTTTAGCTTTTTTCTAATTACTCTCATAAATGTCAAATGATTTCAAAATTTTATTATATACAAGTTTAATTAAATGTCCTTAATAGTGATTTTTTCTATTCACTGTATTTTATCTCATTACAATCGTTACATTTACATCGAAACACATATTTTACAACTAATTTTAATCTCACCACTAGAATATTGAATTTCACTATTACAATAATTAATCTCACTTCCATCACTATTTTGAATCTCATCAAAACCAATTTCAATGTCTATTCAAATGGATCCTAAGAAAAGGTTTTGCATATGGCCATACGTTACAACTAGTACGACTTTTAGGATTAACGTCATTAATAATTATTAAATTACAACAAAATATTTAATATAATATTTATATTGAAAATCTTTTTAACATGATATTTGATTATAAATATGTAAATTAATGTATTACTTTAAAAGTTATTTGTCCATCAAGTATCACCATTTGAAACAAGATATATTAATGGTGAGTATTAATTTAGTTAATAGATTTATAATTTTAATACAATATTAGAAAATTTTAAAATTTAGACACCACATTAAATATTTCACTATATATAATTTTTATAAATCATTTATGATATTAACCTTAACTTTTATTTAAAGTTCTGTTTGTTTAAAAATTTTGACTAAAAAAATTATTTTTGTAATTTCTTATGTTTGTTTGATAAAAGAAATTATTGATCAATGAAAACTAACAAAAAAATTTGAAATTGTCTTTAAAAAACTCTGAAGTGAATGATAGTTTTAAAAGAAATCATTCATATGAGTTGTATATTAGGCATTCAAATTGAGATTTAAACAAAAATTTTTATATGCATACCTATCTTGATTTATGCATACCTATCTTGATTCAATCTAAGATATTATTATAGTAATGGGAATAATTTTATTTAATTTTAATTAAAAATAATATTTAAAAATATTACAATTTTAATATGAATTATTTTTAATATTAAATAATAAATATGACTATTTTGAATATTTTTAGAAATAAATATTTTTAATATTTTGTAATAAATAATATTATATGACTATTGTAATAATAAATAGGATTGTTATTTTTTAGTAATATATATTCTATAATGTAATATTATTATTTTAATAATAATTTGTTAGTAATATATTTCAAAATTTATTATTTTAATAATAAAAATTACTATTTCTATATATTCTTTAATATTAATAGATATAGTATTTTATAGCATTTTAATATTCTTTGGACTTAATATAATTTTAATTTGAAGAGTTTGTATTAAATAAATCTTGTCAAATATAGCTTAATGTTAAAAATATTTCTTTAATTTTCATTTTCTCAAAAATTTAATTTCTTAAAGAAAATGATAGAGCTCAATTCAATTTTCTTTCAAGAACAAAACTCTAATCAACTGTCAACTAAAGCATATAGAAAATCTTTTTTCTAAAACACCAAGAAAGTTAAAATTATATCAAATACGAAGAAAATAAGTTTGCTTTAATATGAATTGGATTTGCATTTTCAAATTAAGCTCTTAAAATTTTTTTTTCTCAAAACCAATAATATCACAATTTTATTAAGTCCAAGGAAAATAATTTTCTTTGAAATAGCAAATAGACTTGCATTGAATTTAGACTCAAATAAATAATTTTTAAAATAAAATTTTAAAAATAAATTTCTTTGAAATAGCAAATAGACTTGTAATTAGACTCAAATAAATAATTTTTAAGGCAAATTTTCAATTTGAAAAATACTCAAACATTTAAAATAAATTTAATTTGAAAAGTATACTTAAAGTTTTTATCATTTCAAAACAATGATGAATTTAATGCTAACAATTATTATAATCAACTATAATATCTATATATATTCTTTTTTACATAATTACTACAAAGAGTTGTTTTGCGTAGAGTAATAGCATTTCATAAAAAAATAATTTTTGTTTTTAAAACCTTCTTAAGAAATTACATTTGATAAGAATGTCATGTTTCCTAAATAAAAAAAGCAAGTAATAATAATCAAGACGTTAGAGAAATTCACATCCTAAAAATTCAAAAAATAAAAAATCTCTCGTTACTTCTATTATTTTTTTTCCTTTTACTTTCTTTTCTCTTTCTCTCATTCATTTCCTTTCCTTCCTTTTTTTTTTTCCTCTCCTTTCTTTTTTCTACGATTTTCCCTTTTTGTTTCTCATCTAAAAGAATTAATGAAGTGAAAAAAAAAAAAAAACATGCATCATGCTTTAATGAGCCAAATGACAAAAGAAGTACCAGTATGTAAAGTGAAATGACGTACCTAACTTTTATATATAGGTAGAAATATAAATATAGATTTGTTTTTTTATTATGATAATAGAAGAAAACCTTTATAGAGCTTTTGGTTCAGGGAAGGCAACATTTTCTTTGCTAATCAAATTCTCCTTTAACAAGATTACCTAACACAATCATGATAATATTAGATTTTTGTGTTCGGTTCAACTGGTCATAATGTAAAATTTTTTGTGTTTGGTTGAATGGAATATAAGATTATCTAATGACATCTTTAACTAAATTACCCTTTAAAACAAAATGAATACTCTATTTAAAGGGATTAATTTGTTGGTAATATACTCTAAAACTAATCGAATTGGTTATGAGATATATGTCATATTATGCATTTTTATTATTATCAAAGGCATTCTTTATTTATAAGATTGTATACACATAATTAATATTACTTACTTATTATAAATAAAGTTTCTGGAATAAATATGTTTTGCAAAGGAATTATAATAAGATTGTAGTTATGAGATCATCATTGCATTAAAACATTATTCTTAAATTTTTTCTAGCCGATGCTTTATCAAGAAAGGATAATGATAAAAGTTGTTGACATCAGCCTATGATTATACTCTTACTTATGAAATAAGGTAAACTTAAGCTAACATGTTGGCGCTTGTTAGAAGAATAAGTTCACTGAACAATGACCCGAGATGAAAATGCTATATGATAGTTCACATATGTTAGCTTAAATATAGATAGCAATCCAATATGGGTTAATTGGATATTCTCCAAATTCTTTCCCAAAAATAGATTTCAATGTATTTGAATGAGAAATTAAAAACAATAAATTAAATACAATATGTTATTTAATGAAAATATGAGGCGATTAATAACAATTAATGATCTTGAAGCAAATATAGGCAATAATGAACTTAAAGAGAGTAGGGATAGAGAAATTAAACTCAAGGATTTATAAAGATTCGATCATTCTCCAAAGGCCCTTACGTCATCTACTTTAGCCTTGTTTGCCAGTTCAATCCACTAATTGAAATGCAAAATACAATCTCTATCTTTTTTAGGCTAAAGATAGCAACCTCTAATTCTCTACCTTTTTAAGCTAAGGTAGAAACCTTTAATCTTACAAAATGAGTTTCCACAAAAACTTTCAAAACCTTTCAAGAGGATGCCTCACCTCTTGATTACAATTAAGCTTTAATGTTTTGCAAATTAAAAACAGCTCTCAGAGATTAAATGTTTGCCTAATAAAGTATAAAGGATCATTAATAGACAACAAAAAATAGTTTGAATACTAGAAATATGAAGGATATTAAATTTAAGCCCTAAAAACTCTTGAATTATTGAAAGAATGGAAGTAAGGCTTGTTGGTGCTTGCTCTCTTGTTTTTTCATCACCAATGGTGCGTTAGAATGCCTAATTTATAGATAAAATAAGTTTGTAGTCGTTGAGGATTGATTAGATAAGAAAATACCCATTGAACATTTGAAAAACTAGTTGTTTGAACCTGAAACAATAAGAACCAATCAATTTTGTTTTGCTCCTATTGATCCCTATGCTACCTGATCGATCCTTTCTTGTAGGGTATTGATCCTTTTTTGTTATTCTACAATCTTGTGGCTTTCTGGATAAAATACTGATTGATCCATTCCCTTAAGGGATTGATCCATTTTACGAAACCCTAGACTTGATCAATCCTATATCATAGGGGATCGATCCATTTTATAAAAATTCAAACTTAGAAGCTTTCTGCTTAAAAAATCGATCAATACTATAACTCAGGGGATCAATCATTTTGCTAGAGGATCGATTCTATCAACTATGGGACTGATCCTTTTTTTTTTTTACTTTGTATTAAAACGTTTTTGAACAACGAAAGAAGTTAGTTTTTGATCTTAAGACATTTTGCACTTGAAAAATAGCTACCAAAACTTCTTTTTTAAAGTTTAAAACATTTTTCCAAGACTTAGCAAATCAAATATCATTTTCATAAATATATTATATATTTTAGTACAAACATAATAAAATTTAATAACATTATACTAAATAAATCTTTTATAAAATTATAATCAAGCTTGTTTAGTTTAATGTTTTGTCATTTCAAAATAAGGATCAATTCTAGGCTAACAATCTCTTTTTTTTTATATGACAAATTTAAAGATAAATTTACTTGATGAAGAACATTTTAGGGTTTTGAAAGTCATTTTCAACAATCATTTTGAAAAACTCTCATTTAAACAATGTATAGCAAAACTCAACAAATTCTCATTCTCAACTAATGCATTTTAATCTAAGCCAACACAACTTATACATACATGTTAAGGCAAATATATCAATTAAGCACACACACACACACACACACATATATGCATATCAAAGCATAGGCAAATTTGTTCACAAAAATAATTCTCCCTTTTTCTGCCATAGCAAAAAGGCATAGCAAATATTCACATATTTATTAAAGCTCTCTTTTTTTTTTTTGTTAATAGTATACATATAGGAAGATTTCCATAAACTCTCATCCCTTTTTGTCATAGCAAAAAAAAGAGATCAATTTAAGGCATGAGATAAAATGCAAGAGCAAATAAATCAAGAGATTAATCAATGCATGTATTCAAGTAATAAGTACAATGAAGTTCAAATACATGTTTTCAAACACAAGAGCATAAAAATATTTTAATGTATCCAATTTTATCAATTTAGCACAAAAATCATTCATAGCATGATTATTATGAGTAAAGAGATAAAAGTATATTATGCATACTACTCATACATCAAGTTTTCATAAAATATGTTTAAAATGTAAAACATTAATATCATATAACAATATATTTAGCACATGTATTCCAACTCATATCAAATGTTAAAGATATGTTATCAAACAAATCATGAAAGGTACAAGCTATATCAAGAATAAGCATATATTCTATATCAAGTATAGACATGAAAAGCACAAACATCTATGAAAAGTTCAAAAATTCATTATCAAATTTATCTACTAACTTTCAAAGAGCAAAAATATTTCATGCATATGAAAGATTCAATCAATAAATCCAAAATGATAAAAGCAATCTTTTATAAACATATCCTATTCAACTAAATATTCAACAAGAACCATAAGCTCATATATAATTAATAAAACATGAGTACTAATGAGCAATAAGGTTCAACCATCATATCATAACTAAAAATTATATAAGCATGATTTTCCTAACATGATGAGTACAAATGCTATGAAAAGCATAATTGTTCAAATATGTTTCAAATTATTTCAATACATAACAATGTACTTAATCCAAACATATACAAGCATTCAAACAAATATTTCAATCAAAATCACACAAGCATATGCAAAAACATTTCAAATTATATATAATAGTATATCCAATTCAAAAATATATGCAAGCATTTAGGCACAATTTTGTATATGCTATCTCAATATTCTCAATATTTGAACATTAATAAAATTTTAAATATAAGTTCATAATCTATAAGTTAAAGCAATTAAAAATTAAGAAATTAATATATTCAACTCATAGCCATGTTCAAAGATTTATCTGAGACAAATATTCATACATTAAAACTATCTTCTAAAAAATAAAAAAAAAATATGAATATCATTGAAGGTGAACTAATTAATCCAAGCTTTCAATAATATTAAAACAATCTCTATGAAGTTGCTTAGTGACTAATTTGTACAATGTGTTTATATATTCAACCACAAAATCATATATTTGCACATAATGTCTCATGAAAAAAATTCAAAGCATTTGAATTAGTAACATTTATCTCCATCATTTTCAAGCTTTGTTGTTGTGTTCATTTAAGTTGAGTGAGGCTTTGAATCTTTTATTCCATATCATTTGAGCAAGTTTTTTGGTAGTTGGGCTTCATTGATGAAAATGACATGCTTTGTTTGTTATACTTGAAATTTCAAAATATAAACTCATTCATGCACCTTTCAAGTTTCCCTAGCATAGATTTGGAAAAATTCTTGACAAAAAAACATTTATTAGTAGTATCAAGAATATCAATTGACAAAAAATATAGCAATTGTTAGAAAATGATTTCCATATTCTAAGTCATTATAGGCAAAAGAAATTTGATCATTTTAGCATAAATTGCTAATTGCAAAAGAGATATAAATTTAAGGTAAAAGGCCATTGTCAAATCAAATAGCTCAATGATGGGACAAAAGCTAAAGTTCTCAATGTAATGTGCAAAAAATCAATAATGAACATAAAAAAGACATATTCAATAGTCATATGTATTTAAGAAATAAACAAAGAATATGTCAAAACAAATGTTAGGCCATAAAAAATTAAAAACTCAATGAAGACATATTCATCATCCAAACATATTCAAGTAAATTATAGCATAAACGAATAAATATGTCTATACGAATCATGAGCCATAATCAACAATGATTTAAGATAAAATAGACATCATAAGAAAATCATTCATTTGAGTCATGTTACAAATTAAACATGTCAAGGTAAGCTAAATAATATTTATCATATAATCATTCACTTGACAAGAATAATATATAAATTAACAGTATATTTCATTTAAAATCAAATAGTTCATCATGCATCAAATTAAAATAAAAGAATTAAGAGATATATCAATTAAGCACAAAAGCAAGCATATTTCATAAATTAAGCATAAAATAACATTTCACAAAATCGAAGCAATAAGCCATTTAGCAAATCAAAACACAAGCATTAAGGTCAAGTTGAATTAAAGATCATGTAAACATAAATCTTAACTATGACTGTAGATAAACCAAGAATCAATATATTTCATTTAAGTATAAGAAGTTCATCAATTCACAAAAGTAAAAGAAGAAATAAATTTTGAATTAAGATAAAGAATTAAACCATATTTTGAAACTATTTCAAAAACCAAGAGATAAACAATTTAAGCATTTTCAAGAATCACAAAACAAACAACAATATATATTATACAAAGTGCATTAAGACCATAAAATCATATTCATAGCACTAAACTCATTTAAGCAAATTTGTTTATGCAAAGCAAAATAATATAAACCATTCAAAGTTTAATATTTTCAAAATTTTTATTTTTGACATTTTAAGACTCATTTTTGCTTGAAAAGACCTTGAAAAATCTAAAAACTAGTCAAGCTTATTTTTAACCAACTTGAAACATTCCAACAAGTTTCAATTAACAAAACAAAGTTATCCAAGGTGGTGATTTAGCCTTAGAAACAAGGAAATAAAAAAGTTAACTCTTAAGCTCCATATTTCTTTGAAAAAAGCTACTAAGATGGATAGATATGTTAAAACTCACATTTAAGCTTTTTATACCATTTAGAAAGTTTTATATCACTATTTGGAATTATCCAAATGATTTTTATGCCCAGATATGCTTAAAAATAAGATTTGATCTTTTAAACTCTAAAATCCTTTATAATTTGCATGTAACACTGAAAAATTAAAACCATTGCAAGTTAATCAAGTTTCTTTATTTAAGCAAGTTTAAAACATTAAAAATAAGATTTTCAAATTCATTTTACACTTAAAAACTTACTAAAACAAAATTTCATGTTTGAATGCTTGACTCTAGTAAAAATTATTTTCAAAGTAAAACATAAAATTTCAAAATCATTAATATTCATATACAGCCCCTATGTTTGTGCATAATATAAAAGCAACTAAGTACATAATCAAACCAATCACCAATAATAATTCCACAAAGCATGATATCATCAATATCAAATATTCATAAACAAATTCATGCTTAAGCATAAGTTTTCAATATTAAAATATAAATATACCTCAAGAATGTACAAAATCAGTTTCACCAACCATCATAATCATGCAGTCAAGAGCAAAAAATAAATGCTTACTCAATTTAAGCTCACATTTGATCAAGATTATGCAACATATATCATATTAAATCAAATTGGCATAATTAAGATAAATCAATAAAGCATATGACAATTAAGCAAAAATAGGCAACTAATTTTAAATTCACTTTAAATAAAAGTGTAGAGGTAACCCATCTTCATTGTTTGTCTAAAGTATCAATCTTTAAAAGTACATTGTAACTCTTTACTCTAACAAACCTACGAGAGACATTCTTCATTTGATTTTTGATACCAAAATTACTTTGGGTCCTTGATAGTTAGTGACCAAGTCTCTTGTATTTTTTGGAACCTATATTTGTCTAATTCTAAATGAAACTTTTCTTTTTATAAAACAAGTAGGTATGGCATGACCATGAAAATTACAAAAATTGTATTTCATCATTTTAACACTTGAATTATTGAAACTTTTATGTTTTTCATTAATGAAAACTTCAAACTTCATTTTCAAATCAAAATTCTCTTTTTCCAAAGCTTTGTTTTTCATTTAGCATACATCAAAATTCATTTTCAATTTCTTATTTTGACTTTCCAAGTCATTCTTTGTTCTCATCAAAAATTTGTTTTCTACATTTAATCTCAAAATTATTTTTTTTGTTTTTCAACGTCATTAACTCAAATTTCATAACTAGATCATTAAATGTATCTTGTAATTCATCAAAAGTATATGGAGTTAAATCATTAGAGTTAGAGGTTACTTTGGGCTTGTCAATAGCCATAAAGCATGAAATAATTTGGTTTGAGGATTCTTTTTATTTTTTTGTTTCTCTATACATCTCATGAAGCTTATCCCATATCTTTTTAGAAGTTGCACAATTTGAAATCAAGTTAAAGTTGTGAGAGTCAAAAACTCCATAGAGAATGCATTTGGCCTTGGTACCATCTAGTATTTGCTTCATGTACGTCGCATCTTTAAAAAGAGTTCTAATCATTTTTTTCACCACATTTCATGTTCTTAAATCTTGGGCCATGATGAATACTTTCTTCCTTATTTTCTATTCAAAAAAATCAAAATTATCAAATATGAGAACTTTAAGGATTTTCTCATCATCTTGAAAGATATGTTGAGCCATAGGATTTTTTTCTCAAGGTTGTTAAAACTAAAAAAATTGAGTCCAAGCTCTAATAGCAATTGTTAGCTTAAGTATAGGTAACAATCCAAGATGAGGTGAATTGGAAATTCTCCAAGTTCTTTTCCAAAAATAGATTTTAATATATTTCAATGAAAAATTAAAATAATTTACTTTTTAATGAAAATATAAGGCAATTGACAATAATTAATGATCTTAAAAGCAAATACAAGCAACAATGAAATTTAAAAGAGTAGGAATACAAAAATCAAACATAAGAATTTATAGAGATTCGTTCTTTTTTTAAAGGCACCTACGTCTACTCTTTTGGCTTTACTTGCTAAGGAGTTTAATTTATTAATTAAAATGCAAAATCAATCCTTGCTTTTTTTAGGCTCAAGATAGCAACCTCTAATTCTTTACTTTTCTTGGCTAAGGTAGCAACCTTTAATATCACAAAATGAGTTTTCTCAAAAACTTTCAAAACCTTTCAAGAGGATGCCTCCTCACCTCTTTATTGTAATTTAGCTTTATTGTTTTACAAAGTAAAAACAGCTCTCAAAGATTAAGTGTTTACCTAATAAAATACAAAAGATGATGAATAAACAATAAAAAATATTTTGGATACAAAAAAAACAAAAGACGTTAAATTTAAGCTCTAAAAACTCTAAAATTCTTGAGAGAATGAAAGTAAGGCTTGTTGATGCTTACTCTCTTTTTTTTTTTTTTCATCAATGGTGTATTGGAATGCACAATTTATAGAGAAAATAAGTTTATAGCTATTGGAAATTAATTGGATAAGAAAATAATCATTGAACATTGAAAAACTAGTTGTTTAAACCTGAAACAGCAAGAACCGATCAACCTATTAGACCTTATAGATGGTTTATACTGCCTGATCGATCTCTTCTTATAGTTGATTGATCCCTTTTGGTTGTTTTACAATCTCGTGACTTTTTAGACAAAAAATTGATCTATCCATTCTCTTAGGGATTAATCAATTCCCTTAGAAGAACAATCCATTTTACCAAAACGTAAACTCATTCAATCCTATATTATAGGGGATTAATCTATTTTGTAAAAAATCAAAGTTGAAAGCTTTTTGCTTAAAAAATTGATCGATTCTATAACTCAGAGGATCGATTCATTTTGCTAGAGGATCAATCTTGTCAACTAGGGGATCAATTCGTTCTTTCCAACTTTGCAAACATTCTCAAATAAGGAAAAAGTTAGTTTTTAATCTTAAGACATTTTTCATTTGAAAAATAGCTGGCAAAACTTTTCTTTTTAAGTTCAAAACATTTTTTCCAAGTTTTTCAAGTTTTAGCAAATCAAATATCATTTTCATAAACATATTATATATTTTAGTACAAAAATAATAAAACTTAAGAACATTGTACTAAATAAATCTTTTGTAAAATCATAATCAAGCTTATTTAGCTTTATATTTTATCATTTCAAAATGATGATCAATTCAAGGCTAACAACATAACGTCGATAGCTACATTTTCATTTGATGGTTGTATACGTGTTTTTTTAACTTAAGATTACTTATGATCTTATATAATGAATGTTATACTTTGACTTTACTTTATTTATGGTTTTAACCAAGAATACTCCAATTGAGTATTGTTGAATATAACATAAGGCAAATGAAAATGTATGAGGTAATGAAAATGGAATTCATCACCTTGTGTGATCAAGAGAGTATTTCAATTAGTTTTGATTGAATTAACTAAAAAAATCTTTGGCCAAAATGAAATAAGAGTTTATAATTGTTTTAAAACTTATTTATGAGTTAATGTCAAGGATAAGACTTAACATGGTTGAATGAAAATTGAATATACACTAAACCATACTGAATGTTCATGCTGAGATACTTAATGATGAAAGGATATTAATTATAAATCAAGACCATGCATGGATAGATTATCAAGCCACATTGACTTTTTTTAGCTATTAAAGGTCATGACAATATAGCTAACATTGATAATGATTTATAAACATAAGATTGGCTAATTAAAAAATTAGTGATGAAATTAAAAGGTTTGATTCATCTAAGTCTAAATATAATAATTACAATGCTTATATTTGTTGCCAACACACTAAGAAACCTAATAGATCACACATAATAGGACATGTTATAAAAGATTAAAATTAGGATAAATTAAGTTGGACTTAATTTATTGGGTTAAAATCTAGTATAGAGAAACATACAAAAGTCTAATACTAAATCGGACATTGTATGACTGGCCAAGTAAGTAATCCTATTAAGAATATGACCTAGTTAAAGGATTATTCTTTGAGAATAAAATTAAGCATAACGAAACCCTAATACCTTGGGGTTTTAACTTACCCCTTGTCTCTACCTCTCTCTTGTAGCATTCTAAGAGAATAGAAATCTCATTTATTGAGAGCAATTGAAAGAAAACACAAAGAGCAATTGACTAATCTCACCAATTAGAGATTTCAGTTTTGAATTCTTCCCATCCCTTGAACAAAGTTTCTTTCACCTTTTTTGTGTGGATTACCTTTAGAGGTTGAATGTTTAGATAGCTTTAGGTTTGTTAAAACAATTTCAATGAACTCTTACTCGGTGTAAAGTGAAATCGACATAAGAGGTAATATACTATTAGCTGAACTAATTGTTGTATTTATAAGATTTTATTAATTAATCTTGGCTTTAAAGAGTTGAAAAATTTTTTGTTGTTAATGCTCTGTATATTCATACACAGTTCCCTTCAAGTGGTACAGAGCCTTGTCAATATAAATTATACAGTTTGGAACCTTGTTTGGTTGTTATTGATATAAAAATTATTTTGATTACAATTGTCTATATAAGGCTAGAAAAATGAGTTATTCGATTTTGTTTTGATTAATTCTTTTATAATATCAAAATATAATGTTGTAGGATGATTGGGATTAAATTTCATAACTTATGGACCTCGTTTACTCACCAAGATTGAATTTACTTCATGGTTAATAAAATGTTTTGGGTTTTGGTAACTTGTTGTATGCATGAAGAAAAATTTGATTCTTTCCCTAGCAGCCTTTGATTGAATTAAAATTTTAACCCATGATTCTATACTGATAGAGTATATTTAGTTTACAATTTGAGAAATTTGAACAAGATTTACCTAACCAAAATTGGAGTTTTTTTTAAATCTGTCCATTGCTTCATACAAAACTAGCGACATTGGAGAAGAAAAATCAATTATCTTTCTAAAGTTATCAGTTTGCTACAAAATTTAAATACAAAATAGTAGACATCTTGAGGGTCATTATGTTAAATTTTCAAAAAGTTTATGTTAAATTTTCAAAATTTTTGGAGTTGATTTGGTCATTCAAATCTGCTTAGAAAATTGTTTTTGGTGGTTGTATGTGTCTAAATTATTTATGTGCATAAAAACCCTAATTTAATTATGGGACTATTTTTTCTTGATGTAGCTAGTATTCTTAATTTTTAAGAGCCCTTAAAACTTATTCACTAAAGTTTTAATGACAATTAGCTTAGTAATCGGAATTGGGAATCTAAGGAAATTTGTTCATCAAGATTTACTTTCTTGATCATAAAAAAAAAGTGGACTATTTTAATTAAAGCCTAAGTAATTGTTACTTATGGTTTATCATTTATAACCAAAGGCAAATAAGATCTTGCCAAGGAGTTGTGAAGTCTAGATTGGATGCTCAAAGAGTACGGCATTGGATGCCTAACTTGAAGACCATAAATCCTTAAGGAGGAAGTCCTAGTCACAAGTAAACTTTCCTATTTAGAATAGGATTCAGTGAAACTTTAGATTGGTTTTACTCTATGTATGATTTGGATTCTTAAAATTTTTAGGATTTAAGAAATTTGATTTCATTAAGACTCCAAATCAAATTAGAATTCCTAAATGGTTTAAGATTCTTAATTGACTTAGAACTAGAATCTTAGTTTGTTAGCTTTTTAGGTGAGATGGTGATCCAAGAGGAGGTAAATTGGATTTCTTTCCAAACAATGATTTCAAAATAATTGAATGAAAAATTAAAATCAATATCAAAATATGCTACAAATGACAAAAATTGATATATCTAGAAGTATATATAATTAACAATGAAAACAAAGAGATAGGGATAAAGAAGTCAAACACAAAGATTTATAGAGGTTCGATCCTTCTCTACAAGACACCTACGTTCTCTCTTCTTGGTTGTCCATACTAAGACTTTAATCCACTAATTTTGAATTAAAAATATAACCCTATCTTTTTTTCTCTAAGGCTTAAGATAAAAACCTCTACCCTTTATAGTATTTTACCCAATCTCATTATAAAGCTCTTAAGAGGATACATCCCCTCTTATTCTCTTTCACCTTTGTATATCAAAGGTAATTTTGCAAACAATAGAACAACCTCTTTAAGGCTAAGTGTTTGCTAAGTTTAAGTACAAGAAAATGATAAATGAAAAAAGATAATTGGATATAATAAATACGAAAATATAGATTTTAAAGCTCTAAAACTCTTGATTTCTTTAAGAGAATGAAAAAATGACTTGTTTGATCTTGCTCTCTTGATTCATCATCCTTTTTGGTGTGTTGAAATGCCCAGTATACAGAGGAATTAAAGAACTAGCTGTTGGGGATGGTTTGGAAGAAGAAATGCCCATTAGTAGCTTGAAAAACTAGTCATTGTGCACATCTCTGGACAAACTTGATCAATCTCGATCGATTGGTTCATGTTTTGGAAAGCCATTTTACACTTAAAAATCATAACTTGATCGATCCCTTTATGTAGGGGATCGATCCTGTTAAAGGGGTGATTAATCCCTTACATAGGGTGATCGATCTTTTTTTACCTTTTTGAAATAAAAATTACTTCTGTAAGAAAAATCAATTGATCCATTACAAGAGGGGATCGATTGGTTTAACTAGGGGATCGATCCTATAACTTAGGAGATTGATCTGGTCAGGTTAGGTGGTTGTCTCCTATTTTGCACTATACTTACTAATTTGATCATATCTTTAGTTATATGATTCCTAATCAAAAATCATTTGAAGATTTAGAAACTAGATTTAAAGGGATTTCTATCCATATAAAATTCATCTCCTAATTCATTGTATTCAAATTATAGTGAATTTTCAAACTATCCATTATGCAGTTTTTAGACAATTGCAAAGTGTCTAGTAAAAATTCAAAATCTTTTTTCAAAAAATTTGGATTTTGATTTTGTTTGATCCATTAGAAAGTAGACTTAAAGATCTTTTCAACCATATAAAATTTAAATATTAAAGCTTTGTAAATTAATACAGACAAATAAAACAAGTTTAATGTTGGAAAACATTGTTTTTGTAAAACAACATTCTTAAGTTAATCTATTTCTCAAAACCAATATTATCAAAATTGTATTGATTCTAAACGAATAAGTTCACTTTAAAAACAACAATTAGACTTTCATGTAAGCTCAAATAAATAATGTTTAAATATAGTTTTGATTTGAAAAATAACAAAACATGAAGAAACATTTGTTTAAATTTTAAAAATCATATTATTTATTTAGTACCAAAATATAAAACTTAAAAACATGTACTAAATAAATCTTTTTTGAATTCTTGATTAAACTTATTTAGCTTAATGTTTTATCATTTCAAAAAATTGATCAATTTAAGGCTAACATAGTTGGACTAGAACTTCACAAGATTTGTAGTTAGACTTAGATCTTAATTAACTTAGTAATCCTAATTCGATTAGGACTTGTATGACTAGAATAAATTAAGAATCCTAGTTGAATTAATAGTCCTAAATAGTTTAGGATATTAATTGTACTAGGAACTATAAATCCTATTTTGGTTAGAACTAAACTACTAATCCTAGTATGATTAGTATTTCCCAGTATAAGTAGTTTGATTTGGATTTTAATTAATTGATAATCCTAAATACTTTAGGACAAGAATTATCAATTTATATTAAGTATCCAAATTGAATTATAATCCTAAATGGTTTAGGACAAATAATTAGAAACTACTTATCTTAAAACATGTAATAGACATATTCGGCCATGTTGTCCCAATTTGTCTAGGTTCTAAATAATGACTTATTTGAACCAAGTAAAGCCTTGCATCATAATAGTTGAGTTAATATTTGGATATATGATATTAGTATTAATTCAGATGATAGATTTGTAAGATCATGAACTTAAATCAAATATGTTATTTATCACATCTTGGACATGATTGTGTAATTGGATGATTATGAACTTAAGACCTTTTTTTTTTACATACATGTATGGATGGTTAAATCATGCTTATGGTATCTTTTTAAAAAATAAGGCTTGCACACCTTGCCTCATCTTTTGAATTCTGGAGTTATAATATTCTTTTTTCATCTTACTCCCCTTGAATGTAACTCAGAGTTTCTCTAAATGATATAATAGTTACATGTGGTATAGAATTAAGATAGAAATTAAGTTGAAAGTCTAAGAATGGAGATTTAGGGCCCTATGGAATCACCAAGGAGATTCAGTAATCATTGCATGCTAGGTTTTTGTAATAGTTACATGTAATAGTTACATGCTACCTTTAGAAGTTTTATCATTGCAATCCTAGGTTTTTGACCATTTAGCACCTTATTGGCTCAAAAGAAGCTAGCTTAGTGAAAGTTCATAATCATCCAAAGTAGTATGCATGCTAGATTTATATATATATATTTAATATATGATAAATGCCATGTATGCTATGTTAATATGTAAATATGCAGGTTAGAGTTTATGTATATGTTTGATATTATGATAAATGCCATGTATATTTAAATGAGCATGGATTACATGATGTGATATATGATAAATACTTATACATGCTATATGAGATAACTACCATGTATGCTATGTGGTTTGTTATTATATATGCTAGAATTTATGTGTGATAAATGCTATGTGCAATTGTAAGATGCATGATAAGATTACATGTATTGGATATATGATTAATTCTTATGCATGCCATATGAAACCTATGATAAATTAAAAATCCTTCATGAAAAATATTAAATCTTGGTGCCTTCCATTAACATAAACAACAAAATTTTCTACTAGTAAGGCTTGTTGAGACTATACTCAAGGCACTTAGTATTCGAAATAAAGTTGTATTATGATTAATGTATCTTACTTAACTGAAATTATTTTGTTCGGATGGGCAAAACTTGATTATATAATGTTATAGGCAATAATTGGGCAAATCACATAAGATGTAATTAGATAAAGAGTTGTTAACTAATTAATTTAGGAGTCACATGGGATGTGATTGATAAGCAAATTATCTACCGAATTTACATATCATAACTTATTGGGATAAACTCAAGTTATGATAAACTAAATAGGATCCTAACTCACTAGAAAAATATCATTTTTCCAAATTAATAGTGAGGGTTATTAATTGGATCAAAAATAGTGGGAGCAAACAATTAAAAGATAAAAGACCATATTTAAATTAGTTTAATGCAATATGACTTTTACTTGTTTGTACGTTATACTTGTATGGTTTTTAGAATATAGAATAATAACTTGTCAATTTAAAGCATATATGATGCTAACTTGGCTAAGGCTTTTTGGTTGGTACAAAGACTTGAGAATAGTTCTCAAAGAAGAAAAGAATTTGTTTGTTTGATTCTACCTATCCTTATTGAGGATATTAAGAGACTAGAAATCTATCAAAATCATAGAGATGATATTGATGAATCCACATAAATGATATTAGCTATAACGAGTTCTAAGTTTCTAAAGTAATATCGAAAGGGTACTTTTGTTCTTGTTTCGTCTTCTAAGATTAGGAATGGTTCCTTAAGAAGAATAAAAAAAAGAAAGCAAGGTATCATAAGTTGCTAGGCAAAAAGGTAGAATAAAAAAGGATAAAGACAAGGGCACTTGTCATATGATGACAAGATAAGTTATTGAAAGATAAAATCGATAGTTTTACTTGGTAAAGCTTGAACGAGAAGAAGCTTAGAGAAGTTTCTACTTCAAGTATAATTTATGATTGACAAAACTTCTCGTTCATTAGTATTAGATACTAAATAAAGTTCTCATTTGTAAAGAAAAGTATAAAATCCAATTCTCAATATAAATGCCAAGAAAAACTTATCTAGATAAACCAAATCAAACTTACATGTGGCATTATAGATTTGGTTATATCAAAGAAACAAGAATCACAAAGTTACATAAACAAGGATATCTTGATCCTTATGATTATGAATTTTATGAAACTTGTGAATTATATTTGCTTTAAAAATGATCAAATTACCTTTTACTTGAAAATAAATATAGAGCTAGTATGCTTTTTAGACTTATACATTTGAATGTATTGTGTCTAGTGAATCTAAATGCTAAGAGGAGAATGTTTCTATTTCACTAACAATCATTGAAGATCATTCAAAGTATGGTTATATGAATCTAGTAAAGCATAAGTCTAAATCTTTTGAAAGGTTTAAAGAGTTTAAAAGTGAGATTGAAAATTGAATTTGCAAAGTATCTTAATACCAAGATCTGATAGGTAAACAGCTTAAGCCTAAAAGAATTGGATTATCTAAAAGAATTAGATTCTCTCATATGGATTTTGTTGGAAACTCTATGATCAAAGATAACAATTCTAAGTGGAGAAACTGAACTTGTTAGACATGGTTTGATTCTTGATATATAATCTTCCTACTTCCTTAAATGATATACCCTAGAGACTAATACTTACTTACTAAATAGAGGGTCATCCAAATCCAATGACATGATAAAATATGAAATATGGAATGACAAGATGCTACACATGTCATAATTAAAAGATTTGAAAAATGCATGACTTGCAAATTATACATCATTCAACAAGCTTGGAGCTTGGTTGGATAAATGTAAGTTTGTGGATATCCAAAATGTTAGATATTAATTCTACAATCCTAATGAACAAAGGTGTTTGTTCCATTGCATGCCATTTTCTAAAAGAAAAAGGCAGTAGGAGTAAAGTTGAACTTGAAAAGTTTAAGAACACAAACTAAGTATTTCGATGGAACATAGGCTAGAAACTAAGGCATGGAGTTTGCAGTTAAAATCTCAAAATACACATAAACTCCAAATGACAAGTATGATACATTGATTTCTAAAAAAATATAGATTTCTTATGGACAAAGATGTATTTCTCATAAATGATGAGACTACAAAAAAAGATGAAGATTTAGTTTTATGAGGTAATCAAAAGAGTTTGATATCATCAAATACTATGATGACATATAGTACATTGATAAATATAATCATTTTGGTAAAGCTTTATGTAGATGACATATAGTGCATTGAAAACCAAGTCCCTATACTACAATCTATAGATTAAGTTATCTAAACATATTAGATATAAGAGAGGCAATACATATAATGGGATAAAGCTCTATAAGGATTGATCCAAAGGGTTGCATAATTCTCATAAATCCATAAACATAGTCAAAGTGCTAAAAGAGTTTAGCATAATGGAATCTAAAAGTAGATCCCTATCTAGGTTACATAGTATACACATAGATAAGATGCTAAAAGAGTTTAGTAAAAAATAGTTATCTATGTTGTATTACATGAATCTCTCTAAAGGTAAGTGTCACAAGACATAAAAAAAGAAAAAGATAACGTGGATAGAATACAATATCAAAAGTTGTATCTGTTATATTTAGATGTTATGTACTATACTAAATGTTTTAGTATATAAAAGGGTTGAAAACCATATAGATGGTTGCTTCATATTTAGCTATCATTCGATAAGAATAATAGCAAGTTACAAAGTGATTATATTTTACTCTATGTGATGATAAAATTAGTTTGAAAGAGTTTTAAGCATATTTATGACTATTAATTTTATAAACCCATATTGTAAACAATTTTTTCTTTAAGGTAAAAAAAAAAAAGAATTTTAGATCAAGAAAGTTCAAAAGTTGAACTTTATGACTGTAAGCATTGTTAACAATGGAGCCATTGCATATGTGATAGGAATCAAGGTCTAAAAAATGATCCAAATATGAATTAAGAAGATAATCAAAAGAAATGGAACAAAAGTATAATGAGTTAGGTGCAATAGCAAGTGAAACCCATAGAGGAAGTTGAGACTAGTCCTTCATTTACCCTAATTTGGCTAATAAGAAAACCTCAGAGGGTAGCGAGACAAAGAATATTGAGTTCTTTGAATTACAAGCCATACGGTCTAAGGCCTGGTTTGCCATGCTCATAGTGGCTATAGATTGATACACGTTTGGTGGCCACATTTTTGGCATGAGGTCTTTTGGCTTTTCTACCACCACATTTTTCTTTTTCCTTTACTATTGTTAAAGGCATTTGCCTTAGAACCAAGAGCTTTTACACTTTAATCACTATGCCGCGATCACGATCACCACTACTTTGAGATCTTGGCCTTCATGACCCTTTTTCTGAGCCCCTTCTCCCTTATTTGAGCACCACTGCTACTAATTAGCACCCTATTGCCCTTATCATTTCTTAAGTCCTCAATCACCACTCTATTTTTTAGTGCTATTTTTACAAATCAGTTAAAAATTAACAAGCAAACAAAAACCTAAAAAAGTACTTACTCAAAAGAACTTTTTGAAATCAAATAGCACAAACACAACATTTACGAGACCTAAATAGCCAATTACCTTTCTTGCTAAAAAATTAACTAAGTTTTTCTTCTTTCTCTAGTTATACTTAGCCAAACACTCTACTGAAATGGTATGAATTAAAATACCATTTTAACTGGTTAACAAAATAGTCCAAGTTACTTCCAAATTTGAATTGACACTTCAGTTACACAATTTTTTCAAAAAGACATTTATTCCCTTTTCTTTGAATCGGTACAATTTAAAATTTAAGCCATTTATTGATTTTGACGACTTTTCAACCCTATTGCACTATGTGTCCTGTATAGTTGAATATTTTAGAAACACGGGTGCATGCCTCAAAACGCATTTGAATACGTTCTCCACCCACTCGAATTGTATGTGATGTACAATGTTTGGGACAAAAATTTTTTTTCTAAATCTTCACCTACTAGTCCTTGTGTTTTGACAAGGCACACATCTTGTTCACCAAGATAGAGTCTTTTACCCATCAGGGATGTCATCAGCCTGGCTCACTAACATTAAGTCCCTTTGCCTAACATAGACATATCATCAATATGTCTTAAAGAAAGCTTGCTAATATGAATTTTTTCGACTCGACTCAACTTACTAAATCTCTATGACGAGACCTCCCAAAGATTTGAGAATGATCAATTTGTAACTTCTCTCAAACTTCGAGGTAAATGTTATACCTACTTACTTAATCAACAAAGTCAATACCTATGCTCAATAAATTAGTATGCTCTAGATTGCCATGTCATTACCAAAAAGGGTTGACATCCAAAATTTTCGCCATAAAACGAGCTCACTCTTGCCCAAATAGGACTCGCCTAATGACCTCCACTAACTTTCATCAAGGTATCATTTTACCTTTAATTTATCTAGGATCATTATATGTAATTCATGTTGGTCTAAAATTATTAAATGTAACCCATACTCAATCACATGACCCTTCTTCGAGTTTTACATAAATTTACCATCATTTTTTAATAACTTTGATTATGTCACCACGCTTTCTCTTATATACAAGATAAAAAGGAAATTTAAGTATAGTAAAAAACTCTAAATTTTTTTTTTCTTTAAGCTTTCTTAGTACTCTCTCTAATTCATCTTTTTATTCCAAAAATCTTGATTGACTTAAGTGTCATAGTGTATCTGAGAGAACTAAGCTCTTTGACTATACTTTTCTACCGCAAATATAGATTATCCCTCATACAACGTTCAGATCACCATTTATCCTACCTGGACCGAAAACAAAGTCAACAGGTTTGAGGCTTATGGGAAGCTTACAGTAAGGAGCTTTCCGCCCTCAAAAATACTAAATAATTGACCTTGTTGAACACAAAAAAATGAAAGGCAATGTGTGAGACTCAGTCAGCGTAAAAAGAAAGGTTTGCAAAAGAGAAAATTTGACCAATTCTCATAATAGATGTTATGTTTCTCAAAGTCCAACCTGGTGGTCTCAGTCTCACAGCAAGCTGCTGCTTTGTTTGAGTTGGGTTGCTTTTTTTCTACTGTATTATTATTATTTATTAAAAAATACAATATTATTCGTAGCGGGATGGCCGACTGGGTCGACTTTCACTTCAACTCCATTTTCTTCTTTCTTCTTTTGGTTTATGCTGGTAAGATGATCATCTCCTTTTCATTTATTTATTTATATTTCTATAATATATATTTTAATGTTGGAGTGGAATAATCAGGTGAAGCAGAACAATGGGAGGGATCTGTTCGAGGAGCGGCGTCAAAGAGAATGAAGTTGGAAATAGGCATGGCGGTGATAATCTCCTCAATCATGATGAGAGTAAGGCTAGTTCGGAAACTAGGTTGATGGGTCCATCCCAAGCGAGGGAAATCATAGAGAAGAGGATTGAGGAAACCGCCGATGACTTCTACGATGGAATCCCGCGTTTTACAAGGGCTATGTCCCATAAATCTAGATCGGTTAGGTCCAACCACCCTGCTGTTATTAAGGTAACCTTCAAATTCTGGGCTTTAAGACTTTCATCTCTTGCTTTCGTTAAAAATGTTTTTAATGTTTGCTAAAACTTTGAAAATCTCCGATATAATATGGTTGAATGAGAACTAAATTTGAAAATCATTAGGACGAAATGAGTGGACAAATAATATGTAAAAGTTTAATTGAAATAAGCATTTCTACACAAAATTCAATCATTAGTTTATGGATGAACGGAGGGTTTATCATAATTTTTAGTTAAATGACCATCTAAATGAATAAATTACTAAAATGTGTAAAATTTTTTTGAATTTTTGTGTATGTTGTCTATTTAACAAACTCTGTTAATATACTAGCTTTGATTTTCAGTTTTCTTTTAATGAACTCCACTGAACTCCTGCGCATTCATCTTTATCCTAACTATTACAGGATTTGATATTTTTTTTATTAATAACCTAATCAGCATAATGCTGTTTATACCACAAAAACAACAAAGTAAGCCTTATATCCCATAACTTTGGGGTTGGCTGTTAATATTGCAGGTTTCAGAGGTGAGTTCACGTTTAGGCAAAGCTGGTTCAGTTGGACTGGGAAAAGCAGTGGAGGTGTTGGATACTCTAGGGAGTAGTATGACAAGTTTAAATTCTAGTGCTGGATTTGCTCCTGGAGTGGCAACTAAAGGCAATGAACTTTCAATATTAGCCTTTGAGGTCGCAAACACGATTGTAAAGGGTTCAAATCTTATGCAATCCCTTTCTAGAAGAAACATAAGGCATTTAAAAGAAGTGGTACTTGCTGCAGATGGTGTGCAAAATTTAATATCTGAAGATATGGATGAACTCTTAAGGATTGTTGCTGGTGACAAAAGGTAACTATGGTATCAAGTCTCGACTACCCACGATAATTCTTTCAACTATCCTTTTCGTATTTAATTTGTTTGACAATGGTCTTCCTGATAATCTATTAAATCATGCTCAATTTTTAAGAATCTGTTTAACTCAATATTCGCAGGGAAGAGTTGAAAACTTTTTCAGGAGAAGTGGTTCGTTTTGGAAACCGTTCAAAGGATCCTCAATGGCACAACTTGGAACGTTATTTTGAAAAGTAATGCCTATTATGTAGTAGTTCTGGGAATACTGTTCTTTTGGTCACCGTGAATATTATTTTCAATGTGATAAATGTGCTTCGTTTGAGTGACGTGTTGTTTTCATTTTTCCAGAATCAGTAGAGAACTTACTCCTCAGAAACAAATGAAGGAAGAAGCAGAATTAGTGAGAGAGCAGTTGATGATTTCGGTTCAGCATACAGCTGTAAGTTTTATACTTTGTGTCACTGAATACTAATATACTATTTATAGATTTGGATTTCTATTGAGTTCTCTCATCGTTCATTTATGGTCAGAGACTTCAAACTATCATATTCTCGTCGGGACTTTTTTTGGCCAATATTCTTGTCAGGACTTGAGTGCCAGGATTGGGAACTTGTAAAGTTGACCTTCAAAGAACTCCAAAAATTATATCTAAAACCCAATATGACATGAGCATTGAAAAGTATTCAAATAATTCTTTCCAGAAATTTGCTGCAAATTTGGAAATTGCCAAAAATACAAAACTCTTAATGGAAAGAAAAACTCAAACAAATAAAATGGTCCATTTCCTAGCACCCAAGCAGTTTGAAAAATAAGACTTAATAATGACCATTCTAACTTATAATAAACTAATAAGCCAACATTATATAATGACCATATTCTAGGTACCCTCTTTGTGTTCGATCTTGTCTTTCCTTAATTACACTGTTATTTGCATTACATGTTTTTAGCTGCGAACCCTGGTGTACTAGCCGTAAACATATCATAGGTACTTTTTATTCATGTGTCTCGGTGCAATGCATAATATTTTGGGAATTTAGTATTGTATGGTAAATTAGCAACTATAAGAAGGAACAACAAAATCACTTTTGCATTGCAGGAACTATACCAGGAATTGCAGGTTTTGGACAAGTTCGAGCAAGATTACTTACGAAAGTGTCAAGAGGAAGATAATTCAGCTGCTCCTCTGAAAGGTGACTTCTACATTACCTTTGATTTCGTGTTTACGTATAATTTCTGTAAATCATTCTTGATTTGACATGTGCTATCCATGTTGCTTAGAATATTTGTTATGCAAGCGAGAATTATGCTATATTTCATGACCAAAAGAGAAAAACCAAAATAACTGAGACATTTAGAACCATTCAAATGATAATGAATGAAGGTGGTTTTGGAAAAACTAATACTGTTTGAAAAACTAAGAGTAAAACTGAATGTATATTGAAAAATTGCTCATAAAGAATTATACAAGAACCTTAGGTTTATATTCAACTAACTAGGGGTTAAACTAGGAAACTAAATCTTATACAAGAACCTTAGGTTTATATACAACTAACTAGAGGTTAAACTAGGAAACTAAATCTTCCTAAAAACTGATCTTATGATTGAGGGATTGTCTATTCTAATTTTTTGTCCTTAATTCTAGGGATACAAATACTTAATTCTAGAGATGCAAAAATAAATATGCAGATTACAAGATTACATCCAGCTATAAATAAGTGTTTTCCCACACTCCCCCTCAAGCTGGTGAATAGGTGCTTTCCATTCCTAGTTGGGAAATAATTTCTTGAAATGTTGCACTGCTGAGACCTTTAGTTAACACATCTGCAAGTTGACCCTTGGTTGATACATAAGGTGTACAAATCAACCCACTGTCTAGTTTCTCCTTTATGAAATGCCGGTCTACTTCAATGTGTTTTGTTTTGTCATGTTGCACAGGATTGTGTGCAATGCTTATTGCAGACTTGTTATCACAGTAGAGTCTCATTGGTCCATCGTGCTTGATCTTCAAGTCTTCTAGGATAATCTTTAACCATAGTAGTTCACAAATTCCTTGAGCCATTGCTCTGAACTCTGCTTCAGCACTTGATCTTACCACTACATTCTGTTTTTTACTCCTCTAAGTCACAAGATTATCACTTAAGAAAGTGTAGTAGCCTGAGGTGGATCTTCTATCAGTTATTGAACCTGAGGCATAATCAGCATTTGTATATGTTTCTAGAACTAGCCCCGAATTTCTTTTGAATAAGATACCTCTGCCAGGATTGGCCTTCAAATAGTGTAATACACGGTAGACAGCCTCTAGGTGCACTTCTTTAGGACTATGCATAAATTGACTTACCACATTCACAGCATATGCTATATCAGGTATGTGAGAGGTAAATGAGTTTTCCAACTAATCTTTGGTACATCTCTCTATCTACAGCAGCATTTTCATTAGCTTTTCTAATTTTATGATTAGGATCTATAGGGGTATTTGCAGGTTTACATGCGAGCTTCCCAGTTTCCTTAAGAAGATCCATCACATATTTCTATTGTGAGATGAAAATACCATGCCGTGAGTGAGCTACTTTAATTCCTAGGAAGTACTTCAATCTCCCTTGCTTTTTTATCTCAAATTCTCTAGCCAAACACTGTTTTAGAGATTTTCTCTCTTTTTCATCATCTCCAATTACAATTATATCAACATACAGTAATAGAACTATGACTCTCCCTGAATCAAAGTGCTTGATAAACAATGTGGGATCTCCTTGACTTTGTTTCCCATTGCTAGCATCACTTTGGCAAATCTCCCGAACCAGGCTTTAGGAGACTGTTTAAGGCCATATAAAGCCTTTTTCAGTTTGCATACTTTGTTTGCTTCTAGATGATCTCTAAATCCCGGTGGAACCTTCATATATATTTCTTCTTCCAAATCACCATGTAGAAAAGCATTCTTTACCTGAAATTGTTGAAGCTGCCAATTGTAATTTGCAGCCAATGATAACAAAATCCTAGCTGTATTCATCTTGGCAACTGGAGCAAAGGCTTCCTGATAATCCACTCCATAAGTTTGAGTGTAGCCCTCGGCCACTAACCTAGCTTTATACCTTTCAATAGTACCGTCCACCTTGTATTTTATAGTGAAAACCCATTTACACCCCACTGGATTTTTTCCTTTAGGCAACTCTACCAGTTCCTATGTCTTATTTTTCTCTAAGGCCTCCATTTCTATTTTCATGGCTTGCCTCTATTTTTCACTGGATAATGCCTTGGATAATGTAGTTGGAATAGAAATAGTGTTTAAGCTCATAAGAAAATTTTTGTGGGATGGTAAGAATTTTTCAAATGACACAAAATTAAAGATTGGGTATAGTGGATGCTTAGTACATTCTCTGGTTCCTTTCCTAATGGAATAGGTAGGTCATAATCACTAGTGATAGTTTTAGGAGATTCATGCTCATTTTGAGAAACAGAGTCAAAAATTGTAGTTACCTCATTTCCAAAGTTAGGATTAGGTTCTTGGACTGGCACTGGTTCAGGATTTGGAACTTTTCTTCTTGAGTACACCTGTAATTCCTTCATAGAATTAAGAACAATATTATTCTATGTCAGGTCATCTGTGTTTGGAATGGGTTCGGACTCAAATTCAGTGTTTGACTTGCGCTCAACAGAAATAGGTTTCGACTAAGAAGAATTAATGGGTGAAAATGTTGAAGAGGAGGACAAATCAAGCAAAAAGAAGTCTTTATCATTATTTTCCATGAATGAAGTCTCCCCCTGAAGATAAAGTTGAGTAAAAAATGGTTTACTTTCTTCAAAAGTGACATCTGCAAACACATGAAATTTTTTGAGTAGGAGGATGATAGCACTTATACCCTTTCTGAGTTGATGAATACCCCACAAAGATACACTTAATTGCTCTTGGATCCAACTTTCCCTTATTATGACTGTGAACATGAACAAATGATGTACAATCAAATATCCTAGGTGTGAGGTTGTTTGTGGTATTGAGGTTGAGATAGGATTGTGAAAGTAGTTCCATAGGAGTTTTAAATCCCAAAACCCTTGAAGGTAACCTATTTATAATGTGTGTGGCAATGAGAATAGCTCCCCCCCAGTAAAATTTGGGTATATTTGCTTAAAAAAGGAAGGCTTGGGTTGTGGCTAGTAAATGGCTATTTTTCCTCTCTGCCACTCCGTTCTGTTGTGGAGTATTAACACAAGATGACTCATGGGTAATCCCCTCATTTTGGAAATAGGTGGATACACTCTGGTTGAAATAGTCTCTTGCATTATCAGACCTAAATCTCTTGATTCTTACTCTAAATTGATTTTGGATCATATTTTGGAAGCTTAAAAACACACTATTCACATCTGATTTAGATTTAAGTAAAAAAACCCAAGAGACCCTGGTATATTCATCTATGAATGAAACAAACCATCTTGCACAAAAAATATTAGGAATTGTAAAGGGACCCCAAATGTCACTATGAATCAAGTAAAAGGGAGTATAACTTCTTTTGTTACTAATTGGAAAAGACATATCTGTGCTTTGCAAGTTCACAAACATCACAATGAAAATCTTCGACGTTTAATCCTTTGAACAAAGAAGGAAACATGTTTCTCAAAGTTCTAAAAGAAGGATGTCCAAGACGAAAATGATAAAGCCAGATTTTGTCTTTATTGGAAGATTTTTCATAAAGAAATGACAAAGATAAACTATTCTTAATATTACTTGTGTTGTTTGATGTCTCAAGATAGTATAGTTCATCCTTATCCTTAGTAAGTTCAATCCTCTTCCCCGAACTCTGGTATTAAAATTCACAATAAGAGGGATAAAAAGTCACTTTGCAGTTCATATCTCTGGTAAGTTTTTGTATAGATATCAGATTAGTAGACAATTCAGAAACATGGAGAACATTTTTAAGAACAAACGAGGGATTAATTTGAATATCTCCTAATCCTGCTACTTTAGTAAGTGAATCATCTGCAACAACAATTTTCTTATTACTAGGACACAGGGTGTATGTACTAAACTTTTGTGAGAAATGTGTCATATGGTTTGTGGCTTCTGAGTTAATGACCCAAGAACTCGTAATAGGCTTAACCGAGATATTTAATCCATGAGAACCAGAAGCTTTACCTGAACTAGAGACCTTACCCAAGGAACATACCACAATAGGCTTTTCAAGGGTTTTCAATAGCTTTCTCAGCTTTCCAATCTCTTCTCTATCCAACTCTCCTTGTTTCCGAGACATCTGTAATATTCCGGTGATTTTCCCAGTTGACATTTCCTCAAATAGGGTGGTAGTGATATCTTTCTTTGAACTGAAACAAGTCTTAAGATATAATTAGAAATGACTCTTAGCAATGGAGGCGAAAGAAGGGAAAAATAAAATGGCTATGAAGGCTTTAACAGGGTTCGGCAATGAAGGCCTAAAATAGAAGTCAGCAATAAAGGCTGAAAAATTTTGCTTCCCAAGAAGAGCCTAAAGCTCTGATACCATGTAAAAAAACTAGTAAATAAAACTATGTGAAAAACTAAGAGTAAAACTGAATGTATATTGAAAAACTGCTCATAAAGAATTATACAAGAACCTTAGGTTTATGTACAACTAACTAGGGGTTAAATTAGGAAACTAAATCTTCCTAAAAACTGATCCTATGATTGAGGGATTGTCTATCATAATTTTTTGTCCTTAATTCTAGGGATACAAATACTTAATTCTAGAGATAGAAAAATAAATATACAGATTACAACCAACTGTAAATAAGTGTTTTCCCACAGTGGTTAAATTAACTTGGTCACTATAATGTTTATTGAATAATATTGTAACAAAAGGTCAAATGACCAAATTAATGCTTAAATAAATAGTTTCAAATAATTGTTTGAGGCCAAAACACTTTCAAACTTTCCAAATCTGATTATAGAAGGTATGTACTTTTAACCATGTTGTCTTATTCCTATTTCAAATACTTGATCTAGAAGCAACTGTCTTTTGAAAGCTACACACTTCAAGTTCATGTTTACAAAGTCATCATACAAGCTATTATAAGCATCTTGCAATTTAGGAACAAGATTGAGACATATTTTACCTTTGATTCATTCTATTGAGTCATCTAGAAAAGGTTTGTTTGTTGCTCTTTATCCCTGTCATTCATTTAAAATATGGGATAAGTTAGACAATATAACTACCATTGCTCTTTTCTTCTTGCAATAGTTTTGAGCAACTTTGGTAAATGGATTGTTGAGAGGACAAAGAAAAAAAAAAGAGGACTTCAGTAAGGGCCAAGGGGCAACCCTTTTGGAATCATGCAAGTCATTTGGTCTGACCAATGGCCTCCTGCTGAGTTAGTTATCTCCTCTTTGGGGGAGGGTTGGTCAGGAGTTTGAATCCTGATCATGCCCCCTATTACATAGCACAAAAAAAAAAAGAAGAAAAAAGTGATTTGGTCCTTGGTTGACTCCCACTTGGATGTCTCCAAGATGAATTTTGGTTATTCTCAAAGTTTTTCCTTTCATTTCTCTGTATTTTTAACCGGGAGCCTTCTGTATCTCCCTACGCTGTGGCTGCCTAATTATCCTCACTACAACCAGTTAGATAATCAAAGTCTTCATCTTGAGTGTTTACCTTGAAAGTAATATTTCTCTTCTTCTTATTCTTTGCCTCAGCTATCTTTAGATTGATTCAATAAGTGAAGTCCCCATGGAGGTTCTTTACCAACTCAATATGTGTGACTTTAGGGTACATGGCTTGGACAATAAATAAAAGAGTTCCTTTACAAGCTTTACTTTGATATCATTGAATTCTATGAACTTGGCGCTAATGGATGCTTCAAGCTTCCTTCCTTCTAAGCATTTAAAAGTTGTGAATGAACTATTCATATCCATTTCCTGGATTTTACTGCATACTTCATGTCTCACTGTTAACTTGTTCTGAATCTCTTTGACTGATTTTCAAGTTTTTATCTGATTGAACTTAGTGGCATTGAGAGCATAAGTGTATTAATACTCTTGAAATTGGAATCCTCTTATTTTAGCATTAGACCTCTTGCTTCCAAATTTTGTTACTTTTATAATTTTAAGACCTTCATGGGGACAAATGTGCCTTCTTTTAAATCTCACATCTCATAACTGTTATCTCTCATTCATAACTTCATCTTGCTAATCCGATAGTTGTACTTAAACCCTCAAACAAGGGGGTTCTGCTGGGGGATTAGTCTTTTGTAATAGTTGATGTCATAGGTGCTGCAATCTTTTTGAGGATATTTAGTTTATAATTGTAGAGAACTGTTTTATACATGTTATGTCCAAAAGTGGTATCTGAGAGATTGTGTGAATGGTTATTAGCAAAAGCTTGTAAAAATTAAAGTTTTAAGCTCTCAGAAGATGAGGAGAGAAGAGGTGGAACAACATCAGCAGAGAATAGATATAAAGTGGGAGAAATTGGACAGGCATTTATAGCAGAAGACTTCTTTTGTCCCACATATACCTTCTTGGCACCACTATCAACATTCTTGTCAGAACTCCACTGAAAAGACTAGCAATAAATTGTTTAAGCAGACATATATCAAGCCTAGGTGATTGCTCACATGCAAAATTGCTTATAAAGAAAATGAAAATGCTTTTTTATCACTCAAATAATTGCTGAACACAAACAAAACTCACCTTGCTCTCAAACTAGAGGAGTTTCAACACAGCTTAATGTACAAAACTCTTATTTTTTTATCCTATTGATAATTCCTTTTTTTTTCCCCTTCATGTTTGAGGTTTTTTTTTTTTTTTTTTTTTGTTGGAGATGAGAAACTGGTAATTTGGGACACTACTCTGTTGACTTTTTTACTATTGGAGCCATATATATATATATATATATATATATATATCTTTGGTATTCAAATACTAACTCTAGTACAATATACTTTGAGCATCCTCAAAAGTGAAACTTTGGCTTATAAATGCAGATATCAAAATTACCCATAGGGTACTTATAGGGTTTCTCTGGTGATATCTGGATATTCCGTTTCAGATATTCAGATATTCCGTTTCGGATATTCAATGTAAAAATCTACTATCAATATTTGTATATCTATATCCTGGCATCCAATCAAAACATAAAAGAAATCAAGCTATTCAACGTTGGTTATTGATCTTCAATATCAGATTATTTGGCTTGAATGTTCCTAAAATTATTCTCCTTTCAGCATTTTAATTCATTTGAACTTCACATCAATTTGAGATTTAAAAATTTCATGAGTAACTTGTGGAGTTTATCTGAATCAAACTTCAAGATTGAACTATTTTAAACTATAAACTCAATGGCTTTCCTATTGATTGACATTTTCTTGAGTTTTTAATTCAATGGATTGTTTTAATGGTATGTTCAGTTGGTTGATATGCACTATGGATGGTGTATAATACTTAGAGGAAAAAAAGGAGTACATATTTAGTTTGGGCATGCTTCTGAAGTTATCTGACACATATTAGCATTAGTTGTAATCTAACCTATTGATGATCAAGAAGCATTTTATTCTGTAAGTTCAATGATTCGTAAGGGAGAACTTGAGAATCATGTTATTTATAGGATTAGAAAATATTGGATAAAATAAGAAGTGTTCTAGCGATAGTGTGGGATCATAAGAGCTTTGATGTTGGATAATTTTGTTAAATAACCTTGAAAGGCCATATGCTTTATGTTATTGTCCATAAGATGAATGCTGATGAAATAAATGAAACGAGTGTGTGGTCATAGAAAAAAATGCATTTAAAAAATAAAGTCATTCATTAGATTAAGAGAATGATGTTTTAGGTTGAACTTGTAAAAAATAAAGGAGTTCCCTTCTTGATGTGGTACAATCTTGACTTGATTGAAAAAAGCTACATGTCACTAGAAGTAGAAGGTGGATCAATCTTGGGTTATTTTTCTTTGTTTTCTCAAATCTAGCTTCTTTTGTTGTTGGGACTCCTCAGATGTGAGAAATGGCATAAGAAAGAGGAGGAAAAGTTGAGAGAGATATATGAAATGGTTACTCCTCCAACTTATTTTTAGGAATATATTGATCTTTGTTTTTGGAATTTTTGTTGCAATAATTAATCGACATGTTTCATCTCTCTAGAAATAGCATGTGGATGCCAGATTTAATGCTTGCATTGGAGAGAGAGAGAGAGAGAGACTAGCACATTTTTCTTTTAATAAATAAATATCTATTTAAAAAGAATAAATGAATTACTTTTATTGTTGGGCTATTTTAATTTTTTTTCCCTAAGTAAAATGTTAATCTTGTAATCTTATACGATTCACTTAACTCTTTTGCATGCTATCACTTTGTATTTCCTTCTCTTCCCTTGCTCTTAGCCCTTCCACCCAAAAAATATAAATAAATAAAAGCATTGTAGAATTTCGGAGAAGCTCATCTAAGAGTGGAGCTATTTCTTTGCTGACTATTAAGTATTCAGCTTGTATCATTTTTCTTTAATATGCAGGTGACAGGCTTGCTATCTTGAGGGCAGAACTAAAAGGCCAAAGAAAGCAAGTAAAAAATTTAAAAAAAAAGTCACTTTGGTCCAAAAGTTTGGAAGAGGTAGTTGCAGGGTACTCTTTTATTTAGCCTTTATTATGTTTTCTTATGATGATCCTTTTTCCATATGTCCTCTCTCTATTTCTCTCTTTCTCTCTAACTAATATTTTTGCCCATTAGAAAAGTAGAAAGCACTATTGACTAATTGTTAGTTTCCCAAAATGTTTAATGTGGAAAAGAACTTGATAATGCTACTTGTTCAACCTATAATTTTGGTTGTAGGCCATGGAGAAACTTGTAGTTATTGTCCATCACTTAATCTTGGAGATCCACTTTGCCTTTGGAAGTGTTGGTATGTACTCATTCAACTAATATTCCTATTTTGTTAAGTGTTGAATATTTAAATCATACATAATAAAGAAGGGAATAATAAAAACTTTTATTATAATTGTTTGTGTTTTACAATTAATCTTAAAGCCTATTTATATAGAGGTAAAATGTTATAAAATAAGAAATACAATAAATAAAAATGACTAAATCAATTATTATAATAAGCTATATCAATATTTAATATTCTCTAAATCATATCAAATCAATCTAGAATATTACTGAAATATTACTAGAATAATATCTTTGAAATCAATTAAGAATATTACTAGGATATTACCATAATATCATTGACACCCTCCTGACAAACTTAAGATGGTAATGTAAAGGTCAACTTGAGTTTGGAAACTTGGACAATAAATTGATTAGGTAAATGTGATTTGGTGAAGATATCTGCTTTTTGATTAGCATTGGTAATAGGAATAAGTCGAAGAGTTTGAGCGAGCAGATGGTGATGAGTGAAGCGACAGTCAATTTCAATATGTTTAGTATGCTCATGAAAAACATCATTGTGAGCTATCTGAATGAGACTTTGATTATTGCAAAATATAGGAGTACTAGAGTGATGAGAAACACTCATATACTGAAGTAGCCATCGTAACCATAGAAGTTCTGATGTGGCATTTGCAAGAGCTCGATACTTAGTTTCAGTGCTAGAGTAAGACACCACATTTTGTTTCTTACTTGGCCAAGAAATAGGAGAAGAACCAAGAAAGAAACAATAGCCTATGATAGAATGACGATTAGTAAGATCTCCTACCCAATCAGCATCATAATAACAATGCAAATCCAAAGAGTAACTAGATGAAAAATGAACAGCAGCAAAATGAGTAGACTAAGGAACAGAGAAAAATTAACTAACAAAATGAATAGTATAGGCAATATCTAAGTGAGTAATTGTCAAGTATACGAGACTACCTACCAGAGTTCGACACACAGAAGGGTTTGGAAGTGGTGTACCATCAGAAGGAGAAAACTTCAAATTCTATTCAAGTGGTGATGATGCAATCTTTCAATTAGTTATACTTGCTTGAGCAATAAGATTAGAAGCATACTTTGTTTGGGACAAATGTAAGTCAGTAGAATTACTAGTGATTTTAAAACCCAAAAAATAACTCAACGAACCAAGATCTTTCATCTTAAACTTAGAATGAAGAAAAATTTTCGGATCCCCGAATACATGTCATCCACATAAAGAAATAGAAGAGTAGCACCATTATCAATAGTTCGTGTAAAAAGGGCAGAATCGTGATTACTAGATATAAAACCAAGTTGTGCAATAGTGGTACTAAATTTTGAGAACCAAACTCTAGGGGCTTGCTTAAGACCATATAGGGTGTGTCGAAGACAATAGATCATGTTGGAAGGTTGAAACCAAGAGGTGGCTTCATATAGACTTCCTCGGCAAGATCACCATTCAAGAAAGCAATTTTAACATCCATTTGATAGGTTGGCTACTTTTTAGCTACAGCAACAGCTAATAGTGAATGAACAGATGTGAGATGTGCAACTGGGCAAAAGTCTCTTCGTAGTCAATGCTATACTCTTGTGTAAATCCTCGAGCAACAAGACGTGTTTTGTAATGTTAAACTAACCCATCAGATTGAGTCTTGATCTTTTAGACTCACAATCAATCATTGACTTATCAGAAGGTCGTTCAACAATATCTTAAGTATGAGTTTTTTCGAGCCTAAATCTTTTCTTCGATTGCTTGTTGCCACATAAGATTAGAGACAACTTTACGAAAATTGTGAGGTTCATGTAATGTGGCTAAAGCATAATAATAGTGAAAATCATGAAGTTGAGTGTTAGGTTCTCTTACCTGGGTGGAACGAGGAAGTGGTGGCTGTCTGTATGGTGAAGGGACAACTATATCAATAGGAGTCTCAGTCATATCAGACATAGTAGGACTAAAACAAGATGGATCACTGTTTGAGTTAGAGGTACTTATAATAGTTTTCTCATTTGAAGAAAAATCAAAAGATAAATCTGTAAAAATACTTGGAGAAGAACATGGTGAATGTAATGAGGACACACTAGTAAATTTTTTATGTTTCCAAAAAACTATATGTCTTGAGATGCGAAGACATTTAGATGCTGGATCATAACACCTATACTTCTTATGTTCTATACCATAACCTAAAAAACAACACAATCTAGCTCTAGGTTCAGGTTTAGTCATTTCATGAGTAGGAAGTAGAACAAAGCAAACACATCCAAAGACTTGAAGAGAATGGTAATCAAGTACCTTATTTTATAGGCACTCATAGGGAAACCGTATGCTTAACAATAGTTTAGGGACATAGTTAATAGTGTAAATAGCAATGAGAGTAGCTTCACCCCAAAAGTGTTAAGCAAGGAAAGCGGAAATGAGAAGGGCATGAACTGTATCAACTATCAAGTATATGCCGATGTTTTCTTTCAACTTAACCATTTTGTTGTGAAGTATATGGGCAAGACCTATAAGAAAGAGTCTTATCATCCTTTAACAAGTTATGAAACCTAATTTTTATATATTTTGCAGTATTGTTAGACCTAAAGATCTTTTTTTTTTTTTTTAGGAAATTGAGTTTGTATCATGTTATTAAATTCTTGAAAAATTAAGAAAAGTTAAATTCTTTGTTTGAATAAATATATCCAAGTATAACGAGAGAAATTGTAAATAAGTATAACAACATAATGTAAACCTCCCAAGGTTGGTGTGGGAGCTGGATCTCAAATATTAGAATGGATTAAATCAAAAGGAGTAGATGGGATATAATCGCTTTTATTAAATGGTAAAACACTTTGTTTTCTAAGTTGACAAGAGAAGCAATCAAAAATATTATGAGGAACATTATCTAAGACACTACTGGAAGCCGGTGACTTTATTCGAGAAATAGATGTATGTCCTAACCTAGAATGCCATAAAGAAAGTGAAGAGTTGGTTGTTTGAGATGTAGTAGTGGTAATCAAATGTTGTGGAATTTTAAAGTTTCAAGCTCAAGCAGTGTTCCAATCTTGCGCCTTGTCCCAACTTTCTGGCTTATTTAAGGATCTTAATGTTGTAGAATTTTCAAAGTTTCAAGCTCAAACAATGTTCCAATCTTACACTTTATCCCAACTTTCTGGCTTGTTTGAGGATCCTGCACAATACAACAATATCATTGTGAAAAATGCAAATAAAGGCTAAGGCCACAAAGTTAGCCAACAGAAAGCAAATTTAAGGTAAGATTAGGAACAAGGTAAGTGTCAGATATACACAACATTGATGTTTCAATATTACCAATGTGTCTAGCATTTAAGATAGATATATTTGTTGTTTTTAATGATTGGACCATTAGGTACATGTATCTTGTTTTTGAACAATGAATGATAAGCAATTATATGATTTCCACAAGCAGTATAAACAATCAAACATTACCTGATATGGCAGCAGGCATGGCAGGAATGTGACCTGTATAATACATGATTGAATAGGGTTTGAAGATTAGTGGTGGAAATTGTAATGGTTTCATAAGAAGACTCATAAGTATTTGGTTCAGTAGTTGTTGCTGTAACAGTCTTGTCAATGCAATGATCATGAATTCAACTACTGTTACAATGATAGTTAGCTTTATATTTCTGAATAGGATGATTAGTCCTCCTACATTGTGAACAAAGCTTATTAAAAGTAGAGCTAGTATTTTGCTGAGGAGCAGCAGTAACGATAGTATTAGCCAATGAGTCTGACTCATACCCAACCCAGTTTCTTCAGATATCAATTTCATAAGGGCTTTATCCATAGTTGTTAAAGGGTGTCGGCACAAAAGTGAAGATTTGTTATTCTTAAATTCATCTTAAAATGCCATTAGAAATTGAATAAGACGAATTTAATTTCAATAATTAATAAAATTGCCAGCATCACTTTCATGTCTGAATTTCGGCTCAAAATTCTCAAGCATGTCCTGTAAATGTTGTATTTTAGAATGAAAATCATCAATCGACTCACCTGGTTCTTATAGAAGGTGAGATAAAGTGGTCAAAATATGATGTTGATGAGCAAGGGTAGTAGAGCTATATTGTGTGGCAAGAAAATCTCAAGCATCTTTAACAAGCTCAAATCGCTCAAAATGTACATTGATAGAAGAAACAGTGGTGTTAGTGGACCATGTAAAAATTCAATGATTCTTACTTTCCCATTCCTCTAATTAATTTACAAATTTATCAATGGATTCTTCTTCTTTCTTTTCTAGTGCTTTGTGTTCTCCAGTAACAGCAAGCCATAATTTCATTCCCTTTAGGTAACTACACATAGCTGTAACCCATCGATTGTAGTTATTTCCATAAAGGATAATTGAAATTGGTTGTACATTCTCTCGTTGAATACCTACCATTAAGCTTTTGATTGAAAAAAAAAGAAATGGAGATGTGAGAAGTTATGGGTATTAATATAAAAGATGAATTTAGAAGAAAGGAAAAGAAACCAAAGAAATTGAAGTGTAGAAGCAAGAAGGAAAAAATTGAAGTTAGAAAAATCAACCAATGATGAGAACAAGAAAATATTGGTAATTCCAAGGTGATTCATCTTCGGAATGAACTATACAATTGTTTTGATTTCATGATAAAGAAGAGAATGATAAAAACTTTTATTCTAATTGCTTATTATTTTACAATGAGGCTCAAAGCCTATTTATATAGAAGTAAAATGTTACAAAATAAGAAACACAATAAATAGAAATAATGATTAAATCAATTCCTATAATCAGCTAAATCAATATTTAATATTCTCTAAATCAATATCAAATCAGTCTACAATATTACTGGAATATTGTTAGAATAATATCATTGAAATCAATCTAGAATATTAGTAGAATATTACCATAATATCATTGACAATACGGAAGCATGATTGATACCAAGTGGTTTAGTGTTGTCAAGGTGATAAGGTGCAGTGGAAATCAAGCAAAGCACCTTAATTAGGCGCACATCTTTTAAGCCTTAGCGCATTTTTTTCAAGGCAGCCCAAAATGTGTGCCCAACTAAGTATCCTTTGGCTTCTTTAGTTTTTAATTTCTTTTGCTAGCTATTCTTTCAATAGTTAAAACCAAAAAGGAAAAAATCTGGTTCTATTTACAGGAATAAAAAGTTAAATAATATAATTGATGCACAACTTTTCGTTAAAGATGGAAGTGAAGGAAATTTGGAGTTTTTTTTTCTATGACATTATTTATGATAAATCTTGGTCTCGGGAACAAAGTAGGCCATGTAATAGAGTAAAATGTTTAATGTTTGTAAACAAAATTTATACTTTTAGCTTGTTGGACATGATGCATACAATTTTCTTGTCCTGTACATTCTAACTATCTTCTAGAAATTAACACCTTACTTCACTCGAGCAATTGCCTATTTTGCCCTTTTTTTTGCATCACAAGCAATATAAGTATCCTTGTTCAGAACCTGTATCCATAGATTAATATAGAAGTTTCAATGATGGTTTTTTTCTTCATTCGAATTCTATAGAGTATCAAGTATCAGCCAAAGGATCTGTGAGCAGTTATCAAAGATTGGGACCTGCTGGCCTTGATTTGCATTATGCAAATATGGTTATGCAAATTGATACTCTTGTGAGTTTGCCTTCTCTGATTTTTCTCTTGCATGTTTTCCTGTTTGGCATTGATAATCTTGATATTGCTGAAAATAACGAAGTATGAAACATGACATTTTAAAGCTTACTGAGAGCATCCTTAATTTGAACTGCTCCTTATATGTATGCATGACATGTGACATTTCATGCATGCTGATATTATTTTTAACTTAACTAAATGAACCTGCAGTTTAAAAGAAAATGAGGATGAACAAAAAATTGTCCAAGCCATTAGATATATACAGACATGCATGTGTATGTATCTATACATGCATACATGTGTCAATGTGCATGCATGCATTCATGCATGGTTGCTATTGCAAAAGGATAAAAAAGTATGCATGGGAAAGATGGTCTTATCCTAAGTAACTGATAGAATAATTGTCCTTTTTCTAATATAAATTTTAATGGATATAACAATAATAAATTTTAATAAAATATGAGGAGCTTGATCTTCTGCTTGCTTGTATCCTGCATCACTGGAATGGTTCATACGAACTACAAAGTCTGGCTAAGGCCCTGCATGACTAAGGTATCAATGAGATTACATTAATAGTTTAATTAGATTTTCTTTTACCTATTGTATATGATGCACTGATTATATGTAGTTTGTTTTAGAAGAATCAAATGACTCATTTTTAACTTAGTCTTCTTGATTTTGCTTCAAGTTTTTAGATATGCATTTTCAAAACTTCCTTCTGTTACAATTATGTCCATCAGGTAGCCCGATCAAGTTCTATGCCTGCAAATACAAGGGATGCATTATACCAGAGTTTGCCACCCTCCATAAAATCTGCTCTACGCTCGAAATTACGATCTTTTCATGTCAAAGCAGAGGTAGTCCATCGTTTGTCAATTTCTTTTTTTGAAGGGAAGATGCTGCTTTCTAAAAATAAAGTAATAGCTCAAAAACCAAAAGGGAGTGACAGACGTTTCTTTTGCTGTTTCTTGCACAACCAAGTAGCGCTTTAATTAGAACTGACCAGCAATCGATGTCAGTTTGTTTACCATCTAATCTGTTTATACGGAATTCTGCAGCTTACTGTTACAGAAGTCAAAGATGAGATGGAGAAGACACTGCAGTGGCTTGTTCCAGTAGCCACTAACACAGCCAAGTAAGATGGCTATCCTATTTTCTTCTCTCTGGATCCAAAGATGACCAGCTTTTTCACAAACAACAAGCTTCCATCTCTTCATTTCTTTTATTTAGTTTTTTTTTTAACTGTTTCTCATTTTGTTTACCCTTCTAATCATCTTTGTTGCTTTGGTTGCACTTAAACAGAGCCCATCATGGTTTTGGTTGGGTTGGGGAGTGGGCAAACACAGGGTGAGTAACAATACGGTTTCCCTTCACCCTCTTTGTTCCTTTCTTTTTTGGCTGTTGAAATCTGCAAAATATGCTGTATTGAAAGAAGACATTGACTGTTTTTTTTACACAGTTCTGAGATCAACAGGAAACCTTCAACCGGGCCAGCTGATGTGATTCGGATTGAGACACTCTATCATGCCGATAAAGAGAAAACAGAGACCTATATTCTTGAACAACTGTTGTGGCTCCATCATTTGGTCAACCAATCGAAGTCAGGTGTCCCTCTTGGCTTGAAGACATCTATCAAAACCCTAATTACACCGTCACAGAAGATGAGTGAGCAGGCCAAAGGTGAGCCTACCACTGCTCTAACACCAGAAGACCAGAAGTTGCTACGGGATTTAACTAAGAAAGTACGAATTCATGGGAGTAGCAGAAGTCAGGATTTTGACTCTGAGAGGAGGTTGAGAAAGAATGATCGACTGAGCAAGAGTACGAGCCACTCTCCTCCAAGAGAAAGCAAGGAAAAAGCCCCTACTAAAAGGCTTCCTTCTGGGGTTCACATCGTTGGTTTTGGCATGTACAAAGAGAAAGCATTGGATGTTATTGACAGAGTTGACATCCTCAGATAATTTCTAGAATGATAGGATTATGGATACATGGGCTAATGAGGTATTGTCATATAAATAATTCACTTTTGCATTTACCGATCTGTCCTACTGCAACCGGAAGAGCATTGTGAAATTTCAGCGGAATCCATCAAGCTCTACATTTCCTTTGGCTAATTCAGGTACTATACTCAGCTGCTATTGTCTAAAGAGTATTTCTAGGATGCCATGTTTATCTAAGTCGGAGAGATTGGCAAGAGGGTGGTGCTGGTGGCTTTTTTCCTGTAATTGTTTGTGTACAGAGTGTGTAGGTCAGTTTATTTTTGGTAGAGATTACATAACCTCTGTTTGTTCAAAGGTACCACTTGTTTTGTTCAACTATGCTATTACCCATCAAATTATCTACACCGGCAGTGACAATGTGATTTTAATGTATAATTTATATGTATTATATTATTTAAATTATAGTTTTAAAGTACACGTAAACGGTTTTTGTTTTTAATATTTTGTTGGTGATTTAATTATAGGATAAAAAAAATAGAAAATAGACAAAGTGATAACAATCCAACAATTCCTACTTTTTATTGGCCAAAAAATATAATCAAATCTAAATTTTACAGCATTTTTACTTTTAGTTTTCCAATTATTTTCTTTTTACACCACTTTTCGAGTAACTCTACTCAATCAACACTGTCGATAAAAGTTCCAGCTAGACCAAACAAATTATTACTTTAAAAAAAAAAAAAATCTATTACCAATTTGATTTCTTGGACATTTTTTGTTTTCAGGCTTTTAGCACGATAACTCTTTGACTTTTAGCTCTTCAAACTATGAATTCTCTTCAAGTAGTCAAATAAACAAGAGAAGATCGTTTCACTAATTAAAAAAAAACAAAAAGAAGTTTGCATTATTTAAATGTGAACCTAAATATATGATAATATTTAATGATTTAAAATTTTATATAAAAATTAATTAAAAAGATAAAATAAATTTAAGTGGAAGTGCATTATTAACTTTTAGATAAAGAAAGAAATTTTTCGCTACTTTCACTTGTAAACAGTGGAAATGACCCTTTCTCCTAATAAATACACTGACAATAATTATTGCTGACAAAAGAAATTTAATTGCTATATTTTACATGCAAAATTAATTATAGATACAACTTTCTTTTTTTTTTTTTTTATTCTTTTATTTCTAACACCCCTTTATTTTATTTTTTGAGGGAACCCTTTTAAATTTTTTTTTTTACATTTTGTAACCTGCTATATTTTTAAACAAAGTTATTAGTTAGATTTTAATTTTTATTAAATTTCTTATGTGCAAAATATAATGTTGAGTTATATATTTGTTAATATCAAAAACATTTTTCACTTTTCTTGGTTAAAAAAAAAACTAAACTCAGTTTTTCTCCAATCATATTACTATTTTTATATCAATTATGTCTATTTGTTCAATCATTGTTTCCATGCATCATCACTCTAAAAACAAAGATGATAAATAATTGTTGCCCATTAGTGACCGAGCCTTGGGCTAATTCAAACAGAATACCACAGCATTCAGGAATGTTTCCATTAAATAAATACCTTCCTAAGTACAAGGACAAGGCCTCTGAAATTGACGAACTTTCCCTTGGAGCTTTAATGAAGATCTGTCATCTTATTGAGGAATCAGCGACATCATGACCAGAAACATGCAGGTCAGCAAGGTTTGCACTAATAGAGAACTTGAGCCATCTTCTTTTCTCAACGTACTTGAGACCGGGCTGCATTACAAGGCCAATCACAACAGCAACAAGGCTAACCACTGCAACTTTGAGTGAAGAAAGAGCCAAGACAACACAAATCAATATGGTTGGAGGAACGCACATAAGAACAGACCCAACTGTTCCAAGAGGTATTTTGTAAGGTCGCTGTGCAGCTGGATATTTCATCCTTAATCTTACAAATGCTATGAACTCCAAAATCATCCCAAAACAGTACAAGAAGTTCTCTGCAGCTACAATCTCTTGAAAGCTCAACCATGATAACAAGATGACACCTGAAGCTGAAAATAAAATCCCAATTAGAGGAGTTCCATAGCGAGACCTCTTGCCAAAGAACTCGGGTAGCATCCCACGTTCAGCCATCCCCAAAAGTTGGAAAGAGTCACTACTCATCTCAGCCACAAACATCCCCATATTTGACATTGCTGCAGCTGCTTGGATCCACCATCTCAACCAAACTCCACCTAGTATTTTAGCAATGTCTGAGAAATAACCATCAGTCCACAAATCACGATCAAGGGGAAGAGCCCCTGTACCAACCAAAAGCGGAAAGAAATACCCAAGAACCACCAAGATCAAAGCGTAAAACAAGGCTTTTGGGAGAGTTTTCTTTGGGTTCTCTACCTCTCCAGCAAGTGTACTAATTGAGTCCCAATAGTTTAGATTCCAAAAGAGTGTGTTCAAATACAAATTCCAATCTACGTCATGTATATTTACCACAAACCATCTTGAAGGCTTCAATTTTGGAATTGCCACAAGCCCCATGACCACAAAAGGAAGGATCGAGAAAACCCCAAGAAGAACAGCAACCCATCCTACAATTGTTAAACCCCTATAGTTCATATAAGTGAGCACTAAAGTCAGAGCTAGCGCGGCTATGATTCGTGGTAAACCACCTCCTAAAGCAGGGATTGCTGACTTTAAATAGTCAAGAAATAAAACAGGATATAAAGCATTATCAATGACCCCACTCAGCCATTTCATCCAGCCTTGCTGAAACCCCCAATAGGGACCTAATGCAGATGCAACCCAAACAACATAACCACCATTTTCAGGGAACATGGTACCCATCTCAGCAGTAATTAATGCCTCAGGGACACTCCAGATGAATGGAAACACCAAAAACCCAAGAAGAGCTAGAAATGGTCCAGCAGCTTGGACACTGTCCTCAATGCCGAATGGACCTCCAGAAACCTCATAAAAGATCAGGAAAATAAGGGGCAAAACTGATACTTTCTTAAAGTTATCTATCCTGGGATTTGGCACTTCACCAATGTTAACATATTCAGCGCCATCATACTCGCCCATTGCAACAGAACCTATCCTGTTTGTTGAGTGCCTCAACTTCTGCACGAGAATCAAGTTCTCAGCAAAAAAGCAATTTGGTTTCTTTTATCCTTAGTTCAAAAGCAGAAAGAACAAAATTCAAAGAAAATATTAAAGTAAATACGCTTCATGCAAATCCATGAAAAATGGTGGAAGTAAATACATGGTTTTCAGGCATTTGGAAAGTAGATGAAACTGTCAAAAAATAAAATTGCTTCATGCTAGCCAAAACTCAGTTGCATATTGCAATATGAAACAAAAGCACATCAATTAGAGATGGTCATCAGCAACTTTGATGAACTAAGAAATTCAACGGAAATTGTAAAAAAAAAAAATCAACATAAACCATTTGTTGAGATAGTTATAACCCTGCAACTCATAGTTTAAAACGCAGAAAATGGAGTTGCCATTTCAACAAAAGTACATATAACACTCCTTGCAGCTTCCAAGTGATTATAAGAAATGGTAGATTTAGAGAAAACTATGCAGATTTATAAAGAAAGGATTTGTAAAGCTAATAAAGAGAAAGAGAGGTCAGCCACTCATCTAAGCTTCCGATGTTCCTCTTCTCTTGGGTGTGTGCACCTAAAAACCTTAGTTTTTACTTTTTCACTCTCACTGGGATGAAAAGTAATTTCAAGAATTAACAATTAAAACGATCATTTTCTTAGATAACAAATCCATGATTTTACTCTTTATATATATGTAAAAAAAAAAAAAATCATGTTGGTATTACTGTTATATTTTAGCCATTCTCTTATTTTTAACCAATTATCATAAGCTTGCTTTCAATTTCTTGCTTATTCTCATTTTATAGCAACTTTTGAGGAATCAGAAAGCAACTAACGTAATAAAAGCAAGTAGCAAAAACATGAAACTGAATGACAACCGGAGAACTGATAACCGCTTGAAACCAGACAGATTACCTCATCCTCTTCACAGCTCTGATGTTTCTCATCAACAATAGTTTGTGATACTGAAGCAGGCTGATTCTGTGGAGTTATGTAGCCACCAGATGGTTGACCCGAAGCTTGAGGGCCATGGGAAACTTCCCTAATTGCTTCCATATCAAGATCAGAGCAAAGTCAGTCAGATTCAAGATAACAAATAAAGAAACAAATATTGAGATACCAACTGAACAAAAGTGTTTTAATAAAGATATTAAATTTCTATTTATTTGACATTGATTGTTAATTCGTTTGCAAAGTTTCCAAAATGGGTTTCCTTATCTGACAATTGGTTAGTTTCCGCACATGTTAAATGCAAATTATCAATTAATGAAGGCGACGTATAGGGTTTGGATGATATATGAGGAAGAAGACAATTTCTCTCCCATTAACAACGTGCGAACACAAAATAGACAAAGTAAATATATGAAAAAAGAGCAAATTGTGCGGAAAATGAAAGAAATAGAAGGAATTACTCCATTATTATTATTAATACCTGAGCCACGCCTTTCATTTGGGCTTGGCTTTTTTGGCGTTGTGAGGAAATGATTGATGATAGATCGGACAACAGAATCTAAAATGCCGTACAAAAGTAGAAAGTAGAACGAAGCTGCTGCCCGAGAGTCAACCGAATGCTATAAAACCTCAACCCAGAGACAACCTGTTGTTCTCTGGACAGAGAGGCTACTTTACTCTTCTTCTTTTGTTTCCTTTTGGGAAATTGCACCATTGATCCTCTTTTTTGAGCATTATAACTAAAATGTCCTTTTGTTTTTTCAAGTTTTAGTTTGTGAGGTATTAACTTGACAAACTTTTTAAGTCTCAAACTTGTAAAAGTTGTTAAGATTGATAACTCCTAAGCTTGAAAGGTGCCAAGACTGATAACTTCAATCAAACTTGATAATTTAAGCTTTATCAAATTTACGAGTAGACAAGCTTAAACTTTTAGATTACAAGTTATCAAGCTTGATAATATAAGTTCTAAGCTTAAATGACGCCAGGCTTGATAGCTAATAGAACTTACAAGTAGGTTTAAGAATATAAACTTAATTTTTATATTACAAATTATCACTCTTTAAAGGTTCATGCAAGCTGCATGCTAAGAAACAACCAAATCATATGATTTAGACAAATATGCTAAATAGGTATAGTACTGCTTGACTCCGTGATATCTCACAAGTTTAAATATCATGTAATCAAACAAACTATATTAGTGCAAGTTGAATTTATGGCTTAAGCAAAAGACTAAAGCAATAACAATAAGGCAAGTTAGGAAAGCTTAGTTTGAGAATTTTAAGTTTTAAATGTCACGATATTGATTGAATATTTGCACATAAATTTCACATCTAAAAATAAAGTAAGAAAAATTTAAAATCAAATAATATATTTCAATTTATTAAGAATGTGGAGTATAATCTCTGAAAATTAAAAAAAAAATCATTTGATTCTTTTCTTCAACAAAAATTCACTTCAAATGTTTTGATGACTTATTCTTGGATTGTATAAATTTGGATCCAAATTTAGGGTTCCTTTGGAGTCTTGGAATTTAATCTCAAAATTTAAGAACTTTTCAAATTTTGATTTCAAATTTAAGGATTCTTAAAATTTTAGAAATTTTGTCATGTTTAGTAATTTAAAATTTAGTTTTAGTTTAGGGATTCTTGGAATTTGATACTAATTTAGGGATTCTTATCATTTTTGTAATTTAGTCACAATTCAAGATTCTTGAATCTTCATACTTTCACTATAAAAAAAAATAGAAATTTGGTGGCAATTTTTTAGCAGTGTTTCCCAACAAACATTGCTATCTAATATGTTAGTATAAAATTAACAACATTTATTAGATAAACGTCACTAAAACATAATCACTACAGCAAAATGGTGTATTAATGACAGTTTTGTAGTGGCCTTTCACTCATAAACGTCGCTGGCTTTCGTGTTTTTATAAAATTTTAGGCGTTTATTATCCAAATGTCACTAAATATTCAAATAGCGATGTTGTTACTTATAAACGTCACCCAAGATTTGATATTAGAAGCGTTTCTCGACTAAAACGCCTTGAATATTTTTTGTTAAAAATTTTGATGAATAGTTAAGGCGTATTTTTTGCAGACAACGCCTTTAATAATTACATCATAAAAATTTGTATGAGATTAATGAAGGCATTGTCTACAAGAAATGTCTTTAATATTTGGACCAAAAATTCCTCCAGGCTTATTGAATTTATTTTCTTCATAAATACATTCAATATTAAGCTTATAAAATTGTTTGGATTATACGGATGTTTACCGTAAGGTTGTTGGTTCAATCCGTCCTTTAGCCTTTTTTTGGGTTTAGGCATAGATTATTTGTTATTAATTATTCTAGGCATTTTCTTGGCAAAAATGCCTTCACCAATTGCTTTAAAAAATTTTTCATAGAATATTAAAGGCATTTTTCATGGAGAGACGCCCTTACTATCGATAGGAAAAATATGGAGTCAATTCTTGAAGGCATTTTTAGTCGAACTCGCATTCTATAATCCAATCAGTAAATTTTTTTTTATTTTTAAAGGCGGTTTTGTAAGAAATACTTTCAATATTCCATAGACAAAACTTGGATGGTTTAAGGTATTTTTGGCTTGAAACGCCTTTAATATTCCCAACGATAAATTTTAATGGTTGAATTATTGAAGGTGACTATATCCAAAAACGCCTTCATAAACATTTTATTAAGGATTATTGAAGATGTTACTCATAGGAAAACGCCATTTGTAATCCATTTGATTAATTTTTAGTTGATATTCTTAAAGGCGTTTTTTGTCCTAAATGCTTTTAATATTTTAGACAATAATTCCTGGGGGGATTATTGAAAGCGATTTTGGTAAAAAATGCCTTCAATGTTTTTCTGTTAGGAAAATGCCTTCATTAATCACATCAAAAAAACATAATTGATACTTTATTTGTGAAGTTAGTTGTAGGTTCATGCCCAAAAACATATTTGCTGTCAGTTGTATATTTATGCCCAGAAAACATTTGGTTTATATATCTAATATTATGAATTACATTTTGGAATTTGCATAATAAATATTATTGTATTTCAAAAAATTGACCACACATCCGAAATTAAAATTGATAACATTGCCATATTAATATACTTTTCTGAAATAATCGTACTCAGTAATTTATTAAGTACACATGTGTATTCATATTAAATATAACAATAATATTAAACCAAAACCCCCAATGTACAAACTTAAACTTTTCATTCAACATAGCATGTTAAAAACATTATAACAATTTGTTCCATATATATTTACATTCAACCAACAATGTCTAACCTGAAGGTTTATCAACATTGATAAATGCAATGCATAATCACACCATTCTTTACAAACTTCATCTAGCTCCTCTTTCGTGAAGCTTTCTTTACCTTCCCACTAAAAAAAAAAAAATTAAAAGTAAATGTTAAGAAATGAGAACATAATGTACCATTTTTTTTTTGAATATATAACGAGTTTATGAAATTTATACTAACCTTGAATGGTGTGGTCATAAAATCATGTAACACTATCTCTCGCATAAAACAAAGGACATAATATCTACATTCAACATTCCTAGGTTGACAGGGTACCTAAAAATTAAATTGAGTCGGTTTAAAAAATATTTATCTAAATAAACTCAGCATTAAAAGAATAAATTTGACATTTACCGGTAATAACACCCATTTTTGTTTCTTTATCTTCTTATTGAATACAGATATTACTCTAAATTGAAAAGAAAAAATTAGTGGGAACATAAATAAAATTTCTTATAAAAGAATAAAACATATATAATATAATAAAGTACTATAATACCTCTTTATAAAAGTTTGAATATCAGGATTAGGCATCGTCGTTAGATTAACTGAATTAAGATAGTATGGCGTTAAGGATTTCGTGTCAATCACAATAAGCACTCAATAACGATTGTAAAATAATAACAATGATATACTCAGAATACGTATTAGATCATAGAAAGGAGTAGGTTGGAGTAATTAAGGTTAGAATATAGCTTACAGCGCATTATATGAGAGTAAATAATAATCAGTCGATCTTTTCATGTATAGGATCACATGATTAGCACGATACACAACTGTGCCACTCTGCTCACTAATGAAGTTGAGGTCAATGAATCTAAATCATTCGTCAATTGTCTCCCCTTCAACTCTCTATATAGGAAGCTACATGATAACAATCAACACTACTGATTAGTATTACACCATAATACTAACTTACTATATATTGAATGTGCATATTTGTATTTATAAGCTAACCTCATATAAGCAACGATTTCAGTAGCGATAATTCATCCATTTCATAAAATTCTTTCACCCCATCCACACCAATGAAAGAAAATGAATGTTTATCAAATAAGTCTTTCTCAGATTCAATGGATATAAAGTTTTCACCAGTATAATTTTTCAGCGAATATTTTGTTAACTCTTCCATGAAAGCCTGGACAAGGGTCAAACTTTGAGTCTGAACATCTTCCTACAATATTTAATGAAATATAAGTATTAAAACTAAATCAATCAATATAATAAACAAATTAATATTCAAATTATAAACAATATCATACTTCTTGGATGGTAGCGAATGATGGGATGGCTTTTTTACTTGTAATGGAAGCTTCTCGTACAAGGACGATGCTATCAGGTCGAGGTACTGGCATAACCTGCTGCATTGCTACCAACATGGACTCTAAAGCAGCAAGTATTTGCTATTGGTCATTAAGGCATTGTTCCTGATCATTAATTTGTTGCTGTTGTTGCTCAATTATTGCTTCATATTGTGCATTTCTCATTCGTGGGGTTTTTGGTTGTTTACCAAAATACATTGATGGCAAGACAAATTTACCAACCCCACAAACCTAACTAGGCCTTTCTTTCATGCCTAATGCTAAAGACAAAGGATCTTCATCATACTGGGTTACCAGTTTACCAAATTTTACTTTGACGGTATAATTATCCTAAAAGACAATAATAAGTTGGACTGTTAGAATAAATCTACACAAGCTAGTATACACTCATGCATACAACCACAATGCCAATCATATATTATATCAAAAAAATAGTTATACATACAATCTTTTTTATCATTTCCTCGGTTACTTCATCTGTGAAGGATTCATCCTTTCATAGATGTCTTTGTTTTTAGACATCCCATCTAGAAACTTTTATATTTGAGCTCACTAATTCCTATTAAATTACCGTAATAAAAGAATCAAAATGTATGAAATGAATGTTCATAAATATTCATTAATGAGTATAAAATAAGTGTGCGAATACATATAAGCTCATACTTCATATTTGCATATCTTTTTCTTGTTGTTTGGCCTGAATGTCTCAATGTTGTTCTTTGATTTTCTACAAAATCAAAAAATTACGTCAATTACATATGAAGATGAAAAGGCTATATTGCATAAAGATTTATAAACTTGGACTAATTTAGTAATGGGTTTGCATACCGAAAAATCTTTTGAAACTCGATATTGAACAAAATTTATCCAATCTTCAACATTTATGACATCTGTATATGTCGCAGGTGGAATAGCCAAAACATCACCTTCACTAGCCAGCGGTAAAATATATTGGGTTGTCAATCTACTTTTAAAGTCTCTGAAAGTTTTCTCAGCAGATTGCAACATAATCTTTTTACACTCAATTAAGATATCGAACCGTTCCTAAATAAGTTAACACAAATAGTATCAACACATTGAATTTTAATTAAATGGTCATATAATAAATTTTACAAAATAGTTGAATAAACATACCACAACAGACTGTCATATCTCATCCTTTAGATCATAAAAAATTCATCACCAATCGATGTACGTAATTGAAATCCTCCTATGGATGATGGCTCTAATATGAGTAGCCATCTTGGCAGCTCCTTCTGACACAAGCTGCCAACTTTGATTGAAGTTAACATGAATTTTTATATCAGTAACTTTGATTTGTTTATTTGGGCCCCTTTTTTTTCTTTTTTGGCCTACACTTCTTTCTTTTGTATGTTTATTAGAAGGAGAATGATGTTGTTTAGAGCTGATATTACCTATAATATTGATCATAATTATACGAATTACATAATATGACCCTCTAAATTGATCATTGTACTTAATTTAATACAACCAATACCATACTATGTACAAAAATAGCATTTAGCATAGCATTCAGCCATATGCTCATACACACCCATCAGCAAACCACTCAGAAACACCATTCAACCTCTCAATTTCATTCAAACCCATTCAGCAAAATAATATCAGACAACAAGATTCAATAAATTATTCAGCATGAAATATTATTCAGATCCCCAATATCATACAATACTATTCGACAATATAATTTCAGTTAACAAGGTTTAGCAAACCATAATATTTAAAGCGTACTACATAGAAACAACATACTTGTAATATAGAATCTTAGACAACTATGCTGACGGTGATGTTAATGAAAATATATAAACGTATATGACAATATTAAAGAACTGAAAAAATAAAAAAAATTTATTGAATATTGTAAATAATACAGTAAATTAAAAAAAAGAGTTACCGATTAAAATAGATGTTCGTAGTGGTGATTTGTTGAAGGTCGATGGCGACGAATAGGAGAAAAAATAGTCTGCTAGAAATGTGTTTAAAGGTTTGGTTTGTTTGGTTGAATAACGTAGCTTTTAATCATTTTGTGTACTAGCCCTCTGTAAATTCTTATGTTCAAGGCAGGGAAATGAATATAAAATTAATTATTAAAAGCATTTCCATGGAACAACGCCTTCAATAATCACTTGAAAATTTTATTGGAGATTATTGAAGGTATTTTTTACAAAAAAGATGCCTTTAATTATAAGCCTTTAAAATTGTCCAACCAATTTATTAAAGGCATATTTTATAAAAAAAATGCCTTTTCTAATTCTTAAAAATTATAAAAGGCATTTTCAGTAAAAAATCACCTTCAATAATTATGGATTTTCAAAGTTTATAATAAATTATTGAAGGCATTTTATAATAAAAGACGCCTTTAATAATCTGAGAAAATTTTTTTTGAAAAATTATTAAAGGCGTTGTTATCTGCAACCGTCTTTAGTAATTATATACAAATTATGATAAAAATTATTAAAGGCATCTTTCTTGGATATACGCCTTAAATAACAGTGTTAAAATTTGTGTGGTAATATATAGAAAGTATTTTACAATAAAATATGCCTTTAATAATTCTCAAAATATTTAGTGAAAAAATTTTGAAGGCATTTGTTATTAACAAACGCCTTCAATAATGGATTACTAAGTTTAAAGGTATATTGAAGGCGCCTTTTCTAATAAACGCCTTTCATTACCATTGTGATATATTGAAGGTGTATCATAATAAAATACGCCTTTAATAATTCGAAAAAATTTTTTTAGGAAAAATTTTGAAGGCATTGTTATATACAATCGCCCTCAATAATTATCTACAAACTGTGATAGGAATTATTAAAAACGTCTTTCTTAGATATACGCCTTCAATAACAGTGTTAGAATTTGTGTGACGATATATAGAAGGTATTTTACAGTATAATATGCCTTTAATAATTTCTAAAATTTTTAGTAAAAAAATTTTGAAGGCATCTGTTATTAACAAATGCCTTCAGTAATGGATTACTAAGTTTAAAGGTATATTGAAGGTACATTTTTTAATAAACGCCTTTCATTACCATCGTGGTATATTGAAGGCATGTCATAATAAAATATGCCTTTAATAATCCGAAAAAATTTTTAGGAAAATTATTGAAGGCATTGTTATTTGCAACCACCTTCAGTAATTATTTACAAACTGTGATAGAAATTATTAAAAGCATCTTTCTTGAATATACGCCTTCAATAACAGTGTTAGAATTTTATGACGGTATATAAAAAGTATTTTACAGTAGAATACGCCTTTAATAATTTTCAAAATTTTTAGTGAGAAAATTTTGAAGGCGTCTGTTATTAACAAACGCCTTCAATAATGGATTACTAAGTTTAAAGGTATACTGAAGGTGCCTTTTCGAATAAACGCTTTTTATAACCACCATGGTATATTGAGGGCGTGTCATAATAAAAGACGTCTTTACTAATCCGAGAAATTTTTTTAGAGAAATTATTGAAGGTGTTGTTTTCTACAACCGTCTTTACTAATTATATACAAAGTGTGATAAAAATTATTAAATGTGTCTTTCTTATATGTACGCCTTCCATAACTGTGTTAAAATTTGTGTGACGATATGTCCAAGGTGCCTATATTATATTTAAAAAAATTTAGGAGGAAATTATTGTTGACATTTTTTGTTAGTAAACGCCTTCCATAATCCTGTCCAATAAAAATCTTCCCAAACTTAGCACATCCAATCACTAACTTCAAGCTTCATCTTCATTATTATACTATTTCTCTTTTCAGACCAAATACAATTTACTTTCCTTTTCCTTCCGCTTTTAGTATTCGAGCATTGTCTTTTAGAACCCTATTTTGACTATTCATAACTTATTGACTTTAGCTTTTACTTCATTCGACTATTCCTTCAGCTTTTGCAATTCATAATTTTTTTTTTTTGTGAAAATTTTTTTTACAAAACCCACCTTATTTCACCTTATATCAACCCCAACTACAAATACTCTTGGGTACAATCATAATATCTAGTAGCTAATAAATTACTTCATAACAAGGAGTTCTCATTTTGTGTAAGTACTGATCTTGTTATTATCTTTTGTTTAAAACATAGTAAACTATGCAATTGTACATGTTCATTTTCATATTAATTATTTATATACATTTGGTCTGATAATGTAACAACTAATAAATGGATAAGAGTTGAATGCAAAAGTCAAGATTAAGTCAAGAGTATAGAGATGGAGTGAAAATTTTTCTTAATTTTGCATTTGAGAATACAAGTGAAGATAATATGATTTTATGCCCATGTGTGAAATGTGCTAATATCAAGTGGCAAATGCGTTGAGTTATTTATGAGCATTTAATTTGTATTAGATTTCTATCGGGATATGTTAATAGTTTTTTTATGGAGAGTCTGTACCGTCAAGGTCTTTTTCACTACAGTTCTTTTAACATCAAAGGCTTTCCATCACCAACATGATCCCTTTATAGCATATGACATTGAAGGCATGTTGCGAGATGCTTTTAACATTCATAACTAAAAATTTTTGTAATATTTATCCCCAAAATGAAGGATTTAATCAGTCAACGTTGAAATGCATGAATTTGGTGAACCTGGGATAGGTGTACGTGACTAACAAACTAGAAGAGAAGCATCAAAGTTTTATTGTTTGCGTGAAGAGATGAATAAAAAACTTTTTGAGAGATTAAAGCATTCAAGGTTATCTTTTTGTGTTCATCTTTTTCACTTGAAATGCTTATGTAGATGGACGAAAAACTCTCTAACTTTATTATTACAGTTTATGAAAGAAATTTTTTTTTTGCAAAAATCCTTAAATTTTGGAAGGAATCAAAGAAGATGATCAAAGATTTAGGTCTCGAATATGAGAAAACTCATAGTTGTTTTAATGATTGCATGTTGTGTTTGAGGGATAGAAAAAATCAAGAATCTTGTCATTTGTGTGGTATTTCTCGTTGAGTTGACAAAAATTTTGATGAAAGGTTGAATGATGATGGTGATGAGGTATGTGTCAAAAAGAAGCTTGTTAAGGTTTTACGCTATTTTCCATTAATATCAAGACTTCAACGACTCTACATGTATTTCAAAACTGCAGATTCAATGAGGTGATATCATAAGAAGTGGATGGATGATGTATCATTGAGGCATTCTGTTGATTTTTTGACATAAAGTCATTTTATTATAGGTTTCCAAACTTTGCATCTGATCTTTGAAATGTTATGCTTAGACTGGCATCTGATGGATTTAACCTGTTTCAAATTATAAGTACTTCTTATAGTATTTGGACAGTTATATTGATTCCTTACAATTTGCCACCATGGATTGCTATAAAGTAATAGCCATTTATATTGTCTATATAATTGTGATGACAAGCTTCTGATTCATGTATTCTAAGACAATCTTATAGGGTCAGCTATTAAGTGGTATGCTCAGTTGGACAAAACTCACATCAATTTATAAAAAAGACTAGCTAGGGCATTTGTAACCTAATATAAGTATATTGTGGAGTTGGCTCTAGATTGACTGTCTTTACAAAGCATGGAGAAGAAAGACGTTGAGAGTTTCAAAGAATATGCTTAAAGTTGAAAATATGCTACTGCTCAAGTTCAACTACCTCTAACTAAAAAAAAAATTATAGTCCTATTTGTCAACACTCTTAAAGCTCTATATTATGAGAATTATTGAAAATAAAACTAAGAATTTAACTAACATGGACATACCTGAGGAGATAATAAAAAATGTCATAAAAAATAAGAAACTTAAAAGTGATGATACAACTATTGTAAAAGAAGTAAGTGCATTGAGAATGGAAAGAGAAGATGTTCAAACTATGATTTATGAAGGGGAACCGGTTTGAAACTTTACCTCATACCATCTTTACCAACCTTGTTACCCTGTCATAAATAACCTTACTCAGAATCCTAACTTTCACCAACCTTTTCTCTAATATGCTGCCTAATCATTGAACAATAAAAAAAAAAAGATCAAGAAACATTCTTGAAAACTCTTAATTACAATTTTTGATCTTTGGTCTCTACTAGTAAAGGATCAATACCTCACTCTAGTACCTTTGAAAACAATTTAGAATCCATTAGCAAAGAGTTATGATCCGAATAGTAAATGTGATTATCATGTAGGGACAATTAGGCACTCAATTGAGATATGTAGGCAGTTGAAAAAGAGGATCGAAAGTCTCATTCATAGTGGCACTTTGACCCAAGAGTTTTTAAGCAATGAAATTTTGCTTTGTCATAGGTTTGTCTTAAACATGCATTGTGGAAAAATTTTAAAAGTTTGTAATAAGTTTTTATTTTTTCAATTTTAATTGTTTGGATTCCTACATAATTAATTTTTCAAATGCATGTGAAAAATCTCAAAAAAATTTACTGATTACTGTTAAAAATGAGTATCATGAGCCATTGTCCTAAACATTTCATTCTTTTCAATTAGAAGATTAAAAACCTTGAAAATCTTTAGTGATGAAAGCTTCACTCCACTTTACCATAATGAACCTTTAAAATGATTGATCTTCGTTTGGGCTATGAACAATGAGATGGTCATTTAATTTGTAAATCTTTTAAGGCACTTTCCTAAGCTTTTGAATTTTGGTGATTTAATGGATGTCAAGGCTATGTCAAACTCTTTATCACCTAAATCCCACATTTTCATAAGCCATATTTTCTCTAGTTGTTCAGTATGTTGATTTATGCAACATTTTTTTACTTTTTAGTCTTTCATCAAGTGATCCTTCAACCTCATCTTGGGATAACTCTATTGAAAAAGCTAAACTTACTTAATGTCCCAAATGAACTTTTTTTTTTTACTATTTTGATTGATGAACATTCAAATGGATTGTGAAAAGGAAGATTGTTAAGCTTCATTTGAGTAAAAAATTGAGAAAATGTATTATGAGTATAAGTTGCAAAAAAAAAAAGTAAAAAAAAAAAAAAGATGATATGATATCATGAATGTGAGACATTTAAATGAAGCTAAAATCAATGAGAAAAAAAGTCATCTCCTGAGAATTATTTTTCAATAGAAGTATCCATACTTGAAATGAAAAATGACCATCTTTCAAATTCTCTTCACAAAAAAAAAAAAAAAATCCTTTCGCTACTCGTTTTGAGCTTGTCAATTTTTCTTTCTGAACCCAAACCAAGAATCATCCTCCAAATTTTAAGGCAAGTTCAAAAAAAGGGGATCCCATTAAGAGGGCATTCGAATCTTGTTGAGAAGCTAGGAAATAATGTCTTATGTTAAGGAGGCAAGTTTGAAATAAGTTGAGTTTCAAAGTTTTTGAACTCATGCAAAAAAAAATGAAAATGAAAATGCATATTTTGAGGAAAGGAAAATGTCCTTTGATAATAAATGATCCTTGGTCCAATTACTCTTAAATACGTATTTTAGGCATGTTTTTTCTTTTTTTCAAAACCTTAAACGCTAGCTGACATTACATTCTTTGAAAAGTATATTTTGATTATGTATGGATACCTAAGTTAGAAGGTTTGTTCCTCAAAAAAATTATCAATTTGGTTTTAGATGAATTTTGAGTACTTAAATACATGGTGGAGTAATCATAAAAGAATGATAAAAAAAAAAAGGAAAAAAAAGCAAAATAAGGCTCTAAGGTGAAAACCCGAAAGGGCAGTCTAGAGCAATAATGAAAATTTGAAAGCAACTCATAATTGATGTAAGAAGCATTTTCAAATGAATCTCAATGCATTGAAGACTTTGATCAACCATATTTTTAACAATTGTTCTAAAATTTAAACCTTTTCTTTTTGTTTTTTCCCAAAACTTGGAGCCTTGCATGACTAGTCTTGGCATTTATTAAAAAACTATATGTCAAGAACTGAAAATGCCAAAATAGATTGTACTTTAGAAGATCATATTCATTTGTGAGCCTAAATAAAGAGACATTGATATTCCTTTTCTTATTCAGTGGTAAGTTCTTTTTGATAACTAAGATCATAATATGCCAAACCATTACATTTTTTTAGAAAACCAAGTTGTGATTCATCATATTCATTCTAAATAATAATCACCAATTTTTAAAAGATTTGGTCACATGTGAAAATTTGATATTAGTGTGGGGCAATGTCCATTGCTATTGGTGAAAAATTTAAGAAATGTTAAAAAAGTTCATTTAAATCTCAATGTTGATTGTGGAAAATAGATAAATACCATAATGAAAGAGATGTTTATGGGGTAAGGTAAATGCTAAAAGTAAGGGACCACTAGTGAGAAAAGATAGGATTTGAGTTTAGAAAATATTGAGAATGTTTGCTTTAGTTTATGAAAGAACCTGCCAGCCAGTCCGGAGGCTATATCATAGAAAGAAAAAAGAAAAGATTTCTAGAATCATATTATCACAATTCAGAACATATGGTATAGATTTCATGCATTGCATCCATTGCATGTATTATATGCATCACATTCATTTCAAGTGTTGTATTCATTGCATATGCTTCAGCGAATAGATGAAGAAGGTTTAAACTTAAAATTTAATGAAAAAGAAAACTTTGATATGGAGATTGAATAAGATTTTATCTTAGGTATTTGTTTAAACTTTTGAGTATAAGTTTTAAAAACCTCCAGGTAATACTTCCTAAAACATTTGGGTACATCCTATAAGCTTTCGAATACTCTTCTCAAAGACTTCCAGGTAAGATTCATAAGTCTTCTGAGCTAAATATATTATAAGTCCTTTGGATATAATCACCAAGTCCTCTAGGCAAGATTTGTAAATCTTTCAAGTTGAATTTGTTATAAATCATTCGGGCATAATCACTAAGTCTTTTGAGCAATATTTATAAGTTTTTTAAGATAAATCTATTATGAGACCTTCGAGCATAATCACTAAGTCCTTCAAGTAAGATTCGTAAGTCTTCTGAGCTGAATCTGTTATAAAACCTCTAAGCATAATCACCAAATCCTTTAAGTAAGATTTGTAAATCTTCAGGGCATGATTTTTTAAAACCTACAAGTACATTTTCTAAAGTTATGGAGCCTTTGTTTAAAGGAGCATTTTTCAATATTAAGAATGATTTGTAAAACCTCTGGGCCTAATCTCCTAATTCTTTAGACATGATCTATAAGACCTCCAAGCATGATCATTAAAACCTTTGGGTAGTATCTTTATTTTTAAAGTTATGTGCCTTTATTTTCGAGAAGCTTAATGTATAATAATAATAATAATAATAATAATAATAATAATAATAATAACAGCAACAACAAAAATAAAAAGTATATAAAAATAAAAAAGAGATAAAAAAAATGAGGGGTGAATAATTTGGACCCAGACATAATACGTCATCTATGTCTTTACACAATTCCTATTACACAGAAAATGCTCAAAGAGCGATAACTATAGATACCCAATTTAGTCAGGGTCTAAATCAAAGGCCCTGAAATCAATTAGGCTCAGATTTAATCCAAGCTTAATTGTCAAAATTATGTTTTTACTTTGTTTATATATATATATATTTATTTATTTATCCTTTTTATTTTATTTTATTACTTATTTTACCTTGCTTATTTGGCTTTTATCTTTAATTGTATTTCTTTATATTTATCTAATTTTTTTAAATTTATCTGGGTATTTCAAAAAAAAGATAATTGAAAAAAAAAATGAATGGCCATAAATTAAAAAAGAGTGGTTGAGTGATAATGTAGTTTTATCATGATTAAATTTGAAGTTAAACTTTTCAAAGATAAATTTTATTTTTTTATGATAATCCCAATTTTTAGAGTTGAAATCAATCTGAAACTCTTCTTATTGTGCCTTATAAATAGACTTTAAATCACAAAACAAAAGGACAAAACAATCAAAGAGCAATTAGAAAGAAAATAGAGGAAAAAGTGAAAGCAAGAGTTTGATAGTAATTGGGCGTGAAATTCTAACATAATTACCTAGATTCCGATGGCTAATCTCAGAATCCAGCAACCCATAACTAAGCCAAGTCAAGCTGCTTCCCAAGCTTTTCCAGTCAGTTTCGTGCCAACAAGCAAAGTCTGCTCCAGCCACCAAGCCGAGCCATGGTGTTTGGTATTATTTTCCTTTTTCTTTTTCTCTATTTTATTTTTTTATGAGTTATGTTTATTTAATTATTATTATTTATTTGTGATATATTTCATTTGATTTTTTTAAATTTTAAGAAAATTGTTAAATAAGTTAATTTTAAATTATAATAAATATAAAATAAAATTTTAATAAGATTTTGAGAGTAAATAATAATTATCCAATGATGAAAGTTTAAAAATTACAAAGGGTTAATTTTTAGAAAATTTTTAGGTGAGAAAATTTTTTCTACATTTAACCTAAATGAAGGAAAAATTTAGATAAAGTTTTAATAATTAATATTTATTTTCAAATTTAAATAAGAAAATCTAAATAAATTTAATAAAATTTTTGAAAATGAATTAACAATTATTTCAATGATGAGATTCTTAAAAATTTCAAATGGTAAATTTTTTAAAAAAATCTCTAAGTAAGAAATTTTTCTAAATTTAACTCAAATAGTGAAATAATTTAGATGAAATTTCAATAAAAGTAATTACATTTCTTTTTAAATTAAAAATTTAAAATATGACTTTAAGAAAATTTTTGGTGTAAAAATATATGATGATTATCCAAAGAAAAAATCTTAAGAAAAAACACAAATGGTTGAATTTTTATAAGATTTCTAGGTAAAAATTTTTTTCTAAATTCAACCCAAATAGTATAAGGATTTAGATAAGACTTCAAAAAAATAATTATCATATTATTTTTCTTTTTTGAAGGAAAAATGATGAATAAATTGAGACTAAATTTTAGGATAGATATTTCTAAATTAGGCCAAAAATGTGAAAAATTTAGAAATGAAACTTGTAAAAATAAAATAAATTCAGATGATGAAATTTTTAGTAATCGTAAATAGATGATTATTTAAGAGATTTCTAGGTGAGAAAGTATTTGTAATTTTAGCCCAAATGGTAGAAACATCAAGCATATTTTCAATAAAACAAAAATTTAACAAAAAAAAATGATTAAGTCAATTTTTGACAACAAAGCTTTTTCAAGAAAACAAATGAGATTTTTGAATACTCTTGAGAGGAGAAAATATTTTTAAAGATTCTAGTAAATCGATGGAGAAGTCTTGAAAATTATTTTTAATATTTAAACATTAAAATAAAGATCACTAGAATCAAGGTGATTATTAGGATAATTTAAAATTAATTGATACCATCTTAGGATGAGTGTTGTAAGAGTGTTATAACTTTTCTCACACATAATCAAACTTTCAAACTTAATTCTGAAATACAAACCAGAATCTATTCTTTTAGATATACTTAGTCAAACATATGACATCTTTAAAATGATAGATTCATTATATGAGCAATCATATTTAAATAAAAAAAATTAGTGACAACTTCTTAAATTGTATTTAATTATAAATTTACGAATTTATATGTTATGACAATAACTTTTATAATTTTTTAATTAATTTATTTAATAGCGCAATAAAAATTTAATTGATCACTAAATATAATTAAAAGTGAACTTTCAAAGGACATGTGCCACCTTGGAATTGATCGAAAACTTTCACTTTTTACGATGTCAAGCATGCTAACTTTAACAATTTTACTCTTTTTGTGCTTCTTATATTTGGAAGGCCTAAATTTCGAAGAGTTGATGGGATGTTAAACATTTTAAAAACAATGGGATGTTAAACATTTTAAAAACAAGAAAGTAATGTCCAATTTGAGATATACATGCTGCAAGATTTGAAAAGAGCCTTCAATCTAATATAAATATAGGTTTTGAAGAAATTTACATTTCTTTACGTTTTCCGGCTTTTTGTTAGTTTTAGCCTTAGTTGTAGTTCTTAGTTTGAGTAGCTTTACCCTCTCAAATTTGCGATTCCTCATCTTTGTTATAATGTCAAAGGTAAAAACCCTTAAATCGTTTGGTCAAGATCAAGTTACATAATTAGTATCTAAAATTTTTCTTGCCAAACAAAGATAATATTTTAATATTATTTACGAAGTTTAAAAATTAATATATATATATACATACATATATATATATATATATAATCGATCATTCACGTCGATTCATAGCGCCAAATATTTTCTCTTACCTAACGGTTGACTAGTAGTTTATAGTAAAGCCTTCGCAGTTGGGTGATAGTTAGCTATTAGCTGTGAGTGTTCACTTCGCCATATAGACGTCAATGGATGGAACTGAAAGCCGCCCCGTACCCATTATTCTATGCAATTGCCAATGAGTTATAAGTTAGATATGTTTATTAACCATAGTATATTCGTATTCTTCCGATGCTTCCTTGTTTTTTTCTTTTTGTTTGATAAGATGTCATCCACTCATTTTTCCTTAAATTTCCGCCCGTGTATTAGATCAGTTGTCATTTTCACCTAAATTTATAATTGTTTTACATAAGAGGTTAAAAAATAAAAATAAAAAATTTGGGCTTAAAAATTTAAATTTTAAATTTATTAAATATATTACATAAATTAATTTATTTAGACTTTAATTCATAAATTTGCTTATTTTCATTCTAGAAATAGTCCAACAATTCTCAACCAACTCTATTATTTCAAACTTACCCATTTAAAGCTTGGGAGAAAGGAGATTATTCTTCTCATCTTTGTTCCTAGTAGCCTGCAGCAGGAGAATTCTTGTTCACAATTCCTTACAAATTGAAGCAAAATTTATAAAAGAAGATGCAATCCAAAACAGCCTGCAACATAGCTTGCTTGTTAACCATTATAATATGGTGGGGGTTCCTGGAAAAGAGTGTTTTTGCTTCAGAATCTGGCCCACAGCTCAATCTGCTGAATTCAGGATGCAGCCAATACAACGTTACCAACTTCCAAGACTTCAGCAGCAATCTGAACGCATCCTGGGTTCAACTGAGAGAGCAGCTCAACAGCAACAAATATTTTGCAACAGCTCAACAAGCAAGGGGCTCGGACCCAGCCTATGCCATGGTGCAGTGCAGGAACTACCTTTCCTCCGCTGACTGCTTGGCTTGCTTCGAAGCTGCTCTAATCCGAATCCGGAATTGCTCTGCTGCCAATGGTGCCCGTGTCATCTACGATGGTTGTTTCCTTAGGTATGCCCATTTGCCAATGTGCTATTGTTATTCGAAACATTCACTGCTGAATTTCAGGATGGCACTCGAGGAAGAAATTTTTCCAATGACAGATTATAATTAATTTTAATGAGATTGATAGAGTATAGACCCCAAAGTTGTCCTGGTTCTTGAGATAAAAACTAGGAGTAAGCCAGAATTTTTTATGAGAAAAATATCAACAAGCATTTTGGGGGAAAAAAACTATTGGATCAACAAAATCAAATTTCAAGTGTAATAGAATTCAACAAAGTGAAAAATACAGGGCTACATTTGCAATTTGATTTTGCAAGGGCAATAGAATCTTGAATTGATTTTGCAGTTCTTTCTATTTTTAGTAAAAGCTATCCTACCAGTCATATAAATAGCCTCACCTGTTATTCCTTGGTAGCTGTGAGAGATCCTTCTGCAGTGACCCGTTACCGGTTACCTTGCCTTCAATGTGCTCCCCACCAGTTTAACCGGTTGCTAAACTAAAAGTGTTATTAACATTGAGCCGTCTCAATAGTTAATAGAGTTTGTTTTTATAGCATAATTTTTTAATTTTATAAGCAGGTTAAGAAATTGTTATATTTTTTATCATATTATATATTATATGTGTTATTCATAATAGAATTTAGAAACTCCAAAATAAATAAATGTAATAATATTTCATAATTAATGTTCAAAAAAATTAAAAAATTTTCATCATAAAATATAAGGAAAAAATAAAAATATTAAATATTAAAAAAGAAAAGAGTACATAATTTTTATGGAGACGTATAAATTAAAACATGTTGACTATTATGTTGATTTTAAGGTATGAGAGCAACAACTTCTACGACCAAAGCACACAGGAAGGCCACTCCATGATATGTGGGAATGAGTCCGCATCGGAGTCTAGTGCTTTTGAAGCAGCGGTGCAGGGGCTGCTAGCAGATCTTCAAGTTGCCATACCAAGGATTGACGGTTACTTCGCCGCAATTAAGAAGGAAGTGGATGCCAATGGCGGTGGCGGTAGCGGTGAAGGTACAACCGTATATGGCGTGGCACAATGTATTGAAACCATTACCGAAAGTGGCTGCCGAGATTGCATGCAAGTGGTGACTACTGACATTCAACGATGCCCTCCAAATAAGGATGGTAGGGCCGTTGATGTTGGGTGTTTCTTGAGGTACTCAGAGTCTCCTTTCTTTGCCGATAACCAAACCACTGACATTACGCCCTTCCTGCGAACTGGTTAGCCCTTGACTTTATCTTTATCCTATTTTGTGGTTGAAAATTGAAATACACTCTCATTACTTCCTTTTTAATTTTGAGGATAAAATAATTACAAAAGGAAATAACATTTTAAATAGTTTTCTTTTTACATTGCATAATTTTGTAGGATTGATTTTACATTTTAAATATTTTTTCATTTTTATCAATGAAATTCAATCTTACAGACAGGTAACAAAATTTTGGAAAAAAAAAGATAAATTTACCATTTTAATTATATGAGTGATTTAAATTTACCATTAATTTTTTAATTAGTATAATTTTATCAGTACATTTTTAATTTTAAAGTAAATTTGATTGACATGACGATTGAGAAACGTTTTGCAAAATATTTCTTTAGAAACTATTTTATTATTAAAAAATCTTTGAAAACAACGTTACAAGGAAAAAGATCAAGACCAACCAAAAAATTATGATGTGATATTTCATTTAGTAAAGTATATATTACGAAAGAAGAAAAGAAAAGAAATAAAATAATAAAAATAAATTATGTGCCATTATATTTAAGTAAAAATTATCATGATAAAAGAAGAAAGTGAATAAAATAAAAATTGAATTTTAGTTTCATTATTGTTTTTCTTTTCATGACATTTTCCAAATTGTTTTTTAACTATAAAACAATATTTCTGATAGAATATCTTACTAATTATTCTATTCTTGCTCCTAAATTAGAAGTATGATGGTAAATTTGTTTTAGAATTAAAAGCATGATGGTAAAATTGCATTTGTATCAAAGGAAAGATTAAAGATAAATTTAGATCACTTACATAAGTATAATAGTAAATTTGTATTTTATCTCTAAAATTTTTAAACTTTATAATCGAATTTACAGTTTACTTAATTTGAGACTAATCAATGAATCATTTTTTTCATCATCCACGAATCATATTTAGTAGGAACAAATTAATATATTTCATACTAAATAAAAATATGTAAATATAAATTAAGGTTAAATATTCATTTAACCTTCAAATTATATCAATTTTGTCAAATTGATATCTAAAAAAAAATAAAATTTATAAGTAAATACTTAAAATTTATTTCAACTGCACACTTTACCCACTTTTTAGCATCACCGTTAGTCAACTAATTAATCTAGCAAAAACAAATATCACGTCATTTGTATTTTTTAATTTAAAATTTAAAAATAAAAAAAAAAGTTTTGAATTGTGTTTTTAAAAATAAATAATTTTTAAAACATAAAACAAAAAAAAAATGTAGGAAATAAAAATATTTAGAAAGAGAGGAAAGAATGAAAGAGAAGGGAAGGGCTACTGCCAGCACAATTCATCAACTAAGTAATCGTTTGGATCCTATTGCACTTTTTGTGCTGTGCAATTAAGCTCATCGTATCTTCAGTTGAATCAAAATGCTAATTTTAGGAAGATCTAAGTCAACATAAATTTTTCATTAATTTTTTTTTTAATCATAACTACAATAATTTTTTTTTTCAATCGTAACTATAGTAAATTTTATTACTGTTTTCAATCTCATCATAATCAATTTACCATCCATCCAAATAGAACCTAAGACAGGTTGGCATCAAGTTGTCTCAAACTAAGCAAATCAAAGCTGATCTATCTTAGACTGGCCAATCGATGGTCTATCAACTCTTCCACCTCCTTTTCTCGACCCTTTTGGTTTTTTTTCGCTTTCCCTTCTTTTTTTCTCACTCCTTGAGTCCTTTCTTTTTTCTAACTTTCAAAAATTTTTAATTTTTTTATATTAAATTTTTAAAAATAAATCTCCATTTTTTTAATATTTATAAATAAATTTTCATCTTTTATTTTTTGAATTTTTTTATATTCTATTTTTAAAATTTTTTAATGTCAATGTCTTGATGGATCCACTAGTAATATGTTTGCTGACTAGGCAGTTGCCTGACGACTGGTGATTTATCATAGATCAAGTTTGTCAAACCACAATAGAGGTAGTCTCTATGGTAATTTGTCGAAATACAAGTTCATGCATGTAATTGTAAATTTTTAATTATTAGGTGCCAAACTAATAAAAGATATATAGTTTGCGAGGTAAATGAGTATTTAAGTTTATAATTTAACTTAAATGAAACAAAAATTTGTGTTGTTTCTTTGTAAAGATAATGCGTCACTTTGTTTTTGGATGATTTGGTGATAATGGTATTAAATGTTTACTTTTAATGGGCATCATATATAAGAAATTTTATTTTATTTTTGTATACAAGTATTCAATTAATGACATCTTTCAGGTAGTTCAAGCAAGAGAAATGCCATCATAGGAGGAGTGGTAGGAGGTGTTGCACTTCTTTTGCTCATATTATAGCATTGCTTGTTTGGTTTAAACTATCAGCAAGGAAAAAAGGGACACTTATTAGAGGTAAAACAATTAATGCACGACTTCTCCTACAATTATTTTCATTTCTTTTTTTTTCATTAAATAATAAATATCTATATAAACATAGCAAAATGATTATATAATTAAGGTTTTCAATGTTTTGCTATAATGAAGGGCAAAATGAATATATAATTATTATTTCTATTTCCATTACAATGCTATAGTGATCACGGGTGTGGTATATAATTATGTGGTCAAGAGGATCTTGTTTGATAACAAGAGTTTGACCTACGTTATGTACTACGTCATCATGAAGAAAATGGGCATTAAAAAAGATTAGTTGCAACCAATCACCACAACCCTGGTGGGATTTGAGAACGAGTAGGTACTAGTGAAAGGGACTATTAAACTACCGATCTTTTTAGGAATGAAATCAGGGATGGTAACCTCAATCATAGAATTCATGTTAGTAGATGTCTCATCTGCCTATAATATGATATTGGGCCAACCTAGCTAATCTATTATGTCACTCATAGGCTCAGCTTCCCATTTAAAGGTAAAATTTCCAACACTTCAAGAGGTTAGAGAGGTGAAGAGAAACCAGTCTATGGCACGACAATGTTATGTCATGATAATGAAAGAGAGGATTGGGAGCAGATTGGCAGCTCAACTGAGACTAAAAATGCTAAAAAAAAAAGACAGGTAACAAGAATTGAGGAAAAGCAAGAAAATAGGAATAGGAACCTATGATATACAACTGACCTGACAGAGGCGTACTATTAAACCATTCTAAGCTTTTAAGCTCTAATAGCTTCAATAAAAGATACATTTTTTGTTTCATCTTTTGAACTTTTGAAATGATTTTAAAGGTGACCAAGCTCTTAAGCCGGTGAAAACATTTATATATCATTTGTATTAAGCTAAATACCTGTTCGACAAAAATTGAAATGAGAAATACATTATGTTCAACATTTGTTTTGATCACTTATAAATAAGATACTAATTGTCATGCCAAAATCTATTTTTGTAGAAAATATCCTAACCTAACTAAATAGAAAGTAATAATTGACTATAAACCTAACCTAAATGAAAATTGACTTGAGCTAAGAGAGAACCTTGTACTATACCATTTTAGAAAAATATTCTAGAAAAACATATATGAATCGAAACTAAACTTTAACATAAAGAATAATTAATTTAGCTCTTAAGAAATAATGTCAACTTATTTACATGAACAACGTCCAACATGCCTCGGATTGATACTGAGGTGATGGTCCATAAGCTACATACTAGCTCGAACATGAAACTAGTTCAGCAAAAGAAGAAGACATTTACCCAGAAGGATAAAAAGTTATCGAGGAAGAAGTCGATAAATTATTTCAAGTGAGCTTCATTAGGGAAGTTTACTACCCTAAATGGATAGCCAACGTGGTTATGGTAAAAAAGCATAGTAAAAAATGAAATATGTGTATTGACTTTATTGACCTTAATAAAGCATGCCCAAAAGACAATTTTATTCTCCTTAGCATAAATTGGCTAGTGGATAATAGTGCTGAGCATGGAGTCATTAGCTTTATGGATGTCTACTTTAGCTATAACCAAATGAAAATGTTAAAGGAAGATGATGAGAAAATAGCTTTCATCACTAAGAAGGACCTTTATTGTTATAACATGATGTCATTTGGCTTGAAAAATGCAAAGGCGACCTATTAAAGGTTGGTCAACAAGATCTTTAAAAATCAGATCAGTCATAACATAAAAATGTATATGGACGACATGATAGTAAAAAATAAGAGCTTCGTCAAGCACTTGAAAGACCTTTAACAATTTGATAAAAAATAATATGAGGCTCAACCTGGCAAGTATGCATTTGGAATCATGTTGGATAAATTTCTTGGCTATGTGATTAATAAGAGAAGGATAAAGACGAACATAGAAAAGGTTCAAGTAATCTTGGATATGAAAGCACCAATTTTAGTAAAAGATGTATAGAGGCTAATTGAAAAAATAACTACCCTTAGCAGGTTTATGTCCAAATCGACAGAACGATATCTATCATTTTTTAAAATTTTTAAAAATATCTCTGATTTTAGGTGGACCCTTCAATGTCAAAAAGTAATTGACCAACTTAAAGAGTTTTTATCTTTTTCATCTATCCTCTCTAAGTTGAGGTTCAGTGAGACCTTGTATTTATATTTGGTAGCCATAAAGCAAGCCATCAACTTGACCTTGATTCTTGAAGAGGGAGAGAAGTAAAGACCAGTTTGCTTTGGTAATAAGGTATTGATAAGGTCAAAGATAAATTATAGCAAAATAAAAAAATTAGCCTATGCGATCGTCATATCGATAAAAAAACTCAGGCTATATTTTCAAACTATACGGTACATGTACTGATCGATGATCCACTGAGGTAGGTTTTACAAAAGCCAAAATTATTAGAAAAATTAATTAAGTGGGCAATAGAGCTTAGTGAATTTAACTAGCACATACTTTTTAAGTTGACCTTAAAGTTTCAAGTGTTGGCAGACTTCATTGTAGAGCTCATATTAGCCTATTTTGATAAATAACTTGAAGAGAACAAGAAAGTTATAGAAAAAGAAAGATGAAAACTTTTTGTTGATGGATCAGCCACTAACAATGACAATAATGGTGCCAACCACATTCTAACAACCCAAAAATACTATAATATTAGTACGCCTTAAAGTTTGGATTAAAGACATCCAATAATAAGGTGAAATATGAAGCACTGATAACTGGTTTAAAATTAGAAGCCAAGCTAAATGTTCAACATATCATTGTATATAGCAATTTTCAACTAGTGGCCAGTCAGATAAATGGTAAATTTAGAGCTTGAGAAGAAAGAATCCGAATATATTTGGACAAGACACCTACCATCGTAACCAACTTTCAAAAAGTCAAAGTAAAGAAAATATTGAAGTCTGATAACTCAATGGTAGATGCCTTGTTTAAATTAGCTTCAGGAATAATGATTGAGAGTTTAGACCAAGTCCTAGTAGATGAATTGGCATAAAATAGTACCAAAGAGAAGCTCGTAGGATAAATCAAGGATAAAGAAACTTAGATGATCCCGATTAGGGTATACCTGACTATGGGAAAGTTACCCAATGATAGAGTCTGAGCTAAAGTATTAATAAAGAAGGCTTCTCGATACATGATGATCAATGAACAATTATACAAAAGATCTTTTAGCATGTCTTATCTAAGATGTGTCGATGATGAAAAAACAAATTATGTCCTAAGAGAAACCTATGAAAGAACATGTCAGAATCACCTCGGACTTCGACCACTTGCTAACAAAGTTTTTAGGTAGGATTATTATTAGCTTACTATTAAAAGGGATACAACCAATCTAGTTAAAAGATGTGACAAATGTCAAAGGTTTACCTATATACAACATTTTTTATTGATCGAGCTCATTCTTATTATCAACGATTAACCCTTTATGCAATGAGGAATAGACATCTTTAGACCATTCACCATAGCCACAGACTAGAGGAGATTTATTCTAGTAACGATAGACTACTTCACGAAATGGCTAAAAACTGAAGCCCTAACCATAACAATATAGACTCAAGTCGAGAAATTTGTGTGAAAGAACATAATTTACAAGTTCGACCTATCTTAATCCATAATAATGGATAACGGTAAACAATTCAAAATTTTGAAGTTTAATAATGGTGTTCAAATCTTCACATCGACCTAAGATTTATGTCAGTCATTCACCTTTAGTCCAACGGACAAGCCGAGGCCAAAAATAAGATAATATTGAAAGCCCTAAAAAAAAAATTAAATGAGATGAAGAGAAAGTGGGTTGACGAACTCCCTAGGGTACTTTAGGCCCTGAAGATGACCACCAAAGTACCCATAAACTCCATTCCACCTAGCATTTAAAACAGAAGCTGTGGTACACATCGAGATCGATCTTTCAAGCTTGAAAGTTGAGTTAAGGTTAGAGAAAAAAATGAAGAGTCCTTAAAGGCCGACCTAAATATAATTAAGAATAAAGAGACGTGGCTCTAACACAAATAATAACTTATAGACAGAAGGTATCTAGCTATTATAATAAAATGGTCTGACATAAAAACATTAAGAAGGGTGACCTAATAATTAAGAAGGTTGAAGCCTCAGGAATTGATGATCGAGATAGCAAGTTAGCTTCGACCTGGAAAGGACTATATAAAGTTAAGGTGGTCATCCATGACGCGACTTATAGATTACAAGATATGAAAGGTAAATTCCTATCAAGGACATGAAATGTGAATAATTTAAAAGTATATTATCAATAGCTCAGATTAAAATAAGCTTATACTTGTAATCCAAAAAGCAAGTAAAAATTATGATGATCTCATTCATTGATCAGCCTAAGAATAATGTTTCTGACCTGATGTATTCAACCTCAAAGTTAGGCCATTTCAGTCTTTAAATTGTGCAACCTAATGAATTCTGACCTAATTCTAAGCTTACTTAACAGGGCTGAAATTCATAATATTTAATTATTCTAATTAAATCAATTATCTTAGAGAATTTAAGCTTAAGAGTCACTGTTTGAGCGAATTTTAAGTTGTGAGGTCATCTTGTATGTGGCTATTCGAGCTTATACTTGGCAAATTCAAACTTAATAAAACTAAACTAAAACTCTGGAACAAAATGTTATAAGTTTTCTATTAGTAATCTTAAGTCAGTAAAAAAATAATTGTTATTGACAAAAATTTATTATAGTGATTTTTTTTAAGGTCACAATAAAAACCCGACCTTATACTTTAACAAAAAATTCATAAAAAGTCTACAAAAGTTAATAAAAAAGAAAAAGAGCTAAGCATTAGCAATAGTAATAGTGGCACTAACATCTTTAGTAATAGCAGCAGTAATATTGGCTTATTCCTCTTCAACTGCACCCTTATCAACCTTAGCCTCTAAGGCAACCTTGAGATTAGCATCCGATGCATCATCATCTCCCTCACCCTCTTCCTCGTGAAAAAGTTTTGAAAGAGGGTTTGATCTTATATTGTTTAGGTCAATAGCAAAAAAATCAAAGTTAAGATCAGTAAATTTGAATTGCACCTAATCTTTTGCCAATTCGAAAACACTAATCCTGTTTTTCCTAAACAACTCCACTTAGAGCTTGAGGAATTTATTGAAGGTTTTGAACTCTTCATTGGCTTTTTTTTTAGCTCTTTTTTTTTTTTCTTAACCTCTAACTTAGACCTCAACCTGTCTATCTCAGCTTGAGCATTACCAAGTTTCAACTCGGCCTATTCCCTTATTAACTCTACTGAAGCCTTCTTGATATGAATGCTCTCTAGCTTGCCATTAGCTCATCAATATTTTTTCTTTACTTGACCTCTTTTTTGTAAGATACGTTGAGGCTGAACCTCACATTGTCTAAGGCGTCTAAGTTTTTTTGGTGCTATTCACTCAGGATGGTCATATTTTTTTTGACCTTGAGCGGATAGGCTATAGCTAGATATACGTGATAAGAGCTTAAGTAGTGTTGTCTACAAGTGCAGGGGAGAGTATTTGAAAGATTGCATGAAATGAACTCAAACTTTGTAAAATAAAAAATAAAAAATGATGGACTGAGCTGAAGTTAAACAACACTTATTGCTAAGACGAACCATGACTTTACAAAACCTTCTGGCCATATCAGAGTTCTCGAAGAGGTCATCAGTTGAAATGTACTTCAACCTCATACAAACCTTTTTTGAGTTGAGCCTTAGTACCTCAGTCTTTGGATTTTTCAAGGTAAAGGAGGAGGCCTTGGTCATTGACTTTTTGTAATGAAAGCTGTGGAGGAAACTCTCGTTGAGCTATGGCCTTGTGTGTTTTGCTGGCGAGGGAGTGCTCAGCTGAGCTCAATTGCTTACCCATTATGGTGATTGATAATATTATTTCCCTTGTAAAAGGGGGTTTTGAGCTGGATCTTTTTGCTCTAGGCTTTCTTGGGCTTGGGCTTATGTTGAAAAACGGAAAAATTAAAGTCTTTTTCAAAAAAAGACATTTTTACAAAATCAAGATAAGATTTATTAGATAAAAAGTCAAATGAAAGAAAGATCTTACGAGGCTACCTCACACTTACCCTAACACTTTGTCTCATTTATTACTTCGGGAGATATCATCAGCTCATGGGCATCTATGACGAGCTACCTCCTATAGGTGTTTGCCATTATTTTGTCTTGATCTGATAGATCTAAGACAGAGAGAACAATAGGCACATTTACAAATTGGTCGGGCTCATTTATTATTTCTCAGGCCTCGACCTTGACCTTGGCCTCAATTTCGATCTCATCATATTTATTTTGTTTTTATTTTTAAAGGCAGAGGAAGACTAACTTTTAATTTTTATGGAGCTCGAGCAATTAGTGAACAATTTCTTATTGGGTCGAGCTGTAACATAATACCACCTCCTTTCATTATGATGTTTTTTAATAGAAAATAATTTTTTTAGTAAAAAAATATCAGAAAAAATATCTAAATGTTGGCAAAGAATGATAAAACCTACTATGTATCATATAGAGTTAGAGGTGAGTTGAGTGATAGTTAAATTATAATAATTAAAAATTAAAATAAATAAAGAATGAAGTGAAAACTTTAGGCTGGCCATGAACGAATCCCAATATATGTAGAGCCAATATGGCTCTAGTTTATAAGTGAACTGATATGAAGAGTTTGATAGTAATATGCTATACCCCTATGCTGAACACATATTAAGATAGTTTTCAAGATTGGCCTTACTTTTCAGTTCCCTCATCAAAATTTTGAAGGTTATACCAAGGTCTTAGAGAATATGTACAGAAACCTCGACCAACTTGTCCTACCTCGAGGAACTCCCCTTATTGTCACCATCTTCCTTATTAGGGGCACTCTCCTCTTCCTGCTCCTCCTTAAAACCCTTCTCATTTTAGAGTCTTCATCATTAAAAAACTTAGTCTTATGAGCAAAAGTAAAGTTCCAAGATGGAGTAGTGGCTGAGAGCACCACAATCTTGAAGGAAGAAAAAAGAATATAAGACTCTTGAGAGGAAGAGATGATGTCAACAAGAGTTGATTAAAGAGGAATAGAAGAAATAGCAAGGGCATATATAGGTGAAAAAGCAAAAGAATAAAAAAATGATGAGACTAGACCCCAGAAGGGGGAGTAACCAAATAAGAAGAAAAGTAAACCATAAAAGATGGACCAACTTGAGAGATAAGAAAATGAGGTGGATTTTTCGAATCAAAATCTATTTGAGCACATACTCTTCTGTCATTGCCCTTCCTTGAACATGGGGTTGAGATAGTAAGTGCTCTTGTGATAGTCTCAACCTCCGATAATGGGTGGGACTAGGTCATTATTGTCTTACAAAAGCTGACCCCTTTAGGCTTGACCTTAAAACTTCTGGCCTCCCCAAAATAAAAACTAGAAGACATATTGAAGAAAGAATGTACAAAAAAAAAATAAAGAAAGCAAAGAAAAAAAAAAGAACAATAAGGTCGAAAAGAGAAAAAGCTTTTGAAGTCAAAAAATTTAAATTAGATGGAAACCAAAAAAATAGAAAAGGTGGAAAGTGAAGGCTCTAAGAGCCTTTTATATAGTCGCGCCTTAAATTAGATAAGTGGCCCAGATTGTGACACATGTTAGAGCATTGTTCGAAGACATTTTTTCACCTTCCCCGTTTTGAATTTTACCACTCAAACTACTTTTCTCCTCATTTAATATGACCTCAACCGCCAAACCCAGTCAGATCAATTAAACCAAACAATTCTTTGGGTTGAGCCAACCTAGTGAACCAATGGCTGATTCATCATTAAAATTTAAAACAATGACTCAAATACAAACTTTTAAAAAAATGTCTAAGTCCCACATCAACTAAACTAGCTCCTATCCTAATCTTAGATCATCCCGGATAAATAACACGTCGATAACCTTCAATTTAGCCATACACTTAACTTAAAGCACACACGCAAGATCGAACTCGTGCAAGGTTGGCTCACACCACTTCCCTCAAGCCTTAGAAAAAGACCAATTGTCTCTTGATGTATACCTCTGCGCCGACCTGGGCCATAGGAGATCAAATCTCTTGTGGCCCCCTTTAAGTTAGTCGATCTATACGAAATGAACTAACAGCATGCCCAACAGTCTAACATTCAGACTACATGGTGAGGGGACAAAATGTTGGGATATTTAGTGGTCTAAAGGGCATAATAGCTTTTTTTTTTTATTAGAGGTCCTTATCAGATAATCAAGGGTATTGTGGACATTTGTGCTGACCTGACATGTCAAGTCAGTCTATCACACTCAATGTCACATTAACTCGACCACACATTATTGTCCGTCATTGACTCACTACCTCTTATCTATAAATATAAGCATCTAAACAATATTTTCCTTTCTCTTTTTTTTACCTTCTTTATTTTGATTTTTAACTTGCGCATCAGAGTGCAAATATAGAGAACACTTCCTGCTTTTACGTCTGATTGTATTATTTCCATTTTCTATTATTTCAAGAATATCTTTACATTGGAGCTCGGCACAAACAAATTGATTAGGAATGTCAATGGGTAAGTTCTAAAAGGGTAAAGCATTCTTTATTTTTATTCTAATTTTTTATATCATATATATTATAGTACCTATATCCAACGAATATTTTAAATTTATCCACATCTCTATCCCCGTAATGATTTAAGATCTATTTGGATATGTAATGGGATTTGTTTCAATGAGATTAAAAATAACATGATGAACAGATTAGTTATTATAGTGGTAAGATTAAGTACTGTAACAGTAATATTAAAATCAATTATAGGATATGTGTTTAGATGCAAATCCAACAAAGATAGTAAGATAAAGTATAGTGGGTAAAGAAATGACTATTAAAAAAAAGAAATTAGACTAAAGTTTGTATATAATAAAAATTTAAATTATTTAATATTTTTAAAGTTAATAAATAATTAAAAATTACTAAAATTATTTATTCACTCCTAATTATTTATTAATTAGTTTATCTTATAATTATACAAAATCTTTATTTATTAAATTAAAAAATTTATTTAAAAATTGCTAAATAAAAAAATAAAAAATGCTAAGTATTATAAGCATTTTTGTCCCTACACTATTGCTATGAGGGCAAAAATGAAAAAAAAAAAAAAAGAAAAAAAAACAATGTGGAACCTTTGGTGCAATAGAAAGAAAGGGTGTGGTGAAAGATTTAAACTTTTCACTACATCTTCGAGCTCCAATCAAAAATTGAGGCAACAACACGGTGAAAACAGTTTTTTTGCATCACAATGAGGTGATCTAAATAGATTACCAATGTGATTGGAGGTGCCAACCGCATAACACCACATCCAATTGTGGATCTAAATGGATTTTTTAGTGAAACAAAAATTTTTTGTATTTGTTACTCTTTAAAAAAGACAATTTATCTTTTCATTTTTTATTTTTATCTTGTATATTTATGTATTTTTTATGTATACTTTTTATATAAAAATATGTTAAGTTTAATTAATCTTGCATAGTTTTTTTTTTTCTTTTATTATTTCTTTGACTTCTAACTTTTGATGTTTGATTTTTTACTTTTGATTTTTGATTTTTGATTTTTAATTTTTTTTCTTTAAGTTTCAACTTTCTAATTAACACTATTGCAAGAAAGTGAAACTTTTATGTTTTTCTCTAATCATCACTCTCCTTTTCTTTTTTTTTTAATTTTATCACTTTTTATAAGTCATTTAAATTATGAAATAAAAATATTACCTTTAACCCTAAAAAGTGTGGTATCATAGGATATCTAATAATTTGATTTGATGATATTTAAATTCTTATCCAATAAAAAATAAATTTTTATTGTGTTATATTGAATTAAATTATTTAATAAATATGTAAAAAAAATTTCTTCCACTAATTTCACCATAATATCGCAATAACGCATGAGCGTCCTCTGCCTATATATTTTCTAATTGCTTTCATGTGTAACAGGTGACATATTAGGCGCAACGGAGTTGCAAGGCCCAATAAACTACAAATACAAAGATTTGAGTACTGCTAAAAAAAACTTCAGCGAAGAAAATAAATTAGGAGAAGGTGGTTTTGGTGATGTGTACAAGGTATATATAAGAAAACAAGCAAACAATTTTATGAAATATTTCTATCTTAGAATTTTTTAACTTTACAAACAAAATAAAAATATTGTCACATGTCTTATAAAATTATTTTTTTAAAAATTAATAAATTAATATAACAATTAAATAAACATATGACTAATCTTAGATTTCCTTCTATGTAAAGAAAGATATTTCTTGTTCTTGCAATTATGGAGTTAAATTTATTTTTTTTTACTTAAGGTTGTCAATGATTAATCTTTAATTATTAGAATTAAAAGCTTAGTATTTTAATATCAGATATAGTTAATATGGCATCATAAATTTGTTGAATTTGGTGGCTTATTAATGATTTTCTTGTATTAATGTGACCAGGGCGTTTTAAAGAATGGGAAAATAGTTGCAATCAAGAAACTAGCCATAATGCAATCCCGAAGAGCGAAGTTAGATTTTGAAAGTGAGGTTAAGCTGATTAGCAATGTTCATCACAGAAATCTCGTTCGTCTTCTTGGATGCTGTAGCAAAGGACCCGAACTTCTTCTTGTCTACGAGTACATGGCAAATAGTAGCCTTGATAAATTCTTATTTGGTAACCCTTTTTTATCCCTCTCATGTCATCTTTTAGATAATAATAAATAGATATTATAATTTATATATTTATATTTGTTTATTTCGTACTAAATATGTATAAAATATAAAAATCATTGTATCATAATTTATATTTACACGTTAAACATGATATTTTTTTTTTGTTTTTACCCAACTTCATATATGATTTTTACTTAATTTTTAAATCTTATCGTTTTTATTTTTTATTTATCATGTTAATAGATCATATTTAAAATTAACAAATTTAATCAAAACATTTGACTCGAAAAAATTATTACATAAATCTTAATCATCGTATATCAGTTCTAGCTTGTAAGCCAACAAATAAATAGTCATGTCAACATTCATGGATCCAATATAACTAAAATCTATATTTGTACAGTTTGTTAGTTTATAATTGCTAGGAGTGAAATTTTCCTATGTATATTTTATTTTTTCTGCATTGGTTATTAGTTCAATTGCTTTTGGTGTTTCAATTTGTGATGGATCGTATCTTTTCACTGGATGGAAACAGGCGAAAGAAAAGGGTCTCTAAATTGGAAACAGAGATATGATATAATTCTAGGCACTGCCAGAGGCCTTACATATCTGCACGAAGAATTCCATGTATGCATCATTCATCGTGATATAAAGTCTAGTAATATCCTTCTTGACGACGATTTCCAACCTAAAATAGCCGATTTTGGTTTAGCAAGACTTTTACCTGAAGATAAAAGTCATTTGAGCACCAAATTTGCTGGAACACTGTAAGTTTTTTTTTTTTTTTAATTGCAGCTTCAATCTCAGCCAAAACCTTAATTCTGCTATGGCCAGTCGTTATGAGCAAAAAAGGAGTGTAGAAAATTAAAAATGTTAGAAAAAAATTTATGTATTTATTTGCTTGAGAAAATATTATACAAAAATGTTCTATTTATATAGATGGCTTTTGCTAATTAAAAAAGAATCATACGATTGTATCATATTATATTAAAAAAAAACACACAACTGAAATTATTTTTGTTATTTATGATTTCACTCTCAACTTAGATTTTTTTTTCGTTCCATTTTGTAATTACAAGCATGATTTTCCTTCTCAATTTCAATATTTTCTATCATAATAGTATATATTATTATTGTTGTTTGCTCATCTTGGCTAACGAGATAGACAATTAAGTAACCGCTTATAATTAATTAGGGGATACACATCACCGGAGTATGCTATCCAAGGACAATTATCAGAAAAAACTGATGTCTATAGCTATGGAATTGTTGTACTTGAAATCATAAGTGGTCAAAAGAGTTACGAGACAAGGGCCGACGATACTGAGTTTCTCCTTAAGAAGGTAGACTCAGGCAACCTTTATTCTTTTAATTTTGCATAATTCTCTTCCTTTTTTTTTCTGTTGAAATATCCTAAATCATGGATTTCTTTTTATAATAAGGTAATATAATCTTTTAATTTTATAGACGAATTCATATTCCTTTATCACATGATATTTATTTAATAACTATATATACAAAAGCGAAAATGGGGGAATATGCAGGTTCATGGTCCCTTCAAAATTTTTGATAATATTTATATTCTTTAATGTAAAACTCGGCCCCTTCTCAATTTAGTTACTATTTCGGCTACCATCGCGATTTTGCTGGCTTTACTTATGTATATATATAATTATATATCAATTTATTAATTTCTTTAATTATTTTCTATACTAAGGTGATAGAATATCAATCTGTTACAAACTGACTTTAGGGGTTAAAATCTTAGAATTTTTCATAAGTGGGTTACTGCTAAGTAGTGATTTTGATTTAATAAAATCAGCTGATGGATTTAATTCTAATACGAAATAAGTATGAGAGTCTAATTAATTTAATATGATCCCCTAAGTGTGGGCTTTACGTATCTTACTGGGTCGGTGTGGTATGGCAATTGATAGGCCTTGGGCTCGATAAGACTTTGATGGGGAGGTTACTATGGTTAATTAATAAGGTTAAGATCCCTCTTTACTTCTTAGATTTGGTAACTATCAATTGAAAAACCACTAACGAGAGAAGAGTAAAGAAGAAAACCATAGTCACTTCAAGGATTATTTTGTTTCTGCAATTTCATAATGACTACCCAAATAAGTACGCCTTATCTCGTCAATTTAGGAATGGTGTTTTAATTTTCACACAGTGATTTTGAATTAATGCTTATATTTGGTATCAGAGCATGATTGTGTGAAATTAACTAATTTCATATTAATTTAATTGATTTCTTGGTGAACAGCTTGTTTGAAGCGAATAAGTTGTTGTCATAATTTTTTTAATTCCAATCATTATTTTCAAAAATTGGTTAAGGGCTTTTGTTCCTTTCTAAAAAAAAATTAAAACCACTTAAGGATTGTTTTTTAATTCTTTGAATGGAAAGAGAAATCAGGGTTCAAATTTTTCAATTACAATTTTGATTAAAAATATTGTTTTAATTATAATATTAATATTTTATGTGTTTAATCTGGAATTGATCTTTAGGTAATGTTTATAATATGTTATAAACTTGAATCAAAATGTTTAATTTCATAAAATATTGATGTAGATAACCAAATTTTAAAAAAAAATGGATTGTATATGGGTATGTAGAATCCAAAATTTTCTCAAAGTTATCCTGATTATGTTGTTTTTTTATGCAATTTTTGCATGGGTTTGATAGAAAATCACCTTAATTGAATTTTGGACACTACAATTTGTTGAAAACACCATGAAAACACATTGAAAATGACTAAAAACTGTCAATAGATTTGAACAGGTTAGAAAACCTATCCAATCAGGTCAGGTTAACTCGACTGGAGGAAGAAGAATACCAATCTTGCTATCTAGGCGTGGTCATTTTTGCTTCGATTTTTTTTTAATGCTTAGAATTTTATTTCTAATTTTTCTATGATTTTTTTAGAATTTTTAAATTGCATGAAATATTTATTGTTTAATATTCATGCTTTGTTCAGTAATTACTACACATTATGCATGTGATTTTATTTATTTTATTTTATGATAAAATATTTAGGTATGCTGGGAGTCTAATGGTAATAGGTACTCTCCCTAGTTAGGCCTTAATATTTATGTACTCTTGGGTTGAACTTTATGTGCATAATCAATTAGTAATTAAAAATAGTTTTAAATTAAGTTTAAGACCCAAATTTAAATACAATATACATTGTTTCTAGGACCTAATGAGATACATTTACATTTAGTATCTCAGCTAGAATGGTATATTGCATACATTAAAGTTGAATATGCAAACTAAAAATTTTGGGCAATTAATAAAATTTCCTGGCTTGAAAAATTTTTCATTAATTGATATAAGTGCTCGGTTGTCAAAGTGGCTTACTTATTGAAATTAATAAAATATTTTATCATTCTAAGGTTATGAGATGATTATTAAATCATCTTATGTATTTACCTATCCAAAGGGGGTTAATGTGTAAGGTAATTTGTTTTAGAACATAAAGCATCATAGTTGAGGTTGTATGGTCTAAAAAATCTATCTGCTTAAAGGGGCAAGGTTTTTTGAAAACTAAGACATTCTTATATTAGCTTTACGTAAAAAGTTTCTAATCACATGTTGCATTCTTTGTCTAAAGGAAAGTTTATGATGATGCACTAGACCTTTCAATAATTGTTAACACATCATGAATCGTTGCTATACAACTTATGATATTGCCCATTGACTAATGTTGCATTTTGTCTTAAACATGACTTACTCTCAATAACAATCAAGTCACTATCGAAGTACTTAATGGGTCTAATTATAAGAGATGGAATAAAGATATGAACTTTGCTTTGTTTATGAGTGGGATAGACATAGCCTTGCATTTTTCAAAGCCTGTTGATCTTATCGATGAAAGTATTGCCAAACAAAAGGACTTTTTACCAAATAAGAAAGGGCAAATTGCTTGTGTTTGTATGCTATTAAAAGGTTTATCTCTGAACACCTTTTGAGTGGTTTCGAAAATCTAAAATTACCGGGGATCTCTACAATGCTGTAGGTAATAGATATAAAAAATCTAGTACGTTTGAAACTAGAAACCTTATGAGTGAGCTTACAAGTATGAGATATGACAGTGCAAGGGGTTTTAAAGATTTCATTATGAGAATAGTTCACATTCAAACCAAATTGACTTCCCATCATTGTTCACCATGCCCTTAATTCATTACCTATTGAATTCACCCAAATCAAAACTACTTATAATGCTTTGAATAATGTTTGGAGTGTTAATGATCTTATCTCAAAATATGTTTTTGAGAAAGAAAAACTCAAGAAAGAAAAGAGTTAGAGTGCTATCTTACTCTTTACTTCAAACATAATTATCAAAAAAATTATAGGAAACCTTGAAGATTTGTTCTTAATGCTCGTAAGAAAGTTTAAGATAACAAGGGACAAGGTAGTGGTCAAACTAAAAGGGTATGAGGTCCTACAACTATCATTAAAAAAGATGTCAAGTGTTTTTCCTACAAGACTAAAGGTCATATGAAACATGAATGCCCCAAATATAAGCCTTGGTTAGAGAAAAAAATAAATAAGAAGGTAATTCACTAGCTCTCATTTGTTTTAAATCCTACTTTGTTAGTACCCCATCAAATTCGTGGTGGCTTGATAGTGATGCAACTATTCATGTTATTGTTACCTTGCAATGGTTCAAAAGCAAATAGAAGTTAAGTAAGAAAGATGCCAAACTTAAAGTTTGAAACAATGCTAAAGTAAATGTTAATTATGTAAGAACAATAGGTTTAAATTTGGATTCTAGTTTTCAATTTATTTTGGAAAATGTTTTTTATGTACCTTTATTTAGGAGAAACTTGATTTCAGTTTTTGTTTTGGACAAACGTGGTTACTACTTTGACATTGAAAATGAAAAAGTTAACTTGTTTTTAAATTCAAATGTTGTTGGTGAATTTAAACTTGTTGATAATTTATATAAACTATGTTTGGCCTTCAATAATGAATTGCTTGTTGATAATTTATATAAACTATGTTTGGCCTTCAATAATGAATATAGTTGCAATAATATTGAAAAGATAGTGTATAAAAGATCTTTGATCAAAGAAAACTCTTACTTGTGGTATAAAAGATTAGGTTACATTTCCAATGAAAGAGTTTAAAGATTGATAAAATATGATACTTTACCATCTCTTGATTTTAAAAAAGTAGACACTTGTATTGATTGCATAAGAGGTAAACTAACTAAACTAAGAAGAAAAGGGCAACTCGTAATTTTGACCTTTTAAAAATTATATATACTGATATTAGTAGACCTCTTGCATCTAATTTGTACGGTAACAAATATTTTGTTACTTTTATTAATGACTATTCTCACTATGGGTATCTTCACTTGTTTAGTGAAAAATCTGATATTGTTGATAAATTCAAAATTTTTACGACTGAGGTAAAAAAATAATTAGGAAAAGTCATCAAAGTTGTTAAGTTTGACCACAGAGGTGAGTATTATGGCAGACATGGTAAAATTAAATAGCACTTGGGATCGTGTTGCCAAGTACTTATAAGAATGTGGGATTATTGCCCAATAATATACTGTGCTTGGTAGTCCTAAACAAAATGGTGTGATCGAAAGGTGGAATCACAACCTTAAGGATATGATAAGGAGTATAATGAGTAGGACTAATCTTCTTAAATCTTTTTGGGATGAAGCTATTAAAGTAGCCTTGTATATACTTAATATAGTACTTAGTAAATATGTTCTTAAAGCATCTTTTGAATTGTGAACTGATAGAAAACCCAGCTTGAACCACTTTCAAGTTTAGGGATGTCATTTGGAAATTAAAATCTATAACCATTTTGAAAGAAAGACTGAACCTAGGAGTACTTGTTGCTTTTTCATATGGTATCTAAACCATCCTAAAAGATATAGATTTTATTGTCCTACACATGGAACTAAGATTGTAGAGTCACAAGTGGCAAAGTTTCTTAAGCTAGATGTTGCTGAAAAAGGTATGGTAGAGACTGTGAATAACAATAAACTTGTTAGACAAGTCTCTATTTCTTTACTTAGAACACGTGATATATTGTGTCAATGGCCATAGAAAGAGAAGATCGAGAGCAACTAGATACAAGCTCTCCTCATATTGATTTCATTCTTGTTAATGTATTGAAAGTTTAAGAAAATGATATTGAAATACTTCTAAAGAGATCTATCAAATAAAGAAGATCTACTATCTCTAATGATTATGTAATTTATCTTGGAGAGAGTGACTATCATATCAATCATATAGTTAAACTTGTAACTTATGGTGAAATAATTTTTAAGTCTATAGTCTAATGTATGGATTGATGTAATGAAGGATGAGATGAATTTATGACTCAAAATGGTGTCTGAGAGCTTGTTAAACTACCAAAAATATGTAAATCCATTGGCTGTAAGTGGGTGTATAAAACCAAAAAAGATTTTAAAGGAAAAATTAAGAGGTTTAAAGCTAAACTAGTGGCAAAATGATTTACTCAGAGGAAATAAATGGATTATAATGAAACTTTTTCACTAGTGTCTTCTAAAGATTCATTTAGGATCATTAGAATCTTGGTAGCACATTTTGACTTTTAGCTTCATGAGATGGATATAAAGACGGCTTTTCTCAAGGGTGATCTCAAAAAATAGGTTTATATGGTATAGCTGAATGGATTTTAGGAATATAGAAAAGAGCATTTGGTATGTTAGCTTAAGAAGTCAATTTATGGCCTTAAGCAAGCTTCTAGATATTGGTATCTAAAATTTGATGAGGTAGTTACTTCCCTCAATTTTAAGAAAAATAAAGTTGATCAATGCATATGCTTTAAAATTAATGGGAGTAATTGTATCTTTCTTATTTTGTATGTGAATGATATATGCTAGCTTGTAATGATGTTGGTTTATTACATAAAACTAAGCTGTTGTTGTTCAAGACTTTTGATAAGAAAGATCATGAAGATGCCTTCTTTGTTCTTAGGATTGAAATTCATAGAAATGGGTCCTAAAATCTATTGAGACTATCATAAAGATCTCACATTGATCGTGTGTTAAGTAGATTTAACATGTAGAACTGTAAAGTTGAAGATACACCCATTGTGAAATATGATAAACTTAATCTTAGTTAATGCCCAAAAAATGATTTGGAGAAAGAATCTATGAAAAATATACCATATTCTAATACAGTTAGGAGTCTTATGTATGCACAGGTCTGCACTAGGCCAAATATTGCTTTTGTAAAGGGAATTCTAAGGAGATATATTTCTAATCTTGGTATGGATCATTGGGTTACTACTAACAGAGTGATGAGGTTTTTGTAAAAAAGTAAAGACCATATGTTGGTCTACAGAAAGGTGGACAATCTTAAGATAGTTTGGTATATATATTCTGACTTCACTGGTTGTCAAAATGGCATAAAGTCCATTTTAGGATATATTGTTATATTAGCTGAAGAAGTTGTGTTTTGAAAGAGTGTGAAGCAAACACTCTTAGCTTCTTTTACCATACAGGCTAAGTTTGTAGCATGCTATGGAGCTATTACACAGAGAATTTAGCTTAAGAATTTTATTTTAGGTCTTTGAATTATTAATTCTAATTTTAGACCATTAAAGATTTATTGTGATAATAAGTCTGTTGTGTTGTTTTCTAAGAACAACAAGAGCACTAGTGGATCTAAGCATTTGAAGATTAAATATCTTAAAGTCAGAGATTTTGTGAAAAATGGTAAGGTTGTTGTCAAACACATAAAGACTGGCAATATGATTATTGATCATTTAACTAATTGATTAAAACCTATAGTGTTTAGTAAACATATTGACAATATCGGTATTCTGAGGTCTTTTGATGTAATTTATTAAAATGAGTATATCATTGTGCTTTATACTCACACATCATGGTTTATCTTTATGTTGGATCTTTTTTTTTTTATATTTGAAATATCTATGTAATATTTGATTTCATACTTGAATGATAATCATCACTGGTTAACATTTTTTGTTGTTATTTATTATGTTAGTACATATACACTTGAAAAATTAAAGTTTGCTATATGCATTGTAAAGTTTTAAGATTTGGTATCTATCTTAAGTATGATTTTCATAAATTTTGGGTATGTTTCATAAATAATAGTAACAAGTAATCTTGAGGATATTAAGGAAACATACAGGTACATCTGGATGCTATTGACATTTCTCAGTAAGTTTAGAGAAATCAGCAAGGAGATTGATAATGAAAATGACTCATTAAGATCATTTTTAGGTGTTATTTTCTTACTACATAACCACACTAAAATCCATTGTCAATAGAGTCTTTGCTACTTGTAACCATGGATTGATCTTATGTTAATAAAGGGCATAACGGCAACCATGATTCGGTATTATTTGGTTTGATTGGATAGGATCATTAGATGTTATGTCAATGGCTAAATTATTTTTAAAACTGTAGCCATGTCAAAGTAAAATTAACCAGCTTTGAGTCTTATTTTTTAAATTATGTTTTCTTAAAATCAAACAACCTAATTAGTATTGTTTAATTAGGATAATGTTAGCATTTTTGGCAAGTTGGCTACTATTAATTGGTGATTTTGATTTAATAAAATCGGCTTATGGATTTAGTCCTATACGAGACAAGCATAAAAGCCCAATTAATTTAATGTGTCACCTAAATGTAGGTTTTGCACATCTTATTAAATTAGTATGATATAACAATTGTGTAGGCCTTTGACCTAGTAAGATTTTAATGGAAAGGTTACTAAAGTTATTTTAATTAAGAAGGCTAAAATCCTCTCTTTACTTCTCAGATTTAGCAACTACCTATTAAGAAACCACTAACAAGAGAAGAACGAAAAAAAAAACCATAGCCATTTCAAAGATCATTTTGTTTCCACGATTTCACATTGACTATCCAAACAAGTATACTTAATCTCTTTAATTTATGTATGGTGTTCTAATTTTCACATAATAATCTTAGGTTAGTACTTACATAAAAGACCAACATCTTTACATAGGATAGTTTTCCCATAAACCATTGGATTGTACAAGAACCAATTATTTAGTTGGATGGTTTTGATGTCCATGGTTTGTTTAAACAGGCATGGACATTGTACGAGAATAACATGCACCTAGAAATAGTGGACGGAAGCTTAGATCCAAATGAATATGAAGTAGAAGATGTGAGAAGAATAATGGAAATAGCATTGATGTGTACTCAGTCAGCCGCTTCTCTGAGGCCAACCATGTCTGAAGTTGTTGTGTTGCTAAAAAGCAAAGGATCAATGGAACGTAGACCAATTACTATGCCGACTTTCATTGAATCAGATAAAAAGATTGGACAAGACACGTCCACATCAACTGCCTCCTCAGCATCTAATGCCACTGCTTCTATTAGTCAAGTCTCAAGTCGCTAGCCATTCTTACATACTTGTTTTTCAGGTTTTTTCTTTTGTATAAAAAAATAATATCAAATATAAATATGTAGAATAGTATGCGCTCCAAATGCTCATAAATAAAGAATTGTTGAATTGTAATTAAAAATTCTATGATTATCTATTTTGTAATTAAAAATAATATATCAATGAGATGATGAACTTCTAATTAATCTTTTATTGATTAAAAGGCAATAACAAAAAGCAGTGAGTCGTACCTAAAAATATATATATATAAAGCAACAATATTGAATAAATTTTAAATTGCTATCTAAATAATGAACAATTATTTTTTTATTTTTAATAATGAATACATAACATTATCGCTCAAAATCAACTTAGACACTTTTAAGTACTATATCTTATAAAAAATTTTGCATTTTCTCAATCCAATTTCATGATTAATAGTTTTTATTAATAAATTGGCTCATCACTTTAGTTTGTACTATTTTCAAATAAATATCCAAAGTACTTACATATTTATGTTTTATACTATTTACATATATATTGATGTGAAGTTTACAAAAATGTTATATAGAAGTTAATATGTAATTAAAATTTGTATTTGACTTTTAAGAGAATTCTAAAATGCTAAAAATATTGACACTATTAATTTAAGAGTCAATGCACTATTAATTTATATACTTTAGTTTTTAAAATGTATTCTAAAATACACTATTAATTACTACAAAATTATAGTATTAAATTACATTTAATATATAAATAATTTGTATTTTTTATTATCGATAATTATATAAAAAACACATGATATGATTCTTTTGATGTCTATCATAATGTATAAATTCATAATTTTATCACTATACATAAATTTAAGGGTCTTTATTAATTTTTTTTTTTTAAGTATAATTGATTACCTAAATGAATATGTTATCTTTTAAAAAAAGATCCAAAACTTCACATGAGTTTCTTAAAAAGACATTCTAATCTACGAAACTAAAATTAAGTTCATAATATGATTATGTGTAGGAAAAATTATACATTACAGGAGAATTGGTCTTAAATGGCATTTTTTTTCATGTTTAGCCACTAAACAATTCACAATGTTTGTAAAAAATGCTTATAAAAACGTTGACTATACCTACATAGAGAAATATAGTGACACTTTTCTCTAAAATGTTGCTAATTTAATAGTGTTTCTGGACAAAATGCCACTAAATTTAACATTATTTTTTGGTACAAACACCGTTAAATTTAGTAACATTTTAAAAAAAAAAAAACATGGCTAGTTTTTTGTTATTTAATGGCATTTTTCATTATAAATGTTGCAACATTAAAAAATTCACTTTTTCTTGTAAGAAATTTACTATTTTTTTCTTTCAATATTTACTATAATTAAATAAAATAAAATCTTTAAAGAAATAAAAATGAATTTCAATATGAAGTTAACGAGTAATATTGTGCAAAACATAAGAATTATTTAAATGTACAAGTAATTTCAAAGGCCATTATGAATCGGCCAATGCAAAAAACACGATAATGCCAAGAGAATACATTGAAAACCACCCAATCTTGAGATCGTTACACAATCTATGCTCATCAACACAGTTTGTCTGCGTAAAAACCAACCAGTGCTTCATGAGAAAAAGTAAAATGATAGTAAATTAATAAGTAAAATCAACCATGTAAAATGGACCCACATATCTAATATTAAAGACAATAACCCATATTTAATCATGTTTCATGCCATCACAATATAAAATCATGTCAACAATTAGAGGATTCATTTCTTATTGCTACAAAATGGTTTCTAATGTATGTTGATATAATTGGTGTACAAGTTACAAGATAGTTATTGATTAGGATATCAAGTCATCTTGGATAAAATTTTATGCAAGTTAAAAAAACTTAAATATGAATAAAGGGAGATAAATTTTATTGATCACCTAACTATTCTTGTCAAATATCCTCCCTATCATACAAGAACTCTAAAAATGATGAAACACATGATCACCCAACAAGTCAACAACTGTGCTACATTCAATTTCCCATTTGTCATGCTAATTATCAATTGGAATGAGGTGTCATTATTTTACAGTGAACATTGTCACAATATTTACATTAACATTGTCACAATATTTACATTTCCATTATACTTTGTACAAAATCATTCAATGGTTATTAAAGACATATCCAGATAATTTAATGTGGGGTAAAGTTGTCAATTTTCTTAAAAAATTAATAGCACTTTCTCACTAACTTTTTACCAATAAATAACTAATAAGCAATTATGTGTTTGAATATGCAATACTGAAATTGTTATCTCATTATTGTTAAATTTTCTAGCCTAAAACATATTCTAAGAAATTTGGCAAAAAAAAAGAAGATATTCTGGGAAATACTGACATTTTAGTTTAATGAGAGACTTTTTATGTGTGTATGTATATGTAAACATGCACAAATAGACAGGCTAAAAAGGCCACCTCATGCCATCTTTTAGATCACAAACTTCAATTACAAAGCAAGGAATCATGACCATCTTTTACTTCCTAGACTTGAATTGTACGATATTCTATAGTTAAAATTGAATTGAATTAAATTTTGATATCACTGATTTTTCTCGCACATGTTTATCCCTAAAAAATAAGGTTCAATCCACTTAGAAAACAAACACTTCATTCATAACACAGGTAATTTATTTAAACCATATTTAAAATATTGACAAATGTAAAAGCCAAGATGCATAAAACATACCATTAAAAAAGTGTCCTCTCAACACCATTTGTTAGCAAAGCATGAGCATATATATGAAAACCGAAAAGATGGAAAGATACCATTCTTTGCCTCCTTTCCAACCGTTGTTTCTCTACATTTGCTAATCATACTCACCATTCTCCAAATGACATCGGTCCAATCCAAGCCTAAAATTTGTAGGTGAGAACTTTTCTTTAATCCATAATCAAATACCTCGACTCAAAAAAAGCTATAGAAAACAATTAGATATGCATAAGAGGAAAATGAAAATGCTTATGAGAAAATGATGTAACAAATCATCTCTACTTGTAGTCCTAGTGTTAGCTCATTTAGTGGATTGCAAATGATGTTAAGTTGTAGCGAGTTAGATTAGGAGGTGGTTTGTACCTCTTTCATAGCAACGAGGCATTTGATGAAGGACTGCAATCTTTTGGTTGCCATTCTCATTAGCACTGATATAATACATGTTGTCATCCCATTTACCAATTAATGTTGCAACATTTTTACCCAAAAGGTCTTCAACAAACCTATAGACCTAAGTTAATGTAAGACATGATAAACAATTTTTCACAAAAAATAACTTTTTTGAGATACAAAAGGTTGACTAATATGGACATGAAGCAATTAGGCTAGGATAAAATAATTGCATAGAAAATTCATTTTTTGAATTTTGAGAAAAATAACTGAATCGTTACTAGAAAGAAACTTAAGAAACAATTAGATTGACAACTAACTTGGTGAGGGTTCTGATTAAGAATAGGCTGCTCTTTGAATTTAAGTTTGCATGAATGTTGATAATTCATGCGAATGTGCATCAATCTACGATAATTGCAATACACTTTATCGAGGATAAGATTATAAATAGTACTTGTTCCCTACAGAGAATGAAGTTAAAAAAATTCATACCATACAAATAGAAATGGAAGCTAGAATATTGAAATTGAAGCATCATATCTAGTAAATATACAGCCTAATAATGCACACCTTGCCCCACTGAAATATTTCACCATAATCGAACTCTAGGGTCAGAACTTCAACAAGGTCAAGCTGAATTGACCACCCTCAAAACTTTGTGTAGAGGTTACTATTGTTATAAAATTTTCACCTTCACCTTCACAATGACAGGCAATAAGCGTAAAGTGGTGACTAAACTGTTTCAACTTGAAAGGTATGTCATATATGCTATGAAAATTCAATACAAATATTTGTACATTTACATTCAAATAAATAAAAACAACTACTTAGGAAGGTAAGTACTTCAAGGATCTACAGAACTAGTATAATTCAAATTTACTCTTTAAGTTCTAAAAAAACACTTTGTAATGTTCCTATTCATTGTTTTGAGAACCTCAAACCAATAATTGTTTGAACATGAAACATTTCTCTAACAATACAAGCTTTGGTAATGTTTGTAGTTGTCTACTTAAATAATAAATAGATTAGAATATCATAAAACTACATAACATAAACAAAATGGAAAAGCAAAAAATCCATGAATTCACATTCAAATAAAAAGCATAAGTTCCAAATGTACTTAAAGTAGCCTGATATATCACAATTAAAAGTAGTTGCTTAAAGTTCCAGACAAACATGAAAAAATGAATCTAAAATTTACTAAGCTAACTTGATTTACAAGGCACAAGTACCCAAGATTCTAGCACGCTCATATTTGGTTATGTACTTTGATGTCTTGCAAGTAGTTTTGTCTTTAACATTCTGTTCTTCATTTTCCTCAGTTTCAATAAGTTCTAAAAGAACATCATCATTGTTATTGTTTTCCAAATCCTCTTTGGCATTGTTTTGTCCACCATAAAGACAATTCATCAGACAGAAAATAACTTAATCAATTATAAAGGATCTCTTTAAGTAAACAATGTAAAAAAATAATAATAAATGGATCCTTACTTTAATATCAAGCTCTAGTAGCTTATCCTTATATCTATAGCAATAATTTCAATAAGCCAAAATTAAGTCCTTGAGTAACAAAAAGAAACACAATGCTCCAATTTTAATAGTAATGACAAAATCCTTTAAAAAAAATCAGTAAAGACGAAAAGCATAATAGAAATAAGAAAAACATTGTCCTCTGTTTAGCTGCTTAGAAAATTAGGGTTCATAAGAGAAAAATTGTCATACTCAATGAGAAAATTTTGAAAAGAAAAACTACATTGGTTTATCAAAATTCTTAAACAATTGAAAAAAAAAAAAAAAACCCATTTCTTGGATTTTCTTTGTTTATTCGAATTCCAAAAGAAAATGTAAAAATCAGACAAAATATATCATAGATAAAGTTTTAAATTTGTGACAAAATTATAACTTCACCTAAACATCGAAATATCATAAAAAATTTTCCACCATTTATATTTGACAATAAATTTTGGGGCAAGCTTTTGGTGATATTATCATGTGAAGATTTTATAGTTTGTTATATAAAATAATAAAACAATAGAAAAATGTGATGAATTATAGTATTCATCACTTTTGACATACTTTGCATGACAAAATATTATGCATTATTTAGAAAAATGACTACAAATTACCAAATTTGTTATAATATTAAAAGCATGGAATAACAATAAATTAAGATGAAATCAAATATAAGTTAATGCAAACGTCAAATAACTAATTGTATTAAACTTAAAACCTTATAATTAAATTAACTAACGTAAGAACTAAGAATAACAAGGCTTAAAAGTAAAGATAACATAATTTCAACCCTAAATTTAAAGCAAGAAATAAAAAAAAAGTGCATAAAGGTGAATTGAAATTGAAAGCAAAACAATAGTAACTAGTTTAGAGCAAATTAATTTCATGTCGTTAAAACCCTAAATTCAAACTTAAATCTAAAATTATAAAGTATGGAATTCAAAGCAAAACAAAAAGCCTTTTAAAAAAACTAAATATGAAATTAAAGATTGCAAATAAATTAGACACAGAAACTTGAAACTGAAATTTAAAAGCGATAAGAATAGAATTGAAATTGAATTTTAAATGAACTTGAATTTAAAGAACAAAAAGTACATAGAAAGAACTGAATTTAAAATAACTAAAATGAAAACTTACAATCAAGAATAAAAAATGAGAACAAGATTGGTCTGTCACCTAAACCGAAACTAATCTAAAAATAAAGAACTAAAAAACTAGAAAAGAAATCTTAAAACTAAGGATTGTTCTTAAGTCCATAAATTTCCTCCAACCTAAATGTAGCTATTTATAAGAAAAGACTACAAAGCAAACTCTAGATCAATCTTGGTTTTGGTTTTGGTCTCTTGAAGTGGTGTAATTTAATCTTGCTTGGTATCTTGAATAAGAAACTTTCTTTAAATGTATCATTAATAGATAGGTTGACTTTTTTCTATTAAATGCATGTAGATCGAATCTTGATTATATTAGGTGTTAACTTAGATAAATCTTGTTGACTTGTCTTTTCTTTATGTCATTTGGATAAATCTTGCTTACTTAGCACTTACAAAACAAGAGTGTTGTACAGCTAACCTTTTTTTGTAGAAAAGAGTCTTGTTCTATTTTAAACTCTCTCAAGCAGCTTTCAAAGTCTTAACTTAAGTTGCTTGAAAGTTTTAACTACTTAATTATTTTTCATGGTTTTTTAAACTTTAAATCTTTTAAAATTGAAGAATGGTATGCGGATAAAGTTCTTTATGATAAAAGAAAAACTGCTAAGTTATTTTGAATCCTAGGCAACCTTCTAGAATGAAATCTTCAACATATAGTAGATTCAGTGCTTTTTGAAAATTTCTTATAGTTTACCTTCAAGTTGGAGTCTTTTTTAAGAGAAATTTGAATTCTAAATTTAAATCCCTTAACATGTCACCCCTTTTTTAAAAGTCTCATGTAAGTCCTACTTAGAATAGGAATAGATTTAAATTTCAAAATTTAAAACTCTCTTATTCAAGCTTGGAATTCTCATTTAGAATAGGAATACTTCAATTCTAGTTTAATGCTCTCCAAACAAATATAAATTCCAATTCCATATCATCATGCTAACTTAGAATATGAATAGATTTAAATTTCAAATAGGAATAGATTTAAATTTCAAATTTTAAAAAACTCTTATTCAAGCTTGGAATTCTCACTTAGAATAAGAATACTCCAATTCTACTTCAAATAGGAATAGATTTAAATTTTAAAATTTAAAACTCTCTTATTCAAGCTTGGAATTCTCACTTAGAATAGCAATACTCCAATTCTAGTTTAATGCTCTCCAAACAAATATAAATTCCAATTCCATATCATCATGCTAACTTAGAATAGGAATAGATTTAAATTTCAAATTTTAAAAAACTCTTATTCAAGCTTGGAATTTTCACTTAGAATAAGAATACTCAAATTCTATTTCAAATATGAATATATTTAAAACTCGGCATTCAAATCATTTCTCTTGGCCAATGAGGTTATACTTGTTGCCAAGTCCTCTCACAATGATCCCATGCATGTGCACTTACATAAAACACTGTGAACTTGCACTCAATTCTTTAAAATTTAAATTTGCCCCTATATAGCCGAACTTGTATTTTCTTCATTTTAGCATGACTTTCATAAATTTTTTATCAAGATTCAACTATTCTTAAATCTTAAATAATTTCATCACTCCAACTCCAAAAATTTTCAAAAACTCCAAGAATCAGCATGAACATATCAAGAACCATCCAAGATTACTCTAAATATATTAAAAATCATACAAAATTGATTAAAAACTTCTAAGATTCGTCAAGATTCAATTTTTTTTTTTAAGATTTCTACAAAATGACAAATTAAGCATATTAAAAGTAAAAAACATCTTATTTTACCAAAAATTAAGAAAAATAACTCATTAAGCACTAAAAATAAATTTAAATAACTTTATTTTATAAAGTTATCATCTAGCATTAAGAATGATACGAAGGATACTATTAACGAACCGTTGGTCTACCAAAACATTAACTTCGTCAACAATAAAGGCAACAATGTTTGATCTTCTCCGGAACGATTTCTATCACTGCCATCAAAGTGGCCATTGTGGGTCACAAAAACTTTAGTCTCATTATCACCATTACTTTTAATCTTAAATCAATCTCACATGTCTATTCAAACGAATACGTAAACATGGTTGCAACAAACCGTTACCAATTTCTTTTGGGCCAACTACGTTACCATCCTTTAGCACAACAGCGTAACCATTAAGCAAAGAGAAAACAAAATTGGGCCTCTCGACAAAAGAAAACCAAGAAAACCCACGCTAGCAGCTCGTGTTTCAAACCTCCCGTGCAAAAGAAAAGAGAGAAAAAAAGGGGAGGGTTGTAGGGTTTTGCGGTAGAAACTAGAAAGTGGGCAGAAAGCAGAAAGATAGAGAGGTTTTGCAGTTTAGTTTGTTTTCAATAGTTAAGTTTTAACACAAAACAAATCATAAATCATGCACGCTCCAGTTCTCGTTCTAAGTAAGTTTCTTTTCTTTTCTTTTCTTTCAATGCATTCCAATCTTAAAATGGTTTACTAGATTCAAAATGTCCCTAAAAATCACTGAAATACGCAGAGGATTCGTTGAAACGGGAGTCTGGGACCAAAGTTCACCATGCTAATATCCAAGCCTCCAAGGTAATTTCCTCCCTTCCTTTTTTTTTTTTTCACTCTTTCTAGTTACTTTGTTTTAATCTGAAATCAAATTGCGGAATAATCTGCTTAAATATTAGAAAAAAATGTAAAACCAGTGTTTGTTTCTGAGTTCTGATTATGGACTATATATCTATCTAAGAAAGCAAAATTCAACATGCTTTGGGTCTTCAATATGATTTTCATTTTTCTTTGTCTGTTCAATGTTCACTGACCAAAATGACTTTACAGGCTGTTGCTGACATCATTCGAACAACATTGGGTCCTCGATCCATGTTGAAAATGCTCCTTGATGCTGCTGGAGGTAACCCATTTTAGGCCTTTAATGATGTTATTTAATGATGCTATTTATGCCACAAGGATACCCTATTTCCATTTCCAGTGCGGCTGTTTTTGTTTCCCACAAGCATTTTATTACCCTTTAAATGCACTCTTCTTGAACGAGCAATAAGGATCATTATATGGTTTTGGTTTCTACCAGGTATTGTTGTTACTAATGATGGGAATGCCATTCTACGTGAGTTAGATCTTGCACATCCAGCAGCAAAGGCATGATATTCCACCAAGCTTCTCTATTTCATTTGCTTCAGAATGTGAATGCTTTTTTTCCTCTTGTCTTTCTTATTTCCGTACTTCCTTATCTGTTTTGATTGTTCATGGCAGTCAATGATTGAATTGAGCCGTACTCAAGATGAAGAAGTTGGAGATGGAACTACATCTGTCATTGTTCTTGGTATATATTTATGCTGCGCAATGCTGTATATTTGTGCTATGTTAGATATTTTTGTATACGTTAGTTTATATTTCAATTTTATTCTTATCTATAACATGTTTTTGAGAACTCTTAAATTTTAATAAGCTCAGTGGATTTTTAATGAGATTAGCTTCACAGTTGGAATCTGACATTTTGAATGTGGTTATAATATAATTGAGATTGCTCTGGGTTCATGCAGTTGTCCCCTTTTTTTTTTTTGTGATGATGTAATTGATTTGTTAGGATACCATTGCTTTTAGTACTTATATTTGGTGTATTTTTTGGTTTAGCTGGTGAGATGCTTCATGTTGCAGAAGCCTTTATTGACAAAAATTATCATCCAACAGTAATTTGTCGAGGTAATGTAACTTAGAAGCGCTGCTAGATTCTTAACCTCTGCTTTTGAATCATCACTTAGCATTTGATGAAGAGCCATTTCGTTTGCAGCATACAATAAGGCTTTGGAGGATGCTATTGCTGCGCTTGACAAGATTGCAATGCCCATTGATGTGAAAGACCGTATGTTTCTCTTGGAAACTTTTTTATAACAAATTTTTAATCTTTTATCCGGTTATCTAGTTGGCATTTGTATCATTAATATCTTTGGCATGCTCACATTGTAACATATGTATTTGAATGGAAGGTTCAACTATGTTGGGACTTGTGAGGAGCTGTATAGGAACAAAGTTCACTAGCCAATTTGGGGATCTGATTGCTGTGAGTGTCTACTTTGTTACGGAGTTCATTTTTATGCTCATTTTGATTATAGAATTATTTGCATATACCATCGAATTGGCAAAGGAACAAACTTCAACATTTGAAACCATAAATATAGCAACCATAGTTGCATGGATTTGGGTATGAGTATCTGATGCGGTTGACCTTTTTTGTTTAATTTTTGGTTTTTTTTTTTTTTTTACATGACCCAGCAATCTCCCATTGTTGTCTCTGTTGTTCACTTTCTTCATTTTGGTGTTTGGTTTGGCTCACATGAAAGACCGAGTTTGTATAACTAGTGCCAATATCACACACATTCTGTACCCGAATTCTCTCGTGTTGACATGGGTATGGTGCCCTAGAAGCCGAGTTTAACATAGATAAAACTTCTTTAATTAAGCTGTTTTTAGATATAATAATAATAATAATAATAATAATAATAATTAAAAAAAAATCTTCATAACTTTTTTTTTTTATTCTAGCTGAAAATATGTATGTGCCTAGATTTTGATTGAACTGGCAAAAAAAACCAAAAATAAAGGCTTCTTTAAATTTCTGTATATAAAGTAAGAAGAATCAGATTTGTAAAGGATTTAAGGCTGAAAAATGAAGTTCTAAGACTTGTATCAGTATTTTTCTGGTTAATTTTTATGGCTACTTAATTTTAACTTCCAGGATTTGGCAATTGATGCAACTCAAACAGTCGGAGTTGACCTTGGCCAAGGCCTGCGAGAAGTTGATATTAAAAAATACATTAAAGTAGAGAAAGTACCCGGTGGCCAGTTGGAGGATTCTAAGGTCCTCAAGGGAGTGATGATCAATAAAGATGTAGTTGTGCCTGGCAAAATGAAAAGAAAGATTGTCAACCCACGTATTATTCTTCTTGATTGTCCCCTCGAGTATAAGAAAGGGGAGAACCAAACAAATGCTGAGTTGGTTAGGGAAGAAGATTGGGAAGTCCTATTGAAAATGGAAGAAGAATACATTGAGAACCTTTGCATGCAGATTCTGAAATTCAAGCCAGACTTGGTGATTACAGAAAAAGGACTTAGCGATTTGGCATGCCATTATCTTAGTAAGGCTGGTGTCAGTGCAATTAGGAGGGTGAGAAAGACAGACAACAATAGAATAGCAAAGGCATCTGGAGCTGTTATTGTGAATCGTCCTGATGAATTGCAGGAATCTGATGTTGGTACTGGAGCTGGGCTACTTGAGGTTAAAAAAATTGGGGATGAGTTCTTTGCGTTCATTGTTGATTGCAAAGATCCAAAAGCTTGTACAGTTCTCCTAAGGGGTGCTAGCAAGGATCTCCTGAATGAGGTAGAAAGAAATTTGCAGGTAAATGGAATTAAGTTCTGATGTTTCCTTTTTCTTTTTTTCTTTTGGTTGAAGTTCTGAAGCTTGTTTCAATTACAGGATGCCATGTCTGTTGCAAGAAACATAATCAAGAATCCGAAACTTGTTCCCGGTGGTGGTGCTACAGAATTAACTGTTTCTGCCACTTTGAAGCAGAAGAGTTCATCTGTTGAAGGCATAGAAAAGGTGCTTGATTGTTTCATCCAGATCAGTCTAGAGTATTATGATTCTGAATGCTAACCTTTCTTGATATTTGAATATACTAACCAATGTTTTTAGAGATTTAACTTTGGTAATTTCCTATTTTTTAGTTGTTAGTTTGTTTATATTCTTTGGTTGTATAACAGTGGCCGTATGAAGCTGCTGCCATTGCTTTTGAAGCCATACCACGTACTTTGGCACAGAATTGCGGGGTTAATGTGATTCGAACCATGACTGCTCTGCAAGGAAAGGTATGAATGTTTCTAGATTGCAGTTATACGCTTTTGTAGATATCCTTACCCTTTCAGTTTCTATTTTCTCAAATTGTGATTGTAGCATGCAAATGGTGAAAATGCATGGATTGGCATAGATGGGAATACTGGTGCCATTGCTGACATGAAAGAGCGAAAGGTATGATGAAATTTGTACTTTTTCTTTAAGACTCTATCTGTTGTTCCTAAAAATTTCACCATAATTTCACTTTTCCACCTGAACTTTTCATTGCTCCAATTTCCGCCCTAAACCCTGATTATGTGTAACAATTATGTCCCACCTTTCAAGATGTTAATAAGATGGATCAGATTGTCCACTTCAGAGCCATGTAAGACATCTATGACCCCTTTGACAACAAAATGGTGATTTTTTTATTAAAAACAAATTGTTAAGAAAACCACTCGTTTTGGTCTGTCATTGTAAATTTTGATCTATTTGTCCTAAAAATTCCATGTCTGCAAAATCTGTCTCAATTCCTGGCAAGACCTTGAGGCAGGTGACAAGAACTAGATTTAGTGAGGGATTTAAGGCTGAAAGATGAGTTGGGAGAGTGTGATGGTGTCAGAATTGAGCTGTAAGTTGTGCATGGTTTATGGTTAGTATATGAATATGGGATTGTAAGGGAGAAGGGAGATTAAAAAAGAGGTGATTCTGTTGCTAAGTTTGAGAAAGCAAATGGATGGTGATGCATTCTGGTTTGGGTTTCAAGAGAAAGTTTTATATCTGCAACTCCTATGGTTATGATTTTGTACGTAAAGGAAGTTTGGATGCCTGTGAGGCAAAAGAGTGTTGACAAGGATTTTTCTTTTCTAATATATGAAAAGAGAGGAGAGAGTGTGAAAAATAATGAGAAAAGGAAACACTGTTTTAGATTTTAATGGTATCTGCATGTCATTGTATTTGGCACTGATCTACAAATTCACTTCATTAACATCCCTTGGATGGCATGTTATAAATATCACTACACTTTTAATCAACGTTCTAGATGAAAACTGTATAGATTAACAACTTAGGTGTGAGGTGTGGAAGCGAAACTCTGGTGAAAGTTTGAGGATCATAAATGTAATTCCTTCTCTTTTATTTTTACTTGGAGAAAAAGATAGATAATTTGATCTTTGCAATTTCTTGATAATAATTCATTCTGATGTCCCTGAAGCATGTTGGTGAAAGGTGATGGAATCACCTGTTTAATTTGGATATCTGATGCATCTCTACGTGCCTTTCTGTTGACTTATATGGGTATAAAGTTCAGATGTAAAAAAAAAAAAAAAATCTAATTGCTTCTCTATTATTTGTGATTTTGGCTTAATGATTAATCGAAGTGTGCAGAAAGTAGTTACTTCGATTTGATAAATCATTTGTTAAAAATATGTCAGATCTGGGATGCATACAATGTGAAGGAGCAAACTTTTAAGACAGCCATAGAAGCCGCTTGCATGCTTCTAAGAATTGATGACATAGTAAGTGGGATTAAGAAGAAGCAGGCTCCTGGAGCTAGCCAAGCTTCATCAAAACCCAAGGTTGAGACAGAAGCGGATGCAGATGGTGAGCAAATTCTTCCTGACTGAAGATAGTGGACCAGTTGAACTGACCTGACATTGAAAGTATTTGCTACAAATGATGGTTTGTTTTGGTCGGCTATTTGGGGATTTTTTTGAGCATTTCATTTGCTTTTGTATTCTTAAGAACTTCAATCTGTGTTTGGTGTTGTTTTGAAACTGTAGATTGTTGTTGGATTAAATTTTAAACTGTTATCAGGTTAAGCGTTATTAGCTTATTGTTTCATTTGGTAGATAGAGTAACTTTTATTTTATTGGAATCTCTTTATTAAGAAGGATAGTTCTTTTTGTATTTTTTTTTTCAAGTTTATTAATGAGATTGAATTAATAAAATCTCTTATTCGGCTATCATTTTGCTGAACATCAGACATTTACTTATTTGACAAATTATAAAATATTTAAAAAAAAAAAGAAAAGAAAGAAACAACTCTTCACCACTCGCCTTTAAAATTAACAATCTTTTCCTTATTAGATTCATCAACCCAATTTTGATTTTGCTTGAATTTCACTCTAAATTATTAATGTTTAAAATAAAAAATTATTTTGTAGCAAATCTCGTACAAAATTTTTAGTGTATCATCTGTGTATAAAAAAAATAAATTGCAAGCGGTAAAAGTGTTTAATTTAAATTCCCTCATAAAATTTTAAATTAATAAAATTTTCTTAAATATATATCTTATGTTAATTTATTTTTAAGTTTAATTTAAATTAACTAAAATTAAAAGAGTACAAAAAATTAAACTGCTTAAATTTTTTTTTTAAATGTTAAAAGATAATGACCTGAATAGTCCCTCTAAATTTATAATGATTTACCCTTATAAATTTTTTAATGTTAAAAGTGACTAATCCAAATACCCCCAAGTTATTGCTAATTTACTGATCTAAATATTCCTAGGTTATTGCCATTTTACCTCTAAGTTACTAACAAGAATAAAGCCAAAACTTTTATCTTTGATAACCAATCATAAACCTATTCAATAAAAAATTATAAATTTAAATGAAATAACAATTTTATTATATTAAAAGAAAATTCCCATATATTGTCTGTAGATTTTTTAAGCTTCATATTTCATAGTTATAAAAACTTAATAACATAGAAGTAAATTAAGGATAATTTAATGACAAATAAGTAATAATTTAGTAGTTAATATTAACAATTTAGTAATAAATTAATAATAACTTAATAATAAAATTATAATAACTTAATAATAATCATTTTCATTTTAAAAGTAATTAATTGATAAATTTGGTAATATATCATAAATAACTTAGTAATAAATAGATAATTGATAATTTAGTAGTTAATAATTAGAAACTTAAAAGCAAATTAGTATATTTTAGAAGTAAATTATTGATAATTAATTAATAGCTAATCAACAATAATGTAATAATAAATTATGGATAACTTAATATAAATAAGTGTAACTTGATAGTGAATAATGAATAATTTAATAATAAATCGATGATAATTTTATAATAAATAACAAAAAATTAAGTAATACATCAATAATATCATAGTAGTAAATGTATGATAATAAAATAGTAAATTATTGCTAATTTAGTAATAAATTATTGATAAATTAATAAGAAATCACTGATAATGTAATAGTAAATTATTAATAATTTTGTTGTAAATTATCAATAATTAAGTTGTAAATAAGTGATCATTTAATAATAAATTAATTAATTCTTGATAATTTTATAGTAAATCATTAATAAATTAATAATAAATCAATTATAATTTTATAATAAATAATCTATTTAAGTAATAAATCATTCATAATTTAACGATAAATTATTTATAAGTTAGTATGAAATTAATTGCAATTTAATAGTAACTTAATAGAATCATTTTAAAGAAGATTTGATCATAACTTTGATCTTAAATTTTCAACTTAATTTTTTAAAAATAATATTTAATTTTTTTGTTTTGATAAAACTATATTGTTATTAAAAAAATTTGCAATTTATTAAAATTTATGTAATTAGTAATTTTATCATTCATTTAAAAGTATTAATACTCTTTTAAAATTTAATATTGTCATAATAATATTTTTATTTTATAATTTTATGATACAATATATTTTATTAAAAGAATAAAATATTAATTTAAAAAAAATAATATTTAATTTTTTGTTTCGATAAAAGTATATTTTGTTAAAAAAATTTGCAATTTATTAGAAATTATGTAATTAGTAATTTTGTCATTCATGTAAAACTATTAATACTCTCTTAAAATTTAATATTTTCATAACAATATTTTTATTTTATAATTTTATGATATAATAAATTTTATTAAAAATAAATAAAATATTAATTGATTCATTCAAAATTAAGTATCAAAATTCATCATTTATGTTGACTCTGTTTGACTTGTTGAGAAGAGCGAGTAGCATGATGACTCGGCGATCAGGGTCTAACAGGTACAATGCACACTGAAAGGAACATGCCGTCTTGGCTGGCAACGCTACAAGCCAAAATTCATAGTCTTTTCAAATTGATGAATGTACCACCATCCAAACGGCATAAATGAAAAAGTTATAATAAATCCTTAGTAATAACTCCAAAATTGTCTGCTTCACTTTTGATAATTTTTTTTTTTTTTTACCTTTTTGTTGGATTTTGCAATTCTGCCTCTTCAAATTCACCATTAATTACTTTTTTTGTTTGCTTAGATAAGGATTTTCCCATTTCCCATGTGAATATAATAATAAGTAATACATAAAAAGTTGATTAAGTTTTGGCACTCATGTTTCTTTCCATAATTTTTTTTCTTTTTTTTTTTGATAAGTAATAAATTTCATATATATATATATATATATATATATATATATATATATAAGAATCACCTCCCTAATCAACCAAATATCCATACCATACATAAACTAGCAATGGCAAGTACAAATTGAATCTGAAAATGGTTCAAAACATCATCCTTTTTTGATCCTGTCAAAGCACATCAGAGTACATGTGAAAGTTTTGTCAGATAGTCTTTTTTGTGTCAGGTAACTCTCTTCTTATTCTGCTGTACTTTTGGCAGATCTTACTCTCTTTTTGTCTGCAATCTACAAACTCAAGCAACAATTAAGTTAAACGCTGCTCTCTTTATCAGTATTCACTGAAGAAATCTGCTTTTCTTTTCTCTATTATGTCAGATTTCAGAATAAGGGTTGTGTTGCTTTGCTTTGCTGATTTTGGTTTTCTACTTGTTGCATTGAAACTGAAGCATTGTCAATCATTGGAGTGCAGGTTGATGAACAAATAACATAAAAGGACAAAGTTGTTATTGTTTTGTAAAATAATGGATGAAGAAAATAATGTGGATGTTAATATTGAAAGCGATATTGAGAAGGAATATCAGAGGATATACAGTCAACCACTTTTGATTAAGAGGCACAACACTACATCCCAGATCGCTATTGTGGGTGCCAATGTTTGCTCCGTCGAGAGCCTTGATTATGAGTAAGCACTAACCACCGCCACCCTTCTATTTCTGAACTCCTCATTCATTTCCTTTTTGTTTTTCTCTTAATCCCATTATTTAATTTCACTTTTTATTATTTTGTTGGCTAATTATACCCAAACTGAGTTTCTTTATTGGCATTTCTCACAGGAATCAAAGATCAACTATATATCATGCTGCCTTTGCAATTTTTTTCAATTTTAACTTTTTTTTACCTGCAGTTCTGCATATGTAATTAGACATCTTCAACATGCTCTTATCTTATTTTGTTTGTGTTGGTTTTCTTAGTTACTTTTCCACAATAACACTGCTGTTTTAAAATATTCAATTTCAGCTATAATGGAAAATCCTATAGTTACTGTTTTTGCAACTGGAAGCACAAAGCAAAATTTGCATATATAACAAGACATTATATATTTTGTAAATTTCAAATTTTAATTGTAATATTTTTGGAGAAAAATGCATAATTTTACTTTGATAGGGAGTAATTATGTTAGAATTGTTGCTTAGCAATTTGTTGTAGCTACCAACCGTTGTATCATTTTTTTGTGTATAACAGGATTGCAGAAAATGAATTATTCAAGCAGGATTGGCGGTCAAGGAGGAAGATCCAAATATTTCAGTATGTTCTGCTTAAGTGGGCATTTGCACTTATTATAGGGCTAGGCACTGGACTAGTTGGCATTTTTAACAATATAGCAGTTAAGAATATTGCTGGTTTCAAGCTGCTGCTGACCACAGAACTCATGCTGGAGCACAAGTAAAGCCAGCTCTTCAACTGCCATCAACATTTAAATTTCCCAAATTTATATGCCTGAACTCCCTTCATAAATGTGCATTGATGATGTTATCCTGTAATTATATTATGCTTATGTCTTTGGTTGGGTATTCATTTGCAGCCCTGAGTGCTTTCTACTTGGACAATTACCATTTTACTTTTTCTTTGGTCAGGCAGATTCATTTCTGCAAATGATCAAAATGATCCGAAACAACAGTAGATTTTCTACTTTTGCAGTTTTTGTTCTCCTTCCTTACCTCTGCCTTGTTTGTTGTGAGTGCAGATACATATGCAAAAATGAAATCATAATGTTTTTAAATATAAGAGACATTTTACACTATGGTTGAAAACTTGTTATTGTTTGACCACTGAAACTGCTGTACTTATTGGCTGTTGCCACTGCCTCTTCCTTAGGTGTCAAAGCAAAACACTTCCTAATGCTGAGAACCTGAGATATTTTCTGTGTTTATATCCTATAATTATTCTAAGTGGTAAACATGGTCTGATGGTCTTGAAACATCTAATTAGATGACTATCAAGTGTCAACAGTGATTGTCTTTTCCTTTTTCTAATAGTTAAACCAGTGTATTAGTGTAGTTAGCTATTGGTGGACTAAGGTTCAAGGGATCAATTCAGTTTTGTCATATATTGATCCCAAATCTTGAAAATCTTTAGGTCTCTTCTCAGTGGAAGGATAATTGGAACTTCATCTTTAGTAAGAAATAAAAAGAGGACAAACAGGAAAAAGCAAAAAACAGTTCTTTGAATGTTGTGTTATACCCGGCATGACAGCGCTAAGAACAATTAATGATTTAGACTTCATTAATACTTTAAATTCAAGTGAATAAACTTAATTAAGGCATGAATGTTATATGCATTGTTTAATATATCAGATATCGGACAATCTAGCTAATAATGCTGCATTATCAAAGTGTTTTAATTTTCAGATAATTAAACTTGGTGGGCATGAGGAATGGTTGGTCATTAGCTGAGATTGGTGGCTAGAAAGGTGAAACTTTATAGTAAGATGTGGTTGTAAAATTTGTTTTCTAGAAAAAGGTGAAATTGAGAAAAGTTATTACAAAGAGGTTTCATAATTCATTGATAGTTCATATTGAAGTGGTTAACAGAAGTTGGGTCCTTAACCTTTTGCAAACAAACTATACAACCTTAGATGAGTATGTAGTATGACATTCTTGGGTATATGTTGACAAATTAGGAAATACTTCTATAATTAACAAGGTTTTTATTAGTAAACTTAGAAAGTATATATATGCAGAACTGAAGGGTTCTTTTTTTTGGTTTAAATGCAGAACCCAAGTTAAAACCATAGTACATGTACTCGAATTTAACAAGATATCTGAAACTGATAATTTGCACTTCTTGGATGGATTCTGTCACATAGTGTCAATGCCACAATTGCGGTCAAGAAGTAGGAGTAGATCAATGGATTTAGCTATTATAGTTGTGATGATGATGCTTGTAGTGCTTGTAGAACTGGCAGCATGTAGTGTCAATGCTGCAACTGCAGTCAAGAAGGAGGAGTAGATAATGGATTCAGCCAAACCTTGAAAAAAGACTAAATTCAGATCTCCATTATTTTCCTCTTTAACTTTTTTCATCTTTCATGAGTTCAAATACATACATTGCATCTGTTTTGAAGATATAATCTTTAATGTCTAACAACTGTTTCAGATTGTTCTGCATTTGGGACATTTTCTCATACTCCCAAGTCTAATCAACTTGCTGAAAACATATTCATTAGTTTTATCATTTTACTATCAATTCTAATGTGGGTTAGACTTTTAAGTGGATTTGCTTGACACTGACAGTTCCCTGTGATAACTCAGACATGATAATGATTCAGTGCAGATATTACAAGGCTTTTGCAGCATATGCTGGCTGCAATTTAGGTCTGGCAGCAGCAGCTGCAGCTCTTTGTGCTTTTATTGCTCCAGCAGCAGCAGGTTCTGGTATTCCGGAAGTGAAAGCCTATCTGAATGGTGTGGATGCTCATTCAATACTGGCTCCAAGTACTCTCTTGGTAAAGGTGAATGGCATTGGCAGTTCTCTCTGTCTCCATGAAAAATAAAAGCATGCATGTAAGAGAGTGTAAACCAATATTTAACAAGGTTCTTCTGTCAGTTATCTTTACCCTGTTTGTGCTCTTGATACTGGTTTACCAATTTTGCATATCTCATTACATACAATACATATATATATATATATATATATATATATGACCAGATCAAATTTCTTTGCTAGTCATGTAAACAAAGTCTGGGAAAGTGGGGCATACCTTTTCATTAATTTGTCTATTGATTGAACCCCTTTTTATGTCTGGTTGCGAATATATGTTTTATTTTCTTATTCCATAACTGGCAGATTTTTGGTTCAATTCTTGGTGTATCTGCTGGATTTGTTGTTGGTAAAGAAGGGCCTATGGTTCACATAGGTGCTTGCATAGCTTCTTTAATTGGGCAAGGAGGTTCCCGTAAATACCATTTGACTTGGAGATGGCTTAGATATTTAAAAAATGATCGTGACAGGCGAGACTTGATAACTTGTGGAGCTGCTGCTGGTGTGGCTGCTGCTTTTCGTGCTCCAGTTGGTGGTGTCCTCTTTGCCCTTGAAGAGGCAGCTTCATGGTACCCCCTATTCTTTCTCCCACAAAATGAGTTTTATTTGTATTGCCCCTCCCCCTCCCCCACCTCCCCTCTTTTCTTTCCTCTTTTTCCTTGTTTTGTCTTGCAGATTCTCTTAAATGCTGGCGCACATGGTATGACGGATAATTCATTAACATTACTAGGAATATTATTCTCCATGCCATTCAGGCTCTAACCTTTTCTAGTTTTATTTATTCAAATGGCAAGACTTGTAAAACTTGATATCTACTGAATGAGGTAAAGAAACGTGATATTGTAATCATTTTGCAGAATTGTTTGGAAGCCTGGTATGAGACAGTATGTTGAGGTGGAAACTGTAAAGTGTGTGAATTACAATGATCATTGCAACGTTGCTTGAATATTTAATGACTTCATCCTGATTTCTTGATGTTTAGTTGAATACATTGCATTTAGGAAATGACATTACCTGCATATTCTGTTGTGATATGTATTTTTCCTTTGCTTATCTACAGGTGGAGGAGTGCTCTTCTTTGGAGAACCTTTTTCACAACAGCAGTAGTCGCTATAGTTTTGAGAGCTTTCATACAATTATGCTCTACTGGAATTTGTGGGTTGTTTGGGGAAGGAGGACTGATTATGTATGATGTCAGTGCAGCCAAAGTTACATATATTACTCCAGATATACTGGCTGTGATACTTCTAGGGATCATTGGAGGCATTTTTGGCAGCCTATATAACTATCTCGTTGATAAGGTTCGTCGCACCTACAGCATCATTAATGAGTATGTACAACATTCAATCATCGATCTTGGAATTTTTATGTATAAGTAGTTCACTAGTACTGCTACTGTTATTAACATGACAGCATCTATAATCTTTGTTTGCTAACTATCACTGGTTTGCTTATCATTCTTTTTTTTTTTTTTCAAAAACTACTTTCTGTTTTCTCTCATGTGACAGTGCTGTACTATGTGCTTTAATTTGATTACACACTGATAAAACTTCTTCTATAGCATTTTTTTAGAGTTTTTAGTAGATCTAGTTTTATCATTGTGCTACATTTGATGATAAATCCTACAGTCCAGTGGTTCTCCTGTTTCTGCAGAAGAGGAGCTGCTGTCAAGATCTTACTTGTTATTACCATCTCCCTGTTAACATCAATATGTTCTTACGGCTTGCCATGGTTAGCTACATGCATCCCCTGCCCTACCAATGTGTCTGCAAGCTGCCCCAACACTGATGTTTCTGGCAACTACAAAAGCTTTCAGTGTCCGTCAGGTCATTACAATGACCTGGCCTCTCTCTTTTTAAACACTAATGATGATGCTATTCGCAACCTGTTGAGTACTAGTACCGTGAAAGAATTTCATATCTCCTCTCTCTTCATCTTCTTTGGTGCTGTCTACTGCCTTGGCATTATCACTTATCACTTATGGCATAGCTATCCCCTCTGGTCTCTTCATCCCTGTCATATTGGCAGGAGCTTCCTATGGTCGCTTTGTTGGTAGATTATTTGCACCAATCTCTAAACTTGATGTTGGTCTTTTTGCCCTCCTTGGGGCAGCTTCATTTCTTGGTGGCACTATGAGAATGACAGTTTCCCTGTGTGTTATACTGCTTGAGCTCACTAATAATTTATTGGTCCTTCCACTTGTCATGTTGGTTCTCCTTATCTCAAAAACCATGGGTGATATTTTCAACAAGGGTGTCTATGACCAAATAGTAAAACTAAAAGGATTGCCTTACATGGAGGCTCATGCAGAACCATACATGAAAAGTTTAGTTGCTCGGGATGTTGTTTCTGGCCCTTTGTTCACCTTTTCTGGTGTTGAAAAGGTGGGAAATATATTACATGCTTTGAGAACTACAGGGCATAATGGGTTCCCTGTGATTGATGAACCACCTTTTTCAGATGCGCCCGAATTGTGTGGGCTTGTTCTAAGGTCTCATTTGCTTGTTTTACTCAAGGGAAAGATTTTTTCAAGGGATAAGGTACGTGCAGGAGATGAGATATTACGTAGATTTGCTGCATTTGATTTTGACAAGGCAGGGTCAGGAAAAGGAATCAAAGTAGAGGACGTTGACATTGAAGAGGAGGATATGGACATGTATGTTGATCTCCATCCTATCACCAATGCATCGCCATACACAGTGGTTGAGACCATGTCACTTGCCAAAGCTGCAGTTCTCTTTCGTCAACTTGGTCTCCGGCACATGTGTGTTGTACCAAAGAGTCACGGGGTAAGTCCCGCATGCTCTCTATTTGTGTGTGTGTGCAGACGTATGCATGTTTATTTGATAGAATACTTTTTAGTAGGGAATGAAGGGTTTTTATCATGAAAGTCGGGAATTAGCCAGTTTTATCTCTTATATTTGTAGACATTTATGCGGGCAATTCTGTTTGGGAATATATGTCCTAACTGTATATTAATTATGTGCTAAATGCAGAGGCCTCCAATAGTTGGAATTCTGACACGGCATGACTTCATGCCAGAGCATATTTTGGAACTCTATCCCCACATCAGGCTTCGGAAGTGATTGATGAAATTTGGTTGGTGGATAAATGTCTAATATATTTGGTTCCTTTGTTGGAAGCAAAGCCATACAGGACGAAGACTATTAGTAAACGATGGTTGAAGAGCCACTTTTATGGATCATCTCGGGGAAATTATTTGAAGCATATTAAAAAAAAAAAAAAAAACATTCATCAGCATGTTAGAGTTACATATTATCTACATTCTTTTTCCTCCCCTGTATGTGATTTATATGGTTATTGTAGAGTTGTTTGTAGTAGCAATTGAACAAAATTGCGATGAAACTCATAGTTTGTGTGCAGATGGTTTTATTACAAAAGATGGCTTTGCATATACCTAGAGTATGTTTTATCATTGTTCCTTTTATATACTGCCCCATCTTATTTGTTTATTTATTTACAAAGGAGATTGTAGCTTTCAAAAAGTAAAATGGAATATAGGTATTAGGATTTGAACCATAGATTTATAAGATATCAATTTTTAAAGATATTTATATAAACTAATTAAATTAAACTTCGTATTCTTCTTCTTCTTATTATTATTATTACTTTTTTTGATTTGCAAGTATTTAAATCATGAGATTGATAGATATTAATCATATGATAAGAGAGAATTATTTTTTATTGTATAATTCATGTATAATTAAATTAATGAATATCAAATGAAAAGAAACTTAATTTGAAAAGAATCTTTATAATGTGAATATATATATATATATGTATGTATGTATGTCCATGAGTAAGTACATGTATTTGAGATAGTTTTTATTAATTTAAAAAAGAGAGTAACAAATAGAAGTCTTTTAAAAAAAAATACTAATAAAAATAACAAAAAGTGCGCTGATGCAGGTTCATGAATTATCATTGCTTATTACAAAGAAATATTAATTTAAGTAAGGAGATAAAACATAAACACCCCAAACTATTGGAAAAAAAATGAACATACACTGCCAAATAAATAAAAAAACAAAACAAAATCTAATTAAAACTAGAGATAATAATGATTCGAATTTGATCAAATTTTATTTATTTTTCAGATAATATATAAAATTATAAATTTTTTAAATTTTATTCAAATCCAAATTAAATTTTTATATGAGTCGATCTAATTTGAATTAAATTTTATTGATTCGATTCGATTAATCAGTTTTTAAACTTTAATTATTTTTTATTTTTATATATTATTTAAATATAATTTTTAATATATTTAAATAAATTTAATATTAAATAATTATTTTTATTTTATGAAAATTTAAAAAATATATAAAAATTATTAAAAATATACCATTAAGTTTAGTTTGATTTTTTTATTTTTTATTTCTCAATCCAAATTTCAACTAAAATATAATATATATTTAATATTCAAATTTAATTTAAATCGAATAAAAAAAATGATCCAAACCGAATAAAACACTACTATTTCGAATTAATCTTTGATTTTTTCAATTTTTTTGTCACCTGTATTTAGAAATATATAAACTGCATCCAGCAGCCAAAGAAAACATGACAAATCACCTACCTTTCATTTCCCTCCTTCATACCTATTAACAAACAACGTGATTCAAGCAAATGTGTAATCAAGCATTACATTAACTTTTTTAAAACTTAACGTTTTCCTGTAGCAATAAGAGTGACACACGAGGCTTACCATTCTTTTACTTTCTCTTTAATAGGTTCGCTCCAGTTTTTCTTTTTTCTTCCTCTTTAGTTTCATGTTCTTCAAATTTGCATTAACATAAAATAATAGTAACCCATTATTGTAGAAACAAAAACTGGAACCATTAGAAGCAATGATTTGGTACAAAACTTAAGATATAACTTAAGCAGTTACAGTTCACAGAAAGATGAGATCTAACTATGTGAGAACATTGTTGGCTTTTAGTTAGCAGAATATGGATGGGGAAAAACTAAGCTTACCTTAGCATTTGTGGCAACAAAATCAAGGCTGAGTAATTTGTTTGTTTTTGGATTCATAGAATTTCATAAACATGTAGTCCTGATCTTGATGATTTGGCTTTGCTTGATTTGCGACAGCAGATAGGGATTGAAAATCATGGCTGCTGATCTGCATTTTAGACAAAAAATTTTTTAAAGTTGTTTTTACACTTTCCAATCTTCCCACATTGACATTTATTCAAATACGTTCAGAGCAACAAATTAATTATTACCAAAATTAAATTAGGAAAAAGTGATTGAAAACAATTATAACAATGAAGTTCACTCTGAAGAAAGGAAAATGGAGTTAAGAAGATATTGTTTTTCTTCCTAACTATGCCAAAGAAAAGATAACATAGAACAAAAAACTCAATCATATAGAACCACACTGAATATAATTAAGCAAAGAACAGAGACAAAAACAAAGTAAAATCATGGAGAACAGAAGCCAGTCGCATGGTAAAAACCAAAAACCACATATCTTTCCATTGAAAAGAATAAAGAAACAAACAGTAATTACTAAAAGCATTAAAAATTAAATAAAAAAAAAAAAACCTTGAACGCAGGATTTGAAACCCAGAATGACCAAGCAAGAAGACAAAGATAAGAACTTACATATTTTCTTCCAAACCAAAGGCATTTTTCAAAGGTTGAAGAGAGTCGGTCATTAATCAAGATACATGGCCTTCAAACAAACAAATGGCATGGATTTGATAAACAAATGGCCTTCAATTTCCATGTCAATTGAAAATTGATGACTTGTCACAAAATGTCTATTAAGGGCCTAACAGACTCACATTAAATATTAAGTATATTGATTGATATATTGATTCTCATCTAGGAACTATAATTTAAATATTATAATGTTAGAGGTATTTTTCTAAGATATATAACAAATTATTTTTTTTTTCAAATAAATAAATCTTGATTGCAAACATAAGTAAATCTCACTTAAGGAACCTTATCCCAATACCAAAAAAGATAAATAATAATAAAAAAAGACGATTTCCCTTATAATCATTTAGAAGTCGAAACCTAAAATCTCTATTGAGAACAACTTGAATCAGTCAAAGTCTTATCCATAGCCTTCTAAATCCAAAAACAATAAAAATTTTGAACAATGGAAATAAAAAAATTTTCTTGACATCTTTGGGTAAAAAATAAAGTAGCGGGAATAACATACCGTTATTCTCGTTATTCTTAGTTATACCATTTTGCAATGGCTGTGATACACCATTACGATTGAGATTGAAATTTTCCTTTGTTTTTCCTTAATAGCGATTGTAGAGAGTGATTGTTAAGGGTTCTTTTAGTCCAAAGGGTAAAATGTTCATTTTTCCATTAAAGACTGCTAATAGACAGCCATGGGCATTTATACATTTTGAGCTGATCTAGCATGTACAATATCACGTCAGCTCACTCACATTATTAACCTATTAAAAAGACCATTTTTTATGCTGACTTATCACTTCCTGAGTGAATGATCAATGTCCAGGTTAGTTCAGCCTTTCAAGTCATCTTAATTACATGACTGCCTAAGCCTCAACTGGCCCAAATCCCCTTTTCTTTAACTATAAATAGGGCCAACCGGGTATTATCTAGGCATCTCATACTGTTCCACTTTCTTATTTTTCCTTTCCTATTTTTTCCTGTACTGATCTCTGACTTGAGCGTCGAAATGCAAACGTTGAAAAAACTATTAGCCTTTGCCTTTAACTATTATATTTCTCTCTTTTGTGGTTTCAGGGTTTTATTCCTGAATTCAAAGCTCGACACAAACATTTGATGCACCAGGTAGGGGGCTATTTATTATTTAGCCGAGCTAAATACCAGGCCACCTAGAAAAAGAGTTCTTGAGGAAGGAGAACTAGCTACCTAAGTTAGAACCAAAACCTTTACCAGCCAACCCATAAATCGACTTACGCTTGCATAGGTTGGCCCTACAATGGAGCAATTCCAAGTTTTAATCCAATAGTTATAAATCTTAAGAAGATGATTCAAAGCCTCACACCTCCATAAACTTCTTACATACCTGATTGAGTCACTCTTGGAAGACTACTAGCTGAAAGTAGTTGAGTTATGTAGATGTTAAAGCCTTTCAGCCTCACGTGAAAAGGAAGCCATTATGCTACCTATACATTATCGAACTCACTCCTTAATACAAGCCACCACTTTAAAATCCAAGCAAACCGACCTAAAGCCCCAATCGAATAGAAACCAGAAAACTAGAATATAGGCCATGGAAAAGGAGTTCAAAGGAAAGGCCATTACTTTTGAGGATGAGTTCAAATTTTTGAAGGCCTCACATTTTATCAAGGAGATTGACAAAACCATGGCCCTAAAAGTGTTCAAAATACCGATCTTTGAGGCTTATAATGAGTTTACTAACCTTTATTATCATTTAGAGCTTTACAGAACTAACAAGATAATGCATGGGGCAAATAAAGCTCTTATGTGCAAAGAATTAGCTACCACAGTCAAAGAAGTAGTTCAATTCTGGTATTTAGTTTAAAGTTGAGGTTTATCATGACTTTTAAAGAGCTCAATCATGCTTATTTATCCTAATTTATGAGTAGTAAAAAAATGAAAAAGACTACTTTTAGCTTAATGTCAATCTACCAAAGCATAAATGAATCCTTAAAAGACTTTGTAACATGTTTTACCGCAAAGCCCTTACAAGTAAAATATTTAGAGTAGATTACCATAGTTGTCACCTTGACTAGTGGACTCAGTGATAGAAAATATCACTTAAAGCTTACACTTTTCCTAGAACTACCAAAGACATTAGCTGATGTGCTATTTGTCGTGAAAAGATACATAAAACGTTAAAGTTACAATGAAAAATCAAGGTGAGAGAGACCTATCCACACTTTTTTATTGAAAAAAATAAAAGAAATTTACAATCCTTCTTCAAGAATGAGATAATCGAGGCATCTTAGAGCTAGGAGCCCAGGTAGATAAAGGAACTACACCACACTGAATACCTTAAGAGACAAGATTTTGTTGCATATAGAAAGAGACCTCAAGTTTAGAAAGCTAAAACCACTTAGACAAAATATAAGAAGAGATCCAATAAAAAAAAATACCCTTTCCATAGAGACATTGGCCACAACATAAAAAAGTATGATAACCTAAAGAATGAAATAAAGAGTCTGGTTAGAAAAAGTCAATTGGGTATATGTGGACCAAGCAAGATAGGGTCAGGCCAGGCCATATTAAAAAAAAAGACAACTAGAGAGAAAAAGTAAGAAAAAATTAAAAAAACAAATAGGAAGCAAACTGAGAAGTTAAAAACTAGAGAAAAAAGTAAGAAGAAAATGAAGGTTGAACCATAGATAACTGGCCCATTACAGGTATCATCAATATGATAATTGATGGGAGCTCAACCTCGGCCAAAAAAAAGTTTGACTAGGGGATGATTATGGCCATTGATTCCTCGACCTAAATATTAAAAAAGCTGGAAAGACAAGTCGATCTACTTTAGCTTGGAGGATTTGGAAAGGATTCAGTTCCCACATGATGATGCAATTGTAGTTGCTACTATAATATACAACTATGTGGTGAAAAGGATCCTATTCGATAGTGGAAGTTTAACTAATGTGCCATACTATGCCATAATGCTAAAGATGGGCATGAAAGAAGAAATATTGAAGCCATTCACCATTATTTTAATCAATTTTAAAAATGAGCAAGTGCCAATAAAGTAAACTATTAAGTTATCGATCACATTGGGCACTAAGTCGAGTGACATTACCTTGGTCATAGAATTCATAGTAGTGGATATTCCATTTGCATTCAATATGATCTTAGGCCAACCTAACCAATCTATTTTAAGATTGATCGGCTTGGCTTTTCATCTGAAGATCAAATTTTTGACCCTAAACGGAATTGAAAAGGCTACAAGAAACTAGTTCATGATGCAACTATATTGTATGACAATAAGGAAAAAAATGATTGGGAAGCAAGTTCGTAATTCAACCAAAGCCAAAGAACCAGAGAAGATAGATATGATTAGGTGAAGGTTAAAAAAATTGAAGAAGCAAAGCAAGATAGCCTTAGTAAGAAGTAACATAAAACTAAGAAGAAAAAAGAAGTGCGATCTTAAGCCGTTTTGAACTCTTAAACTCTACAATTGTACATGTTACAAAATTTTACAAATTTTGAATGATTTTACAAAAATTGAACTCTTAAGCCAGCATACATGTCAACAGAACCAAGCTTTCAAGCCGGTTAAAGAAAATTTGAAATACAATTCTACATTTTGTTTAGCTATACTTTTCTACGTGCCATCCTACTAACAATAAACTAACTACCATGTAGGGATTCATCCTTCTTGTAGGAAACAATCCTGACCTAATAGAGTAAAAAGAAATAATTGACCAAAGACCAAATATCGATCACAATTGATAAAAACTGACAGAAGACCTTATCTCTATACTGTTCTAGAAAAATAATTCTAAAAATGCATGTAAATTAGAATGAAGCTCGACCATAAAGAGTAGCTAATTCAACTTTTAAGAGACAATACTGACCTATTTGCTTCGACCCTATCTGATATGTTTAAGATAGATCCAGAGGTAATGATCCATAAACTACACACTGATTCGAACACAAAATTAGTTCAACAAAAGAAGAAAACTTTTACCTTAAAGAGGTAGAAGGCAATAGAGGAAAAAATCGATAAACTACTAAAAAGTAGACTTTATCAGGGAGACCTATTACCCTGATTGGATTGTCAATGTAGTAATAGTAAAAAAGTATAACAAAAAATGAATAATGTACATAGATTTTACTAACCTTAATAGAGCTTATCCAAAAGATAGTTTTCCTCTATCCAGTATAGATTGGTTGGTTGATGACAGTGCTAAACATGACTTGTTTAGCTTTGTGGATGCCTATTTTAGCAATAACCAAATCAAAATGCTAAAAAAAAATGAGGAAAAATAGCTTTTATTAATAAGAAAGGCTTATATTGCTATAAGGTTTTGCCCTTTGGCCTAAAAAATGCATAAGTGACCTACCAAAGACTAATTAACAAAGTTTTCAAGGATCATATCAATCAAAATATGAAAGTATACGTAGACGATATAATTGTAAAAAGTAAAAGCTCGAACAAGTATCTGAAAGATTTAGAGGAGACTTTCAACATTCTTAAAAAGTATAACATGAGGCTTAACCCGAGCAAATGTGCCTTTGGGATCACATCGAGAAAATTTCTCGATTACATGATCAACAAAATAGGTATAAAAGCAAATCTTAAAAAGGTTCAGGCAATTATTGACATAAAAGTAGCAACCCAGTATAAAAGGTACAGAGGTTAACTGAAAGAATAGTCATCTTGAGCAGATTTATGTTTAGATCAGTAGATCAGTGCTTACCATTCTTTAAGATCTTTAAGAACATCTTAAAATTTAAATGGACACCTTAGTGTCAAAAAGCATTTAAAGAGCTGAAAGAACTTATTTTTTCTCCTTTTATTCTCTTTGAACCAAGGCCCAATGAGGTTTTATATCTATATATCGCTACAATCAACTAAGAAATCAACTTGGTACTTGTCAATGAAGAATAAGGGAGTCAAAGGTTAGTATATTTTCTAAGCACAGTTCTGATAGTGTCTAAAAAGAACTACGCCAAAATAAAAAAACTAGCTTATGCAACAGTCACGTCAGCCATATTTTTAAGCTAAATAAGCTTATTTATTAAGCCAAATAAAGCCAAAAACCAAAATAATTAATGTTATGATCAAGCAGCCATTTAAGCAAATCATACAAAAGCTAAAATTATCAAAAAGATTGATAAATGGATAGTGGAGCTTAATGAATACAACCTGTATATACTCTCTAAGTTGGTTTGAAATCATAAGTGCTAGCAGATTTTGTCATCGAATGCATCTTAGCTTAGATCAAAGAATAGCTTGATGAGGCTGATGAAGTAAAAAAAAATGTACAAGTTTTTTGTTATAGGTTAACTACTAATCGAAGAAGTAGGGCTGGCCATTCTTAATCAGCCCAAAAGATCCATAATTTTAGTATGCTTTGTAGTTCGAATTCAGAGTTTCAAATAACAAAGTCGAATATAAGGCATTAATTATCGAATTAAGATTAGCTGCCAAGCTAAATGTAAAAATCATTATTGTGTATAATGATTCCTAACTTGTGGTTAGCCAAATAAATAAAAAGTTTAGAGCTTAGAAAGAAGAAATAAAAAAGTATCTAAACAAGTTACTAGCTCACTTGACCATATTCTCAAAGGTCAAGGTCAAAACAATACTGAAGTCAAAGAATGCCTTAACTAATTCACTATCTAAATTGGCATCAGGAATAACAACTGACAAATCATCCCATGTTCTGGTGGAAAAAATATTAAAAAAAAGCATTGATGAGAAACTATGTGACCAAATTAAAGAAAAAAGTCATTGATGACTTCTATTCGAGTCAATATGATGAATAGTAAATTACTCGATGACAAAGTCCTAGCTAAGGCTTTAGTGAGGAAAGCTCCTTGATACACCTTAATTAATGAAAAACTATACATAAGATCTTTTAGTTTACCTTACCTCAAATGTGTATATGAAGAAGAGGTAAACTACGTGCTTAAAGAAATTCATGAAAGAATCTGTGCCAACCACCTCAAACCTGGGCCAATAACCTATAAGGTATTCAGATAAGATTACTACTGGCCTACCATAAAAAAAGATACAGCCAACCTGATGAAGAGATGTGATAAATGCCAAAGATTCACAAACATACAACACTTTCTTTCAATTGAGCTAACTTCTATCATCAGTCTTTGGCATTTCATGTAATGAAGAATGGACGTTTGCAGCCATTTCACCCCTTCCATAGGGTAGAAGAGAATTGTATTGGTAGCAATTGACTAATTCACAAAGTGGCTTAAAACCGAGGCTCTAGCTACCATAATCGATCTTAAGTTAAAAATTTTGTTTGAAAGAACATAGTTTATAAATTTCGTCTGCCTCAGTCTATAATAACGGATAATGAGAAATAGTTTGATAATTTAAGATTTAAATAATAGTGTTTCAACCTCCATATTGACTTAAAGTTCACCTCAGTTGCACACCCTCTGTCTAATGGCTAAACCGAGGTAATTAATTAATAAGACTATATTAGAAACCCTTAAGAAAAAACTAGATGAAGTCAAAGATAGGTAGGCTCATAAGCTACCCAATGTACTCTGGGCTCTTAAGATGACCATTAAAGTCCCTATAGAAGAAATTTTTTTTAATCTAACTATGGAATAGAGGTCATAATGCCTATGGAGATCGGCCTTTCAAGCCTTCAAGTGGAGATCGAATATGAAAAAAAGAACAAAGAAGCCCTGAGGGCCAATTTAGACTTGGCCAAAGAACAAAGGGACATCACCTTAACTAGAATGGTAGCCTATCAGTAGAAAGTGTCTAATTTTTACACTAAAAAGGGTTCAATACAAGAATATCATGAAGGGTAACCTGGTACTCAGAAAAGTAAAAGCCTCAGAAGTTGATAATCGAAGTGGGAAGTTGGCCCTGAACTAGTTGGCTTCTACGTAGTTAAAGAGGTCGTCTATAATGTAACCTGTAGGTTGCAAGATATGAATAGTAATCTCATACCGAGGACATGTAATGTAGACAATCTCAAAATTTATTACCAATAAAATGGGTGTAGAGCCTAGCTCAGACTTGTAATTTTGAAAAATACTTATACTATACAATTACAAAGATGAATAAAAGTTTTAACTTTGCTCAGATCATAGTTAATGCTTACTCAGATATTAACCAAGCTCACACTTGCAAAATTAAAGCCAAATCCAAAATAATTAGATGTAATATATCCAATTTAATGATAAAGTATGAAATCCAAAGTTTGTCTTAGGTTAGTAAAAAAAGTTGTCCAATCAACACTTGACAGAAATCATGATATAAAGCTTGCTAAAGTCTTAAAATTGACCTTGAAAAGCAAATTTAAAATTAGAGTATGAAGATCCATCAAAGTCCTTACATCAAGGTAAGACTTAAGTAATTATGTATAATAAAAACAAAATACAAAGTAAAAAAGAAAAAAGGTAAAGCTAAAACTTAGGCAAAAATGCACTTCTATTTCATTAAAATGTGAGTTGACAGAAGTTTTGTTAAGTGACCTTTATAAGATTTGAATTGTCAAAAGTTTTATAGAGTGGTCGTTACAAGATCTGATCTGAGACTTTTACAAAAAAAAAACCTAATCTTAGAGTTTTACAAAAAACTATTAAAACACAAATAAAAAGAGAAAACTCCTTTTTAAGCTTCTTCAACATCTTCCCTTTACTCTTTCAACATCTTCCCTTTGCTCCTCGATTGGTGTGTGAACTTCACTAGCTTCAGTTTTAATAACAAAAGCAGCATTGACCTCGACTTCAAGCTCAATAAATTTCTCATCTTTGGCGACTTTAGTAGTAGGGGCTTATTAAGACTTAATGTTGTCGAGCCTAACATCAAAGAGGTTGAGGTTCAAGTTAATAAAATAGAACTAAACCTCTTCCTTTGCTATGTTGAAAGCATTAAAAACTTGGTTTCGAGCAAGCTCCGTTTGCATGTTATAAAATTTTAAGGAGGGTAGGAACTCTTCCACCATTTGCTACCTAGTTTTCTTTACAGCTTTCAACTCTGAATTCAGCCTCACTACCTCAACCAAAGCATCATTAAGTTTAAGGTCAACTTGCTATTGGAATGACTTAGCTATGGCCTACTATAGGGATATATTTTCAAGCTTGGCAACCAAGTCTTCCACCTCCTTGTTGAGCTTATATTTATCTTTCTTAACCTTGGTTAAAGAAGCATTAGTTTTCTTATGGGCCTTTACAAACAAGTGTAGATCTCGAGCATAATCTGTCAAATCATGCTCGATATTATAATAGTGCACCAATGCCTGATAAGCATTGAAAAAGCCCTGTCCAGCTATATGGGAGATAGTAAAGGAGAGCTGTTCAGAACCTACATAAAATAATAACCAAGCTTAAACTTTAGAAAAAATAAAAATATCAAAAATAAAATAAGTTAAGACTTAGCTCAAAGATATTAACCATTTTTTGTGAAGGTTACCATGGTGATCTTCCTAGCCTTCGGGTTTTCAAAAAAGTTTTAAGTGGAGTTGAACTCCACATTTATTGCCACCTATTATGAGGTGGATTGTAATTTGGTGTTCGAATCTGTAAGATAAGTCTTAGTATTTTACTTCTTGAAGGCTTTCTCCTTTTGGGTTGTTTGTTTTTACCTCTTTTAGGGCACAACTAGGCTAGAGGGAGGCTGAAAAAGAACAAGGTTGATTATCTTAACCCCTTTTGAGGATGTCCCAAGCTGAATGGAAGCTTTACTTTTCTTGAACTTTGGAGCATGAAAAAAGTAGGTAAACTAAAAATCTCCCATTTAGGATAAAATGCCTGCACAGAAAATTAAACTAAGTGTTAAAATTTTTTTTAAAATAAACATCATGTGTAGTTATCTTGAACCTACTCCAATACTTAACCTCCTTGATAATAGAAGAGGAGGTCAACTCTTTCACATTTAGAACCGACTACCCCTTTGGAGAAGGTTTGTTATTGCATCTTGAGCTTCTAATTGCATGGTCATCAAAGGATCGACCTAGACATTTTCAAAAATCCTAGGTTCATTGTTTGTTTCCCATACACTGAGTTTTTCTTAGTCATCTTTTTTCTCTATACATAGGAAGAGCAGCTTCTAACACTTTATTAAGCTCGAACAATCAATAAATATTTCTTTTGCGGGTTAACCTATTACATATAACCAGTTCTTATCGTGATGATGCTTCTTAACTACAAAAATTTCTTTAAACAAAGGAAGGGTAAGATCTAACTTTAACCCTCTACAAATATTTATAAAACAGATAATGTATCGAAAAAAATTTAGGACGAGTTGAGTGATAATTAAATTGTAAAAAAGAAGACAATTAACAATGAAAAAAATATCAAAAGAACCTCAGATCAGCCACTACAGACTCTTAGTACACCTAAATCTTATCGACATCAAAGGAGTAATAACTTGATCTTTGGTGATCAATGGTACTATATGATTGCACTAAAATTTTAGCTTTTTCATGCTTATTTTTAATGTAATTTTTCATATATGTTAACTTATTCATTGTGATTTTTGACAAAATTGCTCCTAAATACACATTATTCTCATGTGTAGGTACAAATTATAAAAATAAAAAATTTTAGTCAATTTTGATACAGTTTTGAAGGTTTTAGATGTAATTAATGCAAGTGGCCTAAACTAGTGTCAATATGCAAAATTGACACTTAGGGAGTTTAACATGCAAAATTGACACTTACGGAGTTTTTTTAACTTTTCTTGAATAACTTTTTTAGTAATATTTTCACAATTATTTTTTAGTAAAATTTAGGATAAAATGTTCATAAAATGTTTGAAATTTTTTACAGAGAAAAAAAATATATGAAAGATGTGTGCATGGGTGAAGGATGTGTGTATGGAAGTGCAAGGCTTGAATACCAAAATTGCAAGGCATCAAAGTTAGGTTGAAGAACACCAAATAGAATGGCTAAGCTGGCACTTTGGGAGGCTATGATTGGTTTTTAAATTGACTTTTTAGACTAGCAATTACACATGAAAAATGCAACTTACAAAGTGATTGAAGCAACCAAACATCAATGCAACAAGTGAACTACTTGTACACCAACTGTAACATTCGGAGAAAAAAAAAGCTTTAAGCACCCAACCAATTGGAGATCATTCTAGAAATTTTTTTAAGACCTTAAACTCCTTCTCTTTAACTATAAATAGAGGGAAAGGGTTGGCCATAGGAGGAAAGTTAGATTATAATTTAGATTTTTAGTTCTTTACTTTCCACCATTTTCTTTCTGTATTTTTTATTTTCTTAGCTATCAAACATATTTATTTCCAACATTTTCCCTTTGAATTTTATTGAAAATTTACTATATCTTGAATATGCTAATAAAATTTACATTTGAATTCATTTTTTAGCTCAAACCTAATGATTTCTCGTTAATACTCAAATCTGTTTTTGAATCAACTAATTCTGACATACTTGCAGTTTTTTGGTGATATCTCTATCAAATCTTCATTGTTTTTGCTCAAATTTTTTTCATAGTTTCCTAATTCATTTATCTATAACATAGTTTAAATTTAACCTCAAACTACACCAAAGAGTTTCAGATCAAGCCTAGAAGATTTGGCTGAATGCAATGACAATGTAGTTCCAATTTTGATCCATTAAGTTTGGCATGGATTTCTCTCCATTTTAGTGATTTTTTTGTATTCTTTTCTTCTTTAGATCTTTGATTTTACATGTTAACTTGCTTAGTTTAATTTTGTGTAATTTATTTCATGCTTTAATTTAAATATTGTTTGGTTCTTCTATTGAACATTTGCTGTTTTTACCAAATTCTATACTATTTTTGAATTTGAGTTTGTTGAAGTAAGTTTTTTGTTGATACATATTATTTTCTTATTAATTTAGGTAGTTAACTCATAGATCTAGGTTGCGGTAGCTTAGTTTTAGTTCATTCCTTTTAAAGAATTGTAGATCTAATTTTTCTTCCATGAATTATTAGTTTCCATCTTTGAAATGTTGTTTCTGTTTTGCACTTTTGCTTGTTGATTCTTGTAATTCCTTTCAATTTTTGTCCTCCAATTTAGTTTCTCATGTTGTTCATTCAATGTACTATCAATCTTCAGTTCATATTCATTTGATTTTACATGAATTAAATCCAAATTTCTAGTTTCAAATTCTAGCATCTAGATTTTGCTGTACTTTCAGTTTTATGGTTTTAGCTTAAATTTTCAATTTTCTTTCATTACTTGCATTTCAAATCTATTTTTACTTTAGGTCTTTAACTGATTTTGCAATTTAAATTTTAATAGTATTCAATTTGATGTAAATTAATTTTTGTTTTGCTTGTTAAACTCACAGTTTTCATGATTTTCCTTATACTTTAGGTGTAGGTTAGTTAATTGAATTTTGTGATTTTAGTTCTTAATGCTCACTTCAAATATGATTTCGTTTAGAATAGTTTACTATATTTTCACATTTATATTTAGTTTGGTTTATTTCTTTTGTATTTTACCTAATTTTCTTTTTTATGCTTTCTTGAGTTTTATTTTTATAGTTCGTTAAATTTCATGTTTAATCTTTGATTGAGCAAACTTTAGAAAGATATGGAGATAAAAGATACTTAGTTTAAGAATTCCTTTAGCTAATCCTCATGAGATTGACATCTTGACTATTTGGTCACTATTATTAATTGTATGACCTGTGAACTTGCAGAGTTTACCCAATCACTATACTATACCCTACTTTAAGAAGATCAAATTTGACCTTCAAACCATGAGAATGATGCATTGAGCATATCTTAGGGCAATCTTCAAGATTAGCCTTACTTTTTAAGCTCTGCATCACATCCTTAGGGTTATGCTTAAGTTGCAATAGGTATTAAAGGGGACAACATCATATGCATCACCACTTGAGGTGGTCTTTTCCTTCTCTTAACTTGCCCTTCCCTTTTCAGCCTAATTGGTCCCTTCTACTTATTTATCTATAGCATGCTCACTTTCAAAAGTCTCTCAGATGACTTATTTTTTGAGGTGGCAATAAGGTCTAACATTCAAATAAAAGCAGGAGTAAGAATCTCTTTTACTTCGGATGAAGATGAACAAGGAACATGAGGCTCCTTAAACTCGAAAGCAAGACTAGGGTTAGAATATAAGTTTGGCCCAGATTGATGTCGATAAAAAGCAAAAGTAAATGCTTGAAGGAGAGGAGACAAAACAAAAGAAAAAAAAAGGTAAAAGGTGAAAAGAATGAGGAACAAAAGAATGAAGGTCAACTAGAGAAGCTGAACTGACCTTTGACATTGAGGTTAGTAAATTTTCAAGATAATAATCTGTTGTAGCAATAAGCTCATCCACCCTATGATAAACCCTCTATCTTCTAGCACAAGCATTGTCTTCAACTTTTTTTTTTATCTTAAATAGTCATTATATTAAACCAAAACGCAGGTTAGGAATCATTTTTTCCTATATTCACAGAAGGGACTTTATCATTTAAACCTTAATGATCAAGCTGACCTCCCCTTGGCTTTAACCAAAAACTCTTAAATCTTGAATCAAAAAACATAATTAAAGGAAAAAAAAATACCGAGCTATATGAAGGTGGAAAGGTCAATTAAAAGAGAATTAGAAAGTTTGAAGGTTGGTAAAAACAAATCAACATTAAAGCAAAAAAGCTATAAAGTGAAAGATGGAGGCCTCAAAGGACCCTTTATATAGCCAACAAATGGCTCAGATGAATGCTCCAAATTGTGCCATATGTTTGAAACAATTACTGATGATAACCCTTTACATTCCTAATTTTGAGTTTTACCATTCAATTTCTTTTCTCCTTGTTAAATGCCATTTTCAAACAATAGATAAGCAAATTGATCATTTTACCTATCTATATCTGTTAAACAGCTGTGACACACCAGATCAACCATTTGTCAAGTCAAAAATCAAATTTCAAAACAAAGAAAAAATAAAAGTCCTATGTCAGCCTTCACAACAACATGCCACCAAGTCATGGTCAAATATAGCATTAAACACCTAAGTCACGTCAATAACCACCCATAAATTTGCTTGGTTTGACCCTCACTTATCTCGGCTTTCACAGTCATTTACCTCGGTGACTTCAGGTTAGACCAATGAAGTTTAAATTTTGAAACCCACATTCAAGATTAAGCATGACACCATCGAACACTTATTGATCAACATAAACCAAATCAACCGAGACTAAACCCAACAATCTGATACTCAAACTGTTCAGTAAGGCAACAAAATGTTAGGGGCATTCTTTAGTCCTAAAGGCAAAATGGCTTTTTTCCCCATTAAAGACTGCCAACAAACAGTTAAAGGCATTTATGACTTTTAAGCTAACCCAAAAGATCTTTTTTATGCTAACTTGTCACTCTCTGACTGGATGATCAGTGTCTAGGTTAGCTCAACTTGCCCAACTTCAACTTTAGCTATAAATAGGACCATTCAGGTATTATTTAGACTTCTCATACTGTTATACTTTTATATTTTTCTCTTCATATTTTTCTTGTATCGATATCTAACTTTAGCGTCAAAGTGTGAATATTAGAAAAACTCCCAGCCTTTACCTTTAACCACTCTCTTTTGCTCTTGTGGGTTCAAGGTTTTACCTCTTAGCTCGGAGGTCAACACCAACAATGGCATTTCGATAAAATAATAGCTGTTATACTACTATATCATGCTATTTGAAACCTTGCTTCGCGTCATTTTGCCCAAGCTGGTGGTTTAAATTTTGGAGTACTACCAAAAAGAGGTCCTATTCCACCATCGACACATGGCGATGGTGAAAATTGTACTCTTTCACCTCATTCGAAAGTGAAGCTGGTCGTGGTTTGAACTTTGGGGTACTATCAAAATGGAGGGCCTATTCCAGCATCTGCTCCTGGTAATGATGGAAATCATATTCCTTCATCTTATTCAACCAATACTAGTTGTGATTTGAACTTTAAGGTACTACCAAAGGGAGGGCCTACTCCACCATCTACACCTAGCAATGGTGGAAATCGTACCCTTCACCATACCATGCAAATCAAGCTTTTCTTCTAAGTTTGGCATATACACCCCAACTGCTTCCCATAGGTAGGCATTTACACATGTTTTAAGAGTTGGCCATGAAGATCTTTTCTATGGTTTAAAAAAAATAATAAAATAAAATTACTTGTCGACTATTAACCAAAACTATGTTACCACTATTTTAATGAAAAATAAAAATATATTTGCTTTTATGATTCGGCCAAAAGCTTCTTATTATCATCATGAAAAATATATTTGTAAAAATATATTTGCAAAACTTCTTAGAATTCAATCGCTCTTTTATAATACTTTCTGTTCGACATAAAATGGAAGTGAACTTGCAAGCTGCCATACATTTTATATTTTCTTCGTCAGACGATTATCTTCGGGCTTCAGGCCTTTGCTTGAATTTTGAGAATGCTTTCTATCGATATTTTTGGTATTTGCTGAATATGCGATCAAAATATGACTGTAATTTACCATGTGACACTTATACAAATGACAAATGTATTAATAGATGGGGGATTTAAAACAAATTCAAAAAGTTCATAACGATAAAATCGGCTTTTTAAAGTTGCAAACAAATAAAAATATATATTTTAAGAATTTATATCTGATGGATTGATAATGTGATCAAGTTTAAGATGTTTAAAGCAATTCTAGATTTTCCCTTTTCTTATTACAATATTATTAGTCAGAATTGTAACATTAAATATATTTTTTTTTCATTCAACAAAAGTTAAAGAGTTAATAGTGGAATTGATTTGGTTGAATCAAATTCAACTTAAAAGTTTAAGATTGTGTTATCAAATTTTTGTTAAAAAAAAAAAAAGAAGAAATGAATTTTAAGCTAAATAAGTAAAATATAAAAATATTTACTTTTAAAGGCTTTTAAAATTTTAATTTTTATTGATGAGGAGGCAACGTTTAGTTAATTAACAATGTATGGGAAGCCATAAACAATATATGTACATCAAATATAAATATTTTAATCTATTACTTAAATGTTTAAGCCTTCAAAACTAATGGATTCTTGTTGAAACCATAAAGTTTATGCTGATGATCCTTACTTTCTATATTTTTGGCCAAAGATGATCCTTACTTTTTCATTTTTCTCAAATTTGGTTATCAAATAAAATAAAGTGCAAACATTCATATAGGTAAAAATGAGCAAATTCATAAAGGAAATGTGCAATAGAAATACATTTAAAATGTTATTTTTTTTAATTTTTTAAAATCCTCTCTAAGTAAGTAGATATAGATAGAGAGATAAAGCGTAGATTAAAATTTTTTTGAAGGAAGTATTGAATTAAAATGCCAACCAAATTCGTGATTCAGGGCCTTTGCATGCGTTTTGATTAAGCTTCTATGCTCCTATTTGATGTGTGGAAAGGCTTTTTTTTGTCAACAAATGTGAGGAAAGGTTTACTAATAATTTACAATTTAAAACTTGTTTTTTATTGGTATTTTAATTTATTTTTAGAAAAAATGAATAATTTTTTTTTCAAAATCGATAGAAATCAAAAGGTAAATAGATATATTAACGGTTAAAATTTAAAATTTCTTTTTAAAGGTTTTGATTTTGGGTGGATAAAGTGAAATTTAAATTAATGGTTAAAATTTAAAATTTCTTTTTGATACGAGGATTATACTTTTCTTTTATGATATTTAAAGTTATCTTGATACCTCTTGCAATTATATCATTGTGTAATCTGATCATATATATGTATAAATGTTATATTATAATATATAAGATTATTGGATAAGGTGTATTGACATGAATTATAATTTCTTTTTATGACATATAAAATAATAAAATATTTATGTATATTTTGAATTTACATTCAAATAAAAGGTCAAATTTTTATATTTAAAAATTGAAATCTTAAAAAATTTTTAACTTACCAAATAATCAAAGTTAAAATAGAATAGAAGATTATATCTTTCTAAATTACTTTAAATTTTTAATTAAAAAAATTACTTTAAATTTTAAATTTGTTAAATTTGTTAGCCATTATATTTTATTTGTTTTACAATTTTTATAACCTCAAAATCATGCATATTCCTTTTATCTCCACTAACTTATTTTTATTCTTTTATTATATATTAGGATTTTTTATCATTAATAATTAGTTCCTTTCATTTTATTTTTGTTAGGTCCAACATCATGGATTTGGATCCTTAGATCCAAAATTAAAGTCCAAACATTCAAAGCACAAATTGGTGTCCAAGTAAGAACGTTGTGCCACTTGCATGCCTTGGATCAAAGTGGTTGTCACATTCAGACGACCAAGACAATTTTGTTATGCCCGTAAATCACACAAGATAATATGATAATTTCAATACACGGTACATGTATAAAGGTAATACACGTATTTAAAGGTGACGTGCCTTTCGTCATCCAGACTCTCACTTTCACTCGTACTCTCACTCTCTTCACTTTCACTTTTCTTCTCGTTTATCAATAAAAAAGAGTATAATTTTTTTAGCATTATTCTAAATGCAATAATTCGCCAGAAATCTCTTTTATGATAATCTTATACTTATCCAATAATAATAAATAATTATGAAAGAATTTATAATTTATATAAAATTTTAATAAATCTCATATAATTTAAAATTATAATTGATTAATAATAATATAATATAATAATTAAAAATGATATATTCTTATAAATTATAGTAATAATATAATATAATAATTATAAATGATATGTTTTCATTCTTCCATTGTCGCTTTGTATCCTGCTTTATTGTTTTTGCGGTTTGGTATAGGATGTTCCTTGCTTTATTCTTCTTGTTTTCGGTGCTTTATTCTTCTTGTTTTCGGTGCTTTATTCCATTGTGTCCTACCCAAACTAATGGATTAACAGTGATCTTATTTTTATTACCAATCTAATACTATAGGAAATACTAACAAATAAAAATATGGTATAAAATAAGTAAACTAATTAAAATAACCACTTTTTTAAAGCCAACTTTGAAAAAAAAAAAAAGGATTCCACTGAGCTCAGCATCATCACTTTATAAAAGCTTGTTGCTTGTTGCTTCCCACCTTCCAACAATTAGCATATGAGATTTCACCACGAAAATTTTCATCTAAAACATCAAGTTTGGCTGAGTCCGCTCCCGTCTTCATTTCATTTTTCCCCTCTCCATCCAAGCCACAAGCTCACCCTGAAAATCGTTGATTTGTCTCACTGTTTATCTCAAAAAATGAGTGGGAATGAGGATGTTGATTCAGGGGGCGTTGGAGTTGATTATGAATATTCTCAATCACATGCAGAACTTCCTCCTATGGAACAACAAAAGGTGGTAGCAGCACAAGTCCAAGCTCCAATTATTTCATCATACAATGACAAAATCCGACCTTTAATTGATGCCATTGACAGGCTCAGGCTACTTATGGTCATGAAAGAGGGTATACAACTCCCCACAATTGTTGTGGTTGGAGACCAGTCATCGGGGAAGTCTAGTGTTCTTGAATCCTTGGCTGGTGTTAATCTTCCTCGTGGCCAGGGTATTTGCACGAGGGTACCCCTCATTATCAGGTTGCAAAAAGATGCAAAGCCAAGGCCAGAGATTTATTTGGAGTACAATGGCAAAATAGTCCCAGTGGACGAATCCCACATTGCAACAGCCATAAATCTTGCAACTGATGAGGTTGCAGGTCATGGTAAGGGCATATCTAACACCCCAATAACTTTAGTGGTGAAAAAGGGTGACGTTCCTGATCTTACCATGGTTGATCTTCCCGGAATAACTAGAGTCCCTGTCCATGGTCAGCCTGAAAATATATATGAGCAGATCAGAGAAATTATAATGCAGTACATAACACCTAACGAAAGCATTATCCTCAATGTTTTGTCAGCTACTGTTGATTTTTCTACTTGTGAATCCATTCGGATGTCACAGCAAGTGGACAAGACTGGTGAGAGAACTCTTGCTGTGGTTACCAAAGCTGATAAGGCCCCAGAAGGCCTTCTTGAAAAGGTTACTGCTGATGATGTGAATATAGGACTTGGTTATGTTTGTGTTAGGAATCGTATTGGTGATGAGTCCTTTGAAGAAGCAAGGAAGGAAGAGGCTAGATTGTTCGAAACTCATCCAAATCTGTCAAGGATTGATAATGCAATTGTCAGTGTTCCAGTGTTGGCCCAAAAACTTGTTCAAATTCAGGCAAGTATCATTGCAAGATGCTTACCGACGATTGTGAAAAACATTAATGAAAAGCTTAACGCAAATGTTACAGAGCTGCAAAAAATGCCCAAGGCTTTGACTTCTGTTGCTGATGCCACGCAAGCTTTGATGAGGATCATTGGAGCAGCTAAAGAATCCCTCAGGAAACTTCTTTGGAGAGGGGAATTTGATGAATACCCTGATGACAGCACAATGCATGGTACTGTTCGCTTTGTTAAAATGCTCAGCCAATTCTCTGATAAGCTTCACAAGTGCGAGGAAAGTGAACCCAACAAGGAGTTTTTAAAAGAAGAGATGAAGGTTTTGGAAGAAGTTAAAGGAATTGAACTACCAAATTTCCTCCCTCGTGAAGCATTCCTTCGTATTCTGCAGAGAAAAGTGGAGAAGATATCATTTATGCCGATTGAATTCGCTGAAAAGATTTGGGACTATATAGATGGAGTGATGATGGCAGTTTTGATGCGCCACTCAGAAATGTATTATATCCTTAAGGTATCCATGAAAAGAGCCGCTTACAATCTTGTTCAAAAAATGAAGCACCGATCAATCAATCGGGTGAAAGAGATTGTAGAAATGGAAAAGCTGACTGCTTATACTTGTAATCCTGATTACATGAAGGAGTGGACTAAGTTCATGAACCCAGAAAATTCTTTCATCAGTCTGGTAAATACCGGAAGCCCTATGCGGGTGCCTTCTAGGATGATTCTTGAAGGTTTTGGGGATATTGAAATTGAACATCTCAGACAGCATTCCAATAATGTTTTGCTTCTGCAGCAGGCTTTTGACCTGAAGATGAGAATGTCTGCATACTGGAAGATAGTTCTAGTGAGATTGGTTGATACCATGGCTTTGCATTTGCAATATAGTGTTCATAATCTTTTGAACAATGACATGGAGGACATTGTGAAGGAGTTGATGGGAGCAGATGGGCACGGGGTTGAGAGAATGTTGGTGGAATCTCCTTCAATGGCTGCAAAGCGTGAGAAGCTGAAAAAGAGCATCAAACTGTTGAAGGAATCCAAAGATGTTGTGGCCAAAATCATGGACAGGATTGCTAGCTTTGATGCTTAATAACTTCTCATAAAATTGTTTTAGGCCGATAATTTCTCATAAATTTAGGTGTGGTTTGGCTTAATTGCATGTTTTAAGTGTCTGTTTCCTATGTGAGTAACCAAACTTTTTACTGAAGTTATTAATTTATAGTAATAATATGCAGTAATGCTTTGGATTTGCTGCTTTTTATTTTTTGCCAGAAAATAATCCTAATAAAAGCAATGCTTGTGGTGACTAAAGCATGCACAAGTATTAATGATAGAAAGAATTTCTAGATTGTAAACATTTAATTTTGCTCGAGCACGTTATAATTAAATTTTGATATTTTAAGTTATGACCCAATCCTTTTCAAAAGTTTTAAATCTCACAAGCATTTCGAGTCATTTGAACTAATGGACTGTTGCACTTGACATTCAAAGAAAGTGACAAAAATCAAGATAAAGGTCAAAGTTAACTTCAAAAGTCAAAACTGATCAATCTTGGACAAATATCAGATTTCAAGGTCAAAACTAAGGAAAAAGTTTTGAATTTGTTTGAAACCAGGATCGTGGATGGACTTGTGTGGCAATGCTTCAAAAAATCTTTAGTCAAATTTTTGGTCAAACCATGGTTGATTCTGGTCAAACCATGGTTGATTCTAGTGATTAAATTTGGTTCAATTTGCTCAAACTTAGCCAAATTGTGGGACTTTGAAAGAACTTAATTGTAAACCTTTCTATTTGATCAAAACTTATATTTTGACCAAAACACCATTTGGTCAAAGTTAGTCAATTTGCTCAAACTTCGAAATCAAGTCTAAATTTTGATTGAGACTAATTAAAGTTTAGAATTAATAAAATTATGATTTAAGATATTAAAAATCAAAGTTTGACTCCAAAAGCACCACAAAAAGTCCAATAAATGAGGCTTAAGGGCATTCTCGTAAATTTAATCAAAATGAGATCAGATTTTGAGTGCAGGTGTGAATTCAAGTTTAGAGATGCCATCATCATTTTTTGTATAATAAAGTCAAGAGATCGACACTGAAACAGAAAAATCAAAAGAAATGCACGAAAAAACCTAGTTTGCTCAAGAAAGGTAAATTTGTAATTTAACATGCCTTAAGGGATAGCTTCACAAATAACCAAGAGAATGTTCTGTAAATGACATAACCCTTAGGCCTTGGAGTAAAATAATCCAATGATCCACATTGCGTACTTGGTCACCAAATTTAGTGAGAAAAGAACAAACTACTCTCCACCTTTGGATGAAATAGGATTTAATGGCTAACATGAGATCTTTGTCTTTGAATAAGATATGCTAAGGCTGAAAGAGGGATCTTTGGAGGTTGGAACACCAAAAAAAAAAAAACAAAAAATTTTGGAAAGCTTTAAAGGTAGCATTTCCCATTCTTTCTCTCATTTTTCTCTATCCAAGCTTCATTCTCTTGCATGTAGTCCCTTTCTTGTCTTATGCTTTTGAAGGAGAGATAACCTTTTCCCATAATTATTTCTTCTACATTCTTTTTTAAATCTTCATTTCGTCTTTCCTTGCCCATGGTAGTTAAATGGAATGAAGTTTCTAATGTTCCAAAAATGTTGGATATGTGGGTTTATTGTGGATGAATGAAGTGGTGTATTTTTTTTTTTTTGTATATTTTTCTAAGTGTTTGAAGAAAGGTTTTAAATGAGAAAGGTAGTCTTTTTACCATGAATTTGATGTAAAGTTTGGATGATAATTCCTTTGTGAAAGTCCAACAAATTATCAATGAAAAGGCTTTAGAGACCTTGACCTAAGCCATTTCCATGGCTAGGCCGTGGCCTCTTTTTGTCCTATGGTGTTCTCTTTATTTTGTTTAATGATCTCTTTATCTTCATTGATTATGTGCTTGATTCATCTTTGATATTGTGTTTAATTGATAGGTTTAGTGTTTGATATTGTGTTCTTTATGTTTGTTATTTGACTATTTTATTTCATTAGGTTTAGTTTAAATCACATTTGTCATTTGCATTTAGGTTTAGCATTAATAAATGCCATATTTATTTACATACATGTGAATTGCACTTTACATAAACATTTATCCCTAATGAAGAGTTGAGAATTATGGTTATTAGGCTTTCTTCTAAAATCCACTTAAATATTTATGATTTGTAAGGAGGTCTAAATAATCATTAATTCTCATTTTTCTCCTTAAACCTACACTAAAACCCTAAACCTACCAAAACCTTAACTTGTAATACCCGTATAAATAATTAAACAAAAACTACTTTAAGTAGTTTTATAAGTGGAAGAACTTTTTAATAAAGAATAAAAATGCATAAGACTTAATGATAAATAATCTAACTTTTAATAAAGTTAATATATATTAGTTTTTTGGCTAACAATTTATTAAAATAAAGGAAAAGACTTATTTCTCATATCTTCCTTATACAGAGCAAACAAGTTGAAGCATTTCAATTTAAAGTCAAGAATAAAATCTACAAGGAAAAGTTTCTTTCAAAGATGAGTAAATAACCTACTTCCATTTTGCAAAAATAGTTTTTGATTATTGAATCTTGGAATTTAACTTGTAATCGAGAAACCTAAAAGCCTTTGGAAATCCATTATCACTTTTCAAGATTGGTTTGGACAGATCAATTAATTTATTTAATTCATAATGAAATGTTAAAAAGGTTTAATAATATGATTTTATGACTGTAAAAATTGAAAATAGAAATTGGATAAGGTTAGAAAAGAAAAAATTCTATTTTGTATGAACTATGATATTTGTAATGGTGGATTAAAATAAAATTCTATATTAAGAGATAAAGTATTACTATGACTATAATACACCATTGGAAAGCTTGCTAAATCTACTTTCCAACAAAATAAACGAAAGTCGATTTTTAGTTTTTTATGAAGAGTTGTCAAATTTTTACTTAAGGATGTATAAGTTACTTAGTAACAGCATCAAAGAAGAATAAAGAAAATTCTCTTAATTTTTATACAATGAATTATAAATTGACCAGACATGTTTGAAAAGGTTATTGAATCTACTTTCCAAAGAAACAAGCAAAACTGAATTTTGAGTCTCTTATGAATAAGTATTAATTTTTACTAGAAGGTATACATACTGTCTAACAGCAACATATTACATGGATTTCAAAATTTATTATAATTAATTTGTAAGGAATTATGGGCTGAGCCATATATGGTTAGAAAGTTTTTTTTAGTCTAGTTTTTAATGCACTAAAAGCATCTTGATTTGAGTTGTATATCTTGAGATACAGTCATTTTAGGGAAAGGAGCACAAGCTACTAGCATTACTTAGTTGAGTTAACTCTTTTATAATTTAGTCATTTTAGCATAAATTTCCTCAAAAAGGTTGATTAATTTCTTATATGTTAAAATGACCTTGAATAAGCCGTTAATTATTATAGGAGAAAAAATAAGTAGAACCTCACACACTTTGCTTATTATTTAACCTATGTATATATGTTTGTTTTAAATGAGTGAAAGTTTATTTCTTTATTTTCAATATATGAAAATAGGATCAAACATTTGATTGTTTTGTATTTTGCAATATAGATGATGGATCATGCTTATGAATGAAATGAAAAATTAATTTATGCTTAAAGAACAGTTTTATGATAGCTATGAATAAAGAACGATTTTATGATAGCTATGAATAAATCTTTGGGATGTGAAATCATTAATACTACAACTAGTTCTACAACCCTGGCTAATGAGTTATAATAGTTAGAATAGCCATGGTCATACAACTGTAGCTAATAGGTTATAGTTATTAGCATAAGGCCTTGGCTAATGGGTTACAGTAGTTAACAATGATCATAAGAATGAAATGTCGATATGGTCATTGTAACAGGTTATAATAGTGACCCTAACTAATGATGAACTAATAATAATGATGATTTATGATGATGAATTAATGATCTTGAAAATTATTTCGTGATTTGTATGAAATATGTATTTGATCAAGTTTGATGATTTATAATTGATGAAAATATATGTTTTGATATGTTATCAATCCTTAGAATGCTTACTTAAATGTTTTGAAAGCATAATTTGAATGATATTTTTCAATTATCTATATGTATGTATAAAAATAATATTTGATACAATAAGGTGTGTGAATCCATATTTACTGAGCTGTGGCTTGCTAATTCTCTTTTTACTTTTTTATTACAAATTATTAAAATAATAAGCATGCTTAATCTTGTGAAGAGCCAGAAGAATCTTAGCATTGGAGACATTATTTAGCAAATAAGATGTTATGAAATAATTTTTTTTAGTTGTATTAGTTGACAGTGACTTTTCAAAGAATTGTTATTTAGTTGGTTTATAGAAACTAAATTTACTTGAAGATATTATTTTATCTGAGAATTTTTCCATGACTATAGAAAAGTTTTAAATTAAATAATTTAATTTTCGTTCTACATGTAATCTTCTCTAATTATTATATTCAACATCTCATATTTAAAATGGAAAAACGTTGATTGCCATTAAAGAATCTCTTAATTGTGGTGTATTAATTGCTATTAACTATGATATTATAATTAATCTTCTCTAATTATTATACTACTTATACATGTAAAAAAGTGTACATGTTCTAAAACTACCAATTTTTTTTCCTTCTGTGAAATGGTTTGTCACGTGATTTTGTGTTTCGAAATTCTTATTTTTTCTTTTCTTGCTTTTTACCATGATAAGCTATTAAGCATTTTAGAGACAGAGATCTATTTTAAATCAGACGAGACCCGAAAAATTGTTAGGTAAAAATCAACAATGTTAAATTCTGAAATAGTTCTTTTAAATGAATGCAATGTTTTCTAAATTTTTTGCTTGATAGAAAAATAACTCGAAAACTTTTTTTTTTGTTCCCATAAGAATAAGGCAATTCAAAAAAAAAATAAAATTATGAAGCAATCATTTTTACAATATTGGTTTGCTATTAATACGTAATTCAAGAAAGAAAATTAAAGGTTATTATGTAAAATCAAACTAAAATTCAATTCATAATTCCTATGTCTTCAATCCTTAATTTATTTAATAAAACCAATTGACTCCATACTAAGAATTGATGTGACCTATGTATATCTTTAATTTCTAATTTAGTGTGAAAAAAATCAATAGGCTTGCATCCAACCAAATGTATTACGAAAAGAAAAAAAAAAAAAAAAAGGCAAAAAAATTCACTTTCTTTTCTTGGTGATATTGACAAAAAAAGAAAAAAAAATTTTGTGTACATATTACTGTTGAATGAGATATGATTCAAAAGTATGCATCCAATTTTTTTGGAATCAAAAACACCATTAGATTTTATGTAATATTAGATGAAATTTAATTTAAAAATATGTTTTTCTTTAAATTTTATCATAGTTATATATTGATCACCAAATTTATTTTTTTTCTTATTTTACATTAATTTATAATTGTTATAGTTTATTAATTATATTTTAATTGAATTTTTTTATACATCATTATAAACTCATGCATCATATGGACTCAAAACTAATACATAATAAAATAATAAAATCATGTCACGAGTCAAAAAAATTCAATTATCACCGCATCATCATTGCCATATTATTATTAAAAGAAATTTTCAAAAAACATAAAAAGATTCAGACAAATTCTAAGACAATTTAGAAAATTAAAAAAGCCCTGAAATTTTTTTAAAATCCAAAAAATTTAACATAATTTGCTAAATAAAATAAATCCTTTCAAAAAAAATCCCAAAATTTTTTTAAAAAGCCCAAAAATTTTTAAACGTTTTCCAAAAAATTGCAATTCCAAAAAATTCAAAAATTCAAAAACAATTTCTTAAACTAAAAAAATAAAAATAACAAAAAAAAAGTTCAAAACAATTCCAAAACCTTCAAAAAATATGTGAGAAAATTTTTTCACTTCCAAAAAATAAAAAATATGAAAATTTAAAAATTGAAAATTTCAATAAAATTAAAATTTTCTGAAATTTTTTAAAATGAAAAATAGAAAAATATTAAATATTAAATATTAAAAAATTTTAAAAATTGCAACAAATATCTGAAAAAGAAAATTCAGAAAATTGAAAACTTTTAAAATTTTGAAATCTGGAAAAAAATTGAAATATATCTATAAATAAAATGAAAAATAAATTTTGGCATTATGGGATTTGTTTCAGATATTTTAATTTTTATATTTAAGTTTTCAAATTTTATTTTTTTTCAATTTTTTTTGAAAATTTTTAAAAATTTTCTGACTTTTGGGATTTTTTTAGATGTTTCTGAAAATCTTAGGATTTTTTTTATTTTAATTTTTTTGAAATTTTCAGAATACTTTTTTTTTATTTTTTCAGGTTTTTAATTTTTTGATTTTTTTCCTTGTTCAGAATTTTTTATAAATATTTTCAGATTTTTTTAAAATTTTGTAATTAAAAAAAAAATTTAGATTTTCAAAAAATTTTTAGATTTTTTTAATTTTTTAAACTTTTTTAGTAAATTTTTTTAATCTTTCAGATATTTCTTCTTCTTCTTCTTCTTTGAGATTTTGGGAAGTTTTTTAAGTTTTTACTATTTTTTTTTTAAATTATTAGTTTTTTTTTTAGATTAGTTTTTTTTATAATTTTTTTTAATATAAAAAGTCCCTATTAATGCTACTTAATTACGATATCTTCCTTTTGTTCAACCACCAATTTAATTAATTGGTGACTAGTGTTTTCATAGAGAAATTAAGTATTGTTTCAATATAATTATATAAAAAAAAAATGAGTATGCACCATGATTTTTCTTTATGTATTTTTGTTATTCCGGTCAAAGTCTGAATTTAATTCTTTTATCATCTTAATTTTATGATTTTAATCATTATATCTTAATTTTATGATTTTAATCTTCATTTTTTATAAAAAAAAAAAAAAAATTACTCTAAGCATAATTGATAACGAACTAAGTATAACAAAGTGAAGATGAAATGTCTTTGATATAACTGACCATTAACTGAGATATTGAAATTAATATAACACTATTTTGTGAGTTTTTCTTCTCCTACTATTTTTACTTAAATTTATTGCTTAGTAGAATACGAAAAAAAGTTTCATCTTAAATGGAATATGATAATATTGAAATTAATATAACAATAATTTATGCCTTTTCCTTACCGAACTATTTTAATAAATTTAGTAGTTAAAAAAAATGAAAAGTTTGAAATTTTGATTTATATTCTTTTATTTTTTCAAGATTTATTCTCAAATTGAAACATTAAAACATTGAAATTAATATAATAATTGCTCATATTTTACATTAGTTTATTTAAAAAAAGAATTTAATGCTTGTAAATATTGAAATTAATATGGCAAATTTTTCATATTCTATTTTTTTTATTAATACTAATATACATTTTTTAGAACCAATTAATACTAACATAGACTTAGGAACATAAAAAGTTAAATTGCATATTCTTTCTCCTAGCTCATAAAGGCATTCAATAATTTTAACTCAAAACTATGTAATTTTAATTTGTTAATTTTCAATATATGAAATCTTAAACAAATAAAAATTTAATATTTGATGTGTATTTATATTTCAAATCCAAATTGTACATACATCCTAGATTTATTTTTACTTGTGCATTTTAACTTGTGCAAATTTTATTGAAAGTTAAATAATATATCTATGAAAAGATATATTATATAATTCTCTTTCCTTCCCATATTATTAGTCCCCTACTCACTTTTACAAGCACTTTGACTTTGGTTTACATAATATTAAGTTGTTATTATTATTATTATTATTATTATTATTATTATTATTATTATTATAGATTTGACATTCCATAATTTCTAATGACAAAATAAAAAATCGTAAAAAAAATTTGTAATATAAAAGAATAAAAATTTAAGTGTTAAAAAAAAAATGAAAACAATTTTTAAACATAAAAAATGGACAAAAGATAAAATGGTATGAGTAGCTTTTTAAAGTTCAAATTGAATATAAGTGAAATTTTTTATTAATTGTATTTGATAATTTCTCTTATAAAAAAAATATAATAATTAATATAATAATATTTTGTGCTAATATAGTACAAGAGTGATATCCAATGAGAACAACCAAACATCTAAATATGCATTAAGAAACATTTAAACATTCGAAGTATGTTTGGCGCTATAGAACCAGACAAGTTTGGTTCAAGTAAAACTACTTTTTAAAATGTTATAAATAGAAAAGTTAAGCTTTGAATTACAGTTATACACTGACACCCAAATTTTCACAGAATCTTTTTTAATAAGTCCTGAAACAATAGTTTATCTAACCTTCAACCACGCCGGAATTTGGGTCGAACAGTAATCAGTCCTGGCCTCGCCTCATCAAAGCGATATCTGCAAACATCATTGGTTCGTCATCATAAGACGAAGAAAACATATGTAGTTTAGCCCCATTATTAGATAAAAGGGAGAATAAAAGCACATAACTCTTGAAATATATATGCTTAAAAGTACGTGCGTGTGTGGTGGAGCTGGAAAAGGGACAGGAGAGGGGATGGGGGAAGGAAGCTAAATATTTCACCCATTTTCAATGAGGAAGCGTCTCACAGCTGTGGGGAGCGCAGCTTGTCCACGACTATGATTTCCTACGCCTGTAGTAGTAAAATAAAGCATTAGCATAGCTGCAGCAGCATTTTACACACAAACAACTTAAGTTAACCAATTTAGTAATAAAATAAAAAGTAGCCGGCATTGACAACTTAAGTTAATTATCTTAAGTTTCAGGTCCTATTAATACAAATGGTCAGAAGCCTATATAGCCCCGTATAAAATTTCAATTAAAAGGAATCTTACAACTGACTACTTCTTGAATAAAGCAAAATTACCTGTTATGACTTGTAATGATGTAGGTCTCCTAGATGATGTCCGTTGATTATCCAGTTTATCCATAGAACTAACTGTCTCAACAGATGAAGAACATACAATCCCATTATTTGCCTTAAATCTGTTTAGAGAAACTGAACGGCCGGCTGGTACCTGCATCTCAAGAAGTTTCAGATGTTCATGCAAGGCTTGGACAGCTTCTGCTGCATGAAGACCATGTAAGTCCAACTTCCACAGGTCATTGTCGCTATTTCTGATACTTAAAATTTCTCTAGCTGCCTTAGCATTAAGTCTCTGAGCAGCTAACCATTCTTCTCGAGCATTATGAGAGTGCTGCTGTGCAGCAAAGTGGTCACCTCTCAAAAATGCATTAGAGGCTGCCCTATAATGTTGAGATGCTGACCTATACAATTGAGAGAATACATGAACAGGAATTCCCAGCATCTATCCAAGATTAGTGGAAAGTGTAAAATTAAAATTTTTAAGTTACTCATATCAACAAAAACATACAGATATGTACAGAAAATGGGACTTATAGTAATGAAAAATTTTAAAATTCCAACTTATTTATATAAATAAGCATACAAAAATTTATAGATGCACTTTTATGTGAATAAACGTGCATGTTCATCCATTTACCTATGGGGGTAAATTAGATATGTGCTCCTAAACCTTCCTACAAAGTTTCATTTTAAACATTAACCTTAAATTGCAGGATTTTGCACCTTGACCCTTTTCAAAATGTGACAATGTCATCTATCCATCGGCTTTATGATAAAGACTTGATAAAAATGGACACGTCAGCATTTTATCGAGTTTTTTCACCATGCATACCCTACTTTTCACCTCGTGGGCACTAAGGTGGAAAGTGATTCAAGCAGCTTATAAGCAATTCTTTTCCTTAGAGACCTACTAACTTGATTGTAATTGCTACAAAACAGGTATGTATAGTTTGACAGGCAAAAAAAAAAGGATTAGCTCCAAGGGTTGAATTGGAACTCCACAAAGCTTGAGAACAAAAAAGATACTCAAATCAACCTTTATTGCCAGGAAGTTAAATTTATCCAAACTCTTAATACATGTCAAAAGAGACAAGGCGCAAATAACATGTGGCAGTTTAATGAAAGATTGGTGATTTGTCTGAAAGAGGTTTAATTAATATAAATTAAAACCTAAAGAGACCATTTTGTTAGATTCAAAGTTCAAGGACAAAAATCATATCCCGATAAAAACTTTAGGGGTGACAAGATTTACCTAAATATTCTTCTTTTTCTAATTGTTTTATTATTGTTATTGTTATTGATATTATTATCATTGTTATTACAGTAACATAAAATTAGTTGTGTACATGTGTGTATTAGAAAAGCTATTTAACAATCTATTAATCAGATTGAGTGAATGAATAAGAGTAGAAAGAGTTTGTTCATAAACCTGAAATTGTGCTCATCCACGAGCTCATAAAATAAGCTCAAAAAAATCTCATTTATTTCAACAAGAAAATCATGAGATTGAGCTTGAGAATTCTTTAATGAATAAACAAGCTTGAGCTCAATTTAACTCATTCATACACCATAGTGAGGATTGGTTAAAAAATATTAAGGGGTATATTTCAAAAAATTTGACAAAAGCTGACCCAACTTGAATGAAATAAGTGACTCGCCCCAAACCAAACCTGGCTTAACTCGAATTGGCTTAAAAGGTCAACGACTCAAAACTCAAGTAACTTGAAACTTGAAGCAACACCAAATGGAAATTCAACAAACAGTTATAACCTAGGCTCATAAAGATTCAGACCCAAATTAGCTGAAGCACGAATTGATCAAACTTAAATTGAGCATAATTTTTATTCCTTTCTCATTTTAAATTTCAATTTGATTAAAGAATATTAAATAAACTGCAAGTTATCTCTAAGAGTGACCCAAACAGAATTCAACCTGCTTTGATCTAAAATACCAACAACCTAAGCCTGTGTAACTAGAAATTCAAAGCAACTTGAACTCAAAATTATTCCAACATGAAATAACCCAAATCTTCAAGGACATGCATGAATGCATGAAAAATGACCAAGTCAAACCCAACCCAATCTACCCAATTGTTACTCCCATGTTTAAAGATATGGAAAAGATGGTTTGATATTGATTGCAAAAGAGAGGAACAAGCTAAAGAAATAGAAAGAGATAGTAAAAGTAGATAAAGACTACCTTATCTAAATTTTACAATGATTTGTAAAGTCATTAGCTGTAGGAATAAGATTCAAATTACCATTTCCTTCAGAGTTATTCACTCCATTAAATGGAGATTATGTACTTCTCCTCTTTTTCCACTAAAGCTTTTCTGATTGTTGATTTTGAAAACTAAAGGTACATAACTTTTCATAACATTCTGAAGTGGCTGTAATGCCAAAATGTGTTAGCTTAAGAGATTTCAAAGCCCTTAAAATGTTGAATAAAGCTGAAAAATAATGATCTTTGTCAAACAACTTCCAATCTTTGTCAAACAACTTCCCAAAGACCAACTCCTTAAGAAAACGTTTCTACACACTCCCAACAACAGATTCACATTGTCCTACTTAAATCACAAGAAACATTACATATGATTTTATCCCGCGGTTGCATTTGAAACACTAGTTTAGAATTTCATGCAAGATCCTAAATGGACTAAAAAAGGCGTTGAAAGGATATGCATGTCTATCTGGCAAGTTATTCTACTTGTGCAAATTCAAGCCTTGCGCGCACGCGCCCGCATGTGTGTGTGTGAGAGTGTGTGTATGTGTGCATAACCCAGACAACCATACCTCATTATCCGTATAGCATCCTTCCTATGGCTCAGGTATACATCATCTTCTTCCCATTCAGGCTCAAAAGGTATAGATGTCAAATGCCCAAGAATCAGCTTCATATTAGAAGGATCATCGAAGAGTCTATTCTCACGCACATCTGTCAACATTTTAAGATTTTCTTCCCTTTCATCAGATTTACAGCTCTGGCTAACAAGCTCTGCAACCTTTGCTGACAGAAAACCTGTGTCACAGTTGGCATTGCCCGGAAAATCAGCAATGGTGGAACTCATCTCATTAGTTTTTATTTCCTTGATATCCTCAATGCAACTCATGGGCACCATTCCTTTCAACAAAGTTGAGGCCTCATGAATATTATTATGGGTAGCAAACAAGACATCCTCAATCAAACTATTCTCAGCCCAGCAATGCAACTCTTTAAGCTTTTTAAGAGCTAAATCATTATTTTTTCCCTCAACTACCTTATCTACATCATTTTCAATAGGCTTGCCCATGTTTATTGGCATTATGGAATCCTTATTCTGCTTCAAAGTGGGAAAATTGCCAGAGGACTTAAGCACAGATGAGAAAGACCTTTCTAAAGGATCAATACTTTTTGTGAGGTTTGTGCAGGGATGGAGAGCCAACAGATTATTTGGCATAGGAGGGAAAGGGTCATTTTCAGTTTCTGGTACCAGACCCAGTTTCTGCTGCTGCTTGAGGTCAAAGGCAGTCCAGCCTGATGATTCACCTTTACCTCTTGTCGAAGACATCTTTTTATAAGGGGAGTCGGCAGGAACATTCATTTTTGGTCAGTACTATTTGTTAAATACAATTCCTTCCGTCCCCTTCTGTTTGTAACACTGGACACAACTGAGGGAAGCACTTCTCCGAGAGACCTGAAAAAAGATACGATTTTCTGTTAATTCCACCTCAAAAATGACAAATAGGCTATGAAACACTAAGCAACCTCCCCTAAAACTGCAGAGCGAGAAAACGTCAAGCAGTTCTCCTATTCAGAAATTACTTTGATAAGCCATACCAACTCAATTCGTAAAATAATATAGTTACAAAGTTTTTCAAAAAAAAAATTGAACAGAATCAAGATATTCTAAAACTATTCCAACTAATCCATGGTTCTTTGTTCATACAAATGGAATCATAATGTTTTAAAGTAAAACTACAGCACTGTTTTGTTTATTCTTTTTAACTCAAACATTACTTTGAGCAAAATTTACACTAGCAAATTGCAAACCAGGGAATCCCAAACTAAGCCCTAATCATTAGTATTACTTTGAATCAAAATAATAATAGAAAGAAAAAAGGGCAAATACCAAAAAGAAGAAGAAAAAAAAAAACACTGTATGGGAACCCTAAGCTAAACCTGATATAATTTGAATATGAATTAAATAAGAATAAATACCTTAAATTGACAACGATAAATATGAAAAGAAAGAAAACTATTTGGGGAGACAAAATAAGCGGAAAAAAGGCATGAATCGATCGAAAGTAAAATCAGAAGCCTGCTGAAAGTTGAGTTTCTGAACCACCATCTGCATCTCCGTCTCCATCACAATCACCAATCCCATATTGCAGCTTCTGCATTCCTTATCCATAACGAATTCAAATTCTCTCTTTGAAATTTGTCTTTCTTTTTCAATTAGTCAGCTAGATAACCTAACTCGTGATCAAATAAGAATATATAATAATCAACTCTTTCGTAATTACCGCTTTGCCCTTCACATCTTTTTTAAATTTTATTTTGATCAAATTTTATTATAAGCCTTTGTACTTTTATTCAAAATGTAAATTTAATCCTTTTATATTAATTTCAATTTTGCAAGTATTTCAATATTTCAAGATTTTGAATTTTGATCCATTCATAAATGGTGTTTGGTTTCTACTATTAAAGGTCCATTTAGATAAATAATAAGATTGATTTTGATAAAATTAAAAATAATAATAAAAATAAAATTAATTATTTTAATAATATAATTGATTACTATAATAGTTAAATTAAAATCAATGATAAAATATATATTTGAATTCAAAAGTAATAATAATAGTAAGATAAATTATAGTAAGAATAAAAAAATACGATTAAGGATATTAATCTAAAAATATAATAAAAAATTAATTTTATGTATACTTTCATATTATTTATAATTTAAAATCTTGAAATTTTATTGAATCAAAATATTGATATAAATTAAATTATATTAAAATAATAATCTAGATTTTTGTGAAAAAAATTAATAATTAAGATTTTAAGTATTAAAAATTATTTTAAATATTTAATAACAATAAAATTATAATTAAAATAATATTTAAGATTTTAAGTAATGTAAAAAACTAAAATAACAAAAAAAATGAAAGGACAAAAATGTAAATTAGAGGACAACCAAGGAGAAAAAAAAAAGGTATAAGGGGTATAAAGGGGAAAAATGCTACAGTTGCAATGAATAAATTTCCAGGGTATCTTAAGGGTCCAATTGAAAAAAGAATTCCAGCACGGTGGATTAAATCCAATCACGTCACACCATTGCTCTCCAATCACAAGCAAAGTGCAATTGAATTCTATTTTTGCACCGCCCGACGCTGTAAGCTAATCCAAATGCAACTTAAATTTAAGAGTAAATAGTATTTGTGGGTTTTAAATTTGGTTTAAATTTTATTTTAATTTTTAAATTTTAAAAATTTTTAATTGTATTTTTAATTATTTAAATGTGTATTAATATTATTTTTTATTTATAAAATTATTTAAATTAATGATAAATATCAATTAATATTGCGTAATAAAATTAATTAATATCTCATATAAACAAATAAAAAATTCAAATAAAATTTTTTCAAAATTTAAAAATTAAAATAAAATTCTCGCTTAATTTTTTTAATACAACTTCAAAAATCTTTCACGATTATATAAATTTTTTACTCTTTATATAATGCAAAAGTTTCCGAAATTTATAAAATGCAAAAGACCAAAGTACTTTTAACAGCCAATCGAAAAATTTTTATTCTTTACATAAATTTATATAATGAAAAAGAGCAAAGTTGCCGAAATTTATATAATACAAAAATATAATATACATTCAGAAGTCTTTGACATAATCGTAAAAGTACTTTTAACAGCCAAAAATATTATGCAAACTTTATATCATTTTTTTAAAATGATCTGAAAATTTTTACATAATATTTTAAAATGATATAAAATTTTTATTTAATTTCTTAAAGCAATATAAAAATTTTACTTTATTTTTTTAAAATGATATGTAATTTTAACAAAATTATTTTGAAATTTTCAACTTAATTTTAATTTTTTAAAAATCTATTTTCTATTAAAAATTATAAATTTATTGATAAATGATATCATAATAAAAATTTAAAAATATTTTAAATTATAATATTTTATAAAGTATATTTGAAATATATAAAAATAAATTTTTTTCTTGAATTATTTTTATCTTTTCCTTTATTTATTTTTTATAAAATATATTTGAAAAGGAAAATAAAAGATACTTAATATTTTAAAATATATATTTTATGGATAAAAAATAATATTTTTATTATGATTTATGAGTAAAATAATATTTTTAATAGAAAATAATTTTTTTGTTTTTAAAATGATATGTTTGTATGTAAAAAATGATAAAAAATTTATTCTATATCAAACAATAAGTACTTCATTGATTCATAAAAATAAATATTAAATTAATTAAAGATACTATAAAAGAAAAATTACATTGATAAAAAGAATATTGATGAATCCATTGCAAGATATAAAAATTTGAATGAAAATAAAAGCAAAAATCATTATGATTTGTTTATTTTTGAAAATATTTTATCCTCTAATCAATCATTGGAGAGAATTTCAAATTCAAATTTTTTTCAATTTAAGAGATAAAAATAATATGCATAAAAATATAATATTTTAAAATAATGTAAAAAATTGTGGTCAAGTTCGGAATAAAAATAAATATCTTGATAGTGATAAGAAGAAATTAATTACATTAAAGTTTTTTTTTTACCTAATAATCTATTAAAAGATTTAGCTTGTATGAATTACTATTAGTTTAATATTTTTAATTTTTTTTAATTTTAAAAGAATATTTTTTATTAAAATAAAAATATAACTATTAAATTATATTACAATAAAAATATAAAAATATATTTTTAAATTTAATTTTTTATAAAAAATATATAAAATTTTAAAATTGTTTTGTGTCTTATTCTTAAATTTTGAAAGAATTTAATTTATTCCTTAAACTTTAAGAGAATTTTATTTTGATCCCTAATCTATTATGTGAGATGTTAGTTGACGTCATCCATACTAGTTGGCATTTGCAATAAATTTAAATAACTTCATAGACAAAAAATTACATTAATACACATTTAAATAATTGAAAACTTAATAATAATTTTTAAAATTTAAAAATAAAATTTAATTTAAAATTTAAAATTTAAAAATTATGAGTACTATTTATTTTAAATTTAATGATCAGGCATTGACTCATTGATGTAACGTAACATTAGTTATAAGGAATTGAGTGCATTTGATGACATGGATTTTTTAATCCATGCCACTAATTTCATCCAAAAATTAAATCAAATCCGTTTTTCTTTTCTCCATTTTTTAATATTTTCAAAACTTGACGACTTAAAAAATGAAAGAAAAAAACTAATCAAATACCAAAATCAAATGGGTGGAAAAATTGGCCAATTTATTTTGAAAAATGTCCAAGTAGCAAGGCAAAAGAGGGTCAATTCACAACAGAAAAAATTACAAAAGAAAATCAACAGTCTTAACCATCTCCACTTGATCACCGTTATTTCAAATCAACACACACCACCATTAAAGCTTGACTGTCCACACATAAAAATTACCCATCTCCCCACCATCGCTACCAAATACAGACTGAAGCCTCCATAGTCAGCCCACAACTTTAACCACCAACTTTAAATCGAAACTCCCTAAAACAAATTGAAAATTTAAAACACTTGAATTATCAACCCCGATCTCCATTGTCGATTCTTGGACTTCTAATCTCAACCTTCATCTTCTCAATCAAAATAAAAAGTGCATTCACAACAGCAAAAACAATCTTCTACAACACCACCACCAAAACTGCAACAAAAACGAAAGAGATTAAAAAAAAAAAAAACCACAATTCACAAGTAAGAAAGCATAAAAGCATAGGTTTTTAAGAATTCATCTCGTCAGTTGTCATGTTATTAACTTAATAGTAGAAATCAAACACCTTTAGGATTGGATCGAAATTTCAAGAAAAATAAAAATACTTACAAAATGAAAATTAATGCTTTTTGCTTCCTTTTTCTTTTTTCTTTATTTTTTCCTCTTCTTATGTTTTTCTTCCCTCAAAACTTGAATGACAACTTTAGTGTGATAATTCAATCACATTAATAAGATTCGGTTACCGGTACTAAAATTTGAGTACTCTTAAATCTTTTTTTAAGGTAAAAAGTAATATGATTAAAAATTTTAATAAAATTTATATATTTTAAAAAAATAAAAAAATTATGTTTAAGATGTTGATACGAATTTGATATAATAATTTTTTATGTTTTACACTTATTTAATATGATATAAATATAATAAAAATACATAAATTTTTAAATGCACTTTTAAATATGATATAAATTGCTAAGTGCACTTTTAACACATTATGAAATTAAAAATTATTATAGTTATAAAAAATAACTATAACTAAGGTGGACGATCCAATCTGTCTTTGACGGATTTTGACTCGATCCGATCTTATAAAGTCGATTTTTTTTTTCAATCGGGTTTCGAGTAAAGTTGGGTTGGGTAGCGCTAAGAAAAGGTCGTGTTCGAATTTTAGACAAATTCAATCCGACCTAATATTATATAAAAATAATTTTTAAATTAACTTTTTATTTATATATATTTAGATAATTATATATTTAAATATTTATATTTTAAAAAATAATATTTTACATTTAAAAAATAATATCTTATTAATTTTAAATTGAACCAAATTCGAATTTAATAAATATAAAATCAAATCGAATTCGAAGGAGTAAAAACCCATTCTGACCTACCCGTTAACATTTAAGTTTATAAGTTTATAACGTACCATGCTAAAAAAAAAAAAAAAAAAAATTTGTAAAGGTTAAAATGGGCCCAATTTGAAATTGAGTCCAAAACCCGAGCTGAAAAATGCGAAGTCGCTAATATGAACAAGGGAACTTGCTATGGCTGTGGTCTATTCTATTCAACTCCAAGGTCCAACCTCAAAGCCAGTGATCAGTTTGGAGTTTCGAAGCAGCAGCTGTCTTGTCTTCTTTCCCTCCTCTGAAAATCAAGAGGTAAAAATTTCAGCAAAAATTGCTTTTCTATCTTATTTATCTTCAAAATAGTATATATGTTCTGTCTTAACGTGTAGTAACTGTAAAAGAAGCAGAAGATGCAGATATTTGTCAAAACCCTAACAGGGAAGACTACCACCCTCGAGGTTGAATGCAGCGACACCATTGACAATGTCAAGGCCAAGATTCAGGTTTTTCTTTTCCCCTCCTTTTTATCTCATAATTTAGTTTGCTTTACTCTTTTTTTTTTCTCTTACGGAATTGCAAACTTAGTATTGGAGAAGAGTGAGGAATCCTACTGGTTTTATGTGGACTTAGCCATTCTCCAGAAATTGATTGGTTCGATTGTGATAGTTCAAGTACCAAAGTTTCAGATTACATGCAATCCTGCTATTCCATTCAAATCTGTGGGTGAGCAGTGAGCATTAGATTATAACGTAAACCATACTTCACTCTTATGCACCCGCCGTTAGAGGTGAGGAAAGAAATCGGTAGAATTTGGTTTGGAGATTTGGTTTTATTGGATGGTAGGTTCCAATTTTGAAAATTTAGAATACTATGCATTAATAAAAAAAATCCAATTTGATTCTATTTGTTATCACCCCTACCCGCCATCCATAATGCATCCTTATACAGAAACTCCCACTACAACAATTAAGAAAAACCCTATACCTACTTTTATTTTTGTTGGCTCTGATTTGTGATATTTAAATTTCATTTTCTTGGTTCAATCCACTAATTTGGACTGCATTGTGAAGAGAACATTGTTCGAACGAAATGCTTTTCTTCATGAGTACTGACAATGGACTACATTTTCTAGGATAAAGAAGGCATACCTCCTGATCAGCAGAGGTTGATTTCTGCTGGTAAGCAGCTGGAAGATGGCCGGACTCTGGCTGATTATAACATCCAAAAGGAATCCACACTTCACCTTGTTTTAAGGCTTAGGGGAGGAACTATGATAAAGGTGAAGACTCTCACTGGGAAAGAAATTGAAATTGATATTGAACCAACTGATACCATTGATCGTATTAAGGAACGGGTTGAAGAGAAAGAAGGAATTCCTCCAGTACAGCAAAGGTATCCATTTTGGTCTTCTCCTGTTACTTTTCTGAACATCGCGATAAGATTTTCTTAGATTAATGAAATACTTCTGCATTATTTGAAATCCTTAATTTATTATTTTATGGTGGCTAATATAATTTCTTGGGGGAACCACTTGATTATATTTCTTCACAGGTGTTCTCAATACTCATTGTTTTACAACTTTTTTGTATATAGGATTTACAATTTGTTGTTTTTACATGCTTCCATTTAAGTCTGAATCTTAAGAATGTTCTGTCATTTAATGCAGTTAGGTATATTTTCATTTATTAGATATGTTGTGCAAAATTTATCCGCAATGTATTTCCTTGTATTACATATTTGTTAGATTCCATATTTGTTAAGAGGTAAGACATGAATGGGTCCTATGTCATAAATATGAATCAGGGCTGACTTATTTGTTGACTGTCTGGGTCTTGGATTAACTTCATAACAATAGTGCTCTCTGGTTGTTGACTTGTCACTTACATGCTTATTTTTGGCCAACTTGCCATTTTAACGTTAATTCAAGTGTTTTGACCACTTGTTAATGCTATGCTCATACAGGCTTATATATGCTGGTAAGCAACTTGCAGATGACAAGACAGCTCGTGACTACAATATTGAAGGTGGGTCTGTGCTGCATCTTGTGCTTGCACTGAGGGGTGGTTGTTTCTATATGGTGACTCCAATATAAGAAAACAAGCTGCTTTAATTTTTCTTTGCATAAATCAACTGAATTTGCATTTAATTTGTTGATGAGTGCATGGAACATACATGAACTGATTTCCTCAGATTAGCATGTTCTGTTTTATCGCTTGTTTATATAAATTTGTCTTCAGTTTTAAGTGTGGCATCAGTGATCTTGTGAGTTGAAAAGATAATTTCTGAGGATGTCAAAAGTTAAAAAGTAGATGTTTTTTGTTTTCCTTTACCTCTTTCAATAGAGAACTTGAGTGTTCAGATGGCTGATATAACATTCTGCATACCTTCTAAAATTGACTTCCAGTTTGTATATGCTTCATTGTAAGCCCATTAGCAGCAACAGCAAATTAAAAGAAAGCCATTCCAAATGTGAGGCTCTATATCAGTCTCCACAGACTGGTGACAAAATAGATTTTGATCCTGAAACTCAGTGTTTATCAAGGATGGTGGCTTCAATCATTACTGATTACTGAAGTTCACTTACTGAAAGATTTTCATGGGATAGTGTTCGGAGGCAATAAACTTGTACACTGTTAGTCTTAGGGGTGAAAAAAAAAAATCAAGAAAAACCAAAAATTGATTTAAATTCGCAGTATTTAGTTTGATTTGAATCAGTTTTTTTTTTATTCGGTTCACATTAAATTTAGATATTAGATGTTTTTGTTAGATTTAGATCGAATTTTAGATCGAAAAGTGAAAATTCTAAATTATTTAAATTGAATTATATATATTTTTAGTTTATATATATATTTAAAATTTTGATATAATAAAATAATTATTTTATATATAAATTGATTTAAATAGATTAAAATAAAGTTAAAATAATTTTAAAAATTCAATGAATCGAAAATAAATGATAGAATTTAATTCAGATCTATTTTAAATAGAATTTCATTTGAATTTAATCAAATTTAAAAAATTTATAATATTATATATTAATTGAAATAATCAAAATTAAATCAGTCCAGACTATTCTAAACAATGCCCTTCGTCCTTCGAAGAAGTAGCAATGAAATAATAAAAACTAAATTGAATTGAAACGAGCTGAACAATGCCTTTATCCAGCTAAAAGAAGTTGTCTCAATATGCTGAAAAGTGACATAACGTCCGAGGGATTGTTGAAGGTGTTAGTTTAGTCGGCGGGGGAGGGTATTTCGTTTCGCTTTGTGATTGTGTCAGACACTAATCAAAACAAAATGGTCACATGTTCATGGCGAAGCCACTAAGTGTGCAAATTTCCTTGCTAAGTTCAAGTACAATGGGATTTTGATGATTCGTTTTGTACTTTTCGCCCATGGCACGAATATCTCTCGAATTTGTGTTTGGTTTATAATATATGTACATTTTCTTTCTTTCCAAATTCCATTTAGAAAAAAAAAAAAGAAACTTTATCCATAATTTTTTTTTTTTAATTTTTCATCTTTTATATCAAACATAAAAAAAATTGACATCACTAGTTGTAACTATGAAAATGAATTTGATATGTAATTTGCACTTTTACTGACGAGAGGTTGATTGAGTCATTCAATTTGAATGGTTAATCTTCATTTAATCCTTATAATAAATGATTCTGTGTTGGAATTATTATAACAAATCGGTAGAATTAATTCCAAAAGCACGAATGCTTCCGACTTCTGAGGTACAAAACCTCAAGCAATCTTTCACCGACTAAATCTGACGTAAGGAAAAAGAACAATGACAGAAGAGGATGGAAGCAGATAGAATAAGAGAAATAGAAAATGGAAGGAGAAGAAATATCTTTTCATTCTTACATTTTGATCGTTACAGGACAGTCCTGTATTAGCACAACATGTGCTATAAATATAATTCTAATTATAATTCTAATAGAACAATTGCAACAGAATCTGTTAGAAGATTTTAGACAGTAACATGAGGTTATAAAAATCAAAAGGAGTCTTTGGTCTCTCAAAAATTTTATAACAATTAAGTTTGTTAAGGGAACCAAATAATTTATAAATTTTGTTCTCGATATGAATGTATTATATTTAATTGATTTAGTTAAATCAACTAATAATGCTTTGAAATTCGAATGGCATATTTGCGGAAGACCAATAAAAAAGTATTGTAAAAATGTTTTTTGGATAACTAAAATCTATCGATATGCTGAGAATCACACTAAGAATTTATGCATTATAATTTAAGAGGATTAAAATCACATTATTTTCTGTTTATTTGTTGTCATGTCATCTAGGATCTAGGGATGGGCCACTCAAATGTCAGACGAATGGGGAAATTTAAAAAATGGGAGGTAAAAAAATTTTCAATAAAAATCAAGATAAAGAATTGTTACCAATTTTTTTAAAATGTAATTAGTTAAAAAATTTGTCTTAAAATATTTTAAAATGGTTTAAAATATTTAGAAAAAAATTTACGGTTTGCGAATTTAAAATTGAGAGTTGGCTATACATGAGGAAGGATTAACACCCCACAACGTCTGTCGAAAATGGTACCAATTGATTGCATGTTATCTTTTAATTTTAGTAAAAATAATCTTATTTTTTTTAATGTTTAAAATTAATTTCTTTTTTCCTTTTTCTCTGTTTTTTTCTTTTACTTTTCTTTCTTTTTTTTCTTCATTTTTTTAAACAAAAAACAAATCAAATTTAAAACAAAACTCTTTTTTTTTTTTTATTTTGGATTAGAGCAAAAACATTTTAAATATAAAAACACTTCTTTCACTCTCTTATAACTAGATAAAGCTTAAAAAATATTTTTAATTTAAAATTTTCAAATTACCTCACAAAACTAAGATAATAATTCTCATAAATAATAATTACCGAAAGTCTCTGTAGTTAGCAATAACTATATTTATATTATCTTATTTTAAAATATTTTACTTTGAAAACTAATTTTTGAAAACAAATGCATGTGATGCATAAACATAATAAAATATGTGAATGCATGACAATATATTATGAATGACAAAATATGAATGTATGATAATATAAAAATGTATATGATGACAATATAAAATGAAATGCAAATGCATGATTAGCTAGGGTTTGAGGATTGGTTTTAGGGTAAGAGTTTAGGATTAGGGTTTCAGATTAAGGTTTAGGTTTAAGTTTTTGGGTTAAGATTGAAGGTTAAGGGTTAGGGTTTAGATTTAAGGTTTAGGTTAGGGTTTAGGTTTAGGGATTAGAGTTTTATTTTAGAGTTTCAATTTAGGATTTAAAGTTTATGGCTTAGGGTTTGAGGTTTACGATTAGGTTTGAGAGTTTCATCGAATTTGGGGTTTATGGTTTGATAAGAGATTTGGGGTTTAAATTTAGGGCTTCAATTTATTTTGGGTTTTATGAAAATGGACATGATATGAATGCAAATGACAAAAATACTATTAATGAATACACGTGCCAAAAGTATAACCTATAAAAATAATTACAAACTAAGGTATTTTCAAACTTAATATATAAATATGTAATGTATGAAAATTTAAGATCAAAATGGATCAAACATGAAAAATTTTAAATTTGGTTTGAATGTCCCATAATTATTCATTATTCAACTTAATTAAACAATTTCAAAAGTCTAGCAAAAATAACCATCAAACAATATTTTTCAATGAAATTTTTGTTCAAACATATTAAGAACTTACTAAATATGGTAGACACCTAATTTTGTCCGGAATACTTTTTCTTATAATTCAAGTTTATTTTTTCAATGTGGGCCATATAATGAGTCTCGTTGTAGTGGCCCTAGATGGTCTGATTGGACTGATAAAAGGTTCAACAAAAGCCCATTTTCAAAAGGCCATTAATGGCCCGTCGTTGGCCATAAAAATAATAATTAAAAATTAAAAAGGATAATAATTAATAATAAAAAATACCAAAAAAATCAATGCAATAATAAAAGCTTGACCCAAAAACAAAAATGAAAATTGGAAGCTCAAACCCACTTTAAAAATAAAAGAACAAAATGAAAAGAGAGCCCAAATAAGAAGTAAGCATTGGGCACCATTTTAAAGTCCATTTAATTTAACATGGATATATGATGAAAGCTTAAAGTTAAAAGCTACATGTAAAAAAAAAAGGTAAAAAAATTGATAAAAATTGCATGGGGCGTGAAAGCCAGAGAGGAAAGAAGTGGCGTGAAAAAAATTGACGAGGGCTATCAAAAGAAATTGTTCAAGAGATATGCAGACATGGGACAAAAAAAATGAATGGCAGTGGCTGCAAAACTACATGAGTAGAGAAGTATTGAGAAAAAAAGAGAGAAAAATGAAGGAAATGATGGCAGTAAAAAGAATAGAGAAGTAGTTCACGTGAAAAATAAAAAGGATAAAGAAATCCAAAAAATAAAACAGACATAAAAAGAGAAATATGGAAGCTAAAAATAAAACCTACACCAAATAAGAAAAAAACAAACAAAAATTAGGTGAACCAAAAAATAAAAAGGGAAAAACGTGAAGCAAGAAAAGGATGAAAAAAAAAAAGAAAGAGCAAAAAAAGAATAAGAGATAGCAGAAGAGGAGAATAGAAAAAAATTACAGTAGACAGCACGTGAAGAGGAAACAAACGTGAAGAATGGCAAGCAAAACTTGAAGAAAAACAAAAAAAAAACACAAATCAAAGATAAAGATATAGCAGTAAGAAAAGAAAATAAAAAAATCAAACAAGAAGAGGACCCTCAGGCAACCGCAAACAAAAACAAAAAAAAAAGAAACAAAAGAAAACCAACCTGAAAAATAGAGAGAGAGCAAAAAAATAAGGTATGCAGCAACATGATAAGCAAAAAAGAAACTAGAAAAAGGAGTAATAAGCTGTACATGAAAAAAAATGAAAGGCGTAACAAGTTGGTAGAGGTGGATGTATGGAAGGAGCAAGAAACGCGGGTGAAAGAACATCGAGTAAAATTGAGCAACAAGGCAAGCACACTTGAAGTAGAAAAAACAAAAGCAAAAACAATTGCCAACAAAAAATATTGAAAAAAAAAAACTAGAACGTGAAGAGAAATGAAAACTGAAAGTGAAAAAAGACAAGAAAAAAAAAAAACAGAAATGGGCATTCAATAGGAAGAACAAAAAAAGAAAAAAAATGAAAAACACTATAAGTAGAAAGCTGGGTAGTATAGCTCATGAAAGAAGAAAGAAACAAACCAGCAAGAGGCAAACTGAGAAAAGGGAAAAAATCGATGAAGGTGGGGTAAAGGTAAAAAAGGTTGGTCTTGTTTTCTTTACTTTCTTTTGTTGCGAAAAACTTTGTTTTTCTTGTCTTCTTATATTGTTTTGTCTTTCTATGGTCGTACATGAAAGCATCCTTGATCTCATTTCTCAATTTTATCATGTATAGTCCTTATTGATGTTTTCATTGAGTAAGGAAAAAAAAAGAATCAAAACATAAAGGTAAGAGTTAAAGATAATTTTTTCTAAAATAAGAATAAAAATGATGAAGAAAAATACCTATGTTTTTTTTATATCTTTTAATAGTAAAAAAAAGATTAAAATAAATGCTAAGAGGTTATTCATAGAAGCTTAAAGCTTCGTCGTGGTTTCATAAAAGTTTTTTGACAGGAGATTTCTTTAGTGAAGCCTAAAGCTCATGGTTTCTCTTTTTCAGTTCTTTACTATTATCAATAGTTTATGGTTGAGAGGTGAAAGAAAAAGTCCAAAATTTTACTTTTTAATATGTTAGCATAGGCATAGGGTATGGTGATTTTGCTTACATGTTGGTCTTTTAGTTTATATTTTACTTAAGTTTAAATTCCATGCACCATTTACTCATTAGTTAAATTTTTATGCTCATTTTAGTTTATTTGTAATTTAATTTTCCATGCCTTAAATTACTTTTGATGTAATTCATTTTTATGCACTTTAAATTTATTAATACCATCATGCTCTTTAACAAGTGACAATATTAAATTAATTAAAATAGATTTTGAAAATTTTGCTTAGACGTTGGAAGGAATTTAAAATCTAGTTTTAAAAAAATTTAATTTCACCTAGTTATTGAGAAATTAAATCGATGGAATTAAATCTTAGTAAAAGAAATTTGATTTAAAAAAAATTAGAGTATTAAGAATATAAAATTAAAAATAAAGAACTAAAAAATAATGATAAAGGTATAAATAAGAAGAATAAAATTTTAATAAAATATATAAAATTATAAAAATACAAGTTTTAGAAAATTATAAAAAAATGAGCTTGCTCTAAAAGTTTCCTTAGATGTTGGAGATTTTTAGATAAGCTTGTAAATTTCTAAAATTAAAACCCCAAATTGAAACCTTAAACCGAAACATTAAAATCGAGATCCTAAAAGTGACTCTAAGTGAAACCCTAAACTCTAGGTAAAACCCGAAAGGTCGAGGTGAAACCCTAAATTGTGAAACTCTAAACCCTAAATGAGAAATCTAAGTCCTAAAGTCTGAAAACCCCAAATTCATTTTAAATTTTAAGGATTCGTATGAAAATCTTTTGTATAAAATAGTTTGTTCCCAATGTCGCCAAATGATGGGGGTATTGAGGAAATTTTATTTCATTAAGAATTTTCATATATTTTTGCAACTCAAAATAAATATGTTTTGTTAAAATAACAATTATAAAATTATAAAATAATAAAAAATAATAAAATGAGATTTTAAATATAAATAGTCGCACCTAAACTTTGTTTAAAGGTTGAAAAATCTAATGGTCTCTTTATATTTGAAAATTTGATTCTTTAAATTTGTATTTTATCATCATTTGCTTATGTCTCATTTTTAGATTAAGGCATTTATAATGCATATGTATGTTTATTGTAACTGTTGATGTTTCATATTAATTATACCATTTTTCATCTTACTAAATAATTTTTTTAAGAAAAATATAGTTTTAAACAAATAAAATTAAAATAGCATTCCATGAAATGTAATTATTGATACTCTGCCTAGATATTAAAGAGTCATCAATAATTATTATTTACAAAGAATGTTATTTATCTTTTGAATCAATAGAAACCTTCATGTGTTAAACCATTCAATCCATTGGAAAAAAAAATTTTCTCTCCTTAAATTTCTTGTAAGGATCGCCAGTCATTATGAAAATTTAAGACTAATTTAGTTGGCACCTATGAAAAAAATTTAAGCTCAGTTTAGCTGGCACTTATAAAAATTTAAGCTCAATTTAACTAGCATTTATGAAAATTAAGTCCAATTTATCTGATACTAAATAGATGCATCTATGAAAATTTAAGCCTAGTTTAGTTGGCACTTATGAAAGTTTAAACCTAATTTATCTAGCACCAATCAGATGCACTTAAAAAAATTTTAAGCCAATTTTTTAACACCAAGGTTTTAAGTCCAGTTTTTCTAGCACTTATGAAATTTTAAATCTAATTTAGTTAGTAAGCAAACCCATATTAGCAATTACCTCATTTAACTTGTGATTTAATCTTAATCACTTCATTTGACATGCGGTTCAATCTTGATCACCTCATTTGACTTACGGTTCAGTCCCAATCATTCTTAACTTGTGGTTCAATTACATTATCCTTATGTCTTGATTTATGTTTTAATCCTGATCATCATATATTTTTTTACTCATAATTCAATCCTAATCGTCTTAAGAAAATGGTCAAAAAAGTAAAAAACTAAATAAACAAAAAAAAAACCAAAAAACAAAAATATGAACGAAATAAAAAACTTTTCTTAAAAAGCAACATCCGAACGAACATTGTTGTTTATGTCTTTATATTACTCATAATCTTCAAAAATATATAAAGAAAGGTAGTTGTAGATACTTATTTTTGTTTAAGATATTTTATAATTTTTATTTGAGCTCATTTTTGTAATTAGGCCCTGACCATTACTTTTTGAGCCATTACACAACCCATTTTTAAATGCTGTGATGTGAGACCCAATGCAGAACCCATAATGAGAACCGTTGCATAGAGTCAAATTAATGCTCAAAATGGTAAAATAAAAGACCTGATAAAATACTCATATTTAAAACCTATCAATGGCCTATTATTGGCCATTAAACAAAAAAACCAAAAGAATTAAAAAAAATAGGCTTGGCCCAAAATAATATCATAAGAGCCCAAATGAAACTCAAATGACACAATTGAATGAAACTCATTAATGATCCATTGTTGGCCATTAAACAAAAATAATAAAACATAAAAATATTAAAAATATATACAAAAATAAAAGTAAAAAAAAAAAACAAAAAGCTTAGCCCAAATGGATAGGGTCTACAACCCAAAAATGTGATCCAAAATCAAGTAAAAATGAAATCTATGTAAAACAAACAAAGGCCCGAATGGGCCACCAAACATGATCAAAAAATGAAAAGGTCCATTCAGCCTTGTTAGTTATTTTGCATGAAAATAGGTAGCTAACGTGAAAAAGAGAATATGCATGCCATGTATGCCATGAAACCAAAAAACCAAAGCTGAAAAAGAATTGCATGAAAAAAATAGGCAATGAGGAAAATGAAACTATATGAAAACTGAATGAAATGGGAAGTTGAGATCTTAGTTTGGCATGAAAACACTGAAAAAAAAATTGTAATGGGGCATGAACCAAAAGAAAAAAAGAGGAAGGCAGCAACAAGTGGCAACATAAGAAATTGAAAAATAAGTGAAAAAGAATAAGGGTTTTAAAATAAAGTGAAAGGTAACAGTGGAAAAGCATTCAAAAATGCAAAAAAAAAATTAGGTAGCAGTAGAAAAAAAAGAGGTGTTCCATAAAGGCAGTAGCTGTCGTGACAGTAGTAGAAGAAGAGCAAAAAAAAAAAATCAATAGCAATAAACAACAGGAAGCTCTTACAACAAAAAAAATTGTATGAAGAAAAGAGAAAACAAGACAAATAAATAATGGTAAAATTGAATAGTAACAAAGAAAATCAATAGGAAAGAGGAGTGGTTCAACATAAAAAAAAACATTTATGAAAGGAACGAAAAAATAGTAGTAAGAGCGTAAAACCAAAAAAACTTGTAGCAAAAAAAAAAAAGCAAAAAAAAAAAAATGATACCTGAAAAGCTAAAAAAAAAAGTTCTTTTTTTTGTTTTACTGAGAAGATTTCATTTTTTGTGTTGCATAGGCTTTAAGTTTCATCTTCGATTGCCGATTGCATATTATGGTAGTTTCATTTTTTTTCTTAAAAGGTTTCAAGTTTGTTTTTTAGATTTTCATGCTTTGTGCTTGTAAAAAGGGATCTTTTCTGAAAGCCTTCAAAACAAAAAGAAAAAAAAAGCAAGGTTGTCAAGTTTTTTTTTTTTTAAATGGTTTTGGAGGAAAATTCTCAATTTTGTTCGGTTTATGACTCACAAAGGGCTAAAGATCTCTCATTTGGTTTACTCCCTTTATTTATCATAAGAAAATGATCTTTTCTTTCGTTTGAAACTGAAATTACTTGAAAATAGTGAAAGAGGTTTTGTTTTCTTCAATAAAAAAATAAAGTTTCTAGAACAGAACATGGTAGTGGGTCGTAAAAGAAAATGGTTAAAAGGTTGGGTCTTGTCATCTTGCCATTTTCATGTAAAGATTGTTTGCAAAAACCTTTTAAATTTTAACCTTTGCATTTTTTTGTTTTCTTGGTATTTCTTTTCCTACGTAAAGTTGGTTGGCCAGAACTTAAAGTTCTATTGGTTGCTTACTCTGTTTATAGAAAGTTCATGTTTCACATTGGGCTTGCCTTGTTTTATTTTTCCTTCTTTTTTCCTTTGCATTTGCTTAATACATCAAGCTTGCATGGAATTTGTGAATCTAAGTAAGGCTTGTGTTTGTTGATAGTTTCTATAATAGTTTGAATCTAAGTTAAAGATTTAAAGCAAGAGTTTTCTATGATGCTAAAAAATTGGTCTTAGAGTTTTGTTCTTGTTCTTGCTTAAATGGCTTTTAGATCAAGACATAGGTTAAGGTTGTTTCTGCATAGAAGTTTGGGGCTCTCATGGTGAAATTCGATTATTTTGCAAACCATAAAACTAATTAAAAAAAATGAAAATGAAATAATGTTAAAAAACAAGGTTGTTTTAAAAACAAAGAAATAAAAAAAATTTAACGAAATAAAAAATAAAGAAATAGTAATAAATAAAAATAAAAATAGTAGGTAAAAACTTAAGGCTTATGAGTGTTTATATGATCTTTTATATCATTATTATTGTAACTTTTATTATTTCTGTTGGTATCATGCTTACCATCATATGATTATTTTGGCTTACATTTAATTTTGAGTGATTAATGATATTATACATACATTAGCCTTTTAATTAGCATATTTATGTTATTTTATCATATTCATATATTTTCATTGGAATTTGCATTTCTCTTAAAGATCTTTTAAAATATTATGAACAAACAAAGCTTCAACAAGATAAAGAAGATTTTGAAATCCACGTTTAGATGTTGGAGAGAATTAAAAATCGTGTCTTAAAAAAATTCAATTAAATTAATTATGCCTAGATGTTGAAAAATTATTAAATAATAAAAAAAAATAATAAAAGGCTAAGTAATAATAATAATAATAATAATAATTAAAAAAGAAAATATATAAAATATAAAAATTTATTTATTAGAAAAATCATAAAAAAATAAGTTTACTTTAAAAATCTACCTAAATATTGAAGATTTTTAGAGATGTTAGTAAATTTCTAAAATCCTAAGATGAAACCCTAAAAATTAAATCCTAAATGAAACCCTAAAATAAAACCCTAAACCCTAAGTGAAACCTTAAACTCTAAACAAAACATCAAAGCATTAGTTGAAACCCTAAATCTATCCAAAACCCAAGATCATCCCAAAATTTAAGATTTTGTACAAAAATCTTTTGTGAAGTAATATATTCCTGAATGCTACCTAAAAAATGAGATATTTAAGAAATTTTATTTCATTAAGATTTTTCATATAATTCCTTAATTAAAATAATAACAAGATAAAATAAAGAATAAAAAATAAAAATAATATCTTAAATATAAATAATCGCATCCAAACTTTATTTAGAAATTAGAGAGTTTAGGTAATCTTTTTCTATTTAAGGATTTGATCCGAAGTCGCATTTCATCATCGCTTATGACACACATTTGCATATATTACATTTTAGATTAATATTTGCACTCATTAAGCATAAATATATATATATATATATATGTAGTTATTGGTGTTTATGGTTAACTATAGCATTTTCATTTTTACTGCATAAAAAGTTCTTTGAAAAATTGATTTCAAAAAATAAATAAAATTAAAATAACATTATGAGAAAAATAATTTTTGATATTCTGTCTAGATGTTAGAGAGTTGCCAACGATTATCATTTACAAAAAATATTATTTTATAATTTTTAAAGGAATGTTGTGGTAAACTTTGATGAAAAATATTATCTTTAAATTCTGTATATATGTTGGAGAATTATAAAATACTCTTTTAATTTAAATTTTTTTACAAATTCTTAAATAAAAAATTTTTAATTGATTTTTTTCTTCTAAATGAAAGGAATTATTATTAAACCTTAAATAAAAAATTATTTTTATCTAAAATTATAGATAACGCATGATTAATTGGTATTAATTTTTAGAGATGTTGTGGGAATGCTAATTATTTTTCACATATAATTGACTTCTAAATTCAATTTTATTTTCGTAGATTAAAATTAATTTTTAATAAACTTTTAAATTTATTTTGTTGTTTTATTAAAAAAATAAAATTTTTGGATAACCAGTTATACCCTAAAAAAAATTGATGATGACCCTCTATATTCTTGATTTTCAAATATTTACATATACTAATTGAGTCTCCTAATGATAAATTATGACAAATACTATTATTTCATTTTATATAAATATATAATATTCAACACAGACAATTTGGACGCTTTATATTCAGTAATTTTTTCCATAATTAGCAATAGCTATCATACGATCGTTCAAAGCTTTGTTTGATAGGATGAAAGAGTGTGGGTTCAAAATGAAATACGTTAAGATTTAAACAATGACTTAATCAAGATAGAAAATAGCTTATAGATTATACATTTTGCTTCTATTACATGTACATTTGTTAAATATCAAAATAAGATATGTCAATATATGTCAAGATTTGAACCTTGATTTAATTAGTGTGTGGATATATATATATATATATATATATATATTAAGACTTCAAGCTTAACTTAAAAAAAATTAATGAGATTTTTATCAATTAATATAAAACTAAAAAATAAAAAGAAAACATGTGCACCAATTTTTTAGCGAGGCAACTGTAGCGTGTAGGATCTTTTTTATTTTCTTTATTTCCCACTAGTGAAATCAAAATTATAAATGTCATTTACTTAAAACAAGTTTTAAAAGTTCACATTTCTCTTCTTATAATTACTTTTTTTATGATAGCAATTAGAGAGTATTCTGTTGACCCAAAAAATTAATGATAATTCTTACTGCATTACACAAAAGGATAATTCTCCCGAATACTATTACTCGAAGGTCCAGGTAGCATTTTCCAACTCCAAACAACTCAGAATGATAAACGGTGCTTTGTAATTTCCACCTGTTAGGCTTTAGAAGGTAGATGTATCAGAAGCCTGTTTGCATAAAACCCACGCGCATCCAATTCTCAACCATTTTTTCCTATTCTCTATGAGACGATTGCATTCTTCATTCGCTCAATTGTCCTTCGCTTTGGACAATATTGTTATTAAAAATTCATACATTTTATTATTAGATCAAATATTCAAACTGCAACAAGTAGATTTCGGATTTCGGCGTTGCTTTTAGCTTAGTGCCTGCTATGACAGCTTTCATATCCTAAACCAGACAATATAAAATATATATATATATATCATACTAATACCAATGCAACTCCAGAGTTGTCAATTTTGTTGGAGTTTGGAGCAACAGTTGGTCATAAAATCTTTGACCTGCATAATTAACTGGGAAGCCTCGGGCAATTCTGGAAATATGTAAAATGCGTGGATCATGGTTGGATACTCCATCAGTCTCGCTTCTTTCCCGGATGCTTTCAACCACTCATAATACCTCCTCTGCCAATCCTTCAATGGGTCAAATCCACCCACTACCACCATCGTCTCCGGAAAATTCAACCCTGTTATGTCCTCTGCATTGGGTCCGCTCACATTCACCGCTTTGTGATCTCGGTTCGATCCATTGGGCAAAAACGCCTTCCAGCACCAATCTGATCTTGGCATAGACACCAGCAAAGACCCCACTAGCTGCATCTCCGCCTCCGTTCTCTCCTCTCCTCCAAAAAATGGCTGTATGGAAACAAGTCCCATCACCTTCAATGTCTGAAACCCTGCTTGGCAAGCCCGGACTGCTACGTGGTGAGCCAGGTTGGCACCTGCACTATCTCCCGCTAAGAAACACCGTGATAAGTCAGCATTTTCTGGTAAGATTGTGGCGCTGTTGTCGTCTAAGAACTTAAGAACGTCAAATCCATCGTCGTATTGAGAGGGGTAGATGTGTTCAGGAGCGAGACGGTAGTTAACGGAGACAACGAAAGCGGGAAGCTTGCGGGCGAACCTACGACAAACGGCGTCGTATGCCTGGGAAGCCGGGCTGAGGAAGGTGAAACCTCCTCCATGAAAGAAAATGAAGACAGGAAGGAGGAGATTAGAAGGGAGGGAGGGAGAGAAGAGGCGAAACCAGAGATTTCGGGAAGCATCAATGGTGGTGTCAGAGGAGGTGACAGAGTTGGTGGGTTTGGGATTAGGAGGGACTTGGAAGTCGAGTAAGCGGATGAGGCGCCGGTTGACGGTGCCATCGGAGCGGAGGGCGGCATCAGTTATGGTGGAAATTAGGGTGATGGAGATCCTAGTTTTCCAAGGGAGCGATGGTTTGGTAATTTGATGGGTCATATTTTGGCCTTTGCGATTGGCCGAAAGAAAATATCCCTATAGAAAGACAAAATACTGGGGATTCCATGATGCATTTATTGGGCGGTGACAGTGGGACGAGTCACCCAACCAACTTTAGTATTTTATCTTGATCTTGGATTGCACCATTTTTCGTAAGTTTGTGTTTCCATCAAGAATTGGCAACGTTGAAAGCTCACACTATAGCTATCATATTCATTGCTCTATTTTGCAATGCGTTGTTCGTGAGCTGTCACATTTAAACCATTGATTTTTTGTTGCTGCAATAACGCTCATTAGAAAACCAATTTTGTTGCAAACTAAAAGCTAAGCATTAATGGTGCAGGTTTGAATAAAGTTTTATGATTTGTCAAATCATTTGACGGGTAAAAAAGAGTAATAGCATAATACTCGTCCCAATGTAGCGGGTTTTTTTTTTTTATTATAAAATTTATTTAAATAAAAAATAAAAAAATCAAATAGAGTAACATGTGAATTTTTTAGTTAGTTTTATTGTTCTCACAAAATTTATCTAATTAAAAAAAAATTTAAAAACTAAAAAAAAAAAGATAAAAATAAAAAACAAAAATAAAATTTAAAATTTTTTATAAAGTATGTTTCATGAACACTTGTATTAAACTTAAAATATTAATTTTTAAAATTATGATATCTTAATAACTTTATTAATATAATATATATAATAAAATTAAAAATAAAATATATATTTTTATATATACAAAAAAATGAGTTGAGATAAAATATTTTAAACATTTTAATATTTGTAATATGATTGCCTATTGCTGTATATACAATTTAAAAACGCTATAATTGACCAATTATTATAGTTTCTATTAGGTACATCATGATACACGACAATTGAATTATTTAAATTTTTAAACCAACTCAATTACGACATTTGTTAACATTAAACGTTATAATTGAATTTAATATTTTACCGCTACTAATGTAACGTGCGTCTTCTCAAACTGGCTCGCTTTTTGTTTGTCCTTTCATATATGTCGTCTATAATCATCTTTACTAATTAATTAATTAATTTTATATTTAAAAATTCTTTTAAACTTATTGTGCTTCTTTTATCAAATTAAAAAATATATTAATTAAATTTTAAATCAACTCAATTATAACATTTCTATTCAACAAATATCATAATTGAACATAATTCAATTCTTAAAACATATTAATTACCGTATTTATTAAAATGATATGACATAACTGAGGGGTTCTATATTTTTGTAGGCTCAATTACGGCACATATGTAACCAAACGTCGTAATTGACTGTTTGGTTGTATATTTTTAAAAACTCAATTATGACCTAATGTGTTATAAACACTGTAATTGATTATATTTAATTGAAAAATAAAATTTTATATTTTATTTCATTTCGTAATAAAGGCATAATTTACTATTTGGTTCTATTTTTTTAAAACAAAATGAAAGGTTACTTATAAGTTATCAAGAAAATTATAATAAAAATACATGATTTAATAAATATAGATTTTTTTTAATCAAACACAAAAATCTAAAACTAGGATATCTTGATAATCACACTATACTCTACATATAACACTTTTTTAGATATAATATTTTTTTTTGAAATATAAGATTTTATAAATCAATCGTCTTTTTAAGATAATGATTAGATTATCTAAAATCTTTAATGTTGATTTTGAGATTCGAGAATGAAGATTAAAAGGGGACTCTATTTCTTGTAAAGATTATGAAAATATGCTTGAAAAACTCCCAATGTATTTTAAAATTTAAATAAAAATATAAGAACATGAAATGATACAAATACAGAAAATGTTAAATTTAAAATGGATTTAGATATATTCGAATTTAAAAATATATTTAGATATATTTAGAATATTTAATATGAGTTAATGATTTATTTGAAAATTTTTTATTATTGATTATTTTGAATAATATATAATTGGATTTAGATATATGTTGATTAAAAGAAGAATTTAAATATAAATCAATATTTATATATTCTAAATATTTAATTTAATTTAATAATTTAATTGGAAAGTTTTTGTTATTGATTATTTTGAATAATATATAATTGGATTTTGATTATTTGGATAAAAAATAGAAACTTCAAATCAATATTTATATAGTTTAAATATTTAATATGATTTAATTTAAAAAAGGTTTTTGACATTTTATTATTTTGAAAAATTTTAATCAGTATTCCTTTATGTGTCATTCAAAGAATTTGTTCATTTTTTTTTTTTTTTGAAAAAAATAGATCTATTTCATTAATCAATAACTTGATTACAATTTGAGTTAATGACTGATAAAATAATCTCAGGACACTGTTCTACCCAAAAGACATCATTTTTTAAACTCTCTATATTTAGCAAGAATATGTGCTGCTTGGTTACCAATTCTTTTAGTGTGGGTAATCTAATAGTAGTGAAATGTCTTCATTTGAGCTTTAGCAACCTTAATGATGGTACCTCAGCTTTTTCTCCACCCTTTGAGCAGCTCTCCCAACATAATTCTTGCAAACCCCAAATCTTTAGCAAACTGTAGTGCTTTCATCGCTGCACACCCTTCCACTATCCATGAATCTATTGCGTTAGTTAGCCTAGTATCAACCGCACCTAGAACCATCCACTCACCATCTTTGATAACAACCCCCACTCCTTCTGTACTATGTTCTTAATTATATGCCCCGTCAAAATTAACTTTTACCAGTTCATCACCTGGTGGCTTCCATCCTTCTGTAGGCTTATGAGGCCGATTGGTTTTTACCAGTTGAGCTTGCAAAAACTCCTTCTGATAGGTGCCCACAAAGTTGGCTATTTTCTTTACTGTGCCTTTCCTTCCCTCGTGAACCTCCTCATTTTATCTTATTAGGTACTCTGGCAGACCAAATCCTTCTCCAAGTATGCTTTCCTGGATCCACACCAACGTCAGCATCCTCATTCGCCACTCGGTTGCACAGGGATCGGTAACCACTCTTGCCTAAGTAGATGCCTGTGTTCGTGTGCTTCCAAATTATTTTGTCAGGGTAACCAAAGCTGCTTATTGGTATCGCCCTTATAACTATAGCCTCCTTTGGGGTAAACAGGTCTTGAATCTTGTTCTGCTTCCATTTTTTAGTTGCACTATCTATTATGGCACTCACACGAGCATCTTCTCCCATATCACCTTTCATCGATAATGGTTCATACAATCCATTAAGTAGCAGCCAAGCATCCTTCCATAGTCTAATAATTTCTCCATCCCCCACCCTCCATCTAAGTTCTTATCGCAACAGCTGAAGACCACCCAATACGCTACGCCAAGTCAATGATGGTTTCTTCCTTAGATCCACCTCTATGATATTTCTATTAGGGAAATATTTTGCTTGTAGTACCCAGTTAGCTAGAGACGAGGTCTTCTTTAACAGTCCCCACCCTTGTTTGCATAATAGAGCCTGGTTAAATTTCCCCATGTCCCTAAACCCCATTCCACCATCATCCTTGCTAGCACACATTTTATTCCATTTTAGCCAATGCATTCCCCTTCTTATCTTTCTGTGGCTCCACCAACACCTATTGATTAGCCCATTAATCTTTGCACACAAGGTTGTTGGTAACTCAAAGCAATTCATCGCATATGTCAGAATGGCCTGTAGGATAGCCTTGATAAATATTTCTTTGCCGCCCTGGGATAACATACTTGACGTTCCACCTTGAATCTTTTTCATGACTCGTTCTTTCATCTCCCGAAATGCTCTTTTCCCCCCTCCCTATCATAGTAGGCAGCCTTAAATACTTCTCCAGGTCTGTTAAAGCTTGGATGTCGAACACCTCCATAACTACATCCTTTTGGTCTTAACTTGTGTTTCTACTAAAGAATAAGCTAGACTTCTCAAAATTTATCAATTGATCAGATCCATCTTGGTATCTCACCCTTTCACTTTCTTGTCAATTGGCCTTTGCAAATAGTATGTCGTCATCAGTGAAAAATAGGTAAGTGATCCTTGGTCCAAGTTGGTTCGCCCGAACTGCACTCATTAGCCCATTCCTTTGATATCTAGCAAGCACAGTTGACAAACCTTTTGAACAAGTGAGGTAAAGATAGGGTAACAAAGGGTCTTCTTGCCTCAATCCTCTTTCTTGACAAAATTTGTTAGTAGCATGACCATTAATCACAATCAAATAAAAAATAGAGGTGATACATCTCATTACAAGTCCTACCCATCTAACATGGAAGCCCTAACTTAATCATCATAGCTCTAAGGAAATTTCACTCTACCCTATCATAAACCTTGTTCATGTCTAACTTTAGAGCAAAAGAGACCTCTTTCCCTCTTCTTTTAGATTTTAGAGTGTGCAGTAACTCATAGGCCACTAAGACATTATTAGTAATCAGCCTTCTAGGTACAAAGGCACTCTGTGACTCATAAATATAAGAAGGTAAGAGGATTTTCAATCTATTGGCTATTATTTTAGCTATAATCTTATACAGGATATTACAAGGACTTATGGGGCGAAATTGGGTTATAAGGCTTAGAGATTTAACCTTTGGAATTAAATCAATATTAGTGCTCTTAATGCTACGTAACTCTCTTGAGCCAATGAGGATTGACAAGTAAAATTGAATAAGGTTAGAAGCAATAACATGCCAGTAGTTTTATAAAAAAAGGCAGGCATACCTTCTGGTCTTGGTGCTTTGGTAGGGTGCGTTTGCTTGATAGCCTTTAGAATCTCATTCATGTTGAAGTCTGATAAGAGGAAATTATTCATTTCTTCCGTTATTCAGGTTTCAACTATTTCTAAGATGTCATCAAATTGGTGAGTTCTTTGTGAAGTGAACAAGTTTCTAAAATATTCCTATACAATATTCCTTACATCTTCCTCATCTTCCCCCCATTTTGATTCATCTACCCCTTAATGGAATTTCGCCTTTTCATGATGGAGGCTTATGCATGAAAGAATCCCATGTTTCTATCACCATCCTATCACCATCCTTTAACAAGTTGATTCTCGATCTTTGCATCTAGAATGCTTCTTTTTCTTCGAGCAACTTGTTCATTTTGGCCTTGAGCTGCCTATTTTCCTCTAACCCTTGATTTGTTGGACTTCCCTTTATGTAATAGTGCAACTCTCTGTGTATCCTAGCTATTTCTTGTTTTCTGCTTTGAAACATCCCTTTTTGCCAGTTAGTTAAGTCTTCACCAACCTTCACTATTTTGTCCATTATATCATGTTGATTCACACTACTTTAACTCTCTTTTATGACTTACTCACATCCTTTCTCCTTTGACCACCAAACTTAAAATGAGAACTTTTCTTGGTTATGCCTTCCTTGTCTCTTGCTTCTATTCCCATCTGCATACACCATAATCAGACAATGATTTGAGACCGACTTTCTTAGATGTTTCACTATATACAATGGAAATTTTTTGCGCCATCCTTCGTTTCCCATGGCTCTATCCAACCTTTCCCTAATCATTTGTATCTCTTCCTCTCTCCCAAGTAGACCAGCTGCCAACAAAGCCTAAATCTACTAGCCCACTATCTTCTATGGCATGACAAAGATTTCCCATTTGCTGTGTTGGTCGTAACCTATCCCCGCTTTTTTGACGATCCCACATTATTTCATTAAAGTCAACCAACACAACCATGGTGTAGATGAAACCTATGATAATTGCCTAATCAGTTCCCATGATTCATTCCTCCTACCAGTCTTTGGAACTCCATAAAAACCAGTTATTCTCTATTTTCCATCTTCTCCCTTGATTTCCATCTCTATGTTTATGTGATTTGTCCAGAACTCAGCAGCTTAAGCGGTGTTTCTTCCTTCCATAACATCATTAGTCCTCCATTCCTTCCCTTCGAACTGACTCCAAAGCATGCATCCATTCCGTATTTTTTTTTTCATTTGATCTACTTTTTTTTCAAACAGCTTAGTCTTCGATAAGAACACTGCATATGGGTCTTCTCTTCTGATCAACTACTGTAGAGCTTGTATTATACATGGGTTCCCAAGCCTACAGTAGCCTCATTGTTCTGGGTAGACTGGGATCCAATATCCGTCGTTAATACAAAATTTGTTTGACCTCCATCTCGGTCTCCCTTCGACCTTTTCTCTTAGCCTTCTATTTCCATTGCGTTAAGCTGCATTTGCTCCTCTGTTATCTTTCTCTTCCCCATCTTAATTTTCTCCCACTTCTTGTAGTGCACCAACATTCCTTGCTTTCCTCTTCCATGTGGCCTTCTGGATTTTGCATTGCTATTCAGTTTGTTGGTTTTTACTAACAGTACTAATCACATCCAATTTATTCAAAACGCTGGTTTCTGTTGGCCTCACCCTTTCCTTTATTTCCTCAAAAATCCTACCTTTCACTATTGCCTTAATGCATGCATTTCTTGCCATTTTCTGATCGGTTCCTGCACTGCCAGCTATCACTCCCATGCTATCAGTTTTGCCAGCCATATTCCCTTTTATTGTTAGACCTTCATTCAAGCCATTGACTTTACCTTGTCTGCTCCCCTTTGTATCATTTACTCCCTTCCATATTGAGTTCCCTTATTACTATTTTTCCTGCCTTTTTGCATATACCAACAGCTTCAGTTTCCCCCTCTGGTTCGTCGTTCACCGCTACCACCATTTTTTCGTTCTTTAGTTCTTCTCAGTGACTTTCCCTAACCCCATTTGTTTCTTCCTTCGGTCCTCATTCCACCTATAGTCCAGAAAACCTTTTTTGGTGAGGCCTTCAACCAATCTTTATATTGTTTAACACCCTTGGCTCTGTCCTTATTCGCCTTTTCCAAATCACACTCATTCTCTCCGTGGCAAAGCCTTCCACACAAGTAGCAAAAGGTGAGAAGTCTCCCATATCCTAGTCTCCTCTATGTTGCTTCCCTTCCATCTCTTTTATTCAAGGTAACCAATCCACATAAGGGCTTATTAACATTCACCTCCACCCAAACCCGTAGCCACTGCGCTGTTCATCCACCCTTTTAAAAAACCAATCTTGTTCCTTAACTTTTTTGCCATGCTATTATTCATCATGCCCAACGGAAGATCATATGTCCTTACCTAGAAAGTTGTGTGATTGAAACCATATTCACTTGCCTTTAACTCTCTGTTGTAGTTTTCCATTACCAAAAAATGTTTGTCAAACGACCATGGAGATCCATCTACAACCCTGTCCTCATCTCTTTTTCCAGCAAACTTGAATAAAAAGAGATTGTCCAAGCTGGTCACCTGCATCTCTTTGGCTAGTTTCCATATTTCCCACCATAGCTTCTCTATTGAAAGGCTTTTTTGTGAGTAGTTTACTCACCACCCATTTTTCTTCCTCGCCCTCATCTACCAGGCTTTTCCTTTCCTCAGCATCAACACTATTTTCTTCCTCCTCTGTAAAGGTTAGGTGTTTCCAAATATCTGCCAACTCTTCTGCCATCTCCAGCACGAAGAACAGACTGAAACTAAGAATCTGAAAAACTCGCCAACAAAAACTATACTCACCTTGAAAACTAACTCACTGTTGATCAAATCCTGTGATCAAATCCTATGACCCCTTGGAACCTGAGTGAAACCCTAATAACAAATGTAAACTCAAAAAGCTCCTTCCACATAACTTAGCCGGGGAGAGATTCTAAGTTCAAATAGAGATTTGTTTGGCCAATAGAATCTGTTCATATAATCGCCCACGTGACAGATCTTATTGCGTATTTATGTATTATGTAATATAATATTGGGAAGATCAAATTATACTAGTTAAAACTAGTGAGTTTTGCACATTTTCTTAACCGTTAGATTCAAATAAAATCAACGGCTAAGATTAAATCCTATTTTGTAATCTTTTCCTGTCTTTTTCTTTATTACCCTTTCCCAATTTCACTCTCTTTCTCACGCCTCTCCCCCTTTCCCACTTTCTTAAGTGATTGCATCTCCTTCCCGCTTTGAACAACTCGTTTTAGAAATATTTGTTTATCAATTCAAAGCTTGTGCCTTTAGGTAAAACTATTTATCTTTTCTATTTTTTTCTTGTTCATTTTATTTAATCTCGAAAAGTTCGTTATTTCACCCTTTTTTATGATTTCAAAACTCATATTTCTACTGATCAAATCCCTGTCTAAAACTTAAAATCTTTGAAGATTAGATAAAGTTTCATTTTACATTTTTTTTATGTTTTCCTAAGAATTTGCTTTCTACCTACTTTGAGCTCTTCATGCCATCTCAAATGAAGATAACGTAAACATTTACAATATGTAATGAAAATGCAAGGTGGCCATGATAATGAAATTGGATCAGAAAGGCAAAATAGTGATGAGCTAATGATTGTTTCTGGAGTGCAAAAGAGAGATGATGATGAGCTGATATGTGTCGTTGAGTTGCATGAAGGAGCTGAAATTGTTGAAGATACTAGCAGTCCAAAGTTGGTGTCAAATGAGATAGAGCAGGATTCCATACAGCAGGTATAACTGTTGCTGAATTGGTGCGTATTAGTATTTAGTCTATTAAATAGAATGATGGCCTGTAGTTTTGTTCAATGATAGGTGTGATTTTTTTTTTTATATTGGTTGTCTTTTCTGTAATTAAATAATGATGTCAACAAGGCTGTAAGCATATAACCAATTTTGTATGCCATTTTCAGCATAAATGAAATCTAGATCAATCTTTTCTGCTCTGTATATTCTTTATTCTACTTTGGTCTCCCTGTTCTCTCTTCTTATTTTCTTATCAACACTCCCATTCCATAACAGATTTCATATCAGAGCTTACTAGATCCAATTTGGGTAAGCAAAATAGACACAACTTTATGGCAGAAGGAACTCGATTCACTAAGCTATAAGAATAGGTCCAAGCTCTTTAGGAATAAATGGAGGTAGAACCAAAATGGTAGACTGTACAATGGGGTAATCTGGAGGCTAAGCTAGCTGAAAATCAGAGGAGCATTAACATGGTGCTGGAGTAAAAGAGTGGTCTCGAAGCTCAGCTAGCTGAAAACCAAAGGTATATCAGTCAATTGCTTGATCTGTTATCGATAAAAGGAGCCATTCAGGGTCAATATGCTTTAGGAGGTGCCTCGGACTCTATTAGCAACCAACTTTCCCCTATGATTTAGCTCAAGAATAAACAAAAGATGCCTATCTAAATTACTTTTATTGATGATCAAGGGAAGTACACATATAGGAGTAATGAACCGAGGATTTTAGCTAAAAATCAACATGAAAACACTGGTTATCTTTTTCAAAATAGCCCTACACAGCCCAAGAATAATAAGTTTAATGCTGGAAATAGCTCAAATACTGATAATGCTTATGCCCCTAGACCAAAAATAGAACTTTCAGCCTTTGATGGAAGTAATCCGAGATGGTGGATTAACAACTGCCAAAAGTACTTTCCTATGCACCTTACTGGTAAGGCTGAGGTGTAGTTTGATGGATACATTATGCAAAGGGATAGGGTATCTTGGCAAGAATTTACTACTGATTTATGTCAAAGGTTTAGTGATAGAACTTACTTTTATGTGGTGGAGGAATTTAACATGTTGGTTCAAAAGAGTTCTATAGAGGAATATCAAGAGAAATTTAAAGAACTTAGGCCATATATGTTGCAATACGATCCTTATTTGATTGAAAACTACTTTGAGTCCAACTTCATTAGTGGACTTAAGGAGGATTTGAAGTTCAGGGTCAAGGCTAATGACCTTAGCAATTTATTTACGGCCTATAAACAAGCTAAACTTCATGAGCTATCACTGAAGTTTGAACAAAAAAAGTTGAAACAGTACCCAAAACCTATATCCAAATCCACCATTGGACCATATCCTAAAGTACTCAACCTTATAAACCACCAAACATCTAAACCAATCTAAAACACTTCACCTACAACCACCAGACAATAACTTATAGAGCAAAGGAATGCACAAAATCTATGTTTCAAGTGTAAGGAGATATTTGTTCCTGAACATGCATGCAAGTTAAAATAGCTCAATGCTCTTATGGCTGATGAGGTGCACATAGGAGAAGGGAATGAAATTGCAATTGATGATGGTGATTTGGACTTATAAGAGGAACATCATAACCTTGAAAGCTTGCACATATCTATAAATGCCATAACTGGTAGCGTTGGGCATGGTACTATTAGGATTAAGGGAACCATCAGGGGAAAACCTCTTAATATCCTAAAGGACAGTGGCAATACTCCTAGCTTCGTCATTCCAAATGGGCCAAAGATGGTATTGAGGTAGAGCAAACTAATCCTTTAGCTATTACAATAGCTACTGGTGATAAAATTTACAACAATGCCAGGTGTAAAGAACTATCATGGGTGATACAGAGGCATAAATTTTCTCATGATCTAAGGGTCTTACCAATGGGAGGCAACGACATGGTTTTGCAGGTCGATTGGATGAAGAAATTCAATCCTATAGTGTTCAACTTCAATGAATTATCTATACATTCTAGAAAGAGGCAACAAATTACCCTTGAAAGAGGTCAGAAGCAACCAGAACTTAAGCTCATTTCAAGCAAAAAGCTGCAAAAGCTAAGAGTAAAGATTCATACTTAGATAGCTTTACGTGATCAACATGGATGGTATAAAGGATGAAGAAACTCCACCAAAATTAAGAGATTTGTTGCAAGCCTACTTTGACATTATTGAGGAACCAATTAAATTACCACCCAGAAGATCCCATGACCTCGGCATCCCTCTAAAGGAGGGAGCTCAGCCTGTGAACCTCAGACCATACAGATTTCCTTACCACCAGAAGGTTGAAATAAAAAAACAAATTTAAAAAATGCTATCATCATCAATTATCCAAACTAGTTAAAGTCCTTTTGCCTCGCCTTACCTATTAGTCAAAAAGAAAGATGGTTTTCTGGAGACTATGCATTGATTACAAACAATGCAATGCTATGGCAATAAAAAATAAATTTTCAATTCTAGTGGTAGAAGATTTATTGGATGAGCTTAAGGGAGCCAAATATTACTCTAAGATTGATCTGAAATCAGGGTACTAGCATATCAGAGTTTGAGATGAAAACATTATGAATTCAAGGTAATGCCCTTTGGGCTTACTAATGCACTAGCCACCTTTCAATCATTGATGAATGTTGTTTTCTCACATTATCTAAGAAAAATTTGTATTAGCTTTCTTTGGTGAAATACTTGTTTACAATCTTCCTCTAGAAGAACATATATCACCCTCAAAACTTGTTTTTGAAGTGTTGAGACTCAATCAGCTGTTTGCCAAGAAAAGCAAATGCTTTTTTGGATAGAAACAAGTTGAGTACCTTAGACACATCTTTTCAGAATGAGGGGTTGCTACTGACCCCTCAAAGGTGGAAGCTATGAGGAATTAGTCATTACCTAAGTGCTTGAAATCCTTGAGAGATTTTCTGGGGTCAACTAGCTATTACAGGAAATTCATTAAGGGATATGATATGATGAGCAAGCCCTCAACAAACATGTTGAAGAAGGATGGATCTGTTTGGATCTCACAAGCATTGGAATCTTTTAAATAGCTTAAGGAAGCTACGTGTTCTGCACATGTTTTGTCCTTACCTGATTTTTCAAAAACTTTTTGCTTGGAAACAAATGCCTACACTACTAGCATAGGGGCAGTATTAATCCAAGAAAGAAGACACATTGAGTTATCAATATACAAAAAGGAACATTTAGCCTTTTTAATGGTTGTGACTAAATGAAGAAACTATTTTGAAAAGCGTCCATTCATCATTAAGACAAATCATGAAGCTCTTAAGTACTTGCTTAAGCAGAAACTGTCTATAACTATATAAAAAAGGATTGACTGAGTTGTTGGGGTTAAATTACTTAATCTAGTATAAGAAGGGAAAAACAAATGTAATAGCAAATAGATCTAGTGATTTGTGTATCTGTATCATGTAAAATATTAAAATTCATATATTTGTGTCATATTTTATATGAAAATTATGTGTCACAATTCATGTCGACACGAAAATATAAAATATTTTTTAGTTTTATTAAACTCATATATAGTTATTACTAAAATTTTAAGCGGTATTACCTTCATGTCCTATTTTCATATTGTGTTTGTGTCGTATTATCTTGTTGTGTTTTAGATTACCAAGTCTAATAGCAGATGCCTTGTCAAAACAAAATGAGGTAGCTGGAACTTTAAAAAGCCTGAACAATACTACTATAATTCTAAAATGTGTGGTTGATATCGAACAAAGTTACAGAGGGGATGAATTGGCTCAGGGAAAGATTGCTTCATTAACTATGAATCCTACAGGTGACCCTCAGTACTCATTCATTAATAGAGAACGTAGGTACAAAGACAAAGACAAAGTTTATTTGGGAGACCACAAACACTTGAGATTTCAAGTATTGCAATTACTTCATGATTCTCCTTAGAGAGGGGAGGCCACTATGGGATCCAAGCTACATATTACAAGCTCAAGCTTTATTTCCATTGGCTTGGAATGATGAGACAAGTACAGCACTATATCCAGCAATGTGAAGTTTGTTAGAGGAACTAGGATGAACACATTGCTGTTCCGTAGTTGCTACTAGGGTTAATAGTACTCATAGTTCTTAAATTTTGAGTCAAATTTTACTTTGGTCTCTATACTTTAAAAAATTTTAATTGCATCCCTAATTAATCAAAGTTATCCTATTTTGGTTATTTCATCTATAGAACCGTTTAAATTGAAGGCAAATGCCAATTGACATCAAGTGATATCATTAGTTAGCTTCTTATGTGTCAAATGAGGGACTAAAATAAAATTATCTCAAAGTTTAGGGAGCAAAGATGAAACTATATCAAAATTTTATATATTTCATACATGTCTTATAAAAATATTAAATTTAAAGTTATATTTGCATTTTTTTGTTATAATATAACTTATTAGATAGAATTTTGTTTTAAATAGGAAACAAATATTCAAAACTTAAAATTAAGTTAAAAATTTTAAATTCCTTTTTTAAAAATTTAATACCTTTTAAAAACATATTATTTTCTAATCCAAAAAATTTATTTTTTAAAATATTAAATAACTTTTATTTTTTCTTTTTAAATATATTTTATAAAATACATCTTATAAAAAAAGAAAAAAGGAAAAATATTTTACATTATATTTTATATTTTATATGAATATAAAATTTTTATATTTTTGAATAGATTAATAAATATATTTTTGAAAATGATCTGAAAATTTTTACATAATATTTTAACATGATATAGAGTTTTTATTTAATTTCTTAAATCAATTAAAAACTTTTGCTCAAATTTTTAAAATGATATGTAATTTTAACAAAATTATTTTGAAAATTTCAACTTAATTTTGAATTTTTAAAAATGTAATTTCTATTAAAATATTATTTTATTGATAAGTCGTATCATAATAAAAATTATAATATTTTATAAAATATATTTGAAATATTTAAAAGTAATTTTTTCTTGAATTATTTTTATCTTTTCCTTTATTTATTTTTTTATAAAATATATTTGAAAAAGGAAAATAAAAGATATTTATTATTTTAAAATATATATTTCATGGATAGAAAAAATATTTTATTATGATTTATGAGTAAAATAATATTTTTAATAGAAAATAATTTTTTATTTTTAAAATGATATTGAATTTTAAAAAAATTTTGAAATTTAATTTAATTTTAATTTTAAAAAACTGTTTTATATTAAAAAAATATAACTAATAAATTATATTTCATCAAAAAATATAAAAATATAATTTTATATTTTATATTTTATAAAATGCATATGAAATATATAAAATTTTGAAATAATTTCATCTTTAATTCATAAAACTTTGAGAGAATTCTATTTTGGTTTTCCATCTGTCACACAACATGTTAATTGATGTAATCACATGTTGCTAGTTGGTATTTATTATTAATTTAGACGATTTCATGGACGAAAGAATCAAAATAATATAACTTTGGATAATTAGGGATTTGATTAAAACTTTTAAAGTTTAGAGATCAAAGTAAAATTTAGATCAAAATTTAGAGAATACGAGTGCTATTAACTTGCTGGAACCAATTCCCATTCCTAAACAAGTTCGGGACATAATCACTATGGATTTTGTAGAAGAGCTACCATGTTCACAGAAGTTCAATTGCATAACGGACGTTATTGACAAATTCACAAAATATGCACATTCTCTTCCTTTATCTCATCCTTACACTACATTGGATGTAGCTAGGCTAAATCTTAATCAAGTTCAAAAGCTTCATGGGACTCCAAAGTCAGTCATATCTGATAGGGATAGGGTATTTGTCTACTCTATGTGGCAGGAATTAATGAAACTGTTAGGGACATCTGAGATGTATGTGCTTCTTCAAACCAAAATCCTGGGCTTAATGGTTATCTCTAACTGAATGGTGGTATATTTCTAGCTATCACCCAACCTTAAAAATGACACCCTTCCAAGCTTTATATGGCTATCTACCTCCAGGCTTTGCATGGGATGTCAACAGCAAGGCAAGAGTTTCTACTGTTGAGGAATTGTTGAAGGAAAAGGAGAAACTGAGCAAGCTCTTAATGGATCAACTGGAGAAAGTACAACAGCGAATGAAGCTCTATCCTGACAAAAAAATGACAGAGAAGGAGTTTGGGGTTGGGGATGAAGTATACTTGAAGCTATAACCATACAAACAAACTTCCTTGGCGTTGATAAAAAAATTTGAAACTGTCATCTAGATATTATGGGCCCTATCCTGTGATTGCCAAAGTTGGGAAGGTAGCTGATAAACTTCAACTGCCAGCTACTTCAAGGTTACACCCAGTGTTTCATATGAGCCTATTGAAGAAAAAAATTGGAGCTAAGGTGATTGCTAGCATAGCTCCACCTGAGCTAGGTGAAGATGGCCGGCCCCTGGTATATCCTGCTGCTGTCAGGATAAAAGGATGGCGAAAAGGAACAACAAGGCAGTAACTTCATTGTTGATTGAATAGTCCAACTTGGGTCTCCGAAAATGCTACGTGGGAGGATTATTCTGTTCTTAAGTCCCAGTTTCCCTTTCTTGATCCTTGGAAACAAGGATCCTTTCAATGGGAGGGTAATGTGATGAGAATGCCAGGTGGCCATGATAACGCAGTTGGATCAGAAAGGCAGAATAATAATGAGCTGATGATTATTGCTGAAGGGCAAAGGAGAGACGATGATGAGCTGATGTATGTCGCTAAATTGCATGAAGGAGCTGCAATTATTGAAAATGCTAGCAGTCCAAAGTTGGCATCACATGAGGTAGAGCAGGATTCCACATAGCTAGCATGATGGTTGTTGATTTAGGCACGCATTAGTAGTAAGTCTGTTAAAAAGAATTGCTGCTGGTAGTTTTGGTCAATGATAGATGCAAGGATTTAAATAGCGGTGCTATAGCAGAATAGCGGTCGTAAAATTACGGTAGTACCACCACCCACCATCATTATTGAGAAAAATACGGTTAAAAAATTTAATCTCTTAAAACGGTATGTAACGACTGCAAAAAAATAACGTAACGGAAAATAGCGATAATAATGGTCCGTTATTTCTGTTATCCCATTTTTCCATCAGTACAAATTAAAAAAAAAAAAAACTTTCAAGTTTCAACACAATTTGCCAAGATTCTAAAAGATCAAAATAAAATAATTAAGACTGCAAAAGCAAAAGTAAAAAAAAAAAACCAAAAGAAAAGATAACTCAATTAGTTAGTCTCATTCTTATATTCTCTTCTCAATTTCAAAATTCATCTAAAAAATCTTAGAAAATAGTATAAACTATCAACCATTCAATCAATAGCTATTCAAATTCAAATCAGCCTTAAATCTTCAATCAACAATCAAAATAAGAAAAAAGTAAGGAAAAATTTAACTTAGATTCAATTTTTAATGATTGAATAAGTAACATTAATTTTTCTAAATATAAATTTATTTTGTTTTTATACAAAATAACAAGCATGCCCCCACATGAAAAGTTCTCAAGCAAATGAGTAAAGGGCGAACCAAGTGATGATATAGGTTGGCATTTTGGAATATAAAAAGAAATGTTTTATGCAAACTTTGTGGTAAAATTATAAAATGATGAATAACACGTTTCGAGGAATACATTGCTTATAAAACTGGCAATGTTGCACAATGTCCCAACGTTATTGGTACGTTATGCTTTTGTAATTTCTTTGAAAATATTATTGTTAATTTCTCAATAAAAATTATAAAATTACATAGCAAGTGCAATTGATTTTTTTCTTTTTTTTTTTAACTATATTATTAATAAGTTTAGTAAAAGAAAGTATGGTGAAACTTCTTCAAGAAAGTAAATCAAAGAAAGTTGAGAACAAAATGAGAAAATGATGAATTCTTATCACAATTAAGAGGGAAAGACTATGACTATAAAGGTTTTATTGATGAAGACATCGCTACTAAATAAGCCATGAGAAATAGTATCCAATCACAATATAAGTGGCACAGAAGATAAGAATTCAGATAAAGAACTAGTGGTTAGAGTAACATACATAAAGAGGGACGAAGCTCTCATGGCTCATTTGCTGAATATTTTGAGGAATGAATAAGGAAATCAATTTCAAGTGAGTCTGAATTTTCATTAAGAGAAGCTATACCTAAATTAGTTAGAAGTAAGAGTTCAAAGCAACCAAAAATAAGTGATTTATTTTTAAAGACATTAAGAAGAAAGATGGGTGAATTAGTATAAAATTTTTTTATATATGATCGATTTCTTTTTCAATTAGCAAACTCTCAATGGTTGCATAATTTTATTTTTGTGACAATAGAAATTGGCCAACATGTGAAACTTACAACACCTTATGAGATCTCAGATGTGTATTTAGAGTCTGAGTATCAACAAATTCATGAATGGGTTAATGGATTAAAAGCTCATTAGAATGAATTAGGTGCCACTTTGATGTGTGATGGTTGGACCAATAGTTTGAATCAAATGCATATCATTAATTTCCTTGTTTACTATAGTAAAAGGACCATTTTTTAAAATCTATAGATATATCAAGTATTCATAGTAAAGATGCAAACTTTTACTACAAATTATTGGATGAAGATGTGAAAGAAATTGAAAAAAAAAATACATTATTCAAATAGTCACTGATAATAAGACAACACTTAAGGTTGCAGAAAAAAGACTAATGGAAAAGAGATAATATTTGTATTGGACAGCATGTTCAACTCATTGTTTGGATTTGTACCTTGAGGATATTAGCAAGAAAAAAATGTGGCAAAGGTTTTGGATGATACAAAAAAGGTGACTTATTTTATATACAATCACATTTTGACTGTTAATTTGATGAAGAAATATACACAAGGAAAGCAAACACTTCGTTCTGCTATTACCCAATTTGCCACTCATTTCATATAGATAGAAAAAATAACAAGGCAAAAGTAAAGTTCGAGAGAGATGTTCAATTCAAAGGTTAATACTTAGTAATTAGTATAACTATTTAAATCTAGCATCTTTTTATGATATCATTATTTAAAATATTAATTTAAAATATATTACTCTAAAAATTTATTGTTGAATATATAAAAATTTAAAGAATCAAAATAGGGATAACAAAAATCAGGGCTTGTTTATGAAGTCAAAAAAATTATTTTGGAAAAATATTTTTGAAAAAATACAAGTGATATAATAAAAGTTTATGAGCTTTTGGTAAAAGTATTGCGCCTTGTTGATGGTGATGAAAAATCAACAATGAGATTTATTTACAAGGCTATGGATAGAGCTAAATAAGCAATTCAGCAAAATTATCATTATTTTGCTGAATATGAAAAGATTATTGATAATGGATGGAGTTTTATGCATTCTGACATACATTCAGCTAGTAAGTAACCAAGAATATAGATTGTATTTAAAAAATATGTTTATTTTTATGCTTAAATTGCTTATATATTTATTTTTTTTATTATTTTAATATAATATTGTTATGAATTATGTTTAAGTTACTATTTAAATCCACAATTTCAATTTGGAGTGAAGCATTCTAAAAATGTATTTAAAGAAATATTAGACGATACAATAGTAGTTATTAAAAAATTAGAACCTTATATAGACACTCATATCAGAATGATTAATCAGGTTAGTATTGAATACTATTTTATAACTTTGACATTTATTTTATGTATTAAAAATAGAATTATTTTTTTATTCATTTATTATTGTATTTTCAATTGATGTAGTTGCTATTATTTTGAGACAAGCATAAAACATTTGGTACTTATTTATATTATTTAATTGAATAGCACATTCAAAGTTAATTTAAATAATTTTATATAGCTGAATGTTGGATGATATATGACACTTGTGTTCCTGAATTACAAAAACTAACAATCAAAGTGCTCAGTCAAACAACATTTGTAACAAATTATGAACATAACTGGAGCACATTTAGCTATATTCACACCAAAGCAAGAAATAGATTCAAGTTTGAAAAACTTTAGAAACTTGTATATACCCATTACAACATGAGGCTGAGGATGAAACATAAAAAAAAAGAATGAGCATTGATGAGATAAATAATAGTTTTAATCCTATTAGCCTTGACCATATTTTTTAAGATGATGATCTACTAACAAAATGATTGCAAGAGAAAAAAATCCTCTGTTAAATGGTCAAAACTTTAATTGGTTGCCTGCAGATAATTCTGATAATAAAATAAATGTTGAACAATCATGCCAATATCAAGAAAAGAATGTGTCTCATTCAAGTTCAAGTCTAACACCAAGTTAGAGTGATGTTGGTGGGGGTTTAAGTCCAAATGATGGTGATGGTGCAAATTTTGTTGGTAATATGGATGCAAATTGACCTTATAGCCAACTTGAAAGAGAATTTAGGCTTGTTGCTACTAGTAGACTTTTTATTGACACGGTAAAATATAGAGCAAATTCATTTGCTAAATCTAGTGGGGGTCAAAATGCACATACAACTCGATCAAAAGGAAAAGTCAAGAAGCACCGTTATGATATTTCTAAAGGTTCTTCATTTTTAGGTAGAAGACTAAATTCTAGTAACTTTAAGTATAGTGAGTCATCTGCTAGTACTTAAAGACATTACTATCCATCAAAACAACCTAATTTTCAACCTCTTTGTTAGCACTATAGTTTAGATGGTGATCCAAGAGGGGAGGTGAATTGGATTTCTCCAAATTCTTCCCAAACAAATAATTTCAATATAATTGAATGGAAATTAAAACAATAAGCACTTTTGATGAAAATATAATGCAAACAATAACAATTAATGAATCTAAAATCAAATATAAACAATAATAAATTGTAAGGAGATAGGGATAGAGAAATCAAACACAATGATTTATAGAAGTTCGATCCTTCTTCACAAGGCACCTACATCTTCTCTTCTTAGTTGTCCATACCAAGGCTTCAATCCACTATTCTTGAATTGAAAATACAACTTCTCTTTTTCTTTTTAAGGCTTAAGATAGAAACCTCTACTCTTTGTAGTATTTTACCTAATATCACTACAAAGCTCTCAAGAGGATACCTCACCTCTTGTTCTCTTCCATCTTTGTATATCAAAGATAATTTTACAAACAATAGAACAACCTCTCTAAGGCTAAGTGTTTGCTAAGTTTAAGTAAAAAAAATGATTAATGAACAACATATAAAAATTGGATACAATAAATACAAAGATATGAACTTTGAAGCTCTAAAAACTCTTGATTCTTTGAAAGAATGAAAATGTGGCTTATTGGCTCTTGCTCTCTTGATTCATCTATCTTCTTAGTGTGTTGGAGTGCCTCATTTATAGAGAAATTGATGAACTAGCCATTGGGGAAGCTTGGAGTGAAGAAATGTATGTTGAAAGAGCCAAAAAGTAGCCGTTAGAGTTCCTACGCCCAGAACCGATCGATTTCTTCTTGAGGGGATCGATTGGTTCTTATTGGTTCAAGCACGATTTTGTGCTTGAAAAGCCTTACCCGATTGATCCCTTCCTTGAGGGGATTGATCCCTTGCCTGGGTGATCGATCCCCTATATGGGGGGATTGATCCCTTTTTTGGATTTTCAGCTTAAGGGGCATTCTGTTTAAAGAAGCAATCGATCCCTTCTAGAGGGGATCGATCCTGTCCAAGTTGGTGGTTGTTTCCTGTTCTGTACTCTACTCACTAATTTGATCATAACTTTAGTTATACAAATCCAAACCACAAGCGTTTGAAGATTTAGAAACTAGACTTAAAGGGCTTTCGATCCATATAAAGTTCATCACTTAATTCACTGTGTATGAATATAGTGAATTTTTAAATCTACCCCTTATGCAATTTTCTAGACAACTGCAGTGTGTCTAGTAAAAATTCAAAATATTTTCTTAAAAAATTTAGATTTTTATTTTGTTTGATCCATTAGAAAGTAGACTCAAAGAGCTTTTCAACCATATAAAATTTAAATATTAAAACCTTGTGAATTTATACAGAAAAATAAAATAAGTTCAATGTTGAAAAACTTTATTCTTGTAAAACAACTTTCCTATGTTAATCTATTTCCCAAAACCAATATTATCAAAATTATATTAAGTCCAAAATGAATAAGTTCACTTTAAAAATAACAATTGGACCAAAATAATCTTTAAAAGTAGATTTGGTTTGAGAAATATGACACCAAGAAAGGTTTGTTTAAACTTTGAAAATCATTTTATTTATTTAGTACCAAAATATAAAACTTAAGAACATGTACTAAGTAAATCTTTTTCAAAATCTTGATCAAGTTTATTTAGCTTTAATGTTTTGTCATTTCAAAATAAGGATCAATTCAAGGTTAACAATCTCTTCCTTTTTGATATGACAAAACTTAAAGATAAATTTGCTTGATGAAAAGCTTTCTTTGAAACATTTAGGATTTTGAAAAACACTTTGGAAAAACTCCCCCTTAATCAATGCATGGCAAAACTCCCCTTAATTTGTGCATCCTAATCCAATGGCAAAACTCCCCCTCAATTTATGCATCCTAATCCAACACAACTTAACAAACATATGCTAGTCAAATATATGAAATAAGCACAATCAAACATATGCATGTCAAGCATAAGCAAATTTGTCTATATGATATTTCTCTCCATTTTTGTCATAGCAAAAAGGCATGAGCAAATTAATAAGCAAATAAACACAAAGAGGTACCATTAACAAATATATTCATAAAACATTTATCTTCCTTTTTATTTATGCTCTTTATACCAAATGTTTAAGCTCCCATATCTATTGCTATAAGCATACAAGAAGAAACATCTCTAAACTCTCTCCCTTTTTTTGTCATTTCAAAAGAAAGAGAGATCAATTCAAGGCAAGGGATAAAGTGCTTGATATCAATAATATCAAGAGTATTTTTAATGCATGTAATCAAGTATAATATACACAATGAAATTCACATACATGTATTCAAGCACAAAAACATAAGTGTATCCAATTTTAGCATTTTAGCACAAGTCATCATATTTACTACATGAAATTTATGAGTAAAAGATAATGGATGATATGCAATCTACTCATAAATCATGTTATCATAAGATGTGCTTAAAACTTAAAACATCAATAGCAATTAAGCATAAATTCAAGCACATGCATACAAGCTCATACCAATTATTAAGGATACCAATTGTTAAAGATATGTCATCAAGAAGCATACCAATTGTTATCATAAAACAAATCAAGCAAAATTATATTCTAATATTGCTCCTTATTTCAAAATAAGGATTAATCAATTTAAGGCACACACAATTTTACATGAAATTTATAAGCTATATCAAGGATATGCACATAAACAAGTGTCTATGAAAGTTAAAAAAAATCTTTAATAATTTTGATACCAATTGTTAGCAATTGTATTCAATAACTATCATACAGCACATATACTTTAAACATATAAAAGATTCATTCAATATATGCATAAATAGTAATCTTTCATAAGCTATCCTATCCAAACAAGAACCCAAAAACTCATATGTATATAATAAAGCATGAATACTAATGAGTAATAAGGTTTAATTATCATTATGTAATAATAAGGATTATTCAAGCATTTTCCAAACATGATGAAAACATAAGCTATAGCAAATAAATAATAAAAGTATAATTATTCAAATATAATCGAAATTATTTCAATGCATAGCAATGTACTTAACTCAAACATATGCAAGTATTCAATCATTTATTTCAATCAAAATCATACAAGCATATGCAAAATATATAAGCAATATACCAAAAAAAAATGCAAGCATTTAGGCACAATTTGGTACATGCCATCTCAATGTCAATCAATGAACATGTATGTGAATTTCAAGTTTATAATTCATAATCTATGAGTCAAGGCAATTGAAAGATCAAGAAATCAATATATTCAACTCATATTCATGTTCAAAGATTCAAACAAATATTCATGCATTAAAAACTAGTAATCAAAATATTCAAGAACTAGGCATGAATATTAATGAAGGTGAATTAATCAATCCAAGCTTTAAAAAAAATATTAAGATAAATTTTATCAAGTAGCTTGATGATTAATTTGTGCAATGTGTTCATATCTTCAATCACAAAATCATATATTTACACATATTAAAGCAAGCATGTATATGTATTCAAACTCATACATCATTTCATAAAGTTGATACATTTACCTCCATCCAGTCAAGCTTTGTTGTTGTGCTCATTTGGCTTTGAATTCTCCAATCCACTTCATTTGAGCAAAACTAAGCTTGATTGATGAGGATGACATGCTTTGCTTGCTATACTTGAAATTTCACAAATGTAGGCTCATTCATGCTCATTTCAAGTTCTCCTAATATAAACTTAGACAATTTTCTTGATAAAAGATTTTTATTAGAAGCACCAAGAAAATCAATTGATAAAAATTATACCAATTGTTAGAAAACAATTGCATATTCTAAGTCATTATAGACAAAAGAAAATTTATTTACTAAGCTCAAGTTGCTAATTACAAGGGAGATATATACTTAAGCTAGAGGTCATATATCAATTTAAACATCAAATAGCATAAGAATGGCACTAAAGCAAAAATTCTCATGTAATGTGCAAAAATCAAACCTTTTAGATCATTCATGAACATAAAATAGACATATTCAATATTCATGTATATTCAAGAACTCACCAAAGAATATGTTAAAATAAAATTTAGGCTATATGAAAACTAAAAACTCAAAGAAGACATATTTATCATCAAAAACATATTCAAAAAAATTTTAGCACAAAAGGATAAATATGTCTACACAAAGTATAGGCCATAATCAATAATGACTTAAGCTAAAAATAAACATAATAAAAAAATCACTCACTTAAGTCATGTTACAAGCATGTCAAGTAAAGAGAAATCACATTTATCATATATGGACACACTTGACAAGAACAATAGATGAACCAACAATACATATCATTTACAAGTAACTCATCATATTTAAAATCACAAATAAGAAATATATCAATTGAGCACAAGATCCAAAATATTTTACAAAATTAATAAAACATTTTAAGCACAAAAATAAGTATATTTTACGAAATATCTTTCACAATTAAGAGATAAATAATTCAAGCATTTTAAACCACAAGCATTAAGGTCAAATTGAATTAATGATCATACAAGCATATATCTTGACCAAGACTAGAGATGAACCAAGAATCAATATATTTCATTTAAGCGCATAATGTTCATCAATTCATCAACACAAGAGAAAAAATAAATCTTGAATTAATAAAGATAAGGAATTAAAACATATTTCAAGATTGTTTCATAAAAAGTCAAGAGATGAACAATCAAACATCATTATATATGAATTAAGCACAAGATGTTCATCAATTCACAAATCAAGAGTTATAACAATTTAGAATATAACAATCAAGTTTTTTTTTTTTTTAATGTTTCACACTATCCAAGCATTATAAACAAATTTGAGCAATTTTAAACATCATGGTCATATAGGTATGTTTAACAATCACAAATAAAAAAAAATCATCAACAAAAGTATGCTCACCACAAACAATTTCAACAAGCATCTCAAACATACTTAAGAACAAAATAGATGCATATTCAATTCATGCTCACATATATCAAGTAAAATTGGTATATTCAAGATATATCAACAAAGCATCTACCAATATCCATTAAGCATTCTATGTCTAACAAGAGTAGGCAACCAAATCAATCAAGTATTCAAATTTTATCAAGAATAGGTAACCAAATTTAAATTCTCTTCAAATAAAAGTTTAGAGGTTACCCATTCCATTGTGTGTCTAGAGTATTCAATCTTCAATCTCACATTATAGCTCCTTACTCTAGCACATCTATAAGAGACAATCTCATTTGATTTTTGGTACCCTAATTGCTTTGGGTCCTTGAGAGTTAGTTACCAAGTCTCTTGTTCCTTTCAGAACCCATACTTACCTAATTCTAAATAGGACTTTTCTTCTAATAGGATAAGTATGTGTAGTATGACCATAAAAATTACAAAAATTACATTTAATCATTTTACTACTTAAACTCTTATTTAAAAGCTCTTATTTTTCATTCATCAAAACTTTAAATTTCTTTCTCAATTCTAAATTCTCTTTTTCTAGAATTTCATACCTATTTTGAGAGGTTTTAAAGTCTATTTTCAATTTTTTATTTTTTTTTTCAAAATAATTTTTACATTCATTAAAAACTCATTCTCTACATTCAACTTTGAAATCATTTTTTTATATTTCCTCTTCATTGATTCACATTCAACATATAGCTCATTATAAGTATCTTGCAATTCAACAAAATCATATAAATTTGAATCAATAGAATTAGAAGTTTCCTCCAAATCTTCAAGAGCCACGAGGCATGATGCATTTCGGTTGGATTATTGTCTTTCATGTATTTTTTTCAACTTCTCTCATATCTCATTTGAGGTTGGACACTTTGATACCAAGTTGAATTTGTGAGAGTCAAGAGCTCCATATAGTAAGCACTTGGCCTTGGCATCATCCTTCACTTGTCTCATGTATTTTGTATCATTTGAAGGAGTTTCAAGCTCTTTTTCAATCACATTTTAAGCTCTAAAATCTTGGGCTATAATGAACACCTTTATCCTCCTTCTCCATTCATAAAATTTAAATTTATCAACCATAAGAGCTTTGAGGACTTTCTTACCATCTTAGAACCAAAATTGAGCTATAGGATCTTTACTTAAGGTGGTTAAAACTACAAAAAGAGACCAAAGCTCTGATACCAATTGTTAGCTTTATAGTTTAGATGGTGATCCAAGAGAGAGGGTGAATTATATTTCTTCAAATTCTTCCCAAATAAATGATTTCAATATAGTTGAATGGAAATTAAAACAATAAGCAATTTTGATGAAAATATAAAAAAAAAAACAATAACAATTAATGAGTCTAAAATCAAATATAAACAATAATAAATTGTAAGAAGATAAGGATAGAGAAATCAAACACAATGATTGATAGAAGTTTGATCTTTTTTCACAAGGCACCTACGTCATCTTTTCTTGATAGTCTACACCAAGGCTTCAATCCACTATTCTTGAATTAAAAATACAACCTATCTTTTTCTTTCTAAGGCTTAAGATAGAAACCTCTACCTTTTGTAATATTTTACCTAATATCACTACAAAGCTCTCAAGAGGATACCTCACCTCTTGTTCTCTTTCACCCTTATATATCAAAGATAATTTTACAAACAATAGAACAACCTCTCTAAGGCTAAGTGTTTGCTAAGTTTAAGTACAAGAAAATGATTAATGAATAACAAATAAAAATTAGATACAATAAATACAAAGATATGGACTTTGAAGCTCTAAAAACTCTTGATTCTTTGAGAGAATGAAAATGTGGCTTATTGGCTCTTGCTCTCTTGATTCATCTATCTTCTTAGTGTGTTGGAGTGCCCCATTTATAGAGAAATTGATGAACTAGCCATTGGGGAAGCTTGGAGTAAAGAAATGCCCATTGAAAGCACCAAAAAGTAGCCATTGGAGTTTTCACATCCAGAATCGATCGATCCCTTCTTGAGGGGATCGATTGGTTCATGTTGGTTCAAGCACGGTTTTGTGCTTGAAAAGCCTTACCCAATCGATCCCTCCCTTGAGGAAATTGATCCCTTGCCTGGGTGATCGATCCCCTATGTGGGGGCATCGATCTCTTTTCTAGATTTTCAGCTTGAGAGGCATTCTTTTTGAGGAAGCAATCGATCCCTTCTAGAGGGGATCGATCCTGTCCAAGCTGGTGGTTGTTTCCCGTTCTGTACTCTACTCACTAATTTGATCATAACTTGAATTATACAAATCCAAATCATAAACCGTGTGAAGATTTAGAAACTAGACTTAAAGGGCTTTCGATCAATATAAAGTTAATCACCTAATTCATTGTGTACGAAATATAGTGAATTTTCAAATCTACCCCTTATGCAGTTTTCTAGACAACTGCAATGTGTCTAGTAAAAATTCAAAATCTTTTCTTAGAAAATTTGGATTTTCATTTTGTTTAATCCATTAGAAAGTAGACTCAAAGAGATTTCCAACCATATAAAATTCAAATATTAAAACCTTGTGAATTTATACAAAAAAATAAAATAAGTTCAATGTTGGAAAACTTTGTTCTCGTAAAACAACTTTCCTAAGTTAATCTACTTCCCAAAACCAATCTTATCAAAATTGTACTAAGTCCAAAATGAATAAGTTCACTTTAAAAACAACAATTGGACCAAAATAATCTTTAAAAGTAGATTTGGTTTGAGAATTGTGACACCAAGAAAAGTTTGTTTAAACTTTGAGAATCATTTTATTTATTTAGTACCAAAATATAAAACTTAAGAACATGTACTAAATAAATCTTTTTCAAAATCTTGATCAAGTTTATTTAGCTTTAATGTTTTGTCATTTCAAAATAAGGATCAATTCAAGGTTAACAGTTTTCCTGGTTATCTACCTTTATATAGTTGTCATCCACCTCAAATGTATCTTCCACCTCAAATGTATCCTCCACCTTAAATGTATCATTTACCATAAATGTATCCTTAACCACAAATGTATCCTTAACCACAAATGTATCATCCTTAAGTATATCCTCCACCCAAATGCATTAAGAACAAAGGTCATAGGGATAGGGATGGAGTCAATTTGACTCTTAAAGTGAAAATAGAGAATTTGATCATTCTTATCATTCTACCATGTGGTAAAATTTAAAATATATGTATCAATAGTTATAGTTGATAGAATTTAAAATTATTATATTTTTTAAGTTTATAATTTTATAAAATATAGATGCCTGGTATTTAATATATTATGTTTTATTAATATCTTGATTTGTCTAGAATTAATATTGACTATGAACTTGGCTCAAGCAAAAATTTTGTTGCTAAACCAAATATGAATGTTTTATTATAATCTAACTAAAATTGTGAATAATTTTTTTAAAAAAATAAAAAATATAGTATGATAAACTATTTTAAAAATCATTAAATAAGAGTTTTTATGATTATAATTATATTTATTATATTTTATAACAAATTGTGAAAAATTAAAAAAAAATCATGATCGCGATGACCTTGATACCGTAATGATCTCCGTTATATTAAAAAACGCAACAAACACAATACGATTGAAAACGTAATCGCGATCATTATTTAAATCCTTGGATAGATGCCTTTTTTAATAGTGGTTATATTTTATGTGATTAAATAATGATGTCAACAACACTGTAAGCATATAGCCACTTTTGTACGTCATTTTCAGCATGAATGAAATCTAGATTAATCTTCTTTGCTATCTTTATTCTTTATTCTCCTCTGGTTTGCTTATTCTCTTTTCTTATTTCCCTATCAAGATTCTTATTCCATAACACAATAAAGGAGGTAGGTGCTTTCCAAAGGAAAATAATGGAGGAATTTGGTAGAAACATGCATCTGGTAAATAGAAAAGTGTTGGGTAGTAATCATAATTTTACTTTTTTAAAAAATATTTCTTATATTTTTTCTTTAATTTCCATTAAGATTAATGTTAACATTGGTATTAAAGAGGTAGTTATACGAATGAGACCTTTAATTTTTAAAGGACAGATATTAGTTTTAACAAAGCCCCAACATGGGTTTTGTAATATTTTATCCAATGTGCTTTTGTGAAATTTTCTATGCAAACTCAATATGCTAATATTTTCTTTATAATTCTTTTTTTTTTCAGCATCCATATGAAACAAAATTTGTCATGGAGAGTTCACCACAAGGGGATGCCTAACTTATTTTTTATAGTCAAAATATAGACATAAATGAACCCTTTATTGGAATCCAATTTGACTTTTTGGAAGTGGCTGAAAGGTTTTATAAAATCTTTATTAGGAAACAAGGTTTTGGTATTGGCAATCAATCAAGTAAAATAGGCTCTTAAAGTGACAAATTAATAAGTCGCATATATGTTTGTTTCAAGAAAGGTTAGTATAAAAAAATGAAAAGAATGATGGCATTCAAGATGAGGTCAACATAACTAAAATAAGGTGTTCAACTTTAAGAACTGGTTATGGAGCATTGTTTAAAGTAGCAAGGATAAAGAAAATTAAGATTTGGCTATAAAATCATTTTCAAATGGACATAATCATGATATGATTAGTCCCAAAAGTGTGTATTATCTTAGATGCCATAAGAAAATGACTTATGCTGCTAAGAGTCTTATTGAGAAATTTAGTGAAGAAAGAATTCCTACAAAAAAAGTAGCAGCATTATTTAGTAATGCTAACCAATAATTTTTAGATAGGGAATGCTGGAATTATCTTAGAGATTTAAAGAGAAAAAATTAGATGTTGAAGATGTTCAACTGTCTTATGTTATTTTTGAAATCTTACCATTGTCTATGCTTTGGCATATAAAAAAGAAATTTCTAGAGAAGCTTTCCCATATATATCATAAGAAATCTATTTTCAATTGTGAATTAAAAATATGCATCCGTGAATCATCTATTATGGAAAAGTTTGAGAATGAGTGACATAAACTGATTGTTAAGAACAATTTGAAGGAAAATGAATGGCTTCAATGGTTGTACCAGTTTCAAATTTCATTGATTATTGTGTATAATCAAAATACTTTCTTTGTAGAAATGAATGCTACTGAAAAGAATGCGGACATAAATTTTTTTTTATTCTTTTTGTAGATTCAACAACTACATTGTAAGAGGTTGTTGTAAAATATAAAAAGGCACAAAAAAAATTTTCAATTTGAGCTCTAAGGTCGATACTTGTGAAAGTAATCCTTTTGAGTTTAAGGGCATTTTATGTAGACATATGTTGGCAATTTTTCATTTTAAAAATATTGTTGGAATTTTAAATTATTACATTTTGAAGTACTGGACAAAATGATGCAAATAAAGGTTATGAAATTTTTTATTATGGGCAAAGTTTTGAAGTTTTGAACATGATGGAAAACCAAGTGCTTGCTATTATAGAGAAAGATAATGATTCAAGCCAATTGTTAATGAATGAATAGATTTATGAGATGATGAAGAATTAGCCTAACAAATCTTAGTGATCTACATATTTCACAAACTATGGGTCAAAAAAAGGGTAGCCATGATTCAAATAGTGCAAGATTCAAAAATGGTCTTAAGATAACTTTGGATCATACAACTGTGAAAAGATGATCATGTCATATTTGTGGAGCATATGGTCATAACAAGGGTAGCTTAGTAAAGAAATATAAAAGCCTACCAATATGCCAACATTTGGAAATGTAGAGGAAAATGCACGATTTTTAATATTGTGGATTTATTTACATTATCTGCTATATATACTAGAGTATGCATATTTATTTAATCTCTTGCTATAGGTTTTCTTCTGTACATGGATACATAATCTTGAGTCGGGATAAATGAAGAAAAATACTTTTGAAAGAAGTTAGTTGAAGTGTAAGTAACTTGAGTTTTATTCCTAATATATTTGATTGGCTCATGGTTTTAGAGCATTCAATAGGTCAACAAAGGTGTTGTTGTTTCACAAATTTATTTAGTGGTGGTTAAGATTAGTATATTTACTAATATTATTTAGAATGTTATAAAAGAAACATTTATTTGAGTAGTTCTTCTTGGTTTTTTTTTTTGGCTAAAGGGGGTATAGCCCATAAATTACAATTTAGTTTGGTATTTGATTAGAATAATACTTGATGAATTTCTACCTTTTATTATTAATTTTGACGTAACCCAATTTTTCAATACTAGCATTGTTTTCTTTGTGGTGTTCTAGAATCTCTTGTAATTCTTAAAGTTGATTAAGTAAAGAAATTTTTTTTTGCTGGAATCAATAGTATAATTAAAATAAAATAAATAATTTATTTCAATTAGTTCATTTAAGGACAACCAATATGGTTATTCAAAAGAAAAAAATATTGTCCATATTGTATATGGAATACATAATTATAATAATACTCATTGCCTCAAGTTTTAAGTGTATTGTACGTAGATAGCTTTGGAGTAACCTACATTCACTATATAATCAAATTCAAAATGACAAATTCACAATAAGAGCAACAAAATAAAGCAAAGTTAAATACTATTATAAGACAATTTACACATTTATCATCACAAGCCAAGTAATAAAAATATTGTCATATTCAGTGGTTGCTTCTAATATCATTATCAAAATCTTCCTTACACATTCCTAAAATAAGTAAAAAAAGAAACTTACATTTAAATTTTCTTTTGATCATAATCATGCTTAGGCTTTGCACAAAAGATTGGCTAATATCCTTAAGTTAATTTACTTTGGATTTATTGAACAACCAAGTACAATGCAAAACCTTTTTCACAATCAAAATTTGGTATTGTGGTATTATTTTCTTATCATTTTTTTTTTTACTAATAAGAGTTTGTTTTATTAAGAAAGGTGGGTACAAGAATATAGTACTCTCAATTAGTACAAAAACCAGAGAAAACCACCAAAAAACAAAGAATGTTACATGCATTCTCTTTGAACCACCCTAATTAACCTACTACCACACCATACATTTTCTTTTCTTATTCATTCATGGTATGTATCCATGGATTGTCTAAAATTAAAATTCTACAATTAATACCTAAGTAACTAACTATCCAAGATGCAAATTTCATGAGTCATTCATCGTGCCAAGATTAAAAAAATAATAATATTAGACTCGATAGTAATCAATAATTTTTTAATTAATAAAAAAATTTACTAAAAAAAGTAAAATTATCACCAAATGGTTAATACCCAACATCTTTCCATTTAGCCAGATGCTCTTTTTTATATTATTTCTCCATTATTTTTCTTTGGAAAGCACCTACCTCTTCTGTCGTACATGGTTACATTATCTTCAATTGTAAATGGTATGAAGAGCTTAAAATAAGTAGTGTTAGTGCAAAATTTAAATTGAAGGGTAATAACTTGAAATCACAAGTATGATGTTTGTTAAGAGCAAAAGTCCAAAATGTTTTTATGTTTGTATTCTGACATTCAAGTCAATGAAATAAAAGACAGAGAAAAAGCTCAAAAATAAAAACGAGAGAATTAAGAGAAAAAACTAGCCGCCACTTAAAGTGAATGGAGGGTATTTATACTTGAAAAATTGGTGACTTGCTAGGCTGGCATTAATGAGGTGTGTTTAGGTCAATTTGCCACGTTAGCTAGGTTTACCATGTCAATTCGAACCAAACGACCAAAGTAACCTCAATCTAATTATGAGTCATTCTTTTATAGTAAAATGCAATTATACCTTTATAGCCAAAAAATGCCCTTAAAAATCTAACCTCCTAACAAATAGTTTTAAGATTCAAATGAGGTTTAAGTCAAGGTGCTTAACCTATTTTAGGTTTAGTTTATTTGTTGAACTTTAAGGTTACATCTGAGTTGGGACTTTGATTGTCGATTTTTTTATCTAACCTTTTAGTAACACGAATGGTCTGAGATGTCGACATGATGAGATATCATTTTATAATTTATTTAACCTGAATGACTATTAAGATTTCAATAATGTTTGATTTTGTTTGCTCAATATTTAACTTTGACCAATGTTAATAGACGACTAACCTAAGGGCCTTTAGGTTGTCTAAATTAGTTATACAATAATTGAGGTGACACTTGATAGTTTTTATAATGAGATTCTAAATCTATTTGTATTAGAGAGGATTTACATCGAGGTGAATTTACGTCAAGGTGACTTATATCGAGGTGAATCTATGCCTAAGTGATTTACACTGAGGTGAATATGTGCTGAGATGATTTACACGAGGTTATTTTGGTGAATCTATGTTGAGATGATTTATAATAATGCAAATATATACCGAAGTAATTTATATCAAGGTTAATCTGTGTCGGTCTGATTTTTATCAAGGTGAATTCTAATCTTGTATTATTTATACTTGAGCATATATTTTTTTTCACTTTATGTTGAGGTAGATTTAGATCAAGGTAATGTATATTTAGGTGTTTTTATGTCAAGTCGAGGTGAATTTATGCCTAAGTGCCCTATGTTAAACTAAACTCTTGTGAAGACAATTTTGTTAAACGGAGCTTTGTTGAAAGAATATTTATCAAGGTGAGTTCTTTTGATTGCAACTTTTGCTAGAGTAAACTCTTTTACCAATCTGAGCTCTTTTGTCGAGCTAAGCTTTTATAATTTTATCAAGTTAAACCTTTATCAAGAAGATTTTATTGAGCCGATTTTCTATGAATGTAAATTCACCAAGATGATATCTTTCGCTGACTTAAGTCGAACTTAATGTTGAGTCGAGCTTATTGCCAAGCAAGCCTTTATGAAGGCAATTTTACCAAGTTAAGCCTCTTTTAAAGTATTTTTCTTGAGTTAAGCCTTTTATGAAAGAAATTTGACTGAGTTAATCATTTATTAAGAAATTTAATCAAGCTGACCATTTATAAGAAAATTTGGCCTAATTGATCTTTTTTAGCTGAACAATCATTTATTAAAGAAATATGTCAAAGCTAATATTTTATAATAAATTTTAGCCGAATTGATCAATTTGGATGAGCGAGTATTTTATTAAGGGTTAATAACATCCATAGTCCCTAAACTTTGACCAAAAATCTACTTTGGTCTTTAAAATTTAAAAAGTTCTAATGAGATCTTTCATTGTCTAAAATTATCCTATTTTGGTCATTCTATTTATGAAACAATCTAAATTGATGGCAAATACCATCTGGCTTCACGTGATGATGTTAGCTAGCATCTTACATGGCAGATGAAAGGTCAAAATAGAATTCTCTCAAATTTAGGGACCAAAGATAAAATTATCTCAAAATTTTATATATTTCATACATTTGTTATAAAAATATTAAATTTATATTTATATTTGCATATTTTTGTTATAATATAACTTATTAGATCGATTTTTATTATAAATAGAAAATAGATATTCAAAACTTAAAATTAAGTTAAAATTTTAAATTCCCTTTTTAAAAATTTAATACATTTTAAAAACAAAAAAAAAAATTGCTAAAAATATTGTTTTACTCATAAGTCATAATAAATCTATTTATTTTCTATCCAAAACTTTTATTTTTTAAAATAGTAAATATCTTTTATTTTTTTCTTTTAAAATATATTTTATAAAATACATTTTCATAAAAAAGAAAAAAGAAAAAATGTTTTAAATTATATTTTTTTATTTTATATGAATATAAAGTTTTTATATTTTTGAATAGATTAATAAATCTATTTTTGAAAATGATATGAAAATTTTTATAAAATATTTTAATAAGATACAGAGTTTTTATTTAACTTTTTAAACCGATACAATTAACAAAATTATTTTGGAAATTTTAATTTAATTTTAATTTTTAAAAATTTATTTTCTCTTAAAAATTTTATTTTATTAATAAATCATATCGTAAGAAAAATAAAAATATTTTAAATTATATTATTTTATAAAATATATTTGAAAAAAAATAAAAGATATTCAATATTTTAAAATGTATATTTTATGGATAGAAAATAATATTTTTATTATGATTTATGAATAAAATAATATTTTTAATAAAAAAATTTTTTTTAAATGATAATTAATTTTTATAATTTTCAATTTAATATGTTATAAAATATATATGAAATTAATAAAATTTTTGAGATAGTTTCATCTTTGACCCTTTAACTTTGAAAGAATTCTATTTTGATTTTTTATTTGTCACGTAAAATATTAGCTGACTTTATCATGTGATGCCAGCTGGCATTTATCGTCAATTTAAACGATTTTATAGATGAAAAGATCAAAATAAGAAAATTTTAGGCAATTAAAGATCCGATTAAAATTTTTTAAAGTTTAGGGACCAAAATAAAATTTGGGTCAAAATTTAAGGATTACGGGTACTATTAACTCTGAAGGAAATATAGAAAAGTTAATACTTTATCAATGAAATTTGGTAAAGCTAAACTATTTTTAATCGAGCTGAGCTTTTTTGGCCTAGTTAATCATTTATTAAGAAAATATGGTGAAATTAGTACTTTATTAATAAAATTTGGCTGAGCCGAGCTCTTTTAGCTAAGCTGATTTCTTTTCATTGAGCTAATATTTTTTTAAGAAAATATAATAAAACTAATATTTTATCAATGACATTTAGCCTAGTTGAGCTTTTTTGGTAAAACTGAACATTTGTAAAGGTAATTTATTAAGTTGACATTTTTTGTCTAGGTGAGTTTTTATGGAAGTAATTTATTAAGATGAGCTCTTTTGCCAAGCTGACTTTTATGAAAGTAATTTGTCGAACTAAGCTTTTTTGCTGAGGTAGCCAAGGTAAGCCTTTATAAATGTAATTTGTTGAAATAAGTTCTTTTGTCAAGCCAGGCTTTATAAAAGCAATTTGTTGAACTGAGATATTTTCCTAAAGTAGACTTTTATAAAGGCAGTTTGTCGAGATGAGCTTTTTGACCGAAGTAGGTCAAGCTAAACCTTTATAAATGCAATTTACTAATATTAACTTTTTTACCAAACTAGGTCTTTACGAAGGTAATTTATCTAGATAAGCTTTTTGGTTGGGGTGGTGCAGCAAAGCTTTCATGAATGCAATTTGTTGAACTAAGTTTTTATGAAGGCAATTTGTTGAATTAAACTTTTTTGTCAAACAAGCTTTTATGAAGATAATTTACCACAATAAAGTTTTTTGCAGAGGTGGTCGAACCTATGTTAAAGTAATTACTTAGATGAACTCTATTGTCGAGCTAAGCTTTTATAAAGATAATTTATTTAGATGAACTTTTTGGCTGATGTGGTGGAGCTAAGCCTTTAGGAAAATAATTTGTTGAGTTAGGCCTTTTTGAAGGCAATTTGTTAACTTGAACTCTTTTTCTTAAACGAACTTTTATGAAGGCAATTTGCTATTTGGCTAAAGTGGTTTAGCTAAGCTTTTATGAAGACAATTATTGATATAAGCATTTTGGCTGAAAAGGTCATGTTAAACCTTTATACGATAATTTCTCGAGATGAGCTTTTTTGTCGAGGTGACCAAGTTAAACTTTTATAAAGACAATTATCAAAATAAGCTATTTGATTGAAGTGATTAAGCTAAACCTTTATACAAGTAATTTATCAAGATGAGTTTTTTTACCAAGCTATTTTATAGAGCTTATCTACTTTTGTAGCTTCACATATTATTGTAGAATAGCTCATTCATTTTTGTTGCTTCAATATTGAATCCCATTACATGATATTTCTATTTGTATCAACATATTAACACAAAATAAATCCAATGGATTAAAAAGATTAAAAATATCATTATAGGTTTCAATCGTGGATATTTGAAAGCTAAAGCTAAAAGTGATCAATCTTTTTTTTTCTTTTTCCTTAGGCTAGCCACCATAGTTTTTGACCAAGCTGGGTGTTAGAGATTTTTGTTATTATGGGATGCCTTCCCTTTTTTACTATTCTTTGTCATGATGTCATTTAGAATTTAGTTAAGAAAAGTCCTTACATGGTGTGCCAAAATATTGGTGCTAAGCTCAGACTAGAGGGTAAGAACTTGAAATCATAAGTATGAGGTTAGTCAAGAGCAAAGGCTAAAGTTTGTTTCTAGTGTTTGTACTTCAACGCTCAAGTCAATGAAGTAAAGGAGAATAGGAAAAGCTTAAAGATAGAAATGAGAGAATAAAGAGAAAAAAAATGGCTCATACTTACAGGGAATGAGGGCGAATTTATACCTGAAAAATTGGTGATTTACTAGGTTGGCATTGGTAAAGTGTGCTTAGGTCGGTTTGTCACGTCAACTTGGTCTACCATATTAGCTTGGACCAAATGATCGAAATAGTCCCAATCTAGTTGTGCAATCATTCTCTATGATAAAAGACAATTATACCTTTTTGACAAAAAATGCTCATAATAGGTAATAAACAAATTCTTAAGACAACATAAAAATCCAAAGTGAAAATTTGAAAGTCTAATATTCAAAGATTTTAATTTTTGAACATGGATTTGATAAGTAGAGACATGATTTTTGAAATTGTGAAAAAGGGTGAAATTAGGGAAAAAAATAATGAACTTTTTGAATTAAATAAATGAACAAGAAAAAAAATAAAAAAAAATAATTTTACCTGAAGGCATAAGCTTTGGATTGATAAACAAAAATTTTTGAAATGAGTTGTTGAAAGTGAGAAAGAGATGTACTCACCTAAGGAAGTGGGAAATAAGAAAAAATATGAGAAAGAGGGTGAGATTGGGGAAAGAGGAAGATGGTGAAAGCTAGAGGAAAAGATTAACAAAAATAAAAGTTAATCTTAGTCGTCGATTTAACACTGATGTAACTTATAACTTCCCTATAATATATATATATATATATATATATGATTAAGGTTAAAGAAAATGGTGTTGATGAGCTTAATATCCCTAAGCTACCATATTGGGTGTTAAGCCCAAAACGCAGAGGCAATCGTTTTAGGCTTGATAATGTTTGTAAATCTTACGTAGTTGTATTAGCATATTTGTAATAAGGTTAAATATAAAAATGTCTCCTCTACTATATATTTTTTTGTTAGTTTAATACTTAAAAAATAAATTTCTCACTTTGTTACATAAACTTTTACTTCATCAAACACTTTGATACTTTAGACTAACATCATTAGTCAATTGCTTACATGACAATAATACCTAATAAAATCATGACACATGAAACAAATATGCGATCATCACTACATTGTTTATTTTTCATGTTATCTTTTTTTTTTATTTTTTTTGAATTTTTTATTTAAAAAAATCATATTCTATATTTTTTTAATTTTTTATTAATGTGATAAATGATGATAATTGAACATTTATGACACTTTACGTGATGTTATTGAATATTTATGCCACATTAACCACTTAATTGACAAAAACAATGTAAGGTACCAAAGTGCTAGTTGGAATGAAATTGGCTTTATTTGATAATGACAAATGAGCTTTCAAAAAGAAATATTTTCAAGAGAAATGAACTTCTTGAAAAAAATAATTTTAGTTGTTTGGTAACTTCATTGGAAGTTTTTTTTTTTGTGTTTGGTATTAAATCAAAAATATAAAAAATTCTATAAGTTTAGATCCAAAATTTCACAATCTTGACTATACCTTTTTTAACTTAAAAATCTGAAACTAATTAAAAAAAGAGCAAAATAAAGCAGATTTTTTAGGTTTTAGGTGCGTTGAAGAACCACCACAAACTTGTTCTTCATTATTCTCTTTTGGTTCTTGGTTTGCCATACCTACCTACCTTTTAATGGATTTGACAGCAAGTAAGAAATTTGCCAATTTAATGTCAACCACCTATCAAAACCCATATACTTTATAATCAATGGCCCCATCTATGATGTAATCTCTAACTCAGCTCTTATAAAAGTGAGCAAGAAAAATGTTTGTCTCAATCTTGATGGTCTTTTCACAAAGGAGATGGATCCAAGATATTCGATCGAGGCTATTTTTGACGAATAGGGAGGAAAGTGTCATTGGTTGGTTGTTGGAAAAGGGATGGGTTCATGATTGCTTGATGGATGGAAGATTTGGAGTTGATATGTTATGAAAATTATCTTTTGCCTAAAAAAAAAAAAGAAAATGGAAGACAATTTTCGTATTTTGCCTTTTTTTTTTGTTGACTAGAAGTTATTTTCTGTTGACCATACTATTATAAGTCATATAAATAATGAAAATGGAAGAAATGGACTTCAATAAATTATTTTCATGCTTACCAAACAGAGCCTTAAAATACTAAAGTAAAAATTTTATTTTTTTGATATCAAACTTATAAAAAAGTGAGTGACTAAATGCATTTCACCTTTATTCTCTCCACACCTCACTTTTTTAAAAAAAATTTTATAAGTAAAATTACTTAAATATTTTTCTTACAAGTTTTTAAATATCTACAATTTTTAAAAAGTTATATCATTTCTGAAAAATGTATTTATGAGAAATTATAACACTTATCGAAAATGTATTTTCAATAGTTAAAATTTTTATGAATAATGACAAAAACGTAAATTTTGTTAAAATTATTTATAAACTAGTGTAATAAAAAATTATTATTAAAGAAGTAAATTTTAAAATTAATAAAAAGTTACTTTTTCTATTTTGATTTTAAAGAAATAATAAAATCTTATAAGTCCTAATTAAATATATTATCTCTTCATTGTATAAAAAATGATAAAAATACTATAGATCTAATCAATAAATAAGAGTTAAAACTCCTTAAAGCTATAAACATAATATTATTAAATATTACATAATTTTATCAAAATCTAATACACTAATCGAAAAAACTTGTCATGATAAGTAGATGAAAAATTTTCTTCAAAAAATTTAGTTTAATTAAAATTATTATAAAATTTTAATAATCGATATAAAAATTATTTATTGAAAAATAATAAATCTTAAATTTATAAAAAAAATTATATTGATTATTTTATTTTTAACTTAATTAAGATCTCATAAGTTATTATCCTTTCTCTAAGATAAAAATAATAAAAAAAATTTTTGAATTAATTTTAAATTTATGAATTTTCTAATAATAACTTTTTATTATATTTATTTATAAATAATTTTTTATAAAATTTTGTTTCAAAAAATGTTATAATTTTTCTAAAATATATTTTTAAAAGGTATTATAATTTTTTAAGAATAAATTTTTTAAAGATATAAAACTTACGAGAAGATTAGTTAAATAATTTTACTTACAAAATATTAAAAAAAAAAAAAGATACATATAAAAAAAAGAGTACGTTTAGATTTTTCCAATAAAAAATAATATTACATTAGCCATTTTGCTTATTAATCCTTATAAATACTTGCATCAGGTCGACAAAATCTTTAGCCGTTTGCTAAATTAAAAAAAAAAAAAAGGGACAGAATGGGGAAGAAATTGCTGAATTTGGAAGAACAGTGTAACATACTGAACTTGTTGAAATCCTCATCTGAACAAAAATCAATCGAAGAGACGGCCACTGAATTCTTCAGCAATTCCAAGCTCCGCCATTTCAATGTCTCCTATTCTCTCTCTCTCTTACTGCAGGTCATTTCGCTTCTCTCTCTCTTCTCTCTCTTTTAAATCTCCTTTCTCTCTCTCTCTAGGTTTTTAGGGTTTGTTTACAACTTTTAGGGTTTATTTCGGAATTCCTTTCTAGCTGTTCAGAAACTGTTAACTTTTTTATTTTTCCATTGAAATCGAAAAGGCTAGCGAATTACGATGAAATTTGTTTACTTACTTGTGCTGGATTTTGGGGAATTCAGTAGCATAGTGTTAGATTACGGTACTATAGAATGTGAACTTGAAAATTGGGATAGTGAAACAGGAATTGAATAGAAACCGGATAGACTGCTAAACTTCGTAATTGGTTTAGACCTACAGTTCAATGTAGTTTAGGTTGTTTTGTTTGTTTGGCAAATGAAAGTTAGTCTCTGGTTAATGAGTTCATTTATGGTGATCATTCAATCATTTTTTTTCCTTCCTAAGATTTATAGGCTTCAGCATTCTTATAATTTGTTGGTAAGCCTTGCTTTGTAGGAGTAATTTCGAAGGGAAAGACAAAGACTTAGGAGGGATAAAAAACTGAAAGGAAAGAAAAATTGGTTTCTCTTTTATCAACCATACTTGGTAGGAAATATGGATTCATGGTGATGGAAAGAAAAAAAAATTGTTTTAATCCATTGCTTGGTAGCATTGACAAGTGGTTTTTATTTTTAAAAGAAGTGGATGATACTTTTAATCGACAATACTTAACATACATGATGCTTAATTTTTCTGTAGTCTTCCAATTTGGGAAGACTTTTTTTTTTTTTGGTTAATATGGACAAAATAATCAATCACTCCTACCAAATTTGACTAAAATTCATTTTATTTCCTCTTTTCCAATTTCCATCCACCCTCCTCCATCCTTGCTCTTTTCTTTCATACCAAAGATATTCTAAATAAATAGAGTTCTAAGTATATATTTGGTGTGTTTTGTTTGGTGGGAGATATAATAGGAGTAAAGAGATTAGAGGACTAACTTAAAGTGAAATTGAATTTACTTTATTGTTTGTTTTTGTGTCAAGTGATGAGGAGAAACATTACCAAATTTTATTTGAGTGTTTTTTTGCTCAAGTTTTATTCATGAGTGTGAGAAATAGAACACCTAAAATGACAAAGGACTCCTTTTTTGTTGGGTTATTTTTCTCCACATATCTTCACTTTTGAATATACTTAATTGGTTTGCCGCAAATTGTGAGTGATAATTTCTTTCCTTTGCACTTCTCTCTTGTGCTTTGACTGAACCTTTTATTGTCCTTCTGTTTTATTGAACCTTTTATTATTTTATGCAAGCTATGATTTCAATTGAAAATAATGAAAATACAAGTGACTTTTTTTAAGCATAAAGTATAACATAGTATTATCCATGTGTAACTTCCTGTTGGAGGTAATAGCTTGCTTTTTAGCATTTGGTTCTTACATGATGCAAGGCTGCCTACTAGATTATATTTGTAACTTTTAATCAAGTTTTGTAATAGTTCTTCACAAAGCCAGGATGTCGTACTAGCAGGTTTGAATTGATTGCTGACTAACTGGAGCTTGAATAATTCCAGGACAAAATGATGCTCAGTTCTACTGAACGATTGGTTGCGTTTGCTATTCTTAATCAAAGCTATTCCTCTCAAGAGTCTACTGCAAACCCATTTATTTCTTTTCTTGTGAATGTAAGTGAATTTTTGGTCCTCATTATGTTTCATGTTAGCAAGTTTGGTGAATGTTTTTCTCTTTATATGTTTTCATATGCTAAGATAACCATGTATTGAGTGAGCTCACTTGAGCCTATCCATGTATGTTGCTTATTTAGGTTAACAAATGCCATACATTTCTGGGGAGGCGTGCAGGCAAACGTGCTAGACTATTAGGGGCAAGCAAGCTTGTCACTGCAAAATTTTCTGACTGATTTTGCTTTGCTTTAAGAATTAAAAATTGAAAATTCTGGTTCCTTTGGATGCAACTATTCCACCATATTGGCACATCTTTGATAGTCAAAGTCTCAAAGAGGTTTGCTTCTTTATGAGTGGAACAATAGATGATTTTTTCTTAAAAAAAGGGAAAAAAAAAAAAAAACCCCTTAACTTGCATCACTGTTATTATTCTAATATTTTAAGGAAGGCACTGAGTTCTCTTCTTGTGTTGCTTCTGACCTCATGAGAAATAAAAGAAAGAAGAATATAAACAAGTTGTTTCCTCTTGTGGTTGTCATATATCATCGTGTCTTTTTTCCCTCATCTCCTCTTATTTTTCACCTAGTGCTTATATGACATCAACAATCATGTAATACCCATTTCTTTTTTCAATTAAATCTTTTTTTATATTTTTTTATACCTTTCTTTTGTATGTCTTTTATGTCTTCTGGATATTACAGGCTGCATGTGATGATGGAGCTGAAAAATATGAGAGGGCATTTATCTTCCTTTTGCTAGGCATTGGCAACTCCAACAGTAGTAAAGAGGTTGATTCTCTCTCTCTCTCTCTTCCCCCAAACATTTGCAAGAAGTTGGTATATTTTTAAATTTGCTGTGTATTGGACTCGCATTCATGTGTGACAAGTGTTAGTCACCAACTGAAGATGGCCATTTGAATTGTTTTTAGGAATCTGCTTTGAGAAACCTATATGTCTTTAACTATTAAGTGCATAAAAGGGAAGAATGGAATTAAACCAAGGGAAAATCACTTTGGACTTCCCTGTCCTAACAATTTATTTTACTTCATTTTGACGTTTGCAGGGCTCTGGTATGCCAAACATGGCAGAGTTTTGGTTCTCAAAAATGTGTGCATTTGTTGTGTGTGTTATTATGTACATTACTTTGATGGATATTTGTTAGATTTTATTGGGAGTTTATTGTGTAAGAGTTTGTTGCTGTGCTTTGCCTTGGGTTGGGTAGATGCTTTTTTATGTCTATAGCTGATTATAGTTACAAAGTAATTCCCATAGTTGAGGGAGTTCACATTGCTGTTGAATTTTGTCTTGCAGTTTCTTAAACAGTCTGCTTCAGATTACATCAAGAATTTTGATCCTTCATCCCAAGTAAGTTCTTCATGTAGTTACAACTTTTTTTGATAAAAAAAAATGTTGAGCTCTTGTTTGCGCTAATTTTTTATTCTTCTACTAAGTTGGTGCAAACTTGGTCTATGTAATCTTGTTTTTGATGAAATAACCGATGCTGGGCTTTTCTTTACTTTTTTGTTCACTGTTGGGGGGGGGGGGGGGGGGGCTTCAATTGCATTTGTTGAAAATTAATTCTCCATCCAGCTCTCTCCCCCTTTTCTCTATTAATAACCCTTTCTCTTTAAGATTTTTAGTGTTTCAATTCATCTTATAGATCCCTTTTTATCTGTCTTATATTAGGCTTTCCCACAAGGAGAGCAGTTACAGCAACAATATCTTGAGAAACACCATCCAGAACCATATGCTTGCTTATTAAAAAACACTTCTGTGAAAAATGTGTTGGCAGATCCTGATGTTCCTCATGGTTGTGATGCAAATCCAGCAGAGTATGTTTCTCAAAATGTTTATTTATTTTTATTTTGTATTCCTTATACGATGATCCATAATATTGTTTCATGCTTTATTTTTTCTCATTAGGTTGGATTTACAACCTGGAGCTAAATCTAAACTTGGATCTGGGGACAGAGATGAAGCCCTAAGTGGATTGATAGCGAATTTTTCATTGGAGGGGTTAATTCCTCATTGGATCAGGCCTCTTCCACCTAGGTTCCCAGTGGATGAGGAGGTAAAACATTTTTTCAGGGGCTGTTATTTAATTGGTTAGTGGAGTTTACATGTTTTACCTGTCAAGAATTTTTCAGCTAGTGTGGCTCAACCCTGATAACAATCATGAGCTTCAATGGGATCAAGGGATGTGTGCTGATACTAGCAGAGGAGCAGCAGTCAAAGACTTAATTGCAGAAGCTTTGAAGGGATCACTTGCACCTAACCAACAACAGGTTTTGTACCCTTTTAATATTATTATTTGCACATCTAATAACCATGCGTTGTACATTTATTTATGTAAAAACTACATGACATCACTGGTTTGGTCTTGGATGTGATGGACCTGCTTTTATTTGCATCGAGTGATTAGTTCATTGGGACTGCTTCTAATGAATATCAATTAATTTAAACATTCATGATACCTATGGTATCATAATAAAACATACATTCTAAATATGCTTAAGTTGAGTGCTGTTGAGCATATATTCAGAGATTTTTGAACCTTAACAACCTTAATATCTGAGACTTCTCATATAGCATAGAGGAATTCAATGGTGGGACTCATCGTGATGTGATCGAGTCTTTTATAAGAACCAAAGCTGCAGTTAGGATCTAACTCTTAGTAAGATTTTCATTGTAGAATCTGACCTTTGAGTCAGTCCAATTGAAGCCTTCATCTTACAAACTTCTTCGCATTAGGGCAGTTTTGTGGCGGAATAGATTGCATCTGTAAACATGCATCTTTTGCTTAATTGGAGCACATGGAATTATGTGGCTAGAATTTGCCAATTCCATTTACATGCCATAAGTCTTGCAACACTGAAAATAAAAAATTGAACAGAAGTCAAACTAATTACTCAACTAATAAACTCAACTTGGCCTTTGATAAAGAAAAGGATAAAGGAAAAGCATTTGGCAGTTTGTCCTTCCATTCCTTCTCTATCCACTGACAGACTCTAGCTTCTTGAGTGCTGCTGTTTGCAGCTCATTATTCTGCTCATCTTTATTATTATTTTTTAATATTTTGTTTTTCCCTTTTTCTGCTCTTATTCTTCCTTTCTGGCTTGCAACTGGTCTGTCCATTTACAATTGACTTGTAAACTTTGACAATCACCCTAAGTTTTTTGTTTTTGTTTTTGTTTTTTTTTTTTTTCCTTTTCCACTTTTTGGGCTCTCTGTTTTCTTGTTGGTTGCACCAAACAAGGACAAAATTAGGGGAACATGGCCAAGTTCCTTTATACATGTAATGAACGACCTACAGATGCTCCTTTTAGAAGATGTGATTTAATGGAGGATACCTATTTCAGGAGAGGGAAATCAAGACCAAAGAGGATAGGTGGATTCTAGAAAAAGGACCTCATATTTAATCAAGTTATTGTGGATATGTTTCTAAGTAGGATATGGCTGTAAGTGGCTCAGTATGAAATATGTAATGGGAAAAGGCTTGGTAGTTGTTACTCACTCTTAATTGTGTTGCACCAGTATGTGGTTAGTTTGGTATTTATAAAAGAAAGTGGATTGTTGATCTCCCCCTTTTTGAATTAAAAGCATTATGTCTCAATTTCCATGTGTTATCATGAAGAAATCCTTACATGTCCTGTGCTAGAAAGAATCCATTTGTTGGTAAAAGACTTAAATACACAATTAAGCCTACCTTATATAAATCTGTTAGACTCGATATGCCACTGTTGAAGATGGTGATTAATTCTGATTTACATTCATTGGAAGAGGTACACATGTTGTGATATGTGCAAACTGTTCTAGCAATAGCTGGTTTTATGTATAATGTTTGTGATTTGATTTTGTTTGGGTTTTATAGCTGGTGTATTGAGTTTGTCTTTGGATGCAGATCCCATTAAAGTATATGTCAAAATGTGCTACTTGGTAAAGTAGTGGCTTGTTTAACATGGTTCATCTTATTTATGGAAAAATGCAAAAGATACATATTTCTAATGGCTGAACCTTTCCTTGCGTTTATTATCTGGCACACTTATGGTCTTGTGGTTGGAAACAGACTGAACTTGTCTCTTTCTCTTCAGCAAGTCCTGGTTGAGCTTGTTAATGACCCCAAGCTTGTGTATCACTGTGGATTGACTCCAAGGAAGCTACCTGTATGTTATTTGAGAGTTCTACATTTTGGCTTGTAAGTTATAATTATGCTATCTTAACATTCAACCCCCTTAATTTCAGGAATTGGTGGAAAACAATCCGCTTATTGCTGTTGAGGTTCTGACCAAGTTGATAAATTCTCCTGAAATTGCAGAGTATGTATTTGGTGAATCAGTGAAATTTCTGTTTAATGCATTCTAACCAACAATCCCTTTCTAAAATTTGAAATTTCTTTTTCTGTGAATGTGTATCCAGGTATTTTACAGTTCTTGTTAACATGGACATGAGTCTACACTCCATGGAAGTTGTGAACAGGCTCACAACTGTCGTTGAACTTCCGAAGGAATTTGTCCGTATGTACATAACTAATTGTATATCATCCTGCGAGAACATCAAGGTACTTCCAATATATATATATATATATATTAGATTGTGTCTTGTGTGTTGTATATTTTTGCTTTTGTTTTTGTTTTTGTTTTTTTTTTGTTTTTTTTTTTCAACTGGTTTGGATATGTGTGGCATTCTTTGTAATTGAAGATGAAAGATTCATCTAGGATGTGTCTCCTACATTTTTGTTGGGTTGTGGAATTAATTCTAATGGTTTGGTGACATGGGACTGGATTGGTGGAAGAGAAAAGATGCCAATCTAGGTGTTTGACAGAGCGAAGAATAGGACCTCAAGAAAGAGTAAAATGACATGATAAAGTGGAAGGCAAGACCACTACGGGAAAGATAACCGAATAGCTACAGTTGTTTCTTGGGCCTTTAAAGTTCCTAGAGAAAGTTTCATCAATTGGTGGAAAAATTCCTTAAACCTTTTTAAGATTATTCTCTGTAGACACCTAAAATGTAGTTTGTTTTCAAATGTAGAGCGGGTTAGGGACAATGACAGAACTTCTCTGCTATCTGTTATTTTAATGTGCTTGTACTAGCTTATAACAAGGGCAAATTACACAAATTATGTCTCCATTTTTATCCTCTTAACTAGATATTCCCATTTTTCTAATTTCAACAGTCAGGTAAACAGAATTTTAAGAAATATTTAACAATCAAATCTTTTTTTTTTGTCTTTGGTCACCTGCTAGAAAGGTTGTGAAATCTGCTATGTCAACTGTCATACTGATGCCATGCCTCGTTTGACATTAAGCTTTTTGGTGCACATCATTTTGACCACATTTTTTATTGTCTGATTTTCTTTCTGTCTAAGTTTTTCCTTCTTTTTTCTGATTTTCTTACTGTTATTATTTTTTTTCTTATCTACCTTACCATCAAAAGTTGAGTTTTCTTCCAAGTTTTTACTTTATTTTTCATTTGAGTCATTTTCATTTGAGTCATAATTGCTTTTCACTTGACCCATTTGGTCTTCGCTACTAGAGCAGTATTTATTCCTTTGATTCTTCAGGTCTACTAAGAGGCTTCCTTTCTTTATTTGAATGTTTTATTTAATTTTACTATTTCATTGTACAGAATGAAATAGTTCTTTTATGATTACTGGATGCTTGATTAGCGAGCTCTTTTTGGTTGAATTTTCTTATTATTTTTTTCAATATTTAAAGTGTATAATATAATGAAACAATATGCTTTTCCAGCTGAATAAGAAAAGGGGCTTCTGAGATGTAACTGGACTTCTCTATTTTCAAAATTAGGCATGCTGTTCGTTATGTCAAAGCTGTATCTGTTTGCAATTGACTTTACTGATGCTGTTTCCAAATGGGTAGAATATCTGTTGAGTATTTCTACTTATTAAATGTTCAACTTTCTCGTTGCATTTCAGTTTGCTCTTCTGTTAAACTACGTTTAGTGTATCACTTGTTACAATCATTTTAAATTTCAGGATAAGTACATGCAGAACAGACTCGTGCGACTTGTATGTGTTTTTTTGCAGAGTTTAATCAGAAACAGAATAATTGATGGTAAGTATGGTCTTTCACTTTTAGTCAAAGATGTTTTACCATTTGTCATTTTGATGTACAACATGAACATATATGCAGGCATGCTGAGATGATTATTAGTAGGTTCCTCCATTTGGTCACTAAATTAAATACTGTAGTCGGCCACAAAAAAAAAAAACACATAAATATGGTAGAACTCCTCTAATGTGGTCTGATGCAGACAACATAAGGGTTGTGTGTCTGCGAGTGTGTGCAATACGTGGATGCATGTATGTGTGTGTTTGATGCTGGCCTTTTATGTTGCTCTATTCTATGCGGCAAGATTGTGGCTCTACTTGTGAAAGTTTTTGATATCTGCCGGTGATATGTAGAATAATAATCCATTGATCAAACATCAATAGTGATGTTACTTCGTGGTTATGTCTTTCCTTCTGAGTTCTTGAGTGGCCTTAATGGTAGTTGTAGGAGTGTGTTTGCTTATTGACTGCTGTTGTCATGGAAGTGACTGCATGGTGGTATATGGTTATGAAGAAATTTCTAACAAGTACCACACACCATGAAACAACTAGAGATGGGGCAAATGTTGAATTTTTTTATCTGCATCCTTCAGATCTTAATCTATGATTTTATGATGTAATAAGTGTGGTTGTTTCTTGAGACATATTTAACAAGTTTCTTTTTTCAATGTTCTGCTATTTGGATATGTCATATGCTTTGATTTGTTTGTTGCCGGAAGTTATTGATGTTTGCAGTCAGCCTTTTGTTTATTTGGATTGTTGTTTTTATTATTATTTTGCAGTTACGGATCTGTTTATTGAAGTACAAGCCTTCTGCATTGAGTTCTCAAGGATTAGAGAAGCAGCCGGTTTGTTTAGGCTTTTGAAAAGCTTAGAATAAATGATCCGTGTTCAATTCCTCCGTTTATCCGTGTGTTCGATTCCTCCGTTTAAAACTCTATTCCTACAGTGTAGATAGTATGGTTGTCGGTCCTTTGGGATCCGATTATTGGTCCTTCAGCCTTTCCCCCCCCCCCCCCCAAAAGCCACAAATTTGACATACCAATTGCACTTTGGCCTTTTTCGTTAACAAATAAGGTGGTATTCTATTATCTACGGCATATATACATATACATATGTAATCAACTTAACCGGAGTTATAATGAAGGGTTACTATAGTACCTTCTGTTAGTATATGATTAAGTAATATATTACTACAGTAGGGATAAAATTAATATATATTTAAATAAAAATCTAAATGAACAGTAAAATAGTAATGAAAACCACTAAATTCAAGTAATTTAGTTCTTGTCTTAGAGGGGAGGATCGAAAATGGTATATTTTTACATCAAATAAAATTAAAACTAAAAATAGTATTGAAAACACTAAATTCAGATAAAACGTTATAATTCTTTGCGTAACAACTGTATACGATAAAGATGGATTAACACAAGTTTGAACCCTAAGCATTAGATTTAGCGGTAATGCATGGATACCATTTATAGAAAATAAAAGATCACTTTATTTACAGAAAATAAAAGATCACTCTCAGTTTGGGAGGAGCGAAAGGAAGGAAAGAAAGGGAAAATACAGAAGAAAAGGAAAGGAAGCCTAACCCCTCGTTGAGAAATAGCTTCATTATTTATAACAAGAAAAAGGTTGAAAACAGTGATTGATTGCTTATCTGTTCATTGTAGAAGATTAAATTTGTCTGTTACGTAACTATTACAGTGACTTCTATTATAGTGATTGTTACAATAATTTTTGTTGGTTGATCCTGGGTTTCAGTTAGCTTTGTTTGCTTCTGTCGGCGGCTTTGAGAATAAGCTTATTCTGGTGTAAAATAGCTTATCCATCAAATCGATTATCTAGATTCTGGAGCTTTTCATCTTCTAGATTGAAAGATGAAGGAGAGGTTAATTTTGATTTGTTTCACATTTGTCATTTTTTTTGATATTGAAAAAGAAGTTCTTGAGGGTGATCAAGATCTTCCATTTCTAACAATTAATGCAGAAGTTTTAAAGCTTTTGGTTCAAATTCGACCCTAAATCTTCATGTAGAGCATAATATGTTAATACAAAAATTCATCTGCCATCAATCTATGCAGCGATTCGTGGAAATTGTTGTTTGGTGGTAAGATCAAACAATGTTTTTGCTTTTTGCATCATGAAAATTCCTGTTTGGAATTGATATCGTGAATGATTAAAAATTTTTGAATGACTTTGTTTAAGTTAGTTGAATTTTTGAAAGCATCCATAGATGGTTCCAACATAAATCCATAAGAGATTTTTTGTGCTTTCCATATTTGATAAAGTTGATAGAATCTCTCTTTGAAAGACTTCAAGAAGATTGGTGATATGGAACTGAATATAGAAAAGTGTTTAGCATATTTAGTCATTTGATGAAAATGGTGTTTTATGAAGGCTGAGAAGTCTTTGATTAATTTAAAAGAAAAATTTTGAACAAGAATTTGCCTAACTATGCTTAATTCGATACTGATTATATCAAAATGATCATGATTTAATCTGAATTTGAGTTTGGGGATTTGGTCTCTAAGTTCTGTGGTGAAAATATAAGTGGCAAAGTAAAACTCAAAAAAATTTTCAATCAACAGTTTTTCTATTGTATGAAGGATATGTAAATTTATTTGTTGAAATAATTCTTTTGTTAGGAATACTGTAGCTTTTTCAAAAAGAAGTGTACAGAATAATTTTCATATTTTTGAAGAATTTTATGATTTAAAATACTCACAAAGGGACAGGAAATTGTTTATTTCTTATATTGAATATTGATTTTCTTCCGAAGCAAAGAAATCTATATCTATTTGTTTTAACATATTAGATGAAAAAAGACTTTGGAAAGTTGCTTTTTGAAAGTTTTGAAACTTTTTGGTTTGATTAACAAAAAATTCAGCTGATTTGGTCATCCTTTTTCTAAATTGAGATTTGTTTTGGCATAAATGAGATTTTCAGATATGATTTAATAAATTATAAACTTTTGGTTGAAATCCAAGATTATAGAAGTCTTTAATTTCTTGATTAGAAACTTGGACTTCGCGAAGAACTTGTTCTGCAGATGATACTATTTGAGAATAAGACATAAGGGTTCATTGATTTGGATTTTGGGCAAATTGAGAGAAGTCTGGTTGAATTCTCTAATGATAGTATAGTCGTTGAGGGAGTTGGGGAGGTAGATATCCATAAGGTTGGTAGATGAATAATCCTGGGTTAGGATTATAAGGGAAATCTACTTTTGAGAAAAAGGAGGAAGAAGAAACCTTTTTAGTTTGCTTCTTCTTTTGTATAGTTCTCTGCCCTTTGAGATTTTGCTAAGGTTTTCTACCTCAATCCATCTGGTCTGTTAAGATAATCTACAAGAAAATTTTTATCTCCATTAATATATTCAATAGTAAAGTTATATTGGCATAAAAAATTATATCATTTTATTCTTCGTGGATTATAAAAAAGTTTTCTATTTTTTAAAAAATCTTGAACAAATTGATTATCAGTTCGGATGATAAAATTTTCTAAGGCTAAAAAGATATAAAATCTGGAAACAACATTTTTTGTAGCTAATAACTCTTTTTCAAAAATAATATACTTGATTTCATTTGGTTTAAAATTTTCAAAGTTACAACCACAAAGTAATCATCTTTTTTATGAAAATTTTTTGTTTTTAGAACATAACCCTAATATTCTTCACTAGCATTAGTTTCTAAAATAAGTAAATCTCCTTGTTTAGGAAGATATACCTTTGAAATATTAGTAAGGTCTGATTTTATTTGTTTAATAATATCAGTATCAGAAACATTCCATGAAATTTCTACATCATTTTTCAGTTTTTCTTGAAGAATTTTCTCTCTTTTTGAGAGATTTTTGAAAAACGGTCTTCCATAATTCAAAAGACCTAGAAACTGTTGTAGTTATTTTTTGGTATCTAGTTTTTCTAAAAATTCTCTAATTTTTATTATAATATGATCTTATAATTCAAGACCATCAAAAGAGAGTTTTAATCCTAAAAACTCTATTTGTGTTTTTTCTAACTCAATCTTTTTTTGGATTGAGTATGATACCATGCTAAATGAATTCTTGAAAAATGATATTAAGATGTTTTCTATGATCATCTAGAGTTGATAAGAAAACTAAAATATCATCAATATAAACACAACATAAATTTTTGTGTTTTTCAAAAATTTCATCTATCCATCTTTGAAAAATTTAAGGTACTTTGCAAAGGCCAAATGGCATAACAATCCACTAATAGTGTCCTATTGGTGCACTGAAAGCAGTGAAAGCTTTTGATTCTTGTTTGAGTTTAATTTGCCAAAAGCCTGATTTATAATCAAAATTTGAAAAATATTTAGCAGTTTTTGCTAAATTAATCAAAACATCTTTTTTAGGAATATAGTAGCCATAAAAAAATGAGGTTTTGATTTAATCGCTTATAGTTGATTACCATTTGAGGTTTTCCTCATTTGATTTCTACATAATTTCTTACTAAAAATGCGGGCTTGAATGAGGGCTAGTTATGGTTTGAATTAACCCTTTTAAAAGTAGAAAAAAAATTTGAATTTCAAATTTATCTATATCCTGTTTGGTGTAGATCATAAGTTTTACTCTAATAATTTTAAAGGGATCAATATGTTGGAGAGAACAAAATCTAGGACTTTTTGCCCATAGTTTTAAAGGTTATTCAGAAAAATTTTCTTTTAAATAGTATATAACCAATGTTTTTAATTGATGAACTGGATTTGTGAAAATTGAGTTTTTAGTTGAAAATTTTTATCACAAATGTTTTGTGGTTCTTTTGTTAAATTTATTTTAATGGATTGATTATCCATTGTAAGAAAAACATTATCAGGGTATATTGAAAATGGTAAATATTTTATAAAAAAATTATTCCTTAGTAACATGTCTCTATGCATATGAGGAAAACATAATATTTTTGGGATTATAAACTTAGTATTATTGAAATATACAAGGACATTTTTTGCCTTGTATCCAATGAGGGTTTCTTTTCTTTCTATTCCTATTACAATAATAGGATGCTTCATTGGTTCCCATTTGTTTAATGGTAAAGCATTATTGCGACAGCTAGAGAGTGTTGCCCCAGTGTCAAGTAAAATATGTAGAGAATAGGTTTATAGTTTTGAAAACAAAAATTACCTTCAACAAAGGTAAAAAAGCTATTTGCTTTTTTATTACTAAAACTAATTAAATTAGTTTTTAAAACCAAAGATTTTGTTTCTTCTATTCTAGTTTTTCTAATGGAAGATACAAAGTTTAATACAGAATTGATTGTTTGATAATATGATGGTTGAGATTGGTTATCTCTAAGAAAAATAGGAATTCGAGTATTGGTTGTACTATTCGTTTGAAATCTTAAAAAAGAATTTCTATATGGAGTAGCAAATGATTGTTGACTACTTAAACTTTCTAAATCATCTTCTTAATTAGAAAATGATGGAGGAAGTACTAATTCAGGATTTGGATTATAAGAACTAGTATTTTTGAAATAAAGAGTTTTTCTTGAAGAGAAAAATTCAAGAGAAGTATTTTGACTCTAAATTCCTCTTTAGTCTTTTTATTAGGTATAAGCCATCTTGTTAGGATAGATAAATCACGTATGTCCATAAATTTGGGTTTTATTTTTTATTCAAATTTTTGTGGTTTAAAAATTTCAATCAGCTGAGGATATATCTTTTTGATAAAAACTCTGGTAGTATTTGTAAACTCATACGGCAGTTCAGTTGGCTGACAAATCATGAGATCTAATGTTTATATCAGAATTTTTTGTTCTAATATGTAAACAAAGACTTTTTTTAAATTAAAGGATCTGTTATAGAAAGAAAATAATTTGGTTTGACTTTAAAAGCTACAAGTCCTGATGCTAAATTGGATTGGATTCTTTCAATTACAACATTGATTGGGTTTGAAAATCTTTGATCCATTAAAACAACAAGAATGGGTATATCCTTACCATATATAAAGAGTGGTTTTATAGTAATCATAATAATACCTATATGTACATATTTGATTTTTGGGTATTTATGCAAAAAATAGATTTTTTTTGTTGAGAAAATAGTATTTTTATCGATCCTTGTTTAAAATCATTGGCGATAGTGTCGCCATATACCTTTTCTATATGGCGTTTAAAACAAGGTTTAAAATTTTTAAAATAATTGGTTTTGTAAATCTCATCTTTTTTGATGAGTTGTATTTGCTTCAAATTTTCTTCAAAAATAGTATGAGTTTTTCTTATAACATTTCTTAATGAAGTCATTTCTTCTCTTACTTGATTAGTAGAAGTATTGGATTGTATCAATGTTACTGAAGTTGTTTTTTGATTAGAAGAAGCTTCTTGCATCATAAAAATATATTCATTATCAGAAGTATCAGATTTTGTTCCAAAAAATATTTCATAAAAAATTTGTTCAGTATTTGATATTTCTTCTTCATAAACAACATAAAGCTCTTGTGGTTCAAGATTTTTTATCATATTTTTTGCACTTCTGCCTTTATTAGGACAGTTTGTTACAATATGATCTTTTTTATCATAGATAAAACATTTGCATTTTTTTTTTTTACAACATACTTCCTTTTTGGATTTATATATTGTTTATATGGTTTCCATTTTTTCATAAAATAATGTTTCTTTTTAAAACGTTTGCTTGAGTATTTTGATTGGTTTTTTACAATTAAAATTAAACTCATCTTACAAAATCTTAAAACATTGTTTATGACTAAGTTTGCTTTTGACTTGCTTGGATCCTTCTTGTTTCAAGCAGTATTCTATTACGTGATTTTGTATATATTGTACATGACTACCTAAAGTATCGTACAAAGCAATACTGGGATTTGTTAAACTAGATTTTTCTAATTTGGTTTTTAGAAAAATAGAGTAATTTTGTGAACATAATTCATCCCATAGTGAGGAAAGTTTGTGAAAATATTGTTCTAACCAAAATTTGGAGTGTTTTTCATCCAAACATTGATATTCACCAAGACATTTTTTGGAAAATTCATCCAGATTTAGGATGTTACAAAGTTTAAGTTTAGAAAGAATATATTGACCTCATTATTGGCATCGATTTCTTCTATCATCCTACACATTTCATTTTTTATGATTTGTGTAAGAAGTTTTAAAAAAGTAGATATAGTAGAAGAGTTAAGAAGTTCTGTTTTTTTGAGATTTTCCCAACTCGATAGTTTCTCATTGTTTGAAAAACTTTAGAGCATCACCCTACCATGTTCTACAAAAATAATTTAAAAATCTTTCTTTATTCCAAATATCTTTGTAGTTGGTTACTACAATAGACATAGATTGTGCCCATTCATTTATGGTTTTTCAATATTCTGAAAGAGGGACTTTTGAAAAATCTAGATAAGTTCCTCATTGAGCTACCATTCGTTTGTTTAACAAATCTATATTCATAATGTTCTTGATTTTGGCTAGTTTGTTCAACAGTAGATGTTTGTTTTATTTCCTCTTTTTTAGGGAAATAAGTTGGATCTACTGGATATGTTTTTATTGGTTAGTATAATTAAGGATTTTGTTAAAAAGCTAAAAATCGAAGTAGATCATCAATTTCTAGGTAAGAAACTTTACCTACTTTTCTTTTTCCTCTGTTTACAAGTTGTGGAACATATTAGGTTTCTTCATCGCATGTTTCTTCATTAGATGAATCTGATTCAATTTTAGTCATTGGGTTGGTGGCTAAAATTTCAAAATTATCATCTACAGCTTCATTTTTACTACTTTCACTGATTGTGTCATAGTTAAACATGTAATGATAGTTGTAGTTTTTGAAAAGATCTTTATGTTCTTCATAAAGCTTTTCAATTTCTTTTAGATATTTTACTTTTTGTTTAGGGTCTTCAGTTTCATTCATTTTTATTTTAAAATTTTTAATTATATATTTATAAGATTTGAAGTCCAAAAGTTTTTGTTGTTCTTTGTTCTATGAAAATGAAGGTTTGTCTTGGAGAATCATAATGGTGTTTCCATAATAAAAAGGTCCTAAATCAGAAGGATTGTTCGATTTAGTTTTGGTTTCCATAATATTGTCAAGTTTTTCTTCAATATTGTCTACTTTAACTAATAATTTTTTAAAGAATGAAGTAGATAAATCAACCAAACCATTTAAAGTTCTACTTATAGCAATATTATGAGATTCACACATTGGATTTATATGTAAGCTATGATTGTAAATCTGGTATGGTCCAATACAATTCTTTTCTATTTGATCTTCTATATTTTAGGTGCTTAAAACCTGGTTTTGGATTTTTTAAAGTTTCTTTAAAGCCAATTAACCGAAGGCCAACAAAGCCATAAATACCAGCGATGAAACCACAAATCCAAAGTATGAGCTTCAAAATATAAAGGAATAAACAGGAAATAAAGTAAAGTGTCAGAGAGACTTACAATTAAGTAGCACTATTCTTTGATATATCTAATTCACTCTTGATACAATCTTCTTTATACTAATACAAAAGATAGAAAGGGTATATGTCTCACACAAGCTCTGATACCATTTACAGAAAATAAAATATCACTCTAAGTTTGGGAGGACACTTAAAAATAAAATCAAAAAGTGACTTAATAGCAAAAAAAAAAGGGGATTACCAAAATTTTCTTATCTTAAAAGGGTTAAAAATTATAAAAAAAAGGAAGAAAATTAATGTACAATTGGTTTCCTATGAAGTTAAGAATACTTAATTGAATTTATTTTTGGATTAATTACTAATTTGACATCCCAATTATATTATTTATGTCCATTTGCATTTTTTTTTTGAAAATTCTTAAACGAGGAATGGTTCTCTACATTTTGCCAAAAGTATTAAGGAATTTAGAAAATTGTTCAATATTAAAAGGTTTTTCATTATCTACAAGGGAAATTTTTAAAAAACAATTAAAAATGAGCCTCGCTTTTCATCATATGACTTTTAAAGAGTCACGTCAACTTTTACTTAAAAGTTGAGACCAACAATCTTTTCATCAAAGGCTTGACATGGTTCTCTAAACAAGTGAGTGTTTAAGAGCAATTGTGGATTCTTAATGCTCTTAGTCTTCCCTTTTCATGAAATATCAATTGAATTCTATAACCATTTTAAAGAGAAGTAAGTAATTTTCTTAAATAATCTTGAGTTAAGATAACATTCCTAAGATGTAGCCAAAAATATTAGGATAACCTAAGAAAATGCTCAATATCTAAATAATAATAAACTATGGAAATAAAAGAATTAATTAAAAGTTATTTGTATTAAAGTTAAAGAGGATAACATAAGATTAATTTTTATTATCTTTTGGACGCGAGTGGGATGCTAATACTTTTTTCACACAGTAATTATTCTTTCGAACCTAATTATGAGATGTAAATTATAATTAATTTTTTGAAAACTCTAAATCAAATTTAGAAATTCTTTGAAAGAGGTAAATTCAATTAAGGTGATTCACACCTAAATAAAAAGATAAGTATTATTTTTTTTTCAAGTTTAATGATTGAATTTTTTGACTCGAACGTTATGACAAGTACCTTTACTTAAAAATACTACATTTAAAACTCAAATTTCTATTTTAAGTTTTTAAATTTGAACATTGGGCAGAGGATTTAGTTTTAGAATAATTTTTGCTAGAATTTGTCTTTTTACACCAATGTAGTATACTTTTTTATCTATTATTTATGTTTAAATCTTTGAAATTTTACATTGACATCAAATAAGAGATATTGAATGAAATTCCATGTTCTTTGTTTTTATATTTTAATTTACATTGTTAAAACGACAAATAAAATAAGAAACTAAACCAAATTATTTGGGTTTGGTTTGGTTTCTATTATAATTTAGATTGGTTCAGATTAGAAATTTTAGAACTGAAAATTATCATTAAAGATATTAAGTTGGAAGTTTACAAATAAATTGTTTTAATATATATTTCATATTTTATTTGATGTTTTATAAATTTGAAAAAATATTAAATAAAAATATTAACACGTCATTTATATATGAATATAATTCTTAATGTTGTAAACACTCCATTTTATCTGAAAATTTTTTGAAATTCATTGGGTTTCGAATTTTGATTTTGATTATGCAATTAGACCTTGATTGAAAAAGTAAATTTTTGGCCCAAATATTAGGTTCTAATTTTATTTATATTTTAATTCTTTAGTTTAATTTTTGTTTTTTAGTCAAATGAGTCAAGTCAATTAGTAAAAAAAAAAAATTAAAAAAAAAGATAAAAAAAAAAGAAAAATGTGGGATTTTGCATGAAAAATCTTTGATTCAATTTAGCTCCTAGATTCTATCTCAGATTTTAACTTTAATGATTGAACAATATTGGAAAGACTTTGGGATTAATCTATTGAAAAATGGAAGATTTAAAATAAAATTTGAAAAGAAATCCTAGATTTGGTTGAATTAATTTCTTTCAAATAAAAAAAAGGATTCAATCCCTAGATAAGGACCTTAAATTTGTGATCAAAGGGCAGCCTCATAACAATTTACTTCAAAATCAAATAAAGGTCATTAAAAAAAGAAAAAATTTGGACAAAGTTTTAAATCAACAAGAAAGAAACAATCAAGCAAAAAATTGCAAGAAGATTCAATTGAAGTTTTCGGAAAGAAGGTTAAGATTTATAGTAGAAAGTATCAAATTTTGAAAAGTAAAAAGTTGTTGGAACTTGTGATCCATTAAGGTAATATTTATTTATTTTTTGGCATAACTTTTATAATATTTAATTGCTTACTCTTATTTTTATATTTATTACATGGTATTTATTTTTGCATGAATTTACATGACTAATATTATATTTGTATGATAATTTATTTGTCTAATATATTTATTTGCATGATTTTATTTAATTGCACGATTTATTAATTTAATTTTATGATTATTAATATATTTATTTGCATGATTACCTAATATATTTGTGTGTGTGATTGCATGTTATTAATGTATTTATTTGCATGATTAATATATTTATTTGTGTGATTTATTAATATATTTGCATGATTATTAATATATTTATTTGTATGATTATATTTAATTTGATTACATGATTATTAATATTTTTAATTGCATGATTATTAATATATTTATTTGTATGATTATATTTAATTGGATTGCATGATTGTTAATATATTCAATTACTTGATTATTAATATATTTATTTGTATAATTATATTGTATTACATAATTATTAATATATTTATTAGTGTGATTATATTTGATTGCATGATTTATTGCATGATATAATTTTACTTATTGCATGATTTATTACATGATATAATTTTATATTATTGCATAATTTATTGCATGATTGTTTGATATTTTGATGGAATTTTTATATCACCATGTTTTGTAAATAATAAACGGATTGTAATTGATTTATTTACATGATAAAACCATTTTTTATTAAGGCTTGGTAAGAAAACACATAATTAATGTGTCAATTTTTGGCATAAAGGGATACTAATATCTTTCCTGCACGTAACCAACTTTCAAACCTTAATTTGGATGTAAACCAGAACTTATTCTTTTTAAAGACCCTTAGTTTATACTTAGGATAACCTTATAAAGGATAAATTCACATAGATAGCCAATCACACCTAGATAAAAAGATTGATGGCAACTCCATAGTTTTATGTCTGATGGATAGGTTCTCTTAACCTAAATGTTATGATAGTTTGGCGACTCCATTGAGGACAATAGGGAGTCAAGCCATTAATTAGTTATGTGTTATCTTAAGCTTTGTTTTGATGGCTTTTATTATGTAATGATTTTCCATGTGTACTAAACTATTTGTTTATTTTGTAGCTTATGATTTTTTATGTGTACTAATCTATTTGTTTGTTTTATGGATTTTAATTTTTCTATGTGCACCAATTTATTTGATTGTTTGCATGTCTTTTTACACAAACCACTTATGTATTCATGCTTAAGCTATAAACCCGGGTTTTGTCCTTTATTAGGAGAGAGCAAATACCTATACTTTCATGAGCTGATAACTTTTATGTAAGTTAATGAAAACTTTCACCCAAATTGAACCATTTTTATTTGAGCTTATAATGGTGGGTGGGGATTGAGATGCCTTTCTAGTCTATAATGCATGATAATGTAAGGAACAATTTGAGAACCTTTAGAATGTTAGACTTTTAAGTCCAGCATGTAAATAAATCCTAAGGATCTGAACCTAAGTTAGAGCCTAATTCTTCCTTTTACACGAAACCCTAAATAAGATATATGATGGGACATTTATTTTGCTTGTAAATTTATATATTGTTTCTTGTAAATATTATGTATATACTAACCCTTTATATTGTTCATTGTATATATTATGTTTACTAACCATTTTTTTTTTACTGTATATGCATGCATTTACATTATTGAATCTTTTATTGCACTTATGCATACATTCATTCATGCATTATTCCATTTCACTTTTTCATATAATAAAAGATATGAATGCCTAATTGTAAATTAAAGAGTAACATTTTTTTTTAGTTTCTTTATATAGTTGTGAATATGAATCTTTTTTTTTACTATGTATTGCATACATGCATCCATGTAAATATCTTTGTATGTACATTATTTAGTATGAAAATATGAATTCTTGTTTTTCATTATGATTTGCATATAGGTATTTGTATATATTTTCTTTATCCATTTGAATCGTTTGACAATAAAAGCCCACTTGATTTCTTTCCATGATTGAAAAATATTGTTTTGTAAAGAAAAATTTTTTGGAAGCAATCTTAAGAGAATTGGAGATTACTATCAAGAATGAAGATACCTAGTTGTTTCACTTACCATTTCATACCTCAATTCAGTTGAGCATCACACCACTCAAAGCCTAGCTTTTCAAGTCCCATGATTTAAATTTGCACTTGACAAAGACGGATTTCCAAGTTAGTGATCTTCATTAAGGCTATGAGCAACATAGTTAGAAAAATCTTGTATAAAAAATTCTTTGTAAGCTAATACATAAGGCTCTCTCTTAAAAATTCTAGATTTTGACAATTTGATAAGTGTCATAACTATTCCAAATAGATCATTGCCTATGTTTTTCACAAAACCTAAACCTTTCCAATTTCTTCCTTAAGGCAGAATTATTGAAAAAACCATATCCCTTCAATATCCTTGTTTGACATTTTAATTTATGCAACATTCATTTTCTCTTCCATTCATTGCCTTAAAATTTTTCTTTGCCCATACCTTAGGAAAAATTTACCAAAAAGTCAAATTATCCAATTTTCTAGTATCGTTTCCTTAAATTATCCAATTTTCTTGTATCCTTTCTTCTGGATAGCATTGATTTTATCTTTTGGTGTGAATTATGAAAATGAAGATTGTTACATTGGAACTTCATTTCATATATTTTAGGCTTAAGTTGCAAAAAAAAAAAAAAAGAAAAATGAAAAAAATTGATTGTAACATTATGCAAATGAGACATTTAAAGGATTTCAAAATCAAAGAAAAATCTACTTTTGAGAATTGCTTTTTAGTAAAGGTATCCATATTTGATATGATAAATGACAATCTTTCATATTCCTTTCATAAAAAAAAAAAATCCATTTGCTACCATTTTTGAGTCTATTAAATTCTTTTTGAATAAACCTTGACCAATGATCACCCTCTACCTTAGGAGGCAAGCATGAACATAGATATCTTTGAGAAAATATTAGATCCAAAGCTAAGGACATGAAAGAATGCCTAGAGTTAAAAGGCCAGTTCTAAAATTTTGGACTTAATTTGTCAAGAAAAAGACATGTGAAAAAAAAATGAAAAAAGGAATATAGAAAGTGTGGAAAGGAAAATGTCATTGAGAAAAGAAATGATGTTTGATTTAATTATCTTTAAACACATTTTTAAGCTTATTTATTGTTTCTTTCAGAACCCTAAACCTTAGCCTACATTATGTTTCTTGAAAAGTCTATTTTGATCAAGTGTGATATCTAAATTGAAAAAATTTTCTTTAGGAAATCACCATCACATTTTGATTTTGAATGAATTTTGAGTTTTCAAATGCATGATGTCATAGTAAAAAAAAAAGAAAAAAAGCAAAAAAATAAAAAATAAAAAGTGAATGAAGCACTAGGATGAAAACCCAAAAAGGTAGTTTAGAGTAAGATTGAAAGTAACTTAAGTAATGTCATTAAAGGAAGTGATTTTGAAGGAACCAATAAATAATGAAGACTTTTGAGAAATCCAAAAAGATGAACCCCAATCTGAAGATGTGTTTTGAAATTTAAGCTTTTCTTTTCTAGAAATTTTGAGTCTTTCTTTCTCTTTACTAAAATTTGAACACATCATAATTAGTCTTGACATTTATCAAAATGCCATATATTAAGGATCTAAGGGTTGCCAAAATAATTATGCTTTGAAACAAATAATTTTTCAATAAATTTAAACTTTCATTTGTGAGCCTAGATGAAATATCATTGATTTTTTCTTTCTCATTCAATGACAAAGTCTTTTTTTAATAACTAAAATCTTGATGTGCCAAACCATTTCATCTTTTTGAAAAGACTAAGAAGTGATTCATCTAATTCATTTTGGGTAGTAATCACCAGCTTTCAAGAGATTTAAATAGCACATGTTGATACATTTTGGTTATGAAAGATTGTTATGTGAGGTAATTTTTTTTTTCTTTTAGGGTAATTCATACTGTTTTTGAAAATTTTCAAATTTAGATTGTTGCATACATGAATTTTGTTGGGTAGGAGAAAGTTGATTTCTAAATCAATATAATAAGAGTGACCTTTTTGGGGCGACAAATTTTTTGTTTTGATAATTGTTTTTGCATCATTTGGTAAATGTATAAATCTTTGTTTTGATAATCACATTTGCATAATTGTTTGCATATATATTCACATAATGTAAGGAATTTATAAATTGTATAATTGTGTGTACCATGCATTTGCATCATTTGATGAGTATTTAAATCATTGTGTTGAATATTTCATTTGCATCATTGTTGTTCTATGCATTGCATTATTTGGTGAGTATATAAATCATTGTTTGAATATTGCATTTGCATCATAGTTAGAACTACATATTTGCACCATTTGATGAACATTTAAATTTTTTACATTTTTGAATATGTTAAGAAAGATGATGAAAAGGAACATTTACATCTAGTTTAGTGGGATGGATATTTGTATTTGCATTTGTTATGGAAACATTTGCATTGGCATTTAGGTAGGATACATTAGCATTCATTTGCATTTTACAAACTTTGAGGTGAAGAAAGAAACAAAAAGACTTGACTTAAGCTCATATTAAGCCCATGGCACCAATTGAGAATTTAAGCCCAACTATATTGGTATGTGAAAAGGAAAATACAAGATGGTAGTTTGATAATCATTTACCACAATTAGAGATACATGACCTTTGCATTGTATGCATTATAGTCATTGTATTCATGCATCATGATAAGATTTTTGCATTTGATGCATCACATTCACTGTAGTCACTGCAATAATTATATGTTGCATATATCATCACATTTATTGCACTCATGCATTACATGTTTAGAAAAGAAACATCAAAGTTTGAGTTGTGAAATTAGGATGGAATTTTGAAAAGTCCTTGGCTCATGTATTCAATGGATGCTTGCATTGTGTTCATCATATTCATTCCATAGATCATGCATGTTTGAAATGAAAAAAAAATTAAAGTTTGAATCTTGAAATTAAATCTTTTCACTCATTATATGTATTCATTGCATAAGCTTGGAAAGCAAAAAGGAAAAACTAGATGATGAAATACTTTTTAGAAGAGACATTGGAAGACATTAATGATGATTTAGATGAGATATATAGAATCAATTAAGGTAATATTTTTTTTTTAAGTTTTAATGCTTCTATTAAGGGGGAGTTTTGTTGAAGGTAAGAATGATTTATAAAACCTTAAGGTATGGTCTTGATAATTCTAGATGTCTATGTTATTTAAAGTTTCAAGCCTTCATTAAGAAGGACTTTTCTTGGATGAGAATGTTTAAAGTTTAAAGCCTTTGTTGAGAAAGAGCTTTCTTGAATGAGAATTTTAAAGTTTCAAGTCTTTATATTCCTAGCCATACTACTAAATACAAAAAAAGTAGAGGTCAACGTTTGCTTAGGTTCTATAGTTGAAACCTATTTATTAGGCTTAGGTTCTCTTGTAGGGTTCAAAGACATTATTAATTAGTGATTCCCTAATTGATAGCAACTTAGGGAGCTCTTTTCAACTTGAACACATCTAACTCATTAATGGTTCAAGGGGCAACTACCAACTTGGCTTGTTCTTCCAATGTGAAATTCATCGACTTGGGGTCAATGTAAGTCTTGTATATCTCCAAAATCTCATTATGGCTTATAACCCTAGGGTTTGTAAAGTTCCATAAGCCCCTCATGTTCTTTTTTGCCATCTTAATGGATATCGGTATAAGTTCATCCAAGATTGTCATGCTATTGGGAATATTGACTACCCTATTATAGTGTAAATCTTAGTGATAAATTTTTGTGGGTTGCTTAGGTCAAATAACATTGGCATTCAAGTTCTAAGGGTTTGACATTGTCATATTCTTTCAGCAACCAACCTAAAATATATGGAGGAAATTTATGAGTACTTAAAAGATAAACTAACAAACAAAATGTGAATCAAACTAAAGATATCCAATGTAGGTACCATAGCCTTGGTTTTTGAATAAAAGAAACCAATGAAATTGGGTTTGTCTTCCTCTTTAAAGCCAATGCGAAAACCATTAGTGTGACATCATACTTAAATGTACACCCAGTAGTGAAATTCATCATCAAAAGCCCATTCTCATTGCAAACATTTATCGAGGTTAAGGTTCCAGCCACATTGGTGTAAATTATTCCTGTTTTGTGGGACTCACACCAATTAACATTGGGTCTACCAATCAAACCAACAACATTAAAGACATAGGTTGGCTTTATGTTTTGAATATTTACGTAAACGATGAATGATCTTCCAATTACCTTCTTCCATATTCAAACAATCTTCTCCTTTTTTTTCTTATTTTCTTTAAAAAAAAATGATAATTTCGATAAACCGAAGTCAAATTAAGTTTTCAGATAGTTATATTCTTAGGTTTTTTTATACCTTTTTCTTTCAAATTTGGTTTTCTCTTTTTTTTTTCTTTTACATTTTGTTTTTGGGTAAAAGTTTTTGCTTCTTATGGTTTTTAAATTGAATGCTGAATCAACCAATTTGAATAATGTACCAATAACCAAACCTATATGAACACATATTTAATCTTTTTAAAAACTACAAATTTTATTCACCATAATAACAAAAAAAAAAACAACAAAATTAAAAGTAACAAAAATTTTAAAAAAATAAAAAAAAATGAGTTTTGATTACTTAGAAAGGAAATTATCAACAAAAGTGAGCAACAATATTAAGTTTGAATCCTCCTTTAGAAGCTAAAGTAGCATGCATCTCAATAACCATAGCATCCACTACTTACCTTAACCTCCCAACTGTGGTTTCACAAATTTCTTTCAATTATTTCAGAACTCCAATTATTATCTTCCATTTCTTTATACTCTTTACTCTCTTTCTTGTGACCAATGCTGCCATTGCACAAGTTGCCATCGCCACCCTTATTACCACCCCCAAAACTATTTTTTCTATTAAATAACAATGCTAATAATATAATCCACTTTTATGCATATCTATTAAAGTATCCATCATCGCATCTCTTGCTCCATCAAAGTACAAATTTTTTTTTGGCTTTGGTCAATCTAACAGTGGAAACACCACCATTTTAACATCTAGGTCTTTTTTCTCTTTCTTTGATTTTAAATTTTCTTCACCAAAAAACCTAGAAAACAAAACCATAAAAAACCCTATTTTTTAGGTGTTCTTTTGATTATAAAATTTACTATATTTTTACATGTGGTTTTTTTCGGCAAAAATCACTAGTTAAGTTTTTTTAAGAAACACAAAAACAAAAAGAATTCTTTATTTTCTTGAAGATGACTTGATTGAGAAAAAAAAAAAACTTAAAAGAAAGCTTTTTAAACATAAAACTACTCTTTTTTTTTCTTATTTTCTTACTCTTATTTTTGCACGTATCCTATTTCTTACTTTCTCCCAAGCCTTTTAACATTTTTTTCAATGTCTTACCACGTGACCTTTTAATATCTTCCATGAATGCCAAATTTCATTCCATGCTAATGTTTAAACTAATTTAAATAATTTTTAAGTGGATAACTGGCTTTAAAGTATGAACTTTTCAAGAAGTGGATTTGTATAGGTCTTTGAAATGAACTTAAAATACGAATTTAGTCGAATCTCATTTAATGTTGGTCATATCTCATTTAATGTTAGTTAAAAAAAATTCTAAAAGAAGCAAAAAAAAAAAGCAAATGTTTTCGTATGAACTATGCAAAGAAAGTAAAAGGAAACTTTTGCATAATTAAATTGATAAAACCCAAAAAAAAATTATTTAAAAAAGAGAAAAAAAATCATAAAAACTAAACCCAAAAAATCATACATGTGGCAGCCCCAAAATCTTTTGGGATCCTTCTTAGATAAGTAGTATAGATTGATAATATGGTAAAATTTGGTACGTTGGTGTAATTTTGCCTTAATTGGCAATCAATCTCATTATTAATAGGACTCATTGTTTATAAAGGCAAAAAGAAATATGATGGATTTAAATTTTGAAACCACAAATGCTATTTATTGGAAACTTAACTATAAAGTTAGTGGTTAAATTGATGGAAAGATTAATTCATTATTATATTTACCAACAAGAAGCCAATAGGTTATTCTTTGAAGTTTAGAAATCAAAACGATATATGTCCAAAACTATGGGTCCATAAATGTTATTTATTCCAATAATTTAGATTTCGAAAAGTTTATACTCTAGGCAAATAAATTTTTCTTATTTAAAATCACATTTTATCAACTTTTAACACACTTATATCCCCAACTTGTAATTCAATATTCATAAGAAAAATTGAAAAAGGAAAAAATATCTCAATTTTTTATTGTGTGTTTAGCCACTGGAAAGCATTATAGATGTCATCTATCATTGAAAGTTTGGATGCTTTTGCCTATGAAAATTTTTTATGTTCTAGTGTGTGAGTGCAAGAGTGTTGATTTTAGTTGTGAGAGATATAATGTAAGTGCAAAAATATTTATTTGGCTATGTTGAGTAATTTTTAAAAGTTATTTTAAAGAGAGCATATCACTTATTGTAGTGCAATTAAGAAAGAACAAGTTAGTATCGTATATGATCTATAAAAAATATATGGAACCTACACTTTTAAATAATGAACTCTTATATAATTTTTTTATTGTGATTAGCTAATTGAAATATTATAATAAACAGAGTTGTAAGTGAAATGCTCGTTAGTTTTAAAGAGGTTTTATTTTTCAAATCAAAGTATTATAAAATTTTTATTCCTAAAATAAGGTACTTTTAATCTTTTTTTTTTTAAATTAATGTATTTAAACGATGTTAACATAGTTTTTTTCTCATGCCTAGATATTTTTTAATCTTAATTCCTTAAATAAAATATTTTAAAACTTTATTCCAAAATATGAGTACTTTCACTTAATTAGATTCCACATCAGTATTTTATTACATGTCAATTACTTCTTCTTCATTCCTCTCCCAGACTGCCTTTGCAAAGTCACTTGTGAATTGAAAATGCTAAAAAAATATCTGGATCAAATCAAATAAAAGTCTTTGGTGAAAAAAATACATAAAAATATTCAATCTTGAAAACAAATAATAATCCTTTGCTCGCCATTGAAGTAAAGATGCCTAAACCTTTTTCATTCTTTACTCCTCAATCCTCCCACTTCACAACTAACAAAAACACCAACACAAGCTTACTAGACCTGTTTTAAAGAAAGCCAACAAGCATAATAAGCACTTATCCAACCTTTTACATTTCTTAACCTCATTAGCAACCAAAAATATCTTAGCCAACGTCTCTATAAACAAATACTTACTAATTTGCTTCTCTCAACGACAATATGATAGTTATGAAGAACTTTGAATAACCAATTGTGAACTACCGAAGGAGTGGCAGTGATTGTGGTGGTAATGCAATTTGAAAAAAAGGTTACTATTAAAGTTTTGAACTTTCATAGGTTTTAGTTAAAACGGGACAAGATTGTTAGCTTAAAGAATTGAAATAACTGATAGGGGTAATGAATTGGTTGATAATAAAATTCTCCAAATTCAATATCCAATAATCACAAAATTTACAAATCAATTTTTCTAAGCAAATAAACTCAACAAATATGAGTATACTAATAATTTTAAAAGCAAGAGATAGAGATAAAAAATCAAACAACAAAATTTATAGAGGTTCGACCCTTCTTTTAGACGCCTACATCCTTTTCGTTAGCCTCACTTGTTAAGGAGTTTAATTCATAATGTGTTGAATGTTATAACCTAGCTCTTTAAGGCTCTAAACAATCAACAACACAATCTTTTAAGGGTTATCCTCCCCTTTAAGCTCATAACCTCACAATACAAACTTTTAAGTGTTTTGCAAAATCAAAGAATCTCTTTAAAGTTGGGTGTTTGCTAATATGAAGTACAAATCAATATTAAGAAGAATATCAACACAAAAACAAATACAAGAAGAGTTTCTACACATTTAACAAAGTAAAAAGCTCTTTAATGCTTGTAGAAGGTGGTAAATGAAAGCAATAAGTTTTCTTGGCTCTTCATAGCTTCAAATGCAATGGAAAACCCTCATTTATATGTTGAGAGTGGAAGATAGTCATTGCTTGCATTAATTGTTTGGAGGCTTTGCAAAATTTTAAATAAAAATAGCCGTTGCAAGCTTTCGGGGCACAAGAGGATTGATTCCCTCATATGGGGGATCGATTGGGTCAATTAGAATTCAAACAAATTCATGCATGAAAAGTCGCAACCAATCGATCTATGCAAGTTACCAATCAATCCCTTTTTCAGGTGATGAATCCCCTAATCTAGGTGATTGGTCCTTTTTCAAAGTTTGGAACCAAAATTTCATTTTGTGTAAAAAATCAATCGATCCCTTCATGATGGGATCTATCTTATTTTTAAAAGTCTTAAACCAATCGATCTATACAAGGAAGTGATTGATTGGCTTTCATTAAAATTGCATGAATTTCTTTTTGGCCAAAAAATCGATCCTCTTAAAAAGGGATCGATCCCTTCTATATTATTTTGCCCAATTTTATTTTTAAACTATGCCAGATGAATTGAACACATTTTTAATTGGATACAAAATTGAAAAATTATTCAAATTAAGTTCAAATAATTTAAATTCAATTTTAGCAAATTTTTGTTTTGTTATTTTAAAATATTTTATCAATTCAAGGCTAACAAAGATGACAAGTGCCTATCATTCATGGTGGATTCAGGGGAGTGTTTAGCCATTCTGAAATGGGTTTTGGCTAGGGTTGTAGGTTGTGAAAAAGATGAAGAAAAGGATTTGAAATGGGAAGGAACCTATGCCATTTATTTGGGCTTCTTCAGGTTGAAAAAAGCCATGCCAATTTGGTTCTTTTTTAAAGAATTTTTGGTTGCATTTTGGCATTGAGATATGGACCATAGAATTGATTTTATGGGATTTAAATTGAAACGAAAATTTGTGGGAGATTTGATGGAATTAGAAGAGTTAATGTTTTATTTTTGCGCATTTAATGAAAGTTGTAAATCGATTTGATTCAGATACTTTTGTACATTGACTTTAGCTTGCAAGCACAACCTTATAAGGAGAGGCAGGAGAGAGGAGTTAAAGATGGAGAGGTTAACCTGTAATAAAATACTGACATAAAATTTAATTGAGTAAAAGTACTTATATTTTGAATGTTCTAGTTAAAGAATTAAGATTAAAAAATACCTGAGTTTGAGAAACGACTCAGTGTTAACATGTCACGTCATTTTTATAATTATTCATTTATATAAAAATGAATGGAATTGTTAAATTTATCGCATATTGAATTGAAATTTTCATTCAAATAAAGCAATAAAACCAGTATACGTTTTTCAAGGAAAAATCAAATGCAAATCTCTAAAAAAGTAGGCAATCAACACTTCAGTTTTTTATCTAAAGTTAAATTAACAAGACCTTTCAACAAAGATTTGGAAGTCTTTTCCTTTTTTTTTTTTTCCTCTTGAAACCAGTTTTCTTTCTTTATTTTCTTTACATTCTTTCAACTCAATTACAAAGAATCAGTCCTATATGTTTAAAAAAAAAAAGAAAAAAGAAAAGAAAAGTATCCAAACTGCACCAACAATCAGCAACAATAGAATATTTGATTGATTAATATTGTAAAAATAAAAGCATTGCACTAAGATGAAGTTTCACCAAAAGATATAAAGCCGACCGATCAATTTCCTAAACCGACTATATGCTTCAATTTCCAAATCCAATTGATTGAATAATCAATACCCAAAACATTCAGTTCTAGCAAGCTTCAATTTCCTAAACCAATCTATCAGCTTCCAATCGCATAAAATCTCATTCGGCTTTCATCCAATCCAAAAGCTTTTGAGAGTCAACTAAAACTTTCATCTAGTATGCTTTTTCATAATCACAATTTTAAGTTTCATCAGACCACTTCACTTTATTTATTTTTTCTTCTTTGTAGGGATTTGCTCTTTTTTACTTGTTTTTATGTTATTTGCTTATTTGTAATGTTTTTCAAAAATGCTTATTTAGAAAATTAAATGTAATTTAATTTGTAATTTTTTTAATTTTCAAATTCAAAATAAAAATGATTTGATGATGACATGATTTAAAATGTCTTGGATTGAGAAATAAGATTAAAATATCTATATTTTAAGAATAAAGATTTTAAAATGCATTTGTCCAAGAAAAAATTCTAGTTTAAAATATAAATGTAATCAGTAAAGTGATTGTAACAAGTAATATTGTGGCTGCAAATAAATTTTTTAAATAAAATTTAATTATAATTGATAATTTTTGGTTTAATTAGAAATGATCTATAGAACTCAATTTGATTTTGATTTTAAAGATCAACCACTTAATTGCTTTAATAATTACATTTTAGTTCGTTGCATATTTAAAATATTTTCAAATTTGGATTAACTTAGGTTCAACTTTTTTTCGGGTTCAATCAAATTTTGTCATCTCTATTTTTGTTCAAATGTCAAAATATACTAATAATGAAGGTCAAATTATGTCAATAATCTTTATACTCTATCAAAATTTAAAATTTGCCCAATCATTTGTAACTTACATAAATGTAGTTTTTATATTATTTTGATTTAATTATCTTAGTTTAATCACTAAATTTGTTAAATTTTTATCGTTAAAAGAACTAATATGACTGTTGATTTAATGACATAGGCATTGAGTTGTTAACATAACATTGACTTTGTTAATGTGACATTGATTTTAGTGACGTGTCAACTTAAATGAATAAAATTAATTATGATATTATACAAATAATTCATGTACTCATATAAAATTTAAATTTTAGTTCATCTAATATAAGTTATAAAAATCTCATTCTCGTACAATTTGAATTTAATAATATTAATCCAACTACTAATGAGATCAATAAAAAAAAATAAGTTTTCAATTTTATAAAAAGTCATTTTTTAAAATTTTTTATAATTTTCTAAAATTTTTAAAAATACTAAATTTAATAATATTACAAAATTTAATTTTTTTAATTTTAAAAATATTAAATTTAATTTTTTTCAATATTTATTTTTTAAAAAACAATTAATTTTTGACCAAAAATGAAATATTTTGATTAAATAAAAATGTTTAAATTTGAAAATTACAAAAAATATATTTAAAAAATTAAAATATTGAAAAATTTTAATTTTAATTTTATTAAATAATCTTAAAATTTCTTAAAAAATTGTACTATTGAAATTTTTAAAAAATAAATTATGATTTTATTAATGATTAAAAAATATGATTTCTTTTTTAAAAATAAAAATATTTGTAAATAATTAAATTTAATATCTTTGAAAATTTGAAAATTTTTTAAAAAAAATTAAAAATAGAATTTTTTTAGATTGAAATTTTATTTTTTAAAGAATAAAGGAAATATTACATACAAAAATTAAAATATTTTACAAAAAATTAAATTTAATATTTTAAAGAATTAGGGAAATTCTAAATAATTTAAAATTTAAATTTTATAAAAATTGGAAATCTGATTTTTAAAAAAATTCAAGAAACAAATTTTTTTAAAATTAAAATATTGGAAAAAAATTAAATTTAATATTTTTAGAAAATCTAGAAATATTTTAAAAATAAGATTTTTTTAAGTTTTGGATTTTTTAATTTTTAAAATTTTTCAACAATCACGCTAAAAAGTTAACAAAGAGTAATTGGTTGCATTAGTAATTGGATCAACATTATCAAATTTAATTTATATGAAAACATGATTTTTATGAATTATATTAGAGGCACTAAAATTCAAATTTTGTGTGAGTATATAAACTATTAGCAAAATTTGAATAAGTACAAAATTATTTACATAATTTAATAATTAATTTCGTCCATTTAAATTACCACGTCAATAAGGTCAATTACATTAATAAAGTCTACATTTTTTAGGAAAATCAATGCCACATCATCAAGTTAGCAATTATGCTAGCATTTTTAACAATAAAAATTTGATAAAGTTAATGGTTAGACTAATATTATTAAATTAAAATAGTATAAGGACTATATTTGTATGAATTACAATAAAAAAATTAAAATTAAAATTTTGATAAAATACAAAGACTATTAACATAATTTGATCAATAATAATAACTGGAATTTAGCTGTTAAAAGAAGTGACAAGCTTGATAGCTTGTTACCATGATACATTATTAAATTATACTACTACCCTATAACATGATGGGATATTGACACACTTATCTCCTACGAGATTGTTCTCTTTTAACTCGTTTTTCATTCTTTCATTTTGTCTTGCTTTTTCTTTTTTTCTTTTTTTTTTAATTATTTATTCTTTTTCTACGTTTACTCATATAGTTTTTAAAGAAAAATTCACTTACATTTTTTTAAACCATTAGATCAAAATTAATAAATTTTAAAATATTATTTTAATTCCAATGAGTCATAAATTTAATTTTAATCTAATGATTAAAAAAATGTAAAAATTACATTACTATAAGTGAGTCACTATCCTTTTTTTTTAAACAATAAATAACCACTTCATCAATATAATTTTTCATAATTGTTTTGCAATAACTTGCCAATTTATTAATGTAAATTTTTCATAAATTATATTATCAAGTGAAGATAACCTTTGTAATGATAGATTCATACTTCTTTTAAAAAGAATTGTAGTCTAAAAATAAGAAGAAAAATTATAAAAATTAAAATTTAAACTCAAAACTTACTTAATACAATCTTTTAAGAATGTCTGCATAAATCAATTGAGTTAAATTTTAAATTTAATGATAGATTGTTAAAAAAATATATACTCAAATAAACAAAAGCCACATAGGTCTAATGCCCTTTTAGCATCCCAACCCGATGGAAATCCTTCCAAAATGAAGTTTAAAGCTTGTTAGTACTATTATTATATCTATTTTTTATCTCTAAATAACAACTGACAAGGGCTAATGTAGAAAGTAGAGTCTCGCGTAGTAATTTTATCTGTTGAAGACACCATAGTAGTCAGTTGATAACTTCTGTATGCTACAATTCACCACTACTACGTTCCATCACAAAAAGTATACCAAAATTGAGGACAGAAGCAGGTTAATGCCTGGATCAGACGGCTGCAGTTACTTTTTGGAGAGAACTACACCGTTTTATGCACTACATCAAACATCTTGGACCGTTGATTCTACTCCAGAAAGATCTGGCATCGATCATCGTTGAATGATAAGGAAATTTCCAAACGGGCAACCAAAGAAAGAGAGGAAACACAAAGATGTACACAACTATTCTACAATCTTCTAAATATTGTAGCTAATCATCACCACTGATCCCATTTATTTAAGAAATCATTCCACATCGCTGCTGCTATTGATTCTCGTAAAGATGAAGCAATTTGTTCCTGAATTGAGGAGGCAAACTGCAGCTCAGGTTGCTCATCAAAAGCAGGCAATTCATCCACTATAACCCCCTCAATGCTAGAAAACAACCAATCATGTCTTTCCTCACGTCGGATGTAATTATGTAGAACACATGCAGCTATAACTATATCCCTTTGAATATGAAAGGCATATTGTGGGGCAAGTTTGAGAATAGGAAATCGAGTTTTCAGCACATTAAAAGACCTCTGTATGACATTTCTTAGAGAAGAATGGCGATGATTAAAGAGCTCCTTTGCATTTCTGGGTAGTTGATTGGCACCTCTATATTCATGCAGGTGATACCTAACTCCTGAATATGGAGCAAGAAATCCTTCCATATTGGAGTAACCCGTATCAACCAAATAATATTTTCCTGTAAAAGCGAAACGTCCAGTGTAAGTTGGTTTCACTTCCATCCACATGACATGCAAGATAAATAGAAACTTTTGGCCAAAAAAAAGATAAAGATTAATAGAAAATTTAGCTATCTTTCTGTGCATGTAACAAATGATTGGACATGGAATCGAACAGCAATGTAGATCCTTACCATTATATTAATATTTATTCATTAGAAATGAGACAATCATAAATTTCATCCAATTTCAACTTGCAGCTTATATTTCCATAACACAAAACCACAGCCCATTCCAACCCTGCTTTCCAGAAAAAGAATAAAAGTCAAACATAAAACCTTCAGAAATGTGAGGAAAATTCTGATCTGGATCATCTAAGACTGCTCTTAATACTCGTGAATCAGCAGCAGATCCTTCCCAACCAGGATAAACAAATATAAACTGTAGATCAAATGTGCAGGCTGCCAAAATATTTTGTGATAAAACACCTTTCCTATTTCGAAAACGAGACTGATCTTTTGCTGGGACATGTGCAGGGATATGCATTCCATCTATGACACCAACACAATCCTGAGTGCACAAAAGTTAAGGAAATCACCAATGATAGAGATGTAATGAGAAAGAAACAGGGTTATAGATATGAACCTTGAAATATGGGAAAAATCTAGCACTGTTAAGAATTTCCTTAGGAGTACTGATATTTGGGGGTTGTAAGAATTCCCGCGAAAATGACTTGATTGCCTTCAAAACATTATTAAAATGCCGACTTATGGTTTCACCTGAATGCTGAAACCGCTCTTGGATTACTCTGTTGCGTTCATTATGACCCACAATATTTAAGAAAATGGCCAGCTGCTCCTCGATCATAACACCAGCTGTATCACGTAACATACCTCTATGTCGGAGTGTGTAACATAGCTTGTGAAAAACATGCTTATCCATCCGAAACATTTCACGACACAGATCATCAGGTCCTTCTAGCACCTCATTCATAAAACTACTTCCACTAGGTGATGAACTACAACGAATTTGCCTAGTTATGCTATTATAGTAATAGCAACCAGCAGCTGCTGCAATTAGTTCCATTTCGTCCAATTCTAAATCAAGGTCATCCAAGCCAGTTGACATATCTGTGAAATAAAATCAAATGAAGCCTGTGTAATGCAATACAAACAGTGAATCACTCTTAAAAGAAAACCAATCACACATCCAATCCACAAAACCAAGTAATGATTTTTTTTTAAAAAAAAAAAAATCTTAACACAATAAACTGCTAATTATCATTTAAGATCACTAATCCAAATCAAGAAACCATGAAGTGAAAGTGTTACATTGATAGAACTACATAAGCAGCTCTACAATCCTACAAAACAAAACCAAATGATCAAACTAAAGGTTGCACAACTAATAATATCATTAACTATTCATCAATCAACTAGACAATGAACTACACTTGCCCTGCAACCATGGCAACCTTTTATCACTTTTAAGAGAGATAAATATTTCTCTAGCATTTGGGTTCTCAAACAAATCCAAGGCAAGAAAGTAAATCCGTTGATCAACACCTTGCATCTCATCTAACACTTTTATGCATTTGCTTATAGAAAATCGGTCCTCATTATTCATAATCGTGGACGCCCTCATTTTTGAAGCAGCTGCAATTTCTAGCATAGCATCGACAATGGCATCTCCAGTAGCCTTACGACTTCTCTTGCGCCGGCCAGAAGTTGATGGCGTCACAGACTGACGCTTGTTATGCCCATCTAGCATGTTCACATCATCAGCAGAGCCCGAAGAAGCATCGTCATCCACATAATTCATTGGTGCACTGGGATCAAGAGACATGTTTTTAAGTCTCTAAATGCATCAAAATTGAGCAATTTTGATTCTAATTGTTTTCATAAGTTGCAATGTCTGGATTTTTAAGACATAGATAAACCCTAAGATTGTCTAGAAAAATGATGATTGGCATTTATAAGAATGAACAAACAAATAGAGTAAAGAAAATGGAACCCAAGAAAAAGAGAATAGAAAAGAGAGTAAAGGGATATGAAAGAACTAACCTTGAGCTTGAAGAAGCAGAGTGTGAAACAAATCGGAGTAATGGTTTTCAGAGTTTCACTGCTTGGCACCCAACCCCAAACCCAATTTTAATCACGCTAAATTATTACTAACGTCGATTGATTTATTTATTTATTTAATGCGGAAAATATGCGCCAGAAAGTTTAAGATGCCAATGGGCTGAGACCCGCCGATCTGTTTATGGGCTTCACGACATGGTGGACTTGTTTTGATTTTTCCGAAAAATTATCTATTACCATTAGATTTGAAAAATTGGATCTAAACTCAAACCTATTTTAACTCGCTCATGATAATTAAACCTAGAAGGATAAAATTGAAGTAATCCGATTAATTAATTTAAATCCATTAAATTTTTTTTTTGAAACAGAATAAGTTTCATTACTCATATGCAAAGATTGTCTTTGTTCAACAACTACAGTAATAATATCTGGACATTCCTTTACCCTGTATATCATCTCGTTGTATCTTAAAGTCATTTTTGCTAAAAGGTGGGAGCCCATATTTGCCTCATGGTTTGCATACTTGCATTTCCAATTTACGAAAGTATTCAACCTTTACTTTATTTCGTCAATAAAATTACTTATTGGAGGCAAGTTTTTATCCTTTTACATGATCTGCTTTATAATCCCCAATGTATCACCTTCGATTATGATTATCTAGAATCCCAACTTAGTTGCAAGCTTCACTGCCTCGACTACTGCTAGTGCTTCAATTATTGTAGGATCCTTGCACCCTCTTACTTGCTTGTGCCTAGCTCCCATCACATCCCATTATAATTTCTGGCCACCCCTCCTGTCCATTCAAAACCCTCTTCCGTATCAAGTGCACCATCAAAGTTTAGTTTAATTACGCTATCGGAGGGTGCTTGCCACGTTGTATTTTGCTTCGGTTCTGGCTTATCTTGTCGTTCTTGTACCTACTGGTATACCTCCATATATTTACTTGAGAATTTACTAGTTTCTTGATATGTCCTCTGCCCATTGTTTATTATTGCATCATTTTTGCTAGCCCATATTGCCCAGGATAGTGTTGTGACCTTTTCCACCTTTTCTGTATCAACAATCTTGACCGTTGAAGCCATCCACTCTCTTGCATCCTACATTGTTGCCCTTCCTCACTCGAGCTCATTCTTGCTTCCCTCCATATTTCAGCCGCATACGTGCATTCTGTTATTGAATGCAGAACCGTTTCTTCTGCTTGAATGCATCACGGGCATGTCGCTGCATCCAGTATCTTTCTTTCTTCAGATGAGCATACATCGGTAGAATCTCATGTCACATTTTCCATGCAGAAACCTTTATTTTGTTTGGGGGATTAGTCTTCCATAATTTCCTCCATAGTTCAGATCCACCCACACTATTTTCTTTGCCTCTAGCTTCGTGGCCTGCATGAGATACAAGCTCCTCTGATATTAGGAGCTGATAACCGCTTCTTACATTGTACTTTCCATCCTTGTTATAGTGCCATATCTACTCGTCCTGGGCTTTAATGCTACTGAGTGGTATCGCCATGATATATGTAATAGTTTCTTTTGGGATCATACACATCGCATTGTTTGGTGCTCTCGTTTATCAACTTGTTTACCTTAGTCTCCACTAGGTTGACATTTTTTTTTTTTTGGGATTTGGACAAAGCTACCTTCCCTCGGTATCCATAGGTTACTCCATACTTTAATCTTTTCCCCGATTCTTACTCTCCATTCTTACTTCATGCCGTAACAGTTTTCTCCCTATGCAAATACTTTTCCATATATACGATAGGGAGTGTCCCACACTTGCTTCAAGAAATGACGTCTTGGGGAAGTATTTTTCTTTTAGTACCTTATGCACCAATGATGATGTGTTATGCAGCAAACGCCAACCCTGCTTGGCTAATCAGGTTTTGTTGAAATGCCCCATATCCCTAAACCCCATACTACTAACCCATTTCCCGCTGCACATTTTCCTCCAAGACAACCAATGTATTCCTTTCCTTTCCTTTCCGTGCCTCAACTCTACAAATAGCTGCTCATTGTCATATTTATCTCTTTACTTAGCCCTTTTGGAAACATAAAGCATGACATTGCATATGATGGCATTGATTGCAACACAACTTTGACAAAAACCTTTTTGCCTCCATTAGATATTCATTTCTGACTCCAGCTTTATACCTTTTGCCTCATCCTGTCTGCAATTCTTTTCGTAAACAAAAGTAACAATATTTTGTATCCCAAATGGAACTATCTATTTTGCTTGGTACCTTAAAAAAAAAATTCCTAGTTAGATTCTATTCCCATCTCATATGGAGAACTTTTTCCCTTTCTAGTCCAAGCACATTTTGTTGCCCTCGTGCCTTCAAAGCCTATGAAACCTCCATACATAAAGTGGTATGATCCTAATGCTAAATGTGAATAACATGATGGGTCAAATAACACTCCATAAGAAATTGCTCTACTTTTAAGGATACAATTTAGTCTTTGATAGATTCTAATCCTACAAAATTAAAAAAAAAAATGGTTGGTGGCTATGATAATTGATAGTAATAGAATTAAGGGTTAAGATTTTAAAGGTAAGGCACTGGGTAGGGGTTCTTTTTTTTTTAAGCTTGTATATCATCTCAAGAGCACCATTGAGGATGTGAATTTTGAATTAAGTTTGAATGTTTGCTTTGAATAAATAGACATAGTGCATCATGTTGTCTCATAACTTTGTGAATATTGTCATTTGAGGTTTTTAATTCCTTTTAAATTCTAGATTTGTAGGATTTTTCCTAGAAAAAAATAATTGGATAAGAATATAACACCATATAATTAATTTACAAAGTCATAAAAAAGAAAAGAAAGTGTTTTAAAAAAAAGAACAAAGAGAAAGAAAAGAAAAAATAAGAGAGGAAAAGAAAGTTTTCTTTTGTAATAAAAGGTGAAAAGAATCTCAAAAGAGTTGGCAATCTCGATTAGAGATGAACTCATCAAATACCTTCACATTTTTTTTAAACCACTTAAATGATGTCACTTATCATCCATAACCCCTCCAAAGACATGAACTTGAATTTGTAAGCCTTGCTTCTGATTGACAGTATTTGATGTAAAAGTGTAATAATATTTTCCTAGGTAATGAATAATGAGATAGTCAATTTCAAACAAAAAAAAAATTAGGATCCCTAGAAAATCAATCAAACACGATAATTTTTTAAGAATTCGAATATGGTGATTTGATGTGTCAAGGGTATGTTGTAGTTTCAAAAATTTTTAAAATCGAAGGCACCTCAATCTTTTAAAATGATTTCAAACATACAGCCTTTCAGTTATCTACACCTAAATTATCCTTGTCTAGTGCCATGGGGTATATTAACAAAAAAAAAAAAAAAAAGACCTCATTTCCTTAAGACAGCTTGAGTTTTGATTAACACATTTATTCCCTTTTTGGTGAGTGACATAAACCATTTGATACTTTAAACGAGTTCATTTCACATGACTTTTTTGCACATTAACCTTCATTAGAGTTGATTTGTCAAAATAAGATATTTTTCTCGAATTGTGATAAAAGGCATGTAAAGAAAAAAAAAGAAAAAAAGAGAAGAAATAAAAAGAAATAAAATAAAATGAGATGAAAAGAAAGAAAAAAAAAGAAGAGAAAAAGAAAAAATCAATATTTGGTTATGACATCATGCACTTGAAGCATTTTAATAAATTTAAAAATGAAAAGATTTCAACAAAATTATGAAAAGACTAAGGAGAGAAAACTAAAGAGTTTAAAGAAAGTTAGAAAGACTAGGAAAGTCCAAAACAAAGAAAATTTTGAAAAAAAAAGAAAGAAAAAATCAAAAAAAATTTTTTTAAAAAAGAATAGTTCTTAAAAATTAAGTAACTGTGCTTAAGAGATAGAAATTTATAGAAATTTATCTTTTGCTACCCTTTTAAGCCTAATAAAATTCTTCCACAATAAGCCCTGATCAAGGATCACCCACCATACTAGAAGGCAAAAGAAATGTACTTAGGGGAAAGCCTATATATTGAGGGCAAATATCCAATAAAAAGGTTGCCAAAGTTTTAAATCCATTTAAGAAAAAGGAAAAAAAAAGGATGAGAAAATAAGAATTGGGAAAGAAAGTGAAAGAAAGAAAATAAAAGACCAAAAGAACAAAAAAAGAAGGAAAAGAAAAGAGAAGGAAAAAAAATGAATGATAGTGGAAAATTTGGAAAATGAAAGAACAAATACCCTAAAGTGATCTCTTCAAATGAGAAAGAATGATCTTTGAATTAAATCACATTTAAACACTTATTTTGGGTATATCTATCTTTTTCCTTGAAAACTCTGAACTTTGGCCTATGTTACATCCCAAGAAAAGTTTATATTGGATCAAGTTGGATGCTTAAAATTGAAGAGCTTTTCTTTAAGGAATGACCATAAAACCCATGAACCATTTTGTCTCCATTTATTACCTAATTACTCATTTGAACCATGAACTCATTGTGGATAAATTTGAATTCTTGAATGCATGTTGTGATAATAAAAAAAATAAGGATGAATGTGGCTTTAGGGTGAAAACCTTGAAAAAAGATAGTTTAAAGCAAACCTTAAGGCTTTAAAGTCACTACTGATACTAAAGGGGTTGATTTTGAAAATTTGAGCCTTCTTCTCTTATCCCTAAATGACCTTAGATTTTGAGCCCATCACAATTGACTTTAACATCTATCTAAATTTCACATTTGGATACTAAAGAAACTATTAAACATGCTATGGTTTTCAAAGAATTTATGCTTTTTAGGAAAATTTATGTTTAGTTTATGAGCTTACATTAAAAAGTATACATCTCTTTTATCCCTTCAAATGTTGAAGCCTTTTTTTAATGAATTAAAAGCTTCACGTGTTGAACCATTTAATCCATTTAAAAAAAAATTTTCACCTTTTTTATTTCTAATAAGGAATGCCAATTTTTAAGATATTCTTAAAGTTATAGTTTGTTTAGATATTTCTATCTCTTTGACTAAGGAATTTAATTATGGGGTAATTTTATTGACCATTTTGGAAAATTTTTAAATAACTGATTATGCATTTTTGTGAAAAATAAAGAAATCATATTTGGTGTAAAAAAAAAATTGTTGAATTGTAATAGTCTTTAGACCAGTTTGGATTCAAAGAAGAAAATTGTAGTTCATTAAAGAATTAATGGTGTTAAAAAGAAAAGAGAAGAGAAAAGGAAAAATATTTATAAAAATGATGATTTGTCTTCTTGTTTTTACAATTAAAATCCAAAAACATGTTGCGTGTTACATGTTGCTTGTTTGTGTGTTGAAACTAGAAATAAAAGAAAGCATGTTGAAAATGAAAAAAAAGTCAAGAGAACTTGTCTAAAAGTAAACAAGGTGGAAACTAGTAAAGAAACAAGATGAAGTAAATGAAGGAATAGGAAAATGGTAAGTTGAAACCATTTTAGAAAGAAATAAAATATCTGATTAAATGGGCAATGAGAGATCAACTGAATTGAAAAAGAACTTCCTTTTGAAAAAAGAAGTATTTTTTATGTTTGCATCCATGATTGGGGCATATACATCAAGGAGTTTTTACATTAGTATGGGCATTGGTATTTTTTAAATGAAATTCTACAATAGCATTTGCGTCATTAAAAAATATTTGAACTTACAAAATCTGCATTTATCATGTATGAACATTGGCATTTGCATCATAAAAAATAAGTTTGCTGATAAGAAAATTTGTCATGCATCTTTTAAAGTACATTGGTGTCATAAAAAGAAATTTGCATTTGAATCATTGTAGATCATCTACATTGAAAGAACATTGGCATTCGCATCATAAAAAAGTCACTAGCATTTCCATTAAGTATTTTGCATCATGAAAAAGTCTACCATGGATTTTTGTATTTGCAAAAAGACGTGCATTCGCATCATTTATTGAGAATTGACATTTGTGTCATGGTTGCATTTGCCAATTTTGTAAATATTGAATAATGAGAAAGAATTTTTATGTATCCAGCCCTGAAGAAAGTCGATATGTGGATGATTTTCAATCTTTGAGGGAAGCAATTTATCTTAGGCCACGGGAACGAGATAGAAGAAGAGCTGCTTTAACGGCCCGCTAAGGAAGAAGAAATTGGCTTCCTTCATTTGTTGATAAAGATTGCATTTCACTTTCACTTTCTATATCCGGGTAAAAAAAAAGCAAGAGCTTATCATCACCAGCAGAAAGAGACAGAGACCTTTTCTCTTTCGAAAAGGGACTGAGATGCACCCTTCGTGCCTCATACCCCTGAGGAAGGGAAGTTCATTACATAAACACTTTAAGTTATAAAAAGGTAAAGAAGGAAGTTTTTAAGAAAAAGGTTAAAAAAAGAGAGAAATTAAGAAGAATGGAAATGGAAGCAAAAATAATGAACAACAATTCTTAAAAAAAAGTGTCAAGGTTTTTTTTTTATGATAATACCATTTTTTATTCAATTTTTTCAATAGTGATATTCGAGTTTTCTACATGTTTTTATATGATTTTATTCATTTTTCTTGGTGGTAATATTTGAATGTTCAAACTCTAAGCTTTCAAAATAAGTCAGAGGTGATATCCGAGCTCTTTATATGTTTTGGTGAGGACATGAATTTTATTAAAACTTTTCAGTAGTGATATCCTAGCTTTTTCAAAATCACTTGGTAGTGATATCCAAGTATTCATGTTTGAATATCTTTAAAATTTCTTAGTGGTGATATTCGAGCTTTTTCAAAAGTACTCAATGGTAACATTTGAGAATTCAAATATGAATTTCATTAAATTTTTTTATGACAGTTTTTGTAGGATTCTTTGATAGTGATATCCAAGTGGTCAAGTTTCAAGTTTTCAAATCTTGGTGACGATATCTGAGTACTCAAAACTTCAAACTTTATTCAACACTCAGTGGTGATATCCGAGTGTTCAAAGTCTAAGTTTTCAAATCTTGATTGGTGATATTTGAGTGTTCAAAGTAAAAATTTTAAATCTTAGTAGTAATAGTTAAGTCTTTGTTATACTTTTCGATGGTGATATCTGAGTATTATTGAAATCTTATAATAAAATTTTATTTGTATTTTCTCACTGGTGATATCCGAGCATTCAAGTTTGAATTTCATTAAAATTTTTGTTATAGTAAAATCTGACTTTTCATTAAGACTTCTTTGGTGGTGACATCCAAACTTTTTCAAAATCATTTAATGGTAATATCTGAGTATTCACGTCTAAGTATTTTTAAAGTTTCTTGGTGGTGATATCTGACCTTTTTAAAATTACTTGATGGTAATATTTGAGTATTCTAACAAATTTCATTATAATTTTCTCAATGGTGACATCCAAGTACTCTTCGATGGTGATATTTGAAGTCGTATATATTCACTCTATGGTGATATCAAAGTATTAAAGTCTGAATTTCATTTTTTCAATGCAAGCTTTTTCCAAATCTCTTAGTGGCAATATTAGAGTCTTTTTTGGTGGTGATATCTAAAGTTATATGTATTCATTTTGTGGTTATATCCAAGTATTAAAGTCTAAATTTAATTTTTTTTAATGTAAGCTTTTTCAAAATCTCTCAATGATGATATTTGAGCCCTATTTGGTGGTGATATCCGAAGTCATATGCATTCACTTGGTGGTGATATTCAAGTATTAAAGTTTGAATTTCATTTTTATATGCGAGCTTTTTCAAAATCTCTCAGTAGTGACATTCAAGTTTTTTTTAGTGGTAATATCCAAAGACATATGCATTCACTAGATGGTTATATCCTAGTATTAAAATCTGAATATCATTTTTTTTATGTGAGCTTTTTCAAAATCTCTCGGTGGTGATATCCGAGTTTTTTTCGATGGTGATATTTGAAATCATATGCATTTATGACAAATGAGTGTTTACAAATCTTACAATTTAGGTTGAAAATAAGGGAAGTCTAATCCTAGTAAAGATAAACCAATGCTTGGTTTAAATCCACTAAGCAAATGCAAAAATAGGATGAGCTAGAATGGAGAGATTGTGTTTACATTCGCTAAAAAATGAGAGAATGAAGATGGATGGGATTATGGTCAGATTCATGATTGCCAATGTGCAAGGCTATAAATTGTTGAGTAAATAGGCAGTTAATTATACTTATTGTGTTCACATGTAAATTCCAATTTGTTCACATTGTAGATTATTGTGTTTACATGTCAATCCCATGATTTTAGGCACCATCTCAGTTAGACAAGATTGAAAGCAATCATATTAATTTAGCAACCTAAAAAAGGCAATCTTTAAAGCTCTTATGCTTGGAAAGATGTTCCAAGCCTATTTATTTTCTTTTATTATTTGTAGGGGAGAAGAGAGTAGAGTTTATTTTATCTTTAAATAATCTTTTAGATTGTTTTTAAGTTTTGTATCTCTTTGATGGATTTCCTAGAGTGGTGAACTTCTATAATTTTATATCTTTAATTAGAATTCTTAGGATGGTGTTTTGTACCCATAGTGTGTAGTCTTGGTGGTGAACTTTTGTCTCTTTAATCCAATAATAATATTATATCATTATTTAATTCTTGTAAGTTGTCTTCTTTGTGAGTTTTCTATTTGCAATTAATCTTCAACATCTCAACCATTAATTTTCAATATCAATTCACTTGATGGTGTTATTTTAGTATTAAAGTTTAAATTTTAATTTTTCGGTGCAAGTTTTTTCAAAATCTCTCAATGGTTATATTTGAGTTTTATTCGATGGTGGTATCCAAAGACATTTACATTCATTCTATGGTGACATTTTAGTACTCTTCAGTAGTGATATCTAAGGTTATTTGTATTTACTTGGTAGCGATATCCGAGTTTTCTTCAGTGGTTATATCCGAAGACATTTACATCCTCTCTCATTAATGATATTTGAGGTCTTTTCGGTAGTGATATTCGAAGTCATCTCATTTTTTGATGGTGGTATCTGAGTTTTATTTATATATTTTTTTAAAAGTTATGGAGCCTTTAATGACATGAGTTTTTAAAAAAATACAAGAAAAACAAAAACAAACAAACAAAAAACACCAAGTAAAAACCTTTCAAGCCTTAGTCCCAGAAAAAATTGATGTCTTTGCCTTTGTATTATTTCTGATTCTCAAAAATATATAAAGAGGGGTAGCTGTAGATACTTAATTTTATCCGGACATAATCTAGTTAATTGTGAGGCTTTTAAAAATCTAATCCAATTCAAATCCAACATTTCCTTAATTTTGATAGGTTTTCAAAATTAAAATTGGGACCAATTTGACCTAATTGTCTTAGGGTCAAATTTCATCAAACTTAGTAAAACAAGTCATATTTGGTCAAAATTGATCAAAATTAGTCAAATCGGATCAAACTCGGGTTAATATTCAAAATTCACAACTAAATGGGATTAACAGGGCTAAGAAATGAAATTTGTGATTTTTAATGCACTAAAAACTTTGATTGCAATTCAAGAAGGATAAAATTATTGAAATAACCTTTAGGGGTATTTGTAACTTGATCTTCTCAATGTTGGATTTCAGTGAAGATTTTCAGATCACATTTAAATATTATTTTATAATTTTTTATGCATCAAAAACACATATCACATTTGAACTAAAATGCTTTTAGGGGTATTTTCATAAATTAACAATTTTGAGGTTGGCTTTTAGTGAGTAGCTTTAATTATTGATTTTATAATATTTATTGATTTTTGGTGCATTAAAAACATTGATCGCAACTCAAAATATATAAAATTACTAAAATACCTTTAATTAAAATTTTTTAATTTAACCTTCTCGATGTTAGTTTTTTATGAAATGCTTCAGATCACATTTAAATATTATTTTATGATTTTTTGTGTATTAAAAATATTGATCATACCTCAAAAAGTGTGAAATTACTAAAATACCCTTATGAGTATTTTTGTAATTTGACCTTTTCGAGATTGGTTTTTCACAAAAATTGCTAGATCATAATTTCATATTATTTTAAGATTTTTGGTGCTTTTAAGACAACAAAAACAAAGAATAAATCATGGATTTTTAAGAAAATTATGTAAAAAGGCAAAAATTTTCAAATAGGCATATTGATCATTTTACATGGCTCCAATAGCACTTAGAGCCTTATTTTATGTTGGGTTCATCATGAACTATTGATCTCTCATAAGCCTTGATCCAAGGGTGAAAGGTGATTGCTTGGTGAATAAACAAGGGAGAAATAGTAACCTTAAGATGAAAATTTGATCAAAAGGCTATAATGCATTTGTATGGGATATTTATTCATCATTTAGGGTTAGGAATAGGACAAGGCAACCAAGGTACTTGGATGAAAGAGAAAAAAAATAGATAATTTTAAGAAAGCTTTGTGGAGGAATAATTCTACTATTTATTCATTGCATTTCATACTATTTCATATCATTTTTCTATAATTTTCATAATGTTTATCCTTTGATTTTTTTTTTATGAGAAAATAACTTCCTCTATAGTTGTTTGTCTTTGTAACTCCAAGCTTGGTCTAAAAATTAAACCAACTAATTCATAGTTTGGTTTGAAACAAAAAAGATCAAGGTACATAAAAAATCCACCATGAATGCTTATTTGAAGGTTTGACCAAGCTTGTGATCCTCTATGGTCAAACCTCTTTCAAGTTAAGTTTGAATGTATTTCTTCCTTTAAATAATATGATTGGTTGTTTTGAGTGATATACTATATATAATTTGCATGATTGTTGATTGTTTTAGTAGCTTGCATGATGTGTTTGACTTATGTTTATGTTTTTATGATTTCTTCTTTAGATAGTTTATTACTTGTTTGATGAAATCCCTTTTATAATAAAAATCATTCATATGATAGTTTTATAGATGCTTGGTTCATGTTCTATCTAGATGAAATGTTGTATGTTTGTGGAAAGTCAAATGTAGGCCTAGCTTCCCCATGCTTGGCTAAATCTCCCACTTGTTTTAGGTGGCTAAATGTTGCTCATGTTATGCTTGTTTGCTTGTGTTTTTATTTATTCTTTATGTTTTCTAAGAGTTTGATGAAATCTTCAACGAATAAAGATGATGAATTAGTAAACTTTTTTGTGATTTTGTGTTGTTACATGTGTTTGATTCAAAAAAAAAAAAAAATGGTGGAGACATATCTTAAGTTTTTAGCCAACAAATTCTCCCATGAAATGACTTGGCCAAACCTTATTTGGTTTCTAAAACCTTGGTATTTGATCCATTTTAACTATATTGTTTATTCCATGTTTAGTTTCTAATATATTTATAAATATGCCTAAATTTGTAATATGTTTGTTTTCATACATGTTACATGTATTATAGTTTGCATTTTTATTACTAACATTTTTGTTATTTTGTCACTTCTCACGAAACTATAAACCCAAATCCTAAATCTAAACCCTAAGCCTAAACAAATCCTAAACCCTAACCCAAACCCAAACTTAAACCTTAAACCCTAAAACCTAAATCTTAAACTAAAACCAAAACCGTAAACCCTAAACCAAAATCCAAAACACTAAATCCTAAACCTTAAACTCAAACTTAAACCCTAAACCCATACCTAAGCCCTAAAATATAAACCCTAACCTTAGACCTTAAACCAAAAACCTAATCATAAACCCTAAAACCTAAAACCTAAACCCTAAACCTAAAACCAAACCCTAAACCCTAAAACCAACACTTGATCCGATTTATGCATTTGCATTTCATTTCACTTTGTTGTTACATGCTTTTTTAAAATTTTCATACATTTGTACCTTGTCATTCATATTTAGTTATCATGCATACATCATAGGGTGTTATTATGTTCATGTATATCATGCATATATTTTATAACTGAGTTGTTTCAAAGGAAAATATTTTTAAATAAGATGATATCTCAAATGAATATAGCCTTTGAGATTTGGCTTAAATATAGAGGGACTCTCAATGGTTATCATTTATGCGATGTATCATCTCGATTTTTATGGGATAATTTGAAAATTCTTAAGTTAGATGCATTTATGAAACTTTAACTAAATATATGACAGTGGAGGAAGTGTCTTGATACTTATGACTTTTTCATTTTGATCCAAAAAAATTATTCGTTTTAAAAAAAAATTAAAATGATTTGCTTTCAAAAGAAAATAGAAAAAAGAAAGACATTCAGTTTTTTTAATAAACAAATGAAAAAAATGAATTAATTTATAAACACTAAAGTGGAATCATTTTTACCAAAATCTAAAAATAACATGCAATTAATTGAAGGACCTTATAGGGTGCTAATCCTTTTCCATGCGTAACCAATTTTTGGATCCAACTCTGATTTTTGCAAACTATAAAATGTTCTTTTAGTAAACTTTAAACTCATTGTAAATGTTTTATCAAAAGAACAAAATTTTTTAGTTGTCAGTCACATATTAAAAAAAATTAGTGGTTATTTTTTTTTATTAAAAATGCTTTTTAACTTCTTTTTTTTTTTCATTTTCTAAGCTAACAGTAGGGTTCTCAGACCCGCATGTTGCAACACTCATTAGTTGATTGATTACAAGTAGAAATGAAATCCTTGAAACTTTAAGATTCATGTTGACTATAAACTCTTTTCATGATTGTTTGAAATTTTAATCCTATCCATATGTCTATGTTTTCATTTCGTATCAAAGAGTTGAGTTTACACGAATTGAATATAAACTCTTTCCTCATTCATGCACTAATTCTTTTGAGCTTTTGAAAATTATTTTTTTAATTACATCTCTTAACTAGGTTATTCATTGCAAGTTAAAATGTAACTCTAATATGTTTTAATTTCCATCTTCTTTGTAAAATAATTTTTTCCCTTTTCTGTTATAGAAGCACGTAATATGGTTATGTTATTTGTTTATTGCCAGCTTCTCACGCATTTTTGCTGAAATTCTAATCCTGATAGATATCAAATTGTTTTCGTATAATTCTGGCTTGCGTGTGACAACAAATAAAAACAAGTATCTTCTTGGCAAAGCTTTCACTTTTTTGCTCTTTTACTTTGAATTTGCTTCGAATTTTGATTTTAGTTTGTGAATTTGTGTTCAATTTGAAAAACAAAATTTGTATGAGGAAATATGCAGTTCTTTTAGGCTTTTAAGCCACAACCTTGGCATATAAAATTGTAAGAATAAATATTGCTCACTGTTTGTTTGATGAAAGGAATATTTTTTAGTTGCTACCTTGACGTAGGATCGAGTTGCCTTTGATATTAATTATTTTGTTTTTAACAAATTGATTCGTTATTGTTATAGTAGTTATTGAAATTAGTTAAGCTTTTAGATAACTGTGGTTCAAATTATCTAAGAATAATGGAAACATCTTCAGGTATGCCATTATAGTAATTACTCTTTATTTGAACATAATTTTTTACGTGACCAATTTAGAAATTATAATTTTTTATCATTTTAAGAAATTTCTTATATTTCAATTTGTTAAAATAATTCATAAAAAAAAAAACAGAAAATAAATACCCCGCGTTGCTGCGATGTCATCTTGTAATTGTTTATAGTTGCAGGATATTGCATTAAGACAGAGATGCTTATTAAAATCCAAATACCCTGACCAAAATTCAAAGTGGAAGAGTAGTGGTTGAGTGATTCTAGGCAAGATTAAAAGCTTTGACTCCTCCTATAACTTGTATCTAGTAAGGGGATCGGCAATAAATTTCATTTTTGTTTTCTCTTACCTAGGATTAAGATATGCACAAATACAATTGCACGCATTTGGATTCTTTTCCGATCAAATGCTAAACTGTTGCTAGTTTCTTTATTTGAAGTGGTTACAGATTTTTTATAATTGGAACTAAAAACAGATTATATGATTGTCTAATGTGGATTTTTTTTAATCGAATGGCTAAAATATTTCAAGTTATTTTATTTTATTTATTTTTGTATTTGAGGTTAAAGTTAAAAATCCAGCAGTCTATTAGCAAAAAACGTAATTGTTGAGGTGTTTCAAGCAATTTAATGGTTATTATTATTATAAAATAAGTAGGAAGCAAGAACTTAATTAGAACTAGTGTTGCATATAAGAATAAGATGGAAAATGACATTACATAGAACTGGAAGCTGTATAGGTCAGATGCATCGCATACAGAATCACCGGAATCCATTATTTTAAGACAGGCACAACTAAGAGGGTTATTATTATTATAAAATAAGAGTAGGAAGCAAGAACTTAATTACAACTGGTGTTGCATTTAAGAATAAGATGGAAAATAATATTAAATAGAACTGGAAGCTGTAAAGGTCGGATGCATCGCATGCAGAGATCAGCAGAATCCATTATTTTAAGACAGGCGCAGCTATGAGGGTTCCTGCAAGTTGGGTCAGCGAAGCTTTAATCAGATATACCAAATGTGCCACTGCCACATCAACTACCAGCAATTTCACAACTGACGCCCTAAGCATATCTCTGAGTAAAATGCATATGCATGTATATATATTGGCTTGGCTGGCCCTGCTGCATGCCGGTTCGATCCCCACTGAAAGTCAAGACTTTAATGCGACTTGTTTTGGCTTGAAGGTCGGCCCTTCTTCCTCAGTTCAAACCCCACTGGGTTGGAGAGACTACCTATTTCAGTCTTGCCAGCCCCTATTTATTTGAATTTTTAATTTGTTGAGATTTTGTTAGAAGAAAAGCAGTTATGAATTCAAGAAAATGCTATCGTAATTTTAATTATTATTTTAATTATTTTAACAAAAAAATTACGTAATTATAATCCTAATATTAGGTTTGATTATGTAATTATATAATATTACATAATATTACATTAATAGGTTTCATTCACACGATGTGCAGAATAGAAAGCTTGAAGACCAGCTTGGGTTTGAGCAATTGACAAGAATTGACTTTGCCTGCCGCGCATGATCGAATCTGTTTGGATTTCACCACGAATTGATTATAATCATCTGGTGGAGGAGATATCTTTGTCCCTCAAAGCTATAAGACCTCATAGGAAGAGATCTAAAAGGAAAAAGAAATAATACAAGTAATATACAGTTAATTCTTTTTCATATTATTAACAAATGAAAACGTTACAATCACGCATTGAATATTTTTATTCGTGCATATCATTATATCAATACTTCAGTTATATTTCACATATTTAGTAGTACTCCGACAAAGTGATTACGAAAGCAATCTATATAGACAAGGCCAAGTATTGAATTTTTTTTTTTTTTTATTTGAAAAAGGGGAGATTCAAACAGCGCTCTCTCGTTTGAGTAAGAAAATCATGCACCAATTAACTGTGACAAATGATCAAATGCAAGGCCAAGTAATAAAATTTGAGACAAATCGATTGTTGAAGAAAAATTATTAAATATATTGATAGTAAATTTTTTAATTTCACAAATAAAATTAAGATAATAACATTTATTTTTTATACATTTAAAAAATTAATTTTAAAAAATTAAAATATGAATTATCATCTTAACCTCTCTTGTAGAATTAAAAAATTTCTACCATTAATATATCAAATAATTTCTTGATTGCTAAATCCCCCAATAAGTGTGTAAGTTAAAAATTACCTCCCTAATGGATAAGCACGCAAAGGTAGGTTCGAATCTAGAACCACTCATCAGGATGAATAACCATTGGTGCAATCAGTTTGATAAACAGTTTCAGAGACGTGAAAGGTACGGTGGATGCTATGCAGAGCTGGGTGGAAAGAGAGAATTTTTTATATGGCATGCTGGTGATTTGGTTCTGTATCAAATACCGATATATGCTCTTATTATTTGTTTACAGACCATGGTAGCGTTATCTTTTTCTGGTTTCTAGAGTGCTTCTTTTTAGGTGCAAGTCTTCAATCAGAAATGCGCTAGATGTTTTTTATGCTGTTTCTGATATGACTTGTGATTATGTCTCTGGGTGAGATTCCTTTATCTCGCTGTTAATGGTCTTCTGATCTCTAATGAAAATATGGCTTAGAAAAAAAAATAATAACCATTATCGATTGAGCAAACTTTTCTTATTTTTCATACTTTTTGTTGGAAAAGATACTAAGTTCTTCTGTTTTTTCTTTAAAATGCATTAGTTTATACTTACTATTAAGTGTCATGAACATAAAAGTATTTACAAAGGTTCAAATTAGGAATGTTACAAATTTTCTGTTTTATATTGAAGCTTGTTTTAACTTATGAAAAAATAATTAGTGAATCTATCTCTTTTTTGTTTTTATGCTTTTGAATTTTACAAGAAAAAAAAAATGTTTTCACTTTAGCAGAAATTTTAAATTTTTTTATAAAATTAATATTCCATAGCTTTCTATGCCAAAAATTATAACAAATAAAGAACAATTTAAAAAATAAGAAGGAAAAAGTATTAAGTTTAAAAAGGAAAAAAAATAATATATCATTTCTGAAACAGCATAAAAAAAAAATTTAATTAAGATTAGGTCTAGGGTGTAGTGATTATAATTTTATGGTTGGATACATGTAAAATTGTTAGGAAAAGTTTCATAACGAAGAAAAGAAAATAAAAATACATATTAAACAATTAATTCAGGCTTAATTACACTTATTACTCGTTTTAAGCTTAAGATTCAAATTTCTTTTTCCTTTTCTTTTTAATTGGAGATGAGGGAATTTAAAAATGCTTTTTAAGGGATGTTTAATTCACGTATTCTTAAATTTTAAAAAGAAAAGTGATTAAAAAAAAAGTGATATTAATAGGAACGTACAAGTCTTAAGTTTTATTGATTTTAGTGAATATAAGCTTTTTATATTGGATTAGAGAAATATAAAATTAACTAATAAATTTTTTTATTATATTGTACTTATAATATATGAATAATCCGTGATATTTATAATATTATTAAATAATTACTTTATTTAATATTTTGTAATATATTTATTTATTTAACTTGTAAGTATTTATTTAAAATTTTTTTATTTAATATGTAAATTCTTTATTTAATATTTGTGTTAAATTATTTAAGTAAAATTATTTTAGGTTGTATTACATATATAATATATGTAATAATAAATTTTATATATAATAATAAAATTTTTTTCATAATATATTTTTTTAACAAAAATCATGTTTTCAATCTTAAAAACTTTATCTTGGTTGAAACTAAAGAATTCTTAAAAATAGTTTTTTTTTTCATATTTATAACAATAGTAATTTTTTATCTTAAAAATATCATTTTTATTGCATTTTAAAAAATAAAATTTTTTGTATTTTTAATAAATCCACCTTTGTTATTTTTAAAATGTTATTTTTGTTGAATTCTAAAAAATAAAATTTTCATAATATATTTTTAACAATGATAACTTTTTAATTTTTAAAATATCATTTTTGTTGAAACTATAAAAAAATATATAAAATATTTATGTTTTTAAGATAAATAATATTATTTTTGTATTCTAAAATTTTAATTAAGAATAAGTGGGGGAAAATTTTTCATTTTTCACTAGAATCTAAAAAAATTTAGGGAGAGAAGGATTTTTATTCGCCCTTAATCTCTCCCTCTTTGATGTCGTTGAGAAAACAAAACTTTTAATATGGGGAAAATTTTTTCAAACCAAATTAAAAAGTCAAATAATGAAAAGTTAATTTTTGAAAGAAAAAATTAGATTTCGTCAACCAAATGCTATATGTTTGTCAATAAGCCAAATGCTCAGAAAGCAATCTCTTTTTTTTTTTTTTTTTATCAAACTCTTAATTTTTTGCTAAAAAATGAAGATATATATTAATGCATTTTTTTGCACCTAAAAAATTTTTTATAAACATCTATTTTGTTGATAAAATTAATAAATTTATTAACATTTTTTGAATAATTATTTAGTTACATATATTAAAAATGATATATTTAATAATATTAATAATGATATAATTTTATCTTTTTTTAAGATATAAAAATTTATCATCGATAATTGTAATAATATAGTAATATGTTATTTAAAATTTTATTTACAACTTTTTTATATATCATAAACTTTCTTTTAAAAGAATCCTAAATTCAAATGAGAAAAAACTGTAATCAAAATCACATGTGCCCCAGTATCACAGTGGCGGTTGTCGTTTTTGCTTTTTGAAAACTTAACAGTGGCAATGCATGTGCTCAGCAGCTCAGGTTGCCAATTTTACGGGCATCCCACATGCCCTCGCTTTGTGGACCCCTCTTTCGGTCTCTCTTTTTTCTCTCACTTTCACCTTTCTGTTTTTTTTTTTTTTTTTAGCTTCTCAAAAATCAAAAGCGACATTTTTTTTTTCTACAAACTAGTATATATTGTCACAAAAAAAATAGTATATATTTATTATTACTTATTTTTAGAAAATTTCATGAAATAAATATGTTTCATAGGAGAACTATAATAAATTATAATTATGATACCATCATTACATAAAAAATTATTTTTAAATTGTTTTCATTTTATACTTTATCAATAAATAAATATTAATAAAATTGTTGAAGTTAGCATGTTATTATATTCTTATTTATGAAGCAAGTGACCACTCTCACAAATTAAAGTTTGAAAAAACTTAAACTATAACATGATTGCTTATTATAGTAACATGTTCACTAAATATAACTATAACATGATTGCTTGTTCTATTAACATGTTCACTGAATATAACTCGTATGAAAATGATATTTGGTAATTCATTTAGGTCTAGTTTAGCATTATTGTTAAAAAAAATTTATGTTTAAAAATTATTTTTGACCTAATCTCGATGCTAAATAATAAAATATATATAATTTTTCAGTTTAAAAATAAAGTTATGGTCTCTTATAGAGCATAGCTTGGAAACACAAATAAAAAAACTCCTCGAGAGGTGTTTTTGTAGTGAAAATTTTCATTTGAAATAAAAAATTACTATATTATTTTTATATTTTCTAATATTATATTATTTTATGTATATATTTTTAGACATGTCATTACTTACAACACTTTTTTATAATAATACTAAATACTTAAAATTTTTAATTACACTTTTTTCTATCATAGTTTTTAAACATAATTTTTCCAACCTAAACTTTTTTCAACTGCAACAAACCTTTAGTATTGATAAAAATATTCTCATGTGATAATTGCATTAGTATTCTTTTAACTTAAAATTATTATCGCTATTATATGATGAACTTATACTTTGATTTTATCTTACTTATTTTTTAACCATGGATGCCACAATAAAATATTGTTAGGTATAACATGAGACATATGGAGATACATGAGTAATCGAAATATGATTCATCACTCTAAGTGATCGAACAAATATCTTGTTACTCTTAAAAAACATTAAGTCATGAAATATTTGGCCTAAATGGAATAAAATTTTGAAAGAGTTCTTATCATGACGTACGAATCCTAGAACTTAACTGCTGGACTTAGGGAATAAAAAAATGGAGGTCAAAAAGCATTTGTAGTGAAAACCAAAATAAAGAGTCGATACCAATATTTTTTTGGTGTAATTGGCCATCCAAAATTTTTGTCATTTTAATAAAACATTTAAAATGAGTTTAATGTTTACTAAAAGAACATTTTGCAATTTGCAAAAATTAAAGTTGAGTTTGAGAGTCGATTAAGTATGGAGAAGAATTAATACTCCCACAACATCCGTCGAAAATAATACTAATTAATTACATGTTATCTTTAAATTTTGGTAAAAATAGTCTTATTTTAATGTTTATAAACTATTTTCTTTGTTTATTCCAAAAAGCTAACTCTTTTTTTTTTTAATTTTCTTTTGAAAGCAAATCATTTTTTATTTTATTTTTTTGAAACAAAATTATTTATTTTTGGATCAAAATTAAAATGTCCTAAATATCAACACTTCTTCCACTCTTTTATATTTAGGTATAATTTCAAAAATATCTTTAACTTAAAAATTTTTAAATCATCCCACAAAACCTAGATAATATCTCACATAAATAATAACTATTGAAAGTCTCTCTATATTTAGACAGATTCTCAGAGGTTATATTTACTTGAGATATTTATCTTATTATAAAGCACAAAACTGAGATAATATCTCACATTAAAAACTTTATTTATAAAAACCTATGCAATGTGCCTGAACATAATAATAATAATAATAATAATAATAATATAATATATGTATGATAATTAAACATGGATGATAAAATATGAATGCATGACAATTAAGGAATGCATGTAACAACAAAACAAAATAAAATACAAATGTATGAATGGGATTAAGTTGTTTTAGGGTTTAGGGTTAGTTTATGGTTTAGGGTTTAGGGATAGAGTTTTAGTTTAGATTTAGTGTTTAGGATTTAGGGTTTGGGGTTTGGTTTTAGGTTTAGGGTCTAGGTTTAGATTTAAGGTATAAGTTAAAGTTTAGGATTAGGTTTAAAGTTTGGGTTTAAGGTTAGGGGTTTATGTTTAGGTTTAGGTTTAGTGTTTAGGGTTTGGATTTGGAGTTTGGTTTTAGGGTTTGGGTTTGGGTTTAGGTTTAGGATTTGATTTGGGGTTTGGTTTTAGGTTTGGATTTAGAGTTTGAGATTTAAGATTTTAGTTTGGGGTTTGATTTTGGATTTAGGGTTCAGGTTTGGATTTGGAGTTTGAGATTTAGGGTTTTGGTTTGGGGTTTGGATTTGGGATTTGCATGGGAAATGCATATAACAAAATTACTGAAATGCCATTGATAAAAATGTATACTTTGATGCATGGGAATAATGTGACAAGAATTACCAAAAATATCATTAATGAAAATGCGAACTTCAATGCATGAATTATGTATGAAAACAAACATATTATAAACTTAGGCATATCTACAAATATATTACAAACTAAACATACATGCAACAATATGGTAAAAATGGATCAAACATCAAGGGTTTTAAAAATTTAAAGGCATGTTCTACCATCTTTTTTTTTTTTAATTTAAAACTTATGCAAACAATATAAAATCACCAAAAAGTCTACTAATCTCACATTTTTATTCATTGAGAATTTCATCAAATACATAAAAAATTACTTGAAGAACAAAGTAAGAACAAAAGCATTCAAAGATGAAGCAACCAACATATGTCCATAAGGCAAGTTAGGAAGTTTTGGCCAAGCATAAGGATGGCTAGGCCGAATACCAGTATGGTAAAACCATAAACATCCATCATTTTATTTAGTTAAATCATGTATCAAACACTCATTACACTATAATTAAAAGGTATTTTAATCACGAAAGAAATTTTATCAAATATGTAATAAATTAACTAGTAAGGAAACCATGAAAACTTATATACTTAGCCACTACATACAAACTACTAAACAAACCATTATGCATGCATTAAACATATGGAATAACACTTAAATAATTCATAAAATACTATTAAAAGCAAGAAAAACATCTAAAAAAGACTAAGAGAAAGTCAACCATGGTGGAACAATGTTCAACCAATCATCTAATGGCTTATAAGTAATAGTGAATTTTTTTTTTTTGCTTGATCATTTTTGTTTCAAACCAACTATTGTTTAGTTGGATAAAAACTTGAATCAAGCTTGATTTAAAAAGATGGACAACTATAGATTTTCTCATAAAAATAAAAATATTAAAGGATAAACAATAAGAAAATATGAAAAATGGTATGAGCTGATATGAAAATGCAATGAAAAAGACTAGAAATTATACCTTTACAAGCTTTTTCAATTTTTTTTCTATTTTTCTATTTTTCTATTTTTTTATTTTTTTTCCTTTTTCATGCCATTTTTAGTTGCCTCCCTTTCTTCTTCAGTTCTAAATGATGAATAAATATCTCATGCAAAATGCATACAAGCCCTTAGATGTATTTTTCATCTAATAGCCATCTTTTTCTCCCTTATTTATTCTTACAAGCAACCATGTTTCACCATTGCATTTGACCCTTTAAGATCATCCCACTGTTTCAGAATATTCATGGCCAAAGATTGTATTTTTAATGCTACTGAAACCACAAGAAAGACCATTTTACCCCAATTAGAAAGTTTTTACCTTTTATACAATTTTCGTAGAAAACAATGTTTCCTTCTTCATTTTTGTGCTTTTAAAGCACCAAAAATCTTAAAATAATATGAAATTAGGATCTAAAAGTTTTCATAAAGAATCAACCTTGAGAAAATTAAATTATAAAAATATCCTTTAAGGGCATTTTACTAATTTCACATTTTTTAAGGTGTGATTAATGTTTTTTATACAATAAAAATCATCAAATAATACAAAATCATTATCTAGAGCATTTCGCAAAAAACAAACATTAGGAAGGTTAAATTACAAAATACCCTTTAAGGACATTTTAGAATTTCACACCTTTTAAGGTGCGATTAAAATTTTTAATGCATTAAAAATCATTAAATAATATAAAACCATAATATAGAGCATTTGGCAAAAAACCAACCTTGGAAAAGTGAAGTTACAAAAATACCTATAAGGGTAGTGTGATAATTTCACACCTCTTAAGGTATGATCAGAGTTTTTAATGCATCAAAAATTATAAAATAATATTTAAATGTAATTTAAAAGTTTTCACGAAAATCCAATATCAAAAAGGTAAAATTACAAAAGTACCCGTTTTGGTAATTTTATCATTTCCAAAGTGCAATCAGAGTTTTCTGTGCATTAAAATCACAAACTTCAATTCCAGTTCTTTATAAACTATTTGGTTGTAAATTTTGAAAAATTGACTAGAGTTCAATCCAGTTTGATTGATTTTAACTAATTTTGATCAAGTTTGACTTTGTTTCACCAAATCTAACCAAGTTCAATCTTGGGCATTTGGGTCAAATTGGTTTCAAATTTTATTTTGAAACTTGTCAAAATTAAATAAATGTTGGATATAAATTGAGTTGGATTTTAATAACTCTATAAATGGCTAGAATTTGTTAAGATAAAATTAGGTGTCTACAATTTTAACATTCATTCTTAGACTTAATGACTTCATGATTTAAAAATTACAATGGTCGGATACATATAGAGTACAAACCAATCCATGCTTTAGCTTTGCTAAGTTATGGTGATAAAAGGATAATAATTATATTGAGAAACTAGGTATAAATATGTTTGTCAAACCTCATTGACTTTGTCTTGAGAATTTTGTGGTCATAACTCATTATTAGATGACAACCAACCATAAGATTCATTAATCAGACAATTAATGATGAATTCAAAAGAGTTTGATTCATCTAATTCCAATGAATTAAGGATTATAATGTTTTATATTTATTGTTAACATATTAAGGAATTTAATGAGTTACACACATATAAAATGTGGCTTATGAAAGATTAAATCAAGTTAAAATGGAGGTCATTTTAATTAAAATAAGTTGGGAACTTCAAAGATTAAATTAAATAAATTAAAAATCCAAAAAAATAATTACGCAAATCCTAATAGGAATTGGATAAGGCAAGACACTACTCTATTTAAAAAGGGCTTGGCCCCTTAGTTAATATAATATTTTACTAATTTCATGTGATGAGAAAAATTTTTAAAAATAGAAATGCAACTACACACTATTAGCATATATGGTATTTTGTCAAAATTTCTTCCCTCATTCAAGAGAGTTCTTTCACTCCTTATTCATGTGGACTATTATTAAATGCTTAACACTTAAATAGTCGATGGTTTGTTACAACTTAATTTGATGATCCTGAATATGTTGTGTTTGGCATAAGTTAAGATATTTGTAAGTAAAATGGCTAATGTTATGAATGTCCACTAAATTATAGTGAAATGTTTAATGTAGTACTTGAATTTTAAAAATCTCAATGTGATACTTAAACTATGAATTTATTAACTAATGTGATACTCAACCTTAACGTAGTTAACTTTAAATTATGACATGTGACATATTAACAACCCTTTTAATACCAAATTACTTAATAGATTCATAGTTGAGATATTAAATTAGAGACTTTTAAAGTTCAAGTGTCATATTGAATATTTCACTATAGTTTAGGATCCATTCGTAACATTACCCTTGAGCAAAATTATGTTCTTACTTATGCTATGCATACTGTATGTTATATAATAGAGGGTAAAATACATTATTGGCAACTTAACTATGGTAATGTTTCTAAAATGGTCACCTAACTATTAAAATTTTTAATTTAGCTACTAAAATTTGAGTAAGTTTTTTTAGCTAAAAGGTGAAAATGCCTTTGAACTATAATTAAAAAATCATTTAAATCCTTAACATTTTATTACAATCAATTGAGTCCTTAATCTTCTATTCCAACTTAATTAAACCCTTAATTAGATGAAATTCAATCACGTGGAAAAATTGAACCAATTAATCCCTAAACTACAATCAATTGAACTATTAGAGGGATTTTAAAAAGAGAGATGGAAAGAAAATAAAAAAGAAAAGGAAAACAAAAAGAAGAATACTTTATTTTATTTTATTTTCACTATATTAATGATGCCACATGGCAAGCTTTCATCTATTTTATTGATGTCACATGAAATTTTATCTTAGTTGGCGAAAAAATTAATGGTGTTAACTTTTTGGATGTAAATAAATATTGGAATGGTTGATTAGTTGTAATAAAAAAGTGACTTAGATGATTTTTTATATAGCTTAAGGGCATTTTATATGTTTTAGCCTATTTTTTTTTGTTCACCTAGTCATTAGTTTTTAGTAGTATGTTGACATTATAATACCACGTTAGTTGTATGATGTCATGTGGTATTGTCACATCATTCGATATGTCATATAACATTACTAACATGATATTATAAATTTTGACAAATAAATTTTGCTGAAGTGATAATATCATATGGTGTCTAACAACTAGTATACTATTGTCATGTTATCACGTTATTAAATTCTAATGGTTGAGTAACTAAGAAAAACACTCACACAAATTTTAATAACTAAATTAAAAAATTTAATATTTTAATAACTATTTTAAAAATATGATTAATGATCTATTATATAATTTACCATATAATCAATGTATGATACTTGATTTTGAGAGTTCCTAGAGTAGAAAATTTTTTTACTGTGCCATGTTTACATGATACAAACATGATCAATGCCGAACCTATTTAGGGATTGAAATATTTATAACGTGAAAAAATAATTATACATTTTTAATTAATTAAAAATTAATATGCATGATTTATATATAATTGGGAATGAAATTTAATAACTGGATTAATGAAACAAAATTTGTATAAAAATATTAAATGGTGTAAATCTCATCATCATTATATATATATGTATGTATAATAAAAAAAAAAAAACAAGTATCTTGCTACTTGTTTAATGTTTTTTTTTTTTTTTTGGCCGGTGTTTAATGATTTGTAACTAATGTGAGGATGCATGTGTTAGGAAATTTAATTATGGAAGCATAGATTAATGGATTTTCAGCTTTGAGTAATTGGTTTTTTTGTTGATTAATTAAGTGGAATTAGATAAACATTAGTACTAATAATCACACATTAATCCAGACGATGGAATGATGATTGAAATTCAGGATTATATATCTGGAGCTGATGCATGCGGTGACACAATTCATGCAAAGCATTTATTACTCCGCCATCTATTACTAATTCTGTCACCGCATGACTATTTGTGAATAATTCAAGCCAAAGTCAAATTATGTCAATGATTTTTGTTCTATACGAAAGTTTGGAATTTAGTTTTTTTTTTTATTGTAATTTATATAAATTTAATTTTTATATTATTTGGATTCAATAATTCCGGTCTTTCCCTTTAAAGGTGTCAAAATTTCTGTTAAATTCGATAATGTGACAGTTAGAGTTACTGATATTTACATTAAGTGGATTTATGTGGCACTTTTATTGACTTAGATTTAGAGGGATGTTGATGTGGATTAGATGACATGTCACATAAGATGTTTTTAATCCAATTCAACATTTCATTTAATTTTTTCAAAAAATTTAATAATTAATATTTTTGTATAGTAAAAAAATTTTTAACTAAAAGGAAAGAAATCTGCAAGAACAAAAAAAAAAAATCTAAACTCCTAAAATTAAATCCCCAAATCTTGTTTAATCCTAAAATCCAAATAAAAAATCTCTCATGCAAATCCCACAAACCCTTACCTAAAGATGGAATAGATGGGAAACAACGGATAACTGCGTTCTTTGCTTGACCCTCTTGCAAATCCTAGCTCCTCATTCTTCTCTCTATAATGTATATTCACTTTTTTTAATTACGACAAATTTTTAATTTTCTTACCAAAGAGGATTTCTGGTCTGTCTTTTCATTTTCTGTTCTTCAAAGGGTAAAATTTTCATGGAATTTTCGAGTTGCTTTGGTTAGTTTAAAGTTTTAAGGTTTGATACATGATTCTAGGATGTTTCTGCATTGGCTTTTGACATCAAGAATCTCATAGACCATCCGATTTTGATGATATCCCAGAGGTAGTTGATGCTCGAGTCACAAACGAGATAAACACTTGTCTCCTTGTAGATTTCCGACCTAAAATGATCAGAGAGGCCTTTAAACAAATACACCCAATGAAAGCTCCAGAACCAATGGTATGTCTACTATCTTTTACCAAATTTATTGGCACATAATAAGGGAGGATGTGGCAGATTTTTGTTTATCCTGTCTGAACAATGAAGGGGATATCATTACTGAAAAAAAAAAAAAAACAAATATTGTCCTCATCCCAAAAATTAAAAACCCTAGATCTATGACAACTTTTGACCCATAAATCTCTATAATGTCCTCTAGAAGATAATGCCAAAGTCCTTGTAAATAGGTTTAAACATGTTCTACCTTTCCGTATTAGTGAATATCAGAGTGTATTTGTCCTAGGTAGACTGGTTGCTGGTAACATACTAATAGCCTATGAGTTGCTGCATACCTAAAGATGAAGAGGAGAGGAAATGATAGCCTTGTAGCCATTAAACTAGATATGAGCAAAGCCTACGATAGGGTGGAATGGTCTTTTTTAGAAGCCATAATGGGGAAGCTTGGTTTTCATAATCCGTGGATTAGTTTAATCATGAAATGTATATCCTCAATCTCATATTCTGTTATTTTTAATGGCTTTTTGACTAACAATTTCAGACAAGGGAGAGGTCTTAGGCAAGGAGACCCCCTATCACCATAACTGTTTTTGATATGTACAGAAGCTTTCTCAACATTGTTTACTAGATACCAAAGTGAAGAATGGATAAATGGTGTATGTGCTAGTTGGAGTGGTCCTCGAATCATTTACATTTTTTTCACAGTTAACAGCTTGCTTTTCTTTAAAGCACAATAAGAAGAAAGCGAGATGGTGAAACATGTGATTAAGAGACATGGAGAAAGTTCGGGACAAACAAGTAAATATGAAAAAGTCTTTATTGTTTTTCAGCTGAAATGCAATAGCAGTTAGTCAAGAGAGTGTCAAGCAGATTTTTGAAATCCAAGTCACTCACAATCCTAAGAAATATTTAGGGTTACCAATAATGGTGGCTAAAGGCAAAAAAAGAGCTTTCTGGGACATAAATAACCATATAAAGATAAAGATAGAACAATGGGGCCTAAATGTTTGTCTTAAGGAGGAAAGGAGGTTTTTATCAAAGCCATTCCTCAAGCCATACCATCATATGCCATGAATTATTTCCTTACCCGAAAAGACTCGACCAGAAGATAAACAACCTTGTAAGTAATTACTGGTGGAGTGCAAAAGCTGGAAAAAGAGGCATGCACTAGATGAATTGGAAGAAACTATGCCAAAGTAAAAGGAATGGGGCATGGGGTTTTGTGACATGGAAAGCTTCAACCAAGCACTACTTGTGAAACGAGGGTGGCGTCTGCTAAAGCAAGGGGACACAGTGATGCATAAGGTGTTAAAGGCTAAATATTTTCCCAACACAACCTTTTTAAAATCATCCCTTGGGTCAAATCCCTCGTACACTTGGCGGAGCATTTGGACAGCTAAAAATGAGCTAGCTCTAGAACGACGCTGGAGGATTGGAGATGGGACCAAGGTAAATATTTGGCATGATCGATGGTTGCCAACAAATACGAAATTAGTCTATGAAGACAGGCATAGCAACTTAAGAAAGGTTGCTTGTGTATCAACGCTCAGTGACCACTAAACAATGAGGCGGAAGATGGACATAGTGCACAGTAACTTTGATAGAGATAAGGCGGACACAATATGCAGCATACCATTAAGTCGAATGGAAAATGAGGATAGTGTGGGGAGAAGACACAACAGGTAGCTACACCCTTGAGGAGTGCTTACAAGTTGTTTATACGCAAGGCGCAAAGTGCGCAACCTGAACAGCAACAAAATGACTCAAGAGGGACTGTATGCAATGGCATATTCCGGACCAAGTTATGGAAGGCAAGAGTCCCTAACAAAGTGAAAATATTTGGATGGAGGTTAAACCACGGTATATTACCAAGTTATAGTAACCTCATAAAACGAGGTATTTAAGTTCAAACTTTATGCCCAAGATGTAAAAAGCAATATGAGACCATGTTGCATGCAATTAAGGAATGTAGGGAAGCAAAACAAACATGGGAAATGGTCGGAGTTGACAGAAAATGGACTGAGATTGCTCTTGATGCAGACGAGAGTTGGCTTGCCAAAATAGCAGATGTGGTGGACCACGATAACGTCGAGAAAGGTTTGGTGATTTGCTGGGCTATATGGCATAAAAGAAATTTGTTTGTAAAAAACAACGAAAGAAACACCCCACAAGCTGCTGCACAGTTTGCTACCGAATATATTAAGGACTTCAAGAAGACACAAGAAATTGTTGTAGGTATGACATCTAATGACACTGGGAACTGGGTTGCTTCACCAGGAGATATGGTTAAAGTTAATTTTGATGGTGCATTAAATGCAACAGATGGGATAAGAGGTTTAGGGGTCGTGATACAAAGAAGTGTTGTTATTGTAGTTAGAGCATCATCCACCATATTAGAGGGAGTTAAGGACCCTCTTGTAACAAAAACATTTGCAGCGGTAAGGGCACTAGATTTTGTCAAGGACCTGGGACTCTAAACAGTCACATTAGAGGGTGATGCATTACGAATAACCAATGCACTGAACAAGCAGGGGAAAGATTTGTCTGATGTTGGCTACTTCTTGGATGAAGCTCAAAATCTTCAACAGAGTTTTTGATCTGTCAAAGTTAAGCATGCTAAGCGCAAGACCAATGAAGCAGCCCATAAGCTAGCTAATCATGTTCTTATATATAGATTGTACTTGTACTGGGTGGAGGAATGCCCGGCCATGATTCAACCCATTTTTGGGTCTTGATTTATATTCTTCGTTTGAGTATTTGGTGGAAGGAAAATGTTGTGAAGCTGACTTGGGGTGGCTTTTTCTTTTTCAAAATATTTGGATGTTGTGTTGTTGTCTGGAAACTTTTGCTGAGAGTATTTTCTAGCTTTCGGTTTAGGGAATTCAAAAGGATTTAGGGATTTAAATTTGATAGAAAGAAAAAATAGGCAAAGGCAAGTGTCACGGACCTAAGGGGAAGTCTTGAATCTCACATCAAACATAATAGGAAGGTCACTAGGGTATAAAAGGGTTCACAACATCTCCGTCTTGTGAGGCGCCTTTTGTAGGACAAAACCGTGAGGCTAGGGAACCAAAACAGACAATACCTCATAAGGGTGTGAACCGTGACGATTAGGCTGATCCGGGACGCCGGAAGGGTGAATGCCCGGGTCCCAAAGCCGCGCGGGTTCGGAGCTTAAGTCTCGACCCGTGACAAGTGGTATCAGAGTCAGCCCTAAACCGTTCGATCCACGTCAAGTACCTCGAGGGAGGTAGGCAGGGTGGTCAGCCTCCGTGACGAAGACGTCACGAGGTTGAGTGCAAGAGAATGTCACGGACCTAAGGGGAGTCCTGAATCCCACATCAAACATAATAGGAAGGTCACTTGGGTATAAAAGGGTTCACACCATCTTCATCTTGTGAGGCGCCTTTTGTAAGATAAAATCGTGAGGCCAGGAGGTCAAAGCGGATAATACCTCACAAAGATGTGAATCGTGGTGGTTAGGTTGATCTGGGAGATCGGAAGAGTGAATGCTCGAATCTCAAAATCGCGTTGATTCGAAGTTTAAGTCTCAACCCGTGACACAAGCACATATCGAGAGGTGAGAAGGATGGAATGCCCACAGTTTTTTTCTTTTTTTGGAGATTTAAATCACGGGTCAAATATTAGATATAGGCTTTTCGGGATATATTTTGAAAAGATCGACTTAGTTAGAATTGTAAAAAGACACAATAAATAATTTTTTTTTTGGGGATTTTTTCTATCACTGATGACTAGAGTTCACCGGCGGGGAGCATCAACGGGATCTACGATATTTGTTGGTTACTATGAAAGCATGAATTTTCTGGCCACTGGGTGTCTAAGTTTAGTGGTTGCTATGTGTGTGATTTTTAATTTGTTTTTGTTTTATTTTTTCAATTTCATACTTTTTTAATAGTTAAAAAATAAATAAAACTATTTAATTTAAAATTTTTTAAAAATTTGACATGACATTAATTGTCATGCCAAATGGTATTTTAAAGTTCAAGTCATCGCTAGAAATAATTTCAACAAATTAATATATCACATCTAGTAAATCAATTTACACATCACTCACTCACTCGCCATGTTAACAATTTTAATAAAAAAATTTTAATGATATTTGTGACTGGATTGTAATTATTAAATTAAAATAATAAAAAAATTAAATTTATAAAAATTATAATAAAAAGGATTAAATTTTAATCTTTTAATAGTACAAAAATGTATGAGATAATTTGACCTGAAGCAAATTTTTCGAATAATCATGGCCGCATGACCTATTATAAAAGAAAAAAAAAAAGTGAAAATGGATCAGTAACTTGCCAACATTTGCAGACTACGCATCTCCATGACCACAATAGCAAGCACACGAGCATCGATGTTTCAACTTCCAACATGTTTTCAAATGCTACTAGATTTTAAAATCTTGGCCTACCCCACAACCGCCTCAGATGTAGGCATATAGATTAGATTAATATATTGGCTGTACTAACATTTCTATTATTATAAATAGTAGACAAAAGTAAAAATTGTGATGTCTTTTTGGTCTCCTTGGTTAAAGTGAAATTCACATTAAAACCAACAATTATCAGAGTAGAATGCAATTTCTACATTGAAATCAAACCCTACACAAAGCCTCACCCCTCCTTCTAAATGGTAATTCTTCATTCTTCTCTCTCTCTCTCTGGTAATGCTCTAGAACCTTTGAGAGTTTTCAAAGTTTGTTTCTGCCATTTGTTCCTGTTAGACAAGCGTTTTTCTTTCCCTTTCGTTATTGTGGTTTCTAAATGTTAGATTCATGCTGCACAGAAATATGCCTTCAACACTTTGGATTCTGTTGCTGGGTATCTTGTTTATGGTCTCTGGAACAATAGGAACTCCCCCTAAGAGGCCTGTAGCGGTCCCATTCGGGAGAAACTATATGCCTACTTGGGCTTTTGATCACATTAAGTACTATAATGGAGGCTCCGAGATTCAGCTGCACCTTGACAAATACACTGGTATAAATACAATCAACTACTCTTTGAGTCTTCTCTTCCCATAAAATTATAATACCTGATGTTTCTATCCTCCTATAATATCTTAATATATGTTCTTTTATGAAAGGAACTGGTTTCCAGTCAAAAGGATCTTACCTGTTTGGCCATTTCAGTATGCAAATGAAGCTAGTTCCTGAAGATTCTGCTGGAACTGTTACTGCGTTCTATGTGAGTAAAATTGCTGTCCGACTGCTGAGACTGTTAGTGCCTTCTATGCAAATGAAGCAGAATTTTTTGGTTCATTTATTTGAAGGCTTTTCTTTTCCAATCCAACCAATAAATACAACTATTCGACTATTGTTTTACTGTGCTTAGCATTTATTATTTGATCTGTTGCAGTTATCTTCTCAAAATTCGGAGCATGATGAGATAGATTTTGAGTTCCTGGGAAACAGGACAGGCCAGCCATACATTCTGCAGACGAATGTGTTCACAGGTGGAAAGGGAGACAGAGAACAGAGGGTTTATCTTTGGTTTGACCCGACCGAAGAGTACCACTCTTACTCTGTTCTGTGGAACATGTATCAGATCGTGTGAGTGTCCTGTTTACTATCATCTTCAAACCGCCCAAATCTCCGAACCCTTTCAGTTTTGACTTTTTATTTACTAGAATATAATCATGCATAAATCTATGATTAGTAGTTTCTACATCTATTTGCTTTCAACTTTCTATAGTATTTTTTTTTTTACAAAAGATACTCTATTGTGAGATAAAAGAGATTGAGGACATTAAAATTTAACCTCACACTTTTTTGCTTATTAAATGTCACTTCATGAATATGGTAACATGAACCCACTAACTGCATTATAACTTTCTTGTGTATTTGAGTTGATAGAATGACATGTTCCAGCAATCTTATCATAGGGATTATTATTATTTTTTTTTTTGAAATAAAGCGATTCATTAATTTAAGTGAACAAACTTTATCACAAATCAAATCAAACACCCTGTTAACGCAAACTCAAGTTTGGTAATTTTTCATTCTAAATATAGCAGTGTTTGAAAACTATGGACAGATTCTTTGTGGACGACGTACCAATCAGAGTGTTTAAAAACTGCAAAGATTTGGGGGCGAGATTCCCATTCAACCAGCCAATGAAGATATACTCGAGCCTGTGGAACGCGGATGACTGGGCCACCAGGGGTGGGCTTGAGAAGACCGACTGGTCCAAGGCTCCTTTTATAGCCGCCTACAAGGGCTTCTACATTGATGGGTGTGAGTCCTCCGTGGAATCCAAGTTCTGTGCCACACAGGGCAAGCGGTGGTGGGACCAGAAGGAGTTCCAGGACCTTGATTCCTATCAATGGAAGAGGCTCCGCTGGGTCCGCAACAAGTTCACCATTTACAATTATTGCACCGATCGGGTGAGATACCCTACCATGCCTCCCGAGTGTAGTAGAGACGGAGACGTTTAATTCATCACCAAATCAAAAGCCCCATGTTGCCGGTACCATATAAGATCAATCTTGTTTTTTTAGCTCGACTGATAGGGTTTGTCTTCATTCATGTGTTTCTACCTTCATTGGATGCCCTTTTTTATTGATATCAATTAATTTTCTGTAATTTTAGTCAAAATGTTTGTTATCATTGTCATGATAATATTAAACCATACTAATAGTATTATTTTTGTGTTTATGCACGGTGCATAAAATTATGATGAATAAGGATAAAATAAGATAAGTGCATTGGTTATATAATGTTTAAGGATAAGATGACATTTTTTTTATATCTTATATACCATGCTTAGTACGTAAAAAAATAGAAGGATATATAGGATGATTTTTTTTTTCAATAATCAAAATTTTTTCTTAAAAATATATGTAATTGAGGTTTATAATTTTATGCTTATTATATTATTTAATTTTTGTGAACAAAATTATATAATTTAAATCTATATAATTATATTTAACTTTTTCAAAGGAAATAATTTTATCCATATTTTCTTTAAATTTTTTTCTTTCACTTTTTCTTTTCTTCCCACCTCACCCGAAGGCACTCATCAAACACCGAGGGTTGGATCTGCGCCTTGCCACTCTATCATGGTAATCAAGATTGTTGTTGGCGTGAGAAGGCGAAGGGCCTCAACTCGCGTGAGGCGCTAGATTCTGTCGCTTATATTGCCCACTGTCAATCTGGCATCTAGAGCTCCAATTTTGTCAATTGTTAGTTGTGTTAAATGAAGAGAGTGGTTAGCCTTTCATTGGCGTGAAACTTGGCCACGGATGGAGGGAAAGTGGAAGGAGGAAAAATTAAAAGAGGGAAAGAAAAAAGTGTGGAAACATGAGAAAAAGAAAAAAAAAATAGTATTTAGGGCTACCCAATCAAATAATTTTATATGTTATTTTATAATTATCTTAAGGCAACTTTTATATACGAGTTTCAGGAGAAAAGCAACTAGTATTTACCATCCATTCTCATGAGATTAAAAAAAAATAATCCTTTCATTTTGAGGGAAGATTAAGTGATTTTATAGAAGGATGGCAAATCTTCTTTGCATCTGAGTGTACATATGGGATTAAATGATTATTTTCTTATCTTATCTATTGCCCTAAACAACAAACATAATATGTGATTAGCTAGGAAAATTGTTTTTCTTTAATTTTTAAATAATAGAAAGCTGTTTGAAAAGAAAGTATATATTGATAAATTATAATATTCTCTTATTTATTATAAACATTTTGAATCATAAATATTTTAAAAAATGTAAAAAAGTTAAGAAAAGAAGGAAAAAGAGGAAGAATGAGAAGATTTTTTTTGTATTTCTCAAACCAAAAATACTTGTTAAAAATGATTTATTTAAGCTTACTTAAAAGTTTAATTGTTGTTTTAAAGTAAATTTATTTATCTTGGACTCAATATAGTTTTGATTCTATTAGTTTTAAAAAATGTATTAATTAGAGAAAGTTGTTTTATAAAAGTAAGGTTTTACTATAGTTACTTTGCTTTAATTTATGTATTAATTTATAAAGTTTCACTATTTGAGTTATTTATTAGTAGAAAGCTAATTGAATTTACTTTCTAATGGAGCAAACAAAATTGAAATATGAGTTTTCTAAGTGAAGATATTTCATTTTTACTAAAGATTGTGCAAATTGTTTGATAACTATGAAAAGAGTAGTTTTGAAATTTTACTACATTTTTATACATTTATTCACATGTTGAACTTTATATGAATAGCCCATTAAATCTAGTTTCTAAATTTTCAAATGGATTATAATTCTAAGTTCTGTAAATTAAGAAATGGTCAATTTAGTAAGTACTGCGTAAGTAGTATTGATCAATTTTGGTAAAAAATTTATCAACTAGCTTTCAACAACTATATTTTTTAAATTTAAATTGAAGGGCTAGTTTTTTAAAACAAATAATGGCTCTTTTCACCTCCCAATTAACTCCAATGGCTTTCCCATTATAAGTAAAGCCTCACCATCGCCTTTGAACATATGAAAAAAGATTTCAAGAGCACAAAATCAAGAAATTCAAGAGCTTTCAAGTCTATAATGCTTTAATTCCATATCCCTTAGTAAATCTTGTAACCAGTCTTTATTTGTATCTTTATGATTGCACTTAAGCTTTGCAAACACTTGCTTATTAGATGTTTCATTAGTTTGCAAAAGCCTTTATATTGAAAGTGGATTTGTAAATCAAGGGCAAGGCGCCCTCTTAAGTTGTTTGCTTTAAGGATTAGGTAGAATCCTTAAAGCGATAGAGGCCGTTATCTTAACCTTTAAAAGAAAGGGATTATAAATGTTATAATTTAGCTTAGAAACAGTATTTTGTAAAAAGATTGATTACTAGTGAGTTGGGCTTCGCTAAGAAGGCTGTATTGGTATGTGCCTTTTAAGCCAATTTATATTTTGGCTAAGATTGTGAAAGCTTAAAATTTTAAGTTGATTGGCTTAAAGGGATAGTTGATTGTCTCAATTTTAAGCTTTCACAAAGATCTTATTTTTTTATCATTAAACTTATATACATATATTTCAATGTTAATGCTTATATGATAAAAGTCCTCAAAATATGAATAAAGTTTTACAAGGGAATTACGATAAGATTGTAATCATGAGATCATCATTGCATAAAAGCTATATGTTCTAAAATTATTTTTAGTCAATGCTTTATCAATAAGAGAATATTAACAAAAGTTGTTGAGACTAGCACATGATTATGCTCTTACTTATGAAGCAAGTAGTCGAACTCATAAGTTAAAGTTTAAGTAAGCTTGAGTTAACATGTTGGTGCTTGTTACGAGAACCAATTCACTGAACATGATCCGATATGAGAATGTTATATGGTAGTTCATATAGTGTCTAAAGCTACATTCTCATGTGATAGTTATATAAGTGATTATTTGACTTAGGATTATTCATGATCCTATATGATGAAGTTAAACTTTGACTTTTCTTTACTTATGGTTCTAACAAAAAATACTTCAATCAAGTATTGTTGAGTATAACACGAGGCATACCAAAATGCATGAAGTAATCAAGATGGGATTCATTACCTTGTGTGATCAAGAGAGTATCTTAACTAAGCTTGATTGAATTAACTTAAAAAATCTTTGACCAAAGTAAAATAAAAGTTTAGAATTGTTCTAAAGCTCATTTGTGAGTTAATGTTAAGGATAAAAGTTAACATGGTTGAGTAAGTCTAAACCATACTCAGTGTTCAGACTGAGATACTATGTGATGAAAGGATATTAATTATACACTAAAACATTTCATAAATAGGTTATCAAGTCATATTTACTTTTCTTTAGCAATAGCATTGATCATGATCTATAAACATAAGGTTGGCTAATTAGAGAATTGGTAATGAAGATAAAAAGTTTATTTTATCTATAATCGAATACTAACGTTTACAATGCTTGTGTTTATTGCCAACATGCTAAAGAACCTAATGGGTTACATGCAATATGACAATTGTGAAAGCTTAAAATTGAGACAAATTAAGTTGGACTTAATTTGATTCATATGACCAAAACTAGAGGAAATAAAAACAAAAGAAATAGTTTCATTTATTTGGGACATTCGGCTAGTATAAGGTTAATTGTGAAAATTTATATTGCAAGCATTAAACCTAACATAGCCAAGCATTAAACCTAACGTAGCCAAATGCTTTTTCTATAAAAAGAACATCAAGCTGTTCCCCCTTGGAACAAGAAAGAAGAAAAAGAAAATAAAGTTTTACTTAATAAAATATAAGAGGTCTTGCAAACACTTACTAGCTATAGTGTAAATTCACCAAACCTTAGAAAAGGCTATTTCACAATAGTTCGTGTGGATCATCATTAGATGCTGAACACTTGGGCAACTTCTTGGCTTAGAATCTATTTTAAAGATCACCAAATTGAACCAAGAGATTTTCAGCATTCAAAGGTAACACTTTTAGCCAAAACTATGCTTGCTTGTATATGTATATTGCTTGTATAATCTTATTGATTGATCTTAGCTTTAAGAAATTAAAATTTTAAAAATTTCATTGCTTTAACTTTGATAATGATATATAATTCCTTTCAAGTGGTATCAGAGCCTTGTCAATATAGACTATACAAATTAAAAGTTTGTTTGGTTATTTATGATATCAAAATTGTTTTGATTGCAATCTATTATTGTAATGTAAAGGCTGAAAAATTAAATTTTTTATTATTATTTTTATTGGATTCTTTTATAATATTAAAGCATGATGTCTTAGGATGATTGGGATTAAATTTTATGATTTATGGATATCATTTGCATGCTCAATTCTATGGTAGTGGTATTATAAAAATTGTTTCTCATTCTAGGGATATTATTTGGCTACAAAATTTTAATACATGAAAATAGACATAATGATAATCATTGCATAAAAATTTCAGAATTTTTTGAGTTGATTTGGTTATTCAAAAGTTGATGACAAATTCAGCCTAAAAATCTACTAGTGGTGGCTGGGTATGTAAAATATGCATATGATGTATGGTTGCCCTAATATGAATATGGTAATTGATTTTCTTGATGCAGCTGGTATTCTTAAAAGCTAATAGACTTTAAAAACTTTCTCACTAAGATTTTATGGAAAATCTACTAGGTAATTAATATTGAAAATCTTAGAAAACTTGTTCATCAAGATTTCAAGATTTGCTTTCTTTATCACTAAGTTTAATGGATTATTTTTATAAAAGTCAAAGTAATTGTTACTTATGATTCAAGAATCAAGAAACCATGGGAAAGAATTTAGAACTCTTGGATGGTGGCTAGTCAGGGCAGCATAGCAAAAGATGGGCAAAACTACCTAGTTTTCATAAAAACAACCTTAGTCGCAACTTGCTTTTTTTCTTGGATGGGTTTTTGGCCAAGCCCTAGATTGGTGCTATTTCTTATTGAATTTGGATTCCTAAATAGTTTGGGTTTGAGAAATAAGATTTCATATAAAATCCAAAATGATTTGGACCTTCTAAATTGTTTAGAATTTCTAATTAACAAGAAACTATTTCATTACAACACCTAGTTGAACTAGAAAATCATAGTGTATGAATTTGACTTGATTTTAATTGATTGATATCCCTAAATGGTTTAAAGTGATGTCAACCATGTTACATTAAAATTAAATTATAATTATAATTTCTTAATTGTTTAGTAAATTATGATTGTAAATTACATATTCCAAGATAATAGTTAGACATATTTGGCCATGCTAACTAAACATGTCTATGGCTCACATAAAATTGAATTGAATTGATAATTGATATATGATATTGATATTGACTCAAAGAATAGATGTGCAAGACCATGAATTTGAGCCATATATGATGATTGTTGTAGTATGCATGTTAATTATGAGATAAATACCATGTATGCTATATTAATTTATTGTTATACATGCTAGAATTTATATGTGCTAAATGCCATATATAATTGTTAGATGCATGATAAGATTACATGTATTGGATATATGATGAATTTTTATGCATGCTTGATGAGACTTATGATGAATAAAAAAAAAATTTTCATGAAAAATATTAAGTCTTAATGCCTTCCATTAGCATCAACAATTAAACTTTCTGCTAGTAGGACTTGTTGAGTAAAACTCAAGGCATTCATTATTCGAAATAAAGTTGTGTTATGGTTAATGGGTCTTACCTAACTATCATTGTATTGTTTGAATGCAAAAAACTTGACTGTATAGTTATAGAGGCAATGATTAGGCAAATCACATAAAATGTGATTAGACAAAAAGTTGTCATCCAATTGGTTAGGAGTCACAAGGGGATATGATTGTTAAGCAAGTTATCTACCTAATTTACTATCATGGCTTGTTGAAACAAACCTCAAGATTATGGTAAACTAAATGGGATGCTAACCCACTAGAAAAATATGATTTTTTCAAATTGATAGTGAAAGCTATTGATTTGATTAAAATAGTGAGAGTAACTAATATATAGATTTGTACCTTATTTATATTGGTATTGATCAATATGATTGATACTTGTTTATATTTTTAAGTTGCAAAATGAGTAACCGCTTGTCGTTTCGTAGCATACTTGATGCTAACAAGCTCACATGCCTAACTTCAATGATAGTACCGTAATTTGGAACTTGTCCTAATGCAAAAGAAAATGCTTTATGTTTTTAATGAATCAATTCCATTAGAACTAGATGCTAGTACTAATGATACAATGTGGTAGGTTTATGAAACCCATAAGGACCATGCTGATTAAGCTGCATGTATCATGGTGGCTATTATGACTCCTGAGTTATAAAGGCAACATGAGAATATGGATGCTCCTCAATTATTTTGCACCTTAAAGAGTTATTTGACTGACAAACAAGGGTGGACAGAAAGGTTTGAAACCTTTAAAGAATTGTTCCAAATAGTTTTGTTTGAGAGCACTTTGGTCAAAGTTCATTGCATTAAGATGATTAATTGGATTGAAAAACTTGGACAATTGAGATTTGTGATAGATCATGAGTTAAGTGTTGACTTGATCTTGTAATCTCTTTTTAGTAGCTTTCAACAATTTGTAATGAACTTCAATATACATTAGATGGAAGTAAAATTACCATAATTGATGAATAGGCTTAACACTATCGAAAAATCCATTAAAAATCAAAAGCCTAAGACTTTTTTGGTTTTTTTATCTAAGGCCAAGAAGAAGTCATCCAATAAGAAAAGTAAGAAAGTTGATAAAAAAAAAGGATGAAAATAAGGCTATCAAGCCTATTAGCAACATCAAGAAAGACAATGGTGCATGTCACCATTGTGGTAAGAAAGGTCATTAAAAGAACAACTGCAAGGTCTACTTGACAAGCTTGAAGTGAAAAAAGTCTAGAGAGATTTTTACTTCAGATACATTTATGATTAAGATCAATTTATCTCTTTTTGACATATCTTTTTAGTTATTGGATGCCAGATGTGCTTTTAACTTATGTAATGACATATAAGAACTGAAAAACAGTAGATGTCTAAAGAAAAAAGATGTGTCCTTGCATGTTAAAAATGGTGCAAGTGTTGTTGCCTATGTCAAAGGGACTTATTATTTACCTTTACCTTCTTGTTTAGTTTTAGAACTAAATGATTGTTATTATATTCTTGCCGTAACTTGAAACATCATTTTAGTTTCTTATTTAAGTATGAATGTAATTGATGATATGCAAGCGCACAAAATCAACACAAGTAATACAACGATAAGTAGAATATCGTTCTCACAAAGACTGTTATTATGGAAGAATCAAGTACTGAAATTGTATCACCTTTTCTTATACTTAGATAAATCAATTAAAAGTTATGAAACAAATCAAATAAACTCTAAAAAACTGCAATACTATAAATAAAATAGATCAAACCAACTATAAATAACTAAAAACACAAAAAACTAAAATCAAATAACTAAGATACATCAAAACCAAAATCAACTAAGCAACTAAACATGTAATATAAATCAAAAGCATAAAAGTTGAATGCTGTATAGAACAAATAAGCTAAACCAATCATAATCCTAATCAAAATAACATGCAATTCATGCCAATTAACTCAAACCAAAAACCTAATATATTTTTAAAACATGTAAACAATTTAAATTAATTAAAGAACATGCAATTAAACCAAATTAAACTAAAATAGAATTTAAATTAACCAATTTATAAAACCCTAAAATAATGACACCTTAAACTTTATAATACGAAACCCTAATAAAACCCTAAACCAATTTAAATGAACTTTAAAAATCAAATGAAAACACAATATCAGAAACTTATTAAATCAATAACTACTTAAACAAAAGAAACATGCAAGAACTTAAACATATAAATCAAGAATTAAACCTAAATATGCAAACTAAACAAATTAAACATAAACCAAAATTAAATCCAATCTTTAATTATATAACCGAATCTTCAAATCAAGATTAAACATGCAACTAAATGAATTGAACCAAAATAGAACCTTAACCAAATAGATTTACCCAAAAATTAAGCAAGAACACAATTTATGTACGCAAGAAAACAAAATCAAATACAAAGATTGAGTTTTTAAACTAAAATGCATAACCAAAATTGAATAAGAACTTAAAACAAGAATTTGATTGCTTAAAAACTTAAAAAGAATATACTTGAGCTAATCCTGAAAACTAGAAAATTTAAAGAACAATAAATCTTTAAAACAAAAACTTGAAAACTAAAGAAAGCTTAAAGAAAACTTAGAATAAGAAAAACTAAAGTTGTTAAGGTTGGACTACCACTCCAACCCTTTACACCCTTTTTTCTAAGAAGAATATGATGCATTTATAAGCAAAAGAAACCCTAAAAATCCTTAAGTAGGTTCAACTTAAGTGAGACTTCAAGAAGTCTTCTCTCAATTTTGATTAGACTTAGTTTTTTCAATCCAAGAATGCTTCTTCAACTAAGACTCTTAAAAGAAAGCTTCTAGATTTTTCCTATACCATACTTATCATGTAGTAACTCTTCCATACTATATATCAACTTACCAAAAATAGAATCTTACTAAATCAAGAAAGTATAGTTTCAACCTTATTAAATTTAGCTTCCAAACATTCACTTTAAATTACTCCATCTTGATCTTGATCTTCTTTTCCATGACATGACTTAAATTTTTAAAGAAAAATCATATATTAACTTCATCCAAAAAGCTTCATAAATGCCCATACAAGTTGTATTTATAACCCACGCAAAATCTTACTCTAAATAGAATTAGGAATACTTCACCACAAAATAAAGAGATTCAACTTCAAATAGGAAAAAAAAATAGAATTGCCACTTCATCTTTTTTAACTAATAGAAAAACTCTCAAATGCCCTTTCATCCCATAGTAATCCTATGCATGTGCACTTACACAAGCTACCATGGACTTGCAATCATGTGAAAGTACAATTTTACCCCTATTCATTGCCAAAATTCCAACTTAAATTCTTGCATGAAATTTCATCTTATTTATTCAAGATTCATCACTTCAACTTTACAACACTTGCTAAAGCCAATCTTGAACATTTTTCCCATTTTTGAACTTTAAATTTGTCAAGAAAATCAAGAATTTCTAAGAACATTTCAACTATCTATAATATGATCAAGAATCATCCAAGAATCATAAAAAAAACTTCAAGAATCTTCAAGAATTACCAAGAACCATTCCTTTATTCAAGAAAACCTACAAAATAAAAAACTCAACCATTTAAAAGTAAAAAAAAACTTTATTTTGCCAAGAACTAAACAAAAATTAACCATAAAAGCACTAGAAGTAACTCTATAAAATAGAGTTATTAGAATGATGAATACCAATTTAATATTAAAGGTAATTTTTGTTCCTTTTATTTAAATGATGTGTTTTATGACATGAGAATACATGATAGTAGCTTATCTTTAACTAAGGATGTCCTCAATATAAATGTCAAAAAAGCTAAACTAGATAAATTGAATCAATGTTACTTGTGGCATTGTAGGCTCAATCACATCAATGAAATAAGAATCACAAAGTTACATAAACAAGGATATTTTGATCCACATGATTATGATTTTCTTATGTATGAGGTGTATGGGTTGAAATCCGAAGCTCCATTATATCCGTGATCTGTTTGTAAGAGACTAAGTTGCATACCGGACCTAGCAAGCATTCATTTTTCTATTTTCTTTTCATTACATGAATATGTTGTTCTTCTAGTCTTCTATTTCTACGATAACTTAAGATTAAATGTCCCATCAGTTTTGACGTCTGTTGCATGGAATACCCAGGAAAATTGACGCTTCATCATTCCATGCATGTTGTCCTTGCATATGGGTCATGTTTGATACTTTGACATAAGGCCATTCATAGAAACAAAGAACTATAGGTAGATTGTTTACATGTTTTTGCTCTTTTTGCATGATATTCATCTATGGATGGAGAAAGTCCAAAGTCTTTCTTTTATTTAGGAACATACTACTGTGTTTTTTTTTGGCATCGGGCTTGATAAATCTTGGATATGGATAAATTCACCATTTAAATCAAGAAGGTAGGTGTCTCTGTTGGATATGCATATCTTTTGTATTACTTAAGTTAAATTTACCATTTAAACTTTTTTTGGAGTAATTAGATACTTATGCCTATTTTAATTTGATGCAATTTAATGCTTCATATTCTAATTTGTTTAGATTTATGATAAAAAGTAAAGAATATAATAGTAGTAATAATTAAATGAAAAAATTCTGAGGATGAGATTTTAAGAAAGTCCAAGTAGTAATTCCTTTAGACTTCCTTAAAATCTCTAGGTGAAAATATTTTTCTAAAAATACTATCAAAGTAATAGAGTATTTAGAAAAATATTCAATATAAAAAACTTTCATTCATCTATTTTCCTAAAAACATATTAGATGATAATAAAATAATGTATAATTACTCTTTAAGTAATCAGATTACTATAATAATACATGAATATTGTGATTAATTAATTTTATCATTCAAAAAACAATTTAGTTCATTAAAAATAATAATACTAATTAAAAATTAAAATTAAAATTAAATTAAACAAAAAAAAGTAAACGAAATTTCCGATGATGAGATTTTAAGGAAGTCTAAGTAGAAATTCTTAAGAGATACCTAGGTGAGAAAATTATTCTAAAATACGACCAAAGTATCGGGGTATCTAGAGAAATTTTCAATAAAAGATTTTGTTTGCTTTGTTCCTTCAAAAAATTTTTAGTAATAATTGTGAAATAGCTAAAGAGACTAAATATTAATTAAAATGAATAACAAAATGTATAACATAATAAGTATTTTATTTTTCGCATGCATATTCTATTTTATTGTTTGCATTACATAATTTTAAATGCAAATAAAATTTTCGATGTGGGATTCTAAGAAAGTCTGATAAGAGATTCCTAAGAGATCTCTATGTGAAAAAATTATTCTAAAATACCACAAGAGTATTGGGGTATCTAGAGAAATTTTCAATAAAAGATTTTGTTTACTTTGTTTCTTTCAAAACTTTTTGGTAATAATTGTGAAATAGTTAAAGAGATTAATATTAATTAAAATGAATAACATAATCATAAGTAATTATATATATATTTTGGATGTATATTTTGCTTTATTGTCTTGCATTACATGATTTTATGTGTAAATAAAATTTTTTATGATGAGACTTTGAGAAATTCAAGTAGTGATTCTTGAAAAATCCTTAGGTGAGAAAAATCTTATAAAAATTGCCAAAATATTGAAATATTTGGAAGTTTCTTTTCAATATTAAAAATTTCCATTCTATAATTTGAACAATTTTCTTAATAAATAAGAGTGTGTTTTTTAGGAAATAAATATATTTGTAGATAATTATATTATTATATGACTTTTAATCATTTTTAAAAATAAACAAAAAATCTCTAAGGATGAGATCTTAAAGAAATCTGAATAGTGATTTTTTAAGAATCTTTAGGTAAAAAAATTTATCTTAAATGTCATCAATGTATTGGAGCATTTAGATTAATTTATGATAAAGATTTCTTGCTTTTTTTAATTGCATAGAAATGAGTTTTAGGAAATACTATTTGTTTTTAAAATTATAGATATCATATTTTATGAAAATAAATCTAAATCACCGAATATAGGATTTTTGAGAATTTCGAATAGTGATTCTTAAAAATTTTTTAGGTGAGATAGTTCCTTTTAATATTAACAAAGTATTGAAATATTTTTAAGAATTTTTCAATATAAGGTTCATATTTATTCAAGCATACTAAAAATTGAAAATATGTTTTTTAAAAAAATTAAGGACATTAAATTTTAAATACAAAAAATTAAGATCATTTCAGTTAATATTAAAAGATAACACATAATTAATTGGTACTGTTATAGACACCAAATTTTGTTAAGAACATTTTAGCATAGTTGAACAAAGCCTATTTGAAACCAACAAAAAGACCTTTTAAAGAGCTCATAAAATGTATCTATATTTAGGCCTAATAAACAAATAAAAAAAATTTTGTATGGTTACTTTCAAACTCTTTCACATGGGATTTATATGGATGATATTTTTTAACATTATTGTATAAAAAATAAAGAATAAATAAAATGGGTAAACACCTAAAGTCAATTCTGGTTAAAATTATACAAAACCCAATCAAAATGTATAGAATTGGGGTCGAGCCTCAAAATTCACAACCTTAGTGAAATCAATGTGGTTTTAAATTAAATTTAGTGATTTTTAAAACACTAAAATTTTTATTGTACAAGGAAATGTGTGAAATTATCAAAATACCCTTATAAAGGTATTTTCATAATTTGGCTTTCTCGAACTCTGATTTTCATGAAATTTTTTAAATCTTACTTTCATAATATTTTATGATTTTTGGTGCATTTGATATCACAGCCATATCCGAGGAAGTGTAAAATTATCAAAATACCCTTATAAAAGTATTTTTGTAATTTGTCCTTCTCGAGCTCAGATTTTCATGAAACTTTTCAGGTCTTAATTTTATAATATTTCATGATTTTTGGTGTATTTGAAATCATAGCATTACCTGAAAAATGTAAAATTACTAAAATACCTCTATAAGAAAATATATTTTCGTAATTTGATGCTAACTTCTAAATCAATTAATATTTTTTATATTTTTCAAAAAAAATTTGTTAAATTAAAAATAGACGTACCAATAAATTAAGTTGTCAACTAGATCCACAAGTTAAGTTGAATTCTAAGTGAGTTTTGGGCATGAGTTTTAAGGTCTAAGTTCAAACCAGTCTAAGTTATTATTTTATTAAAAATATTCTTATTTAATTTGCATTTAAAAGAATATTTAAAAATATTAAAAATACTAATGTAAAATATATTTAATATTTTAAATTTTAATAGTAGAAAATGCCTATTCAAGTTTGTAACATATTGGTCAAGCTAGACTTAAAGTGAGGCTTTAAAAATATCATACAAGATTAATCGTTCATGAACATCTCTAGTTGTAATTCAAATAATTAAATTTATCTTATTTATTAATAAGTGATAGTATGAAAATTATAATATTTCAATTAAAAATTTATATTGATATTTTATAACTAAAAAAACTTGACTTTTGACAATTCACTTAAATATTGTAAAATAAATGACAAATATAAAATAAAATATTTTATGATGATGTATAATCTAATTGTAAAATTGACTTTAATTATACAATAAAATATTACTTTTATACATAATATAAAATTTAGAAATTAAAAGTAAAGAAAATAAATTATATTTTTATTGTCTTTTAAAGTTATTAAAGTACTCATGTTTTGTGTTACGTTTTTAATTATAGTCAAATTAAGTAGGTATTAAAAGACAAAGAATAAAATTATGCAAAATTTAAGATCGGTTTACAATCTTTTGAATTTGTTCGGGTTTCCATTCGATCCGCTTTATCCATTTATCTTTTAAACTTAAAAATTTTATCATCATTCTAAATTTTATCTTCATGCTGAAAATTATATCAAGACTTAAACAACTTGCAAAAATTTTTTGTGTTTATTTTATTTTTACTATGTTTATTCATGCTTTACAATGTTTAAAACAATTAACAAAAAAATTTGAAAAAAAAAAGGTAATTTTTATTTTCAAGATATACACTTTTTTTTATTCTAAAACTGAACTTAAAAAATATTTACTAACAAAATTGAATATAAAAAAGTAATTTTTTTCTTATAATTATCAAAATCATTAGTATTTTTTCTTACTAAATACTTATCATCATAATTGTAAACAAGTGAAAAAATTTTATCACCCTTTTTTGTAATTTTATCTTTTAACTTGAATAATGATTTTACAGCTGGCATTTAACGGCTACATTAATGATTTGGTTGACGAAATATGACATTTCTTTATGACCATGATATATCGGGATTAATATGTTAATTTTAAAGTATGAGTATCAAAATGATATTCACCTCAAAATTTAGGAACCGTGGAAGTATTTTATTCAAATATGCAAACCATTCATACAAGTTAATTTTGACGTTAAAAGTATACAAGAAGGGGCAAAACTTCATTAAGATCTTTTGGTAAAGTTTATTAAGGTTAGACATTAAAAGTGATTAAATTAAAATTAAAATTAAAATCTGAATTGATAGATATCTTGTTACTAAAATTTTATAGATGAATTATTTTTAAATGAATTTAAAACAGTGAAACTTAAAAAATTTTATTAAATTGTCAATTGTTATGAGTATTTTATGATTAAAATGATATAATGGTTTTCTTTTTTAATAAGAGAGTGACTCATCATCAATTCGAGATCATTTTGATCATTAGATTTAAGTTGACGTGATAAATTAACTGACCTCAATTCTCGAAGTCCACATTAACTCTCCAAAGTCATTTTGGTCATTAAGTAAAGTTGACGTGGCAGATTGACTTTAATTCTCAAAATCCACATCAACTCAACCAGCTATACATTCCGCCTTCCAGCATATGAATACGTTAACTTGCCATTCTCCTATTTGACTTTCCTCGTTATGTTAAGTCAATCGACACCGTCAACCCTAAACTTGACTTTGAGAAATTGGATCACTAAGATCCAGACATCTCACACCTAAAGTATAAATAACCCCTTTCATCTCAAGTATGGGCAATCAATTCTAGATATTTTCTCTTCAGATTTCTCCTCTTTCTCTCTATTTAAAGTACTGACTTGAGAGTTGTAGCACAAACATTGAAAAAACCTCCGACCTTTATCCTTGATTGATCTTCAATCTCTTATAATTTCAAGGCTTTACCATCCAGGTCGAACCCGTCACCAGCATCAACAAAAAAACTACATTGGTTTAGGAAGTTATATTTTTTTTATGAATTCATAATTTACCCTGCCTGAAAATATGTTTGCACTTATAGATTTTAAAAAGGCACAATCTTCAGGACAGAATATGATCAGTAAGATGAATAATGTTGCATGTATGTCCGGTGTAATATATAAGGCATGCAGGACCTTCAACTTTTGGGGATGAATAGCTGAAGTTTTTGGTTTGTTTTTGTGAAGGAAGTAGCTGAAAAAGTATTGCAATGTCTAAATGGGCGTAGCAGTTATACTAATTACATCTGAAAGTGGTGGGGTGGGGGGATTTGCTGTCGATGAAGATATATAGGCATGACAGCTTTAATAAAATCAATGGCAACACTACAGGAAACTTAAAGAAGCTAACAATTAACCACGAGATACCAAACATGCATATAGTTATGAGTAAAGTGCTGATATATAATGTGAATATTTCGAGTTGGACGTTTAAGCATAAAATGGACATTCCTGGTCTATATATATATAAAATGTAAGAACTGACAAAATAACCAGAATTCAAATAAGCAGCACGCCACGACAGTACGTAGTTCTGTACACCAACTCCCATGATCATATTTATAGCTATTGGCAGCAAGTACAAAAACCTGGAAATTAACCCCAAATTGAGCTGATGAATCTTCAATTGATTTTATATTTTTAACAATCCTCTTCAATTTGATTCTTTTGTGATCGCTAATGTAATCCTGCATGAAACTACACAATCAGCTTCGCACAGCTTTTGATATATATATATATATATATGAATATATGTACGCATATGATTGCGCATGTATTGTATATTTTTTTATGGAAAATGAAAATAAAGTCTCCTATAATCTCAAGAACCAAAATGCTAAGTTATAGGTATACTTGCAAAATTAACAAATAATTAACTAGGATGCACCCAACAAAATAATATATACTTGCAAAGTACAATGCATGTTCAAGTTTGACTGAACTCATTAACAAATTAAATCCTACACATCTCTAATTAATGGTATATTCTTCGTTAATAAAGTCAGAGGTTTTAGACTCAGATCTTAATATTTGAGAGGAGTGGATAAGAGGGAGAAAAGCCACAAAGAATGCACATCTTTTGTCTCAACTCACATGTAATGTAAAAGACCATAAAGATGATGAAAAAGATTAACGGTGTGACTCGAAGTAAAATTGCAAATATAAAGAGCTAGTTACAGCAACATAGATAAACTAATTGATCATGCAAAGATATTTTCTCCAAAAACTAGGAATCTAGCATGTATATACGGGATGTGAATGACATTAGAAAAGTAGCCGCATAATAGGCTCCTTAGACAGAAAAGGTTGGTGTAAAATTTGTCCTGGTTGAAAAATAAACTGAAATTTCCAAGTTGAAAAGTGGCATACATAGCTGTGGAACCCCTAACGAAACCTAATCAATGTGCTTACTGATTGAGTCTGAGGAATTTTAATCTGCTTGTTGAATTTTGATGGTTTTGGCACATTTTCTCTCGTCTATTCTTGTTGGTCAGTCAGTCAATTTTCTGTAGTAATGGACAACAATTAAAGGCAATGAATCATACCACTTCACATTTTTCTCATATGAGAACGTGGCAACATTTTGGCATATATTTACATATAAGTAGATATAGAAAAAGTGAAGACAGAACCCTGCCTTCATTGGAAGCATATATGTTTCTGTTCCATATAAATGGCCTTAGCCAAAATACAAATCATATTAACAATTCCCAATTAGAGAAGAATATAAGTATCACTTCTTCAGTCCTATTTTTTTTTTATCTATCGTGTTTTTTTTAACTATCCCAAAATTATGCCATTTTTTTAAACCTATAAAACTTTTATTTTTTTATATTTTAAAATTATATTTTATTACTTTTTTACTTTTTTATATTAAAAATTATGAAACTTTAATTTTATAAAAAAATTTTAACTTTTAATATTAAATACACTAAAATAAAAATTTTGTTTTCTTAAAATTCATAAAAATTAATAATGTTCAAACAATTTGATATAAGAATATACATTTGATGGAGAAGAGATGATAGATTCAAGAAGAACGATAGGAAGACATTAGGTGGTAAAAGTTTTAAGAGCAAAATAAAAACATAAAATTAACGTTTGTTGGTTTGAATGATAAAAAATTCAGTTCTCTTTAAGTAAAGTATCAGTTTCAAGTCTTGTGAATAAAGAAGATAAGAGCTAAGAGAGCTTGACCCCTTTATTGGGTCCAACCCAACTTGCCTTTAGATTATTCGGGGTCCAAAATAACTATCGAATACTGAAAGGTCTTAAACAAAAAAATAAAAACATAAAAATACAAGTGAATATATCTTTTTAAATAAATTATTTTTTTAATTAGACCTAATAATTTTAAACATAACAAAATGATATTATACAAAAACGATAACAAAATATAAAAATGATGCAATTTAAAATTTTAACAAAAAGTATATTTAAATTTAATAAAAATAAAAAATATATATTTTATATTTTATATGTTAATATTTAACATGAGTTTGACACAATAATTTTGAAACACATATTTAATATAAATCAGACACGAATCAATTACACTAATGATCAAATTTACTTTTAATGTCCACAGCTTCAGCCATCTAAACAATCAAACGAAACTTTAGCACCAACGTAATCTTTAATCTGTAAAACAAAGTATATATATTGCAGATGGAATAAACTTACTGTCCCACAAAATCTGACATTGGACAACATGCAATCTATTAAAGGTACAAAGGGCAAAATATATTAATGAATGCAGATGCAAAATCTCAAAACTAGCCTTGCATCTGCACTAAGAAAAAATCAAAACCAGTGGGGCATTACTTTAATTGTTGTTATTCTTATCGTTAAACAAAACAATTGCTAATTTATAATTAGTCAGGCATTAGGCTTCCGCTTGCATCATAAAGGATTCCCAATTATGTTAATTGAATTGAGCAAAAGCCACACAAAATTTTGATTAAACACTAAAATATAATCCAAGCTGATATCTTAATTTTCCTTAAACATTGATTAGTTGTTTGCTTTTAATTATTCGTATATTTTATATTTGCAAAAATGATAAACTATCCATGGATATTACTTCAAGTCATAAATAGAATGTATTCTTTTTTATTGATATTTAAATTTAAATTTGTAAGAAGATTATAAGAAAATAATTTTTAATAAATTCATTAAATTCAATGTAAATAAATTTACTTCAATTAATTAAAAAGAGAATGTACCGATTAAAACCAGAAAATCCGTTCTTACTAAAAAAAAAAAAAAGGAAAAGTATATGATATCTCACTTGACCATTCATGGGGGACAAAATCTGCAGAATCTCAAAAAGGGCTAAATCAAGGAAAAGTTGCCATGAAGAAACAAATATTAAATTCAGCAACTATTTATAGTGTCTGATTTTGCATAATTTTAACTTGTTGTCGGTTTGAGTGAGAACAAGAGAGAGAGGGAGAGAGATCTTCCCCACAATAGGAGCAGCTTTGTAGTTTCGAGAGATACACACAATATTCTCCCCATCGCATTGAATGTCACCAAAGAGTAAAAGATAGCTAGTAAAAGCTACTATCTAAACATCTCCGGAACTTACATCACCCCAATGTCTTTATTTATCATGTCACTATTTAGGCAAATTAGGGTTGTTGAAAGTTGTAAAATTTCAATGGAAGTCAAAAGAATATGGGCTGTTATTGAAAGTTCAAAATTTAAAGCACATTGAGAAGCTAAAATAATTACCAAAGCACTGCTAGATCTAGCATTTTAAAGTGAAAGTAGTTATAGAAATTAAGCAAATTGAGAGGCTAAAATTATTACCATATATGATCCAAAGAAGGCAAATGAATCAAGAGAAGTGAATGGTAGAGCTGGATTCATCACTTCCCTTGCCTTGATTCGGCTTCTTCTTTTTCTTCTTATAAGGGATCCCCCTTGCCTTGGCTTGACTCTCCCTGACTTCTCTGAGATAAACTCGAATAGCACTGCTGGCGAAAGGGTTGGTCTCAGGTAACCCTCCATTTTCTTCATAGGCAGCTCGAAGCCTCCCAATAAGAGCATCAAGGCTGCCCCAAGCTTGCCTAAGGGGGCAAGTGCAAGGAGCAGACGGCTCAGGCTGTCCATAGAACATACATCCCTGTAGGTGAACCTTGGTCTTGCCAAACTGATCCAGATATCGAAGGAAGTCTAGCACATGCTTACAATTGCACTGTGAAAGAGGAACTGAGGGCCTCTGATTCTTCAAGTACTGCCCAAAAGTATTCCAGTCCCTTCTCTTCTGTGACTCATAACGGCTAGGTGTTGGTGGTTGCTGCTGATCGCCGGGATTAATCCTTGATGATCCTTCTGCTATATCCTTCCCTCTTTCACTCGACATAGCGTTGAGATCGATGCAGATTAATTATCTTTTGCTAAATAAGGCAAGAAATTATAAGAGGGGGGGAGAGGGGGGAGGTGAAAGGAATAGGAGAAGCAAGGGAGTGGAGGAACATGAAGTTGCTTTCTATTCCTCTTTTTCTTCGTCTTTGATTTGTATGTTCTCCTTTTCGAAAATAGTACTGTATAATTAGCTCTATATTTCCCCAATCAATCCATACAATAATTGTATGTTATTTGTCAACATAAAGCTCTTATCATGTTTTTTAGAATTACCATTAACCCCTGATCCTCTTTATGATTTCTCTACAGTTTCTACAAATAAGCTCCCACCCGTAACAAATCAAAATTTATTATTTCATCAAATATTAGAGTTTTGTTTTATAAACAGGATTAAAATGTTATCATGTATTTTTTGTTATATTTATTTTTAATTTTTTAAATATCTATATTTAATGTACTATCAGTAAAAATATTATATACTATTAGTCAATCACATAATATGATATCCCATAAAAATTAATTTGAAATATAATTTTAGGATTAAGCGTATTTTCTTCTTAGATTTTTAAAAATTTTAAATTATTTTTTATGAGATGCCATTATATGATTCACTAATAGTTTTATAAAAATTATACATTAATAATGTATTAAATATAAAAAAAATTTTAATATAGTCTAAAATAATAATCTTATTAGATGAGATAATTTTTCTAAATTAAAGTGCCACAAATTAGCTTTTATTTTGCTTAGTAAATTGTGTTCGATACATAAAAACATATTTTGAAAAAATAAATAGTAATTGTTTTTAACTCGTATGAGTTGCAAATTAATTTGACTCATAAAACTCGTTTTAGCTTTTATATTTGGCTTATTAAGATGTGAATGAGATCTACCATTGAGATTTGATGTTGCTGTTTCATATGGTTGAGTCATTTTCAAAGGCAATGGAAATTTATATTTATGTGCATACAAAATCAAACCATGAAAGAAAACATAAGATACTAAAATATATACCCATGACATCAATTCATCAAGTTCTAGCTACAGCCAAGCTTTGCTAGGTTTCTGGAAACATAATCACAATGCCTGCCAAAATCAGTGGCCCCTTATCGCCCGTAAATATGCATAAGTACCCATCATTTATTTCTCTCTCCCCTTTGGGGCAGACAAGACGTTATAAATTTGCAATTCGGCTACACTCTACAGCATTGGAGAGAATTGGGCTTTGAGTGTCTTTAACTATTTCTCTCCCTTTCTTCTTTTAAGTGTGTTTAATTGCCGATTACGTAATATTTGAAAGTTTCTTTATTCATATAGTATTCTCTTTATTTTTTTTTTTAAATTGTGTTTTTACATTTGATTAGATGGTGATACACATCTTTTTACTCAAAGATCAACATGTTCAAATTTTCTTCTTTCCGCAGTCTATTGATAATTATTGAATTTTTAGTTTCAATTACTAAAATTTAAATTTTGATAATTTTAAATATAAAAACAATTTTGTTTTTTCAAATCTGTGTTAGGTAAAAACAAAATGCCTTGTGTACGTAGTTGTATTTCTAATATTACCTCTTACTAGGGTTAGTGATAGATTAGCATAAAAATTTTACTCAATGAAGAGATGATACCTGTCTTTTTTCTTAAAATAAAATTATAAAAATAATAAAGAAAGTAAGCGTAGTCCTTTGGCATGCATACATAAAAACTAAGAACGATTGGGTTGGCATGTGATTATTATAATTTGGAACTAAAAACCTAATACGGATGATTTTGCTGATAACAAATTATAATTTTCTTACTTGTAATGATTTGGGAGTGAGGAAACCTGAGATACAATCCAATTTGATGGGAGATCACAGCCGACCAGCCTCCATGGGTCCTACGCGTAAATGTTCATGACTACGCGATCTTTGTGTACATCCATTTATAATTCGCTAAATCTATCAATTTTGCCCATTTCTCTAGTACTGCTGTTTCACTGAATATTGTCAATTAAAATTGGTTTACACGAATCTTAAATTTCCTTGCAAGCTGTTGCATATTCTAACTAATTTCACTGCTAAAACTATACAAGTTTTTATTTGGAGGGATAATAATCTTGTATATTTGAAATAAAATGCAAAAGCCAAACAAGCAAATTAATACACAGTTTATCAAAATTCCATGTTAAGTTGACTAATTCCACATGAGGTGGTTTCAAAACTTCTTTCTAACTGCTGAGATAAAATCTTATGGCAACTAAAGATGTTCACGGATGGAATTATTTGTCGTCTATAACCCAATTTGACATAAAATATTATTATATTGAAAAATAATATTATTTAATTATAAAATATATTTAAAAATATGAACATATAAATAAATAATGTGTATGGTTTAGACTGGGCTCAAGCTTGAACTTGGGTATTATAGATCCTCGTTTCAACTTGATTTATGAACACTTTTAAAACTAATAGCTATTAGCAAATGCGAACAGGCTACAAGAAATTTCATACTTATTAACCAAAACTACTTGTAGTAACATTTATAATATTGCAATATATATATATATATATATTTGCAATTTAAAAGATGTTATGTGACAATATGTTTTACAAAACTATAAGGAAAGTGTTCCAAACATATGTGACCTTTGTATAGTATTTTATTTTTATCTACAATATTTAAAATTTAATTTATTGATCTACAATCTTTTACCTTTCAAAGAAATACTAAGTAATTCATTAATTCAATCAACCATCATTAAACTTCGTCAAATAGGTGGATTCGTTTTTTTTTTTTTTCTTTTTGGGTTGAAGATTAATTTATGTCATGTGGAGATCCATGTCGACCTAAAGTGCCATATCTATTGATGATCAAATTATGTCATATTTCTATATTTTGTAAAAATTTGATATTTAATCACTGTATTTTTATTCATATAAATTTAATTCTTTTACTATTTTGATTTGATAATCTTAATCTAATCATTAATTTCGTCAATTTTTTACTATTAAAAATACTGACGTGACCGTAAATTTTGTTGACATGTCATTGATTTTATTGATATGGCATTGACTTATTGATATGACAATTAGGATTAATGAAATAAGTTATTAAATTACGCAAATAATCCTTGCACTCATACGAAATTTGAAACTAGTCTATGTACTCGTATAAAATTTGAAATTTAAACCTTATACTCGTAGGAAATTTAAAATTTAGTCATTCTAATAAAAAAATATGTTGAATTTTTTTAAAATTTTTTAGTATTTTAAAATATTAAAATTTAAAATTTGCTACAATATTCTCTCATAATATTTTGTCATAATATTAAAAAATCTATCACAATATTCTATCACAATTTTCACGTATTGTCCCTAAATTTGTCATTATGTTTTATTACTCATGTGAAAGATTAATAGTTCTATCACTATTTCTTATTTCATTTCTCTCATAAAAATAAATTCGTTATTGATTTTTTCACACTTTCTTGTCACAATTTTAATATATTGTGGTCATATGAAAAAAAATCTTACACAAATCTATTAAAAATCTATCACAAATTTGTCAATATATGATACAAATCTGTAACTATCTAATTTTAATAAAACTATTATTTGTTATTAATTTATTAAATGAATTAGAATTATGATTACATCCCATAAAAGTAAAATTATCCATCAAACAATGTTTCTATTCCTTTAAATTAAATACTATTTAAATGATTTTTTTATAATCAAATCTAGGTTCAAAATTCTAACCACATTAAAGTAATTTATCAAACTTAATATGTATTAGTTTTAAAATTAACCTTATTATTTAATTTAACATAATTATTTAGATAAATTTTTTTTATGAAAACTAAAAAAAATTAAAAGTCTCATTATGATATACGATATTGATGTTTCTATTTGTCAAATAAATCATTTCCTCATTTTGTTTTGCTAGGATTTAAAATTCATCCTTCAAATGGATAGGAGTTCATTGCTCATAAAAATCTTGATTGGAATCTCTTTTTTTGTTTGGTTGGATGGAATGGTCATTTTATACATGGTATATTTTGGATTATTATAAATGCAACTATATTCAATAGTTTAGTTCATTATAAATTTTGTTATATGATATATTTAAATTAATTAAAATAATATTAACATTGATATATTAATTTAAAATTTAATATTATAATTGATTAATATAAATGATAATATTATTATTATTAAAATGATATTATTAATAATTAATTATATATAACAAATATTAATATGTTTCAAAAAATATTTTTATATTAGAGGGACTAAATTTTAAATTTCGTGAGTACCTGGATTAAATTTCAAATTTTGTGTAAGTACATAGACTATTTATATTGTTTAACAACTAATTTCATCTATCTAAATTGCTATATCAATAAGTCGACGCCATGTTAGCAAAATCAATGCCCACGTCATTAAGTCAACATTTTTAATGGCAAAAAATTAATAGAGTTAATGATTGAATTAAGATTATCAAATCAAAATAGTACAATAGCTAAATTTTTTATAAATTACAGTACATGGATTAAATTTTAAATTTTCACAAAATATAAGGACTTTTGGCAAATTTGACTATTTTTATTTTGTATAATTTTCTCATAAGAATATGCACAAAATTATTACAAATACTTTATGCAACAATATTATTTGCTTAACCTTACAATATTACTCAAATTTTTTATTGCTGAATATATAATATCTTGTGAAGATTTAATTGTCCATTTGGTATCTAAACTTTAATAAAATTTAAAATTTGATAGTTTAAGAAAAAAATTTTAATTTATATTTTAAAATTTAAAATTATATATCATATTAACTAAAAATCTAACACTGCTAACCCAACTAGCACTATACATGTGATATTTGATCAATTTATCAAGTTATTATACATCATATAGAATTGTCAACATCATTTTCTATGGCAATTTTAAAGTGTATTTTATCTTTGAACAATAATAAATCCATAATAAATTTATCCAAGATTGGCCGATTGTTGGATGCCATATAGGAATCAACATGGCTTGCACGTTAAATTTTCATAAAATATTTATCAATTTTATTTAACACGTGTGTTCGTGCATGTTATCAATACACCTTTATATAAAAAGTATCCCCTAAGGGATCTAATAGTGCCATGTGTACTTTTTTTTATTTTTTTACAATTTTTTGTTATTTCACTAGGACTAAGTTGGGGTTTTATCGGTCAAAAAACTTTTTTAGAGGATATAGGTGTCTGTTTTTATTGTTTTGTCTTTGACATTTATGTTTTAACTTCAATTTTAAAGGTTTTTTTTTTTTTTTATTCCTATTTCAAATAGTGGAGCTTTTGGTGTGAAAGAGAGGCTTCTCATGTTTTTTTTTTTTAGCTATTTTTAGGTAAAATCTGTGATTATTTTTCATTGATTAATTAAATGTGGTTCTTGTATTTTTTAGGTTTTCTTGAAGATGATTTTGCTATTACACATTTTCATTTTATTTAATAGAGTTAGATTATTAAATGGGGTTTAGGTTTTGTGGTTCTAAGGTTTGAATGTTGTTGTGAATATGATTTATTTTTTTTTAAGAATTTTTCTTTGCATGTTGTAATGTTGAATGAAAATAAAATTGTTGTTTATAGAAACATAGATTTGCAGTACATAATTTGTGTCTTCTTTTGTTGTTTTGTATTTGATACTTGTGTATTAACTATAATTTCGAAGGTTTTTTTTTAGGTTTTTATTGTTGCTTCAGAAAGTGGAGCTTTTGGCGTGAAAAAGAGACTTATCAGGTTTTTTCTTTTTTTTCAACTATTTTTGGCTCAAACCTGTGGCCATTTTCATTGCTTAATTGAATGTGGATTTTATCTATTTTTTTTTTTTTTTATTTTCTTGGGATGATTTTGCTGTTGGGGTTTGGGTTTTGTGGTTCTAAGTTTGCATGCTATTGTGAATATGTTTTTTTGGAATAATTTCTCTTTGCATGTGCTAATGTTGGATGAAAATCGAATTATTGCTTATAAAAACATAACTTTGCAATGAATAATTTGTGCCATTTTTAGGAGTATTTTGTTTTGCATGTTGTTTGAATGAAGTTATTATTTTAAGGCTTTTTCAAGTATATATACACCACAATGATTAGTTACACTCATTTATCTCGAATGACTTTCAGTTACTGTGCACCGAGTGAAGCATTGATTCAATAACAAAAGAGAAAACATGGCTGAAAAGTAGCAAAGAGTTGAAATTCCTAGAGTGAAATTGGAAACTTGAGGATTTAAAGTAAGATTTTATTCTTCTGAAAGTAGTCAAAAAGAGGTTGCATGGTGATGTTTATGAGCTAATAGGCTTTCAATTTCGATAACTTTCACAACTTTTCCTTTGTTTTTTGTTGTATTTTTCTTACAAAGATTTTTAACTTAATTAGAACTTAACTTTTAATCAAATTTACATTATTTTCATGCTCAAACAGTATCTTCTTGTCTCATTTCTACTATAAACTTTATTATTTTATAGGTTTCCTAGTTAAGGTTTGGTAATATGGGACTTACAGGAATGTACAATGATCCTGTCTGTAAAGATGTTGCTTTATCAATCATCAAGTATGGATTTGGTAAATGAATCATTTTTTTTGATACATCATACATCTAAGGACCCAAAACTAATGAAATATTGGTTGAAAAGGTAACATGCTTGCATGTAAAGTTCTATTATAGACTTTTAAGATGAATTCCAAGTTCCAACAACTTCTTAGTTTTGCTTTTAAATGAGTTTAAGCAAATGGCTTTTTGTTAAAGCAATTCATGACTTAAAAAACCAATGTTTTCAGGCATTGAAGCAGTTAGCATGAAAGAAAATATAGTTAGCCACAAGATTTGGTATTACAAAAATATATTCTACTAGTTTAGAAATACATAGCACATTTTAAAATATTGGTGCTTGAAGCACCTTGATGTCAATACATTGATATCTATTATCAGCACAGGGTCAACATAACAATACTAGATACTATAAATGCTATAGTAAAAAGCATCATATATTTTTCTTGGTTTAAATGCACATTGTGGTACTATGATGTTTAGCTGCTTGAACGTAGAACTAATTTATTTGTGTTTATTCTTTCTATCTTAGATGGGAGAACTCAAAAGTTGGTAGAAAAAGGGGAAAATAAAATACATTGGTTTATTTGAAGCTAGCTTTGAAACTATAAAGAGGGCACATGCCATTCATCCCATCACTGCTATACAAATGGAATAGTCATTATGGGTTTGCGATATTGAGGAGGAAATAATCCCTTTTGCAGGTTTCCTTAAAACCCCACAATGATCTTGATGAAAAATAGTATATTGAATTATTAAAAGTAAAGGTTACTTGGAATTTGAACTTTGTTTTTGATGGCATATTTTTATTTCTTATTATAATGAAAGTGAGGTATCCTATGTTACCTCCAATCTATCGTTTCAACAATTGTGCCTTTTACTTCTTGAGACCAAGACATGAGAAATGCTTAATTAAATGTATTCCAATAATGCAAGAAACTTAGAATAGTTCCATGGGTCCTTCTCAATTGTGGTTTCTTTGGTGGTAAGGTAGTTGTAGAAAGTGTCCCTGCAAATAGTGCTATGTATAGAAACTCATGTATTTGTGGTTTTAAGCTGAATTCACTCTTACTTATAAACAAGCCTCATACAAACATCTCCTTCTTCAAATTTCCTACCACTTCTTCCTTCTTTTTTTTTCTCTATTCTTTATTTGAGCTAAGGTTTGATTATGGGATTCTTTTCTGTTAATTATTTCATTAGCAACTATTGATATTATAATTGCATCTTCTTTTACCAAAAACATATTCACTCTATAATAAATAAAATTTTACTTTTTTTCAAATTAAGTTTTAATAATTTATAAAATAAAATATTATTACTATAAAAAATAATATAAAAACTTAAAAATAATCTCCAAATTATTATAACAACTCTTTCAAAATAAAAAAAACAATATTTTTTCAAAATATTATAAAATTATATAAAATATCTAATATAAAATTATTGTAAAAGAAATAGAATAACACAGTTTTTAGGAACTTTGTAACTCTAAAATGCACACCTAACATTTTCTATTTAGTTTTATATTAACTTTCTATTGTCAATTATTTTAGCAAACCTTTCTACACTTAATAATTAATAACTTTATATTAAATTATTTAAAATTCTAATTCAATCAAATATTGATGAAATAAAATACTAAAAACTAATTAATACATTGGATAAACCCGGGGCCCAACACTAGTATTTGATTAAATGCTACGTTCTGGAGTTAGGTTAATGGTGTTAAAGTTTAAATTTAATTAGTAAGTTCAAGACTAAATTATATATTTTTTATAAGGTCAATTTATATATTTTATTATAATCGGTATCAAAAGCATAATAATTTTTTTAAAAAATGATATAAACTATTTAGTGAATAAAAAGGGCGGTTGTAATATTGTTATTAGAAATTTAAAAATATCTAATTGAAAAAGTTAAAAAGAAAATGATATTAATGGGATAAAAAGATTTAGCATTAACTTGTATGATTAAAAAATCTTATGAATTTGCACCAGATTATTCAATTCAATAATAAGTATACATGTATTCCTTATTTAAAAATTAGCTTCAATCTCTCCTATAAATATCTCTAAAATTCTCAATAATATATATTTATATATGAAAAATTCTTTATATATATCTACACTAACAGGACCAAAGGGTTGATAAATATTATTTTACGTTATATCTAAAAAATGAAATATAAATATAAACGAAAATTAACACATGACAATTTTTAAATTATTTTTGGAAAATTTAAAATTTTTATCGATTATATGACCTAATAGTCATATTTATATATTTATATGAATGAATATGTATATATAATTTGAACCTTTAGATTTGGCATGGTGTCTGGATGAGATGAATCTGTTAAGGTTATTGGCGGAGGATAGGACAAAAAGTTGAAATTATTATGGCCTTTGCTGAATTAATAAGACCAAACATATCGTGCCTACACACATCAGAACTTCAACTTTTTTAAAATTTTGTTAGGATCTTTAAACTAATTTTGTTTGTTATTATTTTATTACTAGTATATTATATTATATTATATTATATTATTATATCATATTATATTATAGTATGGTATATTATATTTTTATTATATTGTATTATATTATTATTTTTTTATTTGTATTATTTTTCTTTTCTTTTTCAATCCGGATGGGAATAAAGAGATTGAATCAATTGAATTAGAGGAATCTGCATGGTCAGAGAGTTTTAATTTAGAATCAAATCATGGGTTTTCAACGCAATCCAAAAAAATCAATAGGAACCTAAGCCTAAAATCATATTCAGGCAGAATCCAATCCTAAGATTCAAACCTAGATTGATTATGCCCAATCCCTAAAATCTCTATGAGGATTGCCTTTAAATTGGATACAATAAGATAGAACAAGACACGATTGATTTGTGGGGAGAAAAAGCTCTGTGTTTAAAATTCTAAATTTTTTTTTGAGTGGTACACTTATGAGATTTTGGGTTTTTGGGAACTCTAGGTTGGATTTTGGGTTTCTGGGTTTGGATTTAGACTCTTGGGTTCAAGGTTAAATTTTTGGAAAGTTTATGAAGGAATTTGAAAAATTTTGGGAATTTCTAAGAAATTTTTGGAAAACTAGGTTTGAAGGTTTGAATTTTTGAATTTTTTGTTGAATTTTTCGATGAACTTTAAATTTTTCGATTGAATTCTGATGAGTTTTTTCAGAAAACAATGAATTTTACCAGCTTCTAGTGTTCTTGGTTTTCTTTTAGGGAAAAGGCAGAGGACTTTAGGGCTAGAAAGTGAGAAAAAGGGGATTGGGAGCTTTTGAAGGAAAATAGTAGAATTTGGCTTTTATAGGGACTCAACATGATGTCATTTTTGCAATCTAGGATCCGCACGTAGACCCATCAACCCACGTCTCTAACCCGACCCGATCGTAGGTTTTTCTTTTCATTTTATTTTTATTTTTTAATTTTCATTTTAATTTTATTTTTTTAAGCTTTATTTCATTCTCCTTTTTATTTTTAGTTTTTTATTAATATTTTATTTTATTGATTTTCTTTTAATTGAACAATTTATTATTTATTAAATATTTTATAAAATTTCTATTTTTAGAAAACAACACATAAAAATAAATAAAAAAATCTTTTCAAATAAATTCATGAATCCTACCAAATTATTGGAAATTTTCATGGATTTAAGTTTTATGGAATCCACCAAACTATTAGGAAATTTCATAAATAAGTTTTAAAAAATGAAAAACAATTTTTATCCTACTAAATTATTAGAGGATTGCATCTTAAGTTAAATCTTACCAAACTATTGAAGGATTTAATAAATCTTCTTAAAAAAATTAAATTTTATAAATATTTTTCAAATAAAATCTCACCAAACTATAAGGAGATCTGCCTCAAACTAAATCCTACAAAACTATTAGAGGACTTTACTAATTTTTTTGAATAAAATATATCAATCAATCCGATGACGGTGCCTCTTCAAAGAGGGACACTAATCTCAATGAATACTTATGAGATGAGAGAATTATCTTAAATTGCTGCCAAACTATTGAAGTAATTTTAGGATTAATTTTCAATATTAAATATTTTGGTAAAATACAAACATATTTAAGGCATGAATAATATGAAATCAAACTGGTACCATCCTCTATATGGGCACTGTAAGGGTGATATAACCTTTCTCACATGTAATCGTACTCCAGGACCTAAAATTTGGTTTCGAGAATCAAAATCTACTATTTAAAGATATCGAAGTCAATCTTGGGACTCCTCTTTAAATGGGACAGATTCAATCAGGTGACCAATCATACCTAGACAAAAAAGATTGGTGGCAACTCTTAAAACCTATATCTAGCGGTAGGTCTATGGATCTATACGTTATGACAGTTTGGCAACTCCACTGGAGACTTAAGAGTTAGGATAGTAAATGATTTCTTACTATCCAAGCCTTGCCTAATAAATTCAAAATTATTTTCTTTCTCTCATATTTCTCTCTTTTCATCGCTTATTTCTTATTTGGCAATTCATTTATTTATTTTATATATCTATCATTCATTTGTATGGGCATAACATAAGCTTTCCACCCAAGCTTAACCCCTTAAGAGGGAGTGAAGTGCCTATGCCTTCATGAGATTTCATGTCTTCTCATGGGCCTATGAAACACTTCCACTTAGATTGAACCCTTTTTGTTTGTAGCCTATGATGGGCGAGGATCAGGGTGCCTTTCTTGTCTGTGATGGACAATAATGTAATGAACAATTTGAGAACCTTTTAGAAGTAATCCAAACCACATATAGTTAACTCTAAGAACCTAACCATAGGTAAAGCCATGTCCTTCCACCTTTTATAGTTAATCCAAAATTTAGGGTCATGTTATATATAATGTTTATTCTATATTTCCATTGAGTTGACTAACTGATTTTTTTATCTTCTTTTATTTCTTTTCTTCTTATGTATATTCATAAACATGCATATAGATCACATATTGTTCTTGCCCTGAAAGTACTTTCAACAAAAGCTTTTATAGAGTCTACATAACGTCAAGTTTGCGCCTCGTCTATACTTTTCAAATGTGACTTGCCCATAGATGTAAAGATAGAGTTAGAAAATAGGTAGTAAGAAGAAGATGATTGTTTACCGCCTGGTTATGTCCCTACATTATCAAAGAAAGTTCATTTGTTTTTCAGACAAAATGATGTAACAGGCTTATTAGATGTATGGAATAGCATGGTTCCTTTAAGGCAAGAGGCTTTTTGTCAGAAGTTTAGGCATATTGCACACCTTTTATCAGTGAAGGTTGAAAACTTACTCATCAGGGTGATGGTATAGTTTTGGGATCCTTTCTATAGTTGTTTCATCTTTAATGAGGTTGATTTGGTACCAACAATAAAGTAGTATTCAACTTTGGTAGGTATGCATCTTTAATGTCCAGACAGAGTGTATGTAAAAAAGCATAAATTAGGGAATCGCAGGAAGCTGGTTCATATTTTAGGATGAGAAAAGAGCTCATAGATTCATATATTCAAGAAAAGAGAAAGCATAAAGGTATTCTATGAGAATCTCTTCGAGATTTCATTATCAAATATCCAAACGATGATCAATGAATGAGGGTGTTTGCTCTTGCCATATATGAGATGGTTATTTTCCTTAAGGTCTTAAGCCATATTAAGATCGAAGTGGTGGATTTATTTAAACAGATTGAAAAAGAGTGTAATTCTTCACCAGTTATATTGGCAAAACCATTAAATCTCTAAATTTTTGTAGACAGAATGACAAAGTAAGTTTTTTAGGATATACATTACTACTGTATCTATGGATGAAAAGTCATCTCAAATGTTAAAAGAGTGCTTTCTCCAAACTCTATTTTCACAGTTGAAATATAGTTAGAGAATTCTATGAGAATGAATGGTCAGAAGCAAAGACCCAAAAGGAATAAGAGTGTCTTTTATAGAAGTTCACAGCTTGTCAAGTGAAATGGTTAGCTCTATGGATAAATCGTGAACCTATATTGTATCAATGTAGAGATAAGAGATAAGATAGGGGTTTCACTTTTAGGCTTATGGGGGTCAACACCATTAATGGTAAGAAGACAGTATGGGGCTAAACAGTTTATTCTCATGACATACAAGCTTAGCCAATTTGACCGTTTATATGGGGAGCTTGAAACTTTTCAAAGAATTGATGGTATAATCAAGGCTTGAAAGAAGCCCAAAAGGGTGAGCCTTGGACCATTTACTAATAAAACCACTCATGGGTATTTGATTTGGAGAGCCAAGAGGAGTAAAGAGGTCACACCTATGTTCAAGGACCAGTGCCAATCAATGAATCAAAGGTTGGATAATGTGTCCTTAGAGCCAAACTTTCAAAAAAGGAACATGAAGTGAAGAAAGTGAAATTAAAACAAAAAATTCTAAAGCTTCAGGAAGAAAAAAAATTATGGAAAGACAAAATGGAAAAGTTAGAGATTCAAGTTCATCAGATTTTTAAAGAATGCAACAAGACTCAAAAGGTTATCAGAGAATGGGATAATGCTCTTAATGAGTTGATGGAGATATAACAAAAACATAAGAGGTTGCACATATAGATGCATGCCAAAGAAATAAACAACACAGATTTAGCTTGTAAGAATGAAAAGTTGAAGCGAGAATGCTCCTAAATAGAGGATGATTATGTTAAAATCCAACATGAAAATGAAATGCTTATAGAGTACATCCAAACATTGAAACAAAAGTTGAATAAGCAAAAAAATCACATCATGGCACTTACAAAAAAGCACAGAGAATTATTTTACCAAGTGTGGTTCGGTAAAAGAGAAAGGTTGGAAAGACAAAGATATATAGAGCATCTTATAACTCAGATAGGCAAAACAGTGATTATGGCGTTAAGAGCTTTAGTCATACCAGTAGAAGAGCATAAACAATGGCTGTTGAACTTCATTGAAGAAGCTAATGATCAATATGAGCAAATTAAATGCTTTTACAAAAGGAAAATATTAGATTTAATGGAAAACAGAATTCTGTGGAATAAATGTAAGTCCACTTTTATTAAAATCCTTAAAAGGGTAAATATTTTTCTTTTGTTCTTTTTCATGCATTGCATCACATTCATTCATCATAAATCATATCATGTTTACCAACTTTAAATTATGGTACTAAAATGTTAGAATAGCTCAACATTCATATAACACATGGGCTAAAGCTAAGAAGATGGAGCATGATAATGCAAACCATTTCAAAAGGTTAGAAAAGGCTTAGAAAGTAATTGAGGGGAAGCTAAGCAAGATCCTTGAAGCTTTAAAAAAGATAAATATAAGAAAAATAGTAAAAGAAGATATCTCACATAAAATTACTAAGTCATTGTATATTCTAGGTTTCGGTCCATATTAGACCCTAACCACTCCAAGCTTTCAGCCATAATAGACAAAATTCCCAAATTATAGTTACCCAAAAATGCCTTATATACCCAGTCAAGCAAATGTTCAAAGTTACACTAATCCTATCTTCATTGAAAAGGTAATTGAGCCAATCCAAATCCTCAATTAAGATGAGGCAAAAAAAAGTGAAGCTGCGTACGATTGTGTCCTGAAAAGATTCTAAGACTGAACAAACAATGAGCATGATTGAAGAAAGATTGTGAGCTATAAAAGGTATTGACTTGTATAGATCCATAGATGTTATAGGGCTTTACTTGGTACTAGATATGATGATACCACCAAAGTTCAAAGTACCAGAGTTTGAGAAGTATGACGACATTAAATGTCCCATTACACACTTCATAATGTACTATCTTAAGATGGTAGCACATGTTAATAATGAAAAACTACTCATACATGTTTTTTAAAACAACCTAATCAAGTCAACTGCAAGGTGTTATGTTTAGTTGGACAGGACTCACATAAGATCATGAAAGGATTTGACTCAATTTTTTATCAATCAGTATAGCCATATCATAGATATGACTCTTAATCATTTTTCATTGCAATAAATAAAGAAGAAAATATCTAAGTCCTTCAAGGTGTATGCCTAAAGGTGGCAAGATATCGTTACTCAAGTACAGCCACCACTAATAAAGAAAGAGACTATAGTACAATTTGTAAACACTCTAAAGTTATCGTACTATGAGAAGATGATAGGAAACGTAACTAATAATTTTGTTGATATGGTGATTCCAAGAGAGATCATAAAAAATGCCATTAAAAATGACAAACTTGAAGGAAGAAAGTCTTTTGTTGCTAAAAGAATGCCTAAAAAGAAAGAAAATGAAACTCAAGCTATGAGTTTCAAAGGATAGCAATTCAAAAACTACTCTTGATCAACCTATCCCACATATTACCATACTGTAAGTCCTATTTATGCTCCACTCTACCAACCAACCACATGACCTTTTTATCTAACCATAGCAAGGCCCTTTGCTCACCTAACTAATCCAATAAATGGTGCATGGAAATTATAAACCCAAAAAAGATCTACATTTGATCCCATTCCTATAAGCTATACAAAATTTTACCAAAAGCTTTATAAAAACCATTTGATTGCCCCGATCCCTACTAAACAGCTTGAACCTCATTATCGTAAATCATATGATTCCACTACCCATTATGACTATCATTATGGGGTGACTGGCCATTGTATTGAGAATTGTACTTTTTGAAGCATAGAGTGCAAAGTTTAATTAAATAAGGGTTGATAAGTTTTGACACAAGTGAAAACATAACACCCAACATTGGTAAGAACTCATTACCTAATCATACAATCAATACCTTGAATGAGGATAATAGGGTTATGAAAAGAAGAGTGAAGAAGATTAAAATGTCATTCAGTCAATTATATGATTCTCTATATGAGGTTGAACTAATACAACCAGTAGCTTTATACACCTATCGCAAGAAATATGTCCCGAATCAAAGATACAAGTATCATAGTGGGGCTCCGAGGCATTCTATTAAGATATGCCAATAGTTTCATGATGGGGTGTGAAAGTTAATGAATTCTTACCAGATAAAGTTCTATGAAAAAATGGAAGCCTCAAAAAACATCGAATTGGCCATGATAAGTAAATGAGTGCCAAAGCCCATCACCATTCATTGCAATGAAAAGCCAAAGTCGATTGAAAATAAGTTTGTTCCTAAACTAGTAATCTTCAAAGTCCCAAGCTCATTCTCCTACAAAGATGAGAAGGTTATACCATGAAAATATGGTTATGAGGTAATAGTCCAAGCGAAAAAAAAAAGCTATGCTAAAATTGAAGACTACCGACATAACCGGTATAGGTGGTATGACCAGGAATGGAAAGTGCTATACTTCTAGGATGTTAGAGAAAGTAAAGCAAGATAAGGCGATGAAAAAGTAAACTGAATCTGAATCAAATAAAGACATCTCAAAGTCTGTGCCTAAAAAAAAAGCTTGTGAATTTTTTAAGTTAGTGAAGTATAGTGAATATCCTATAGTAAGGTAATTGAATAAGATGCTAGCTAAAATTTCCTTATTATCATTGCTACTTAACTTGGAGCCACATCGTAATGCCTTACTGAAGGTATTGAATCAAGCTTATATGGCATATAATGTGTTTATAGAATATGTGAACCATTTAGTAGGAAACTTAGTGGTACCACATTATATATCTTTCAGTGATGATGAGATTTCACCCGAGGGTAGAAGAAGTACCAAGGCTTTGCATATCATTGTTAAATGCAAAAGTCATATAATAGCCAAAGTCCTTATTGATAATAGTTTGGCTATTAATGTCATACCCATGTCTACTTTGGCCAGATTACTTTTTGATATGTCTCACATCTAAAATAGTCATATGGTGGTCTGAGCATTTGATAGAACTAAGTGGGAAGTGTTGGGAAGCATTAAAATACCTATACAAATTAGGCCATATGTTTTCAACATAAAGTTCTAGGTTATGATATTTCACCATCCAACAATTACTTATTAGAAAGATCATGGATTTATACGATAAGTGCTATCCCTTCCTCATTATATCAAAAGATCAAATTTCATGTAGAAGGCCAATTGGTGATTATGGCTAAAGAAAAAAAATTGTTGGTAACTCAGCCTATAAATGCCCTATATGTAGAAGCTATAGAAGAGTTATTGGAATACTCTTACTAATCTTTTGAACCTGTCAATGTAATAAGTGGAGGACTAAAGTTCAATAAAATTATGATCAATCAGATGATCAATAAGGGCTAGAATATTGACATTGGTTTAGGCAAAAATTTGTAAGGGATAAGAGAGCCATCAATAATTGAAGATAATAGCAAAAGGTTGGGTTTGCACTATGAAATAGAAAAAGTGTAAGACAACAACTAGAGTGTAAGAAATAGACTAATAGTTATTCCTCATCTAAATGAAACATTTATTTTTAGAAGAGATTATACCAGGGAGTTGAAGAGAATATTAGAGAAAAATCAAAGTGAGAGAAAGCTTTCGCTAAATTATCCATCCATGTGGTAAGCGATGATAACCGGACTGAGGAAATGTTAGCGTACCCATGCCAACCAAACTATGAGCTGAAAAATTAGAGTGTTATTTAGATACCTATTGTTCCTGACTTTTTATCAATGTAACTACAACTCCTAATTACTTATGCCCAAAAGCATTGTGATGATCTCTTAAGTCTGAGCCTTTAATTTTTCACTATTTTAATAAAATATAAGAACATACATTTTATTCATTTCTTTTATCCAATCTATTTTCTATCAAAGCATATTGCCAATATTTCCTATTTCATGTAATTTCAGGTCCCTAAATAAATATGAAGATAATTATGACAATGATCAGGGATTTAATTTTGAAAATTCAATTAATACTGATGAACTTGACACTGAAAAGGCCTTTGAAGAATACACTTTACCTCTAAATTTGATGAGGTTAATTGAGCAAAAAAATAAATCTATTGAGCCTCATCAAAAAGTTACTGAGACGGTCAATTTAGGTGATACCAAAAATAAAAAAGAAGTCAAGATTGGTATTTCACTCTCCGTAGTTGAAAGACAACGATTATAGGATATACTTTGAGAATTTGTAAATGTGTTTGCTTGGTTTTATCAAGATATACCTAGGTTTAACATTGAAATAGTGGAACATAAGCTACCTCTAAAGCCTAAATGTAAGCCGGTCCAACAAAAGTTAAGAAGAATGAAACCAAAAATGTTGTTAAAGATTAAATAGAAAGTAAAAAAATAATTTAATACGAGCTTCTTGCAAGTGACCAAGTATCCTAAATGGGTGACAAATATAGTTCCTATTCCCAAGAAATATGGCAAGGTATGGATGTGTGTGCATTACCACGAATTGAACAAGGCTAGCCCATAGGATAACTTTTCCCTACCCAGTATTGATACATTAGTGGATAATATAGCCCGACACACGATGTTTTTTTTATGGATGGTTTCTTCAATTATAATCAAATAAAAATAGCTCAAGATGACATGAAAAAGACCATATTCGTAACTATGTAAAGAACCTTCTGTTATAAGGTTATGCCCTTTAGATTGAAAAATACTGAGATAACCTATCAAAAGGTTATGGTGATACTTTTTCATGATATGATGCACAAAGAGATTGAGTTATATGTGGATGATATGATCACTAAATCTTGAAAGAAAGAGGATCATGTAGCTAACTTCAAAAAATTATTTGAGAGGTTAAAATAGTTTCAGCTCAAGTTGAATCCAGCCAAATGTATATTTGTAGCTAAGTCAAAGAAATTATTAGATTTTGTAGTGAGTGAAAGGGGAATAAAAGTTGACTTAGACAAGATTCAGGCCATTTAGAACTTGTCCCTACCAAGTACACCAAAGAAGGTCCGAGTTTTATTAGGTAGATTAAACTATATCTCTTGATTCATTTCTCAACTTACTTTCAAATGCGATCCCATCTTTAAACTCATCCAAAAAAATAATCTTGGTGAATGGAATAAAGAATGCCAAAAAGCTTTTGATAAAGTTAAACAATACCTGTCAAGCCCTCTAATATTAGTGCCACCTATTTTGAAAAAACTAGTGATTTTGTACATAATGGTACATGAAAAGTCAATGAGATGTGTGTTAGGACAGTAGCATGAATCTGGCAAGAAAAAAAAAGCTATCTATTACTTGAGTAAGAAGTTTATAGAGTACAAGTCTAAGTATTCATCACTAGAGAAGATGTGTTATGCTTTAGCTTAAACAGCTAAAAAATTCAGGCAGTATATACTCTACCACACAACTTGGCTTATACCCAAGCTAGACCTAATCAAATATATTTTTGAGAAGCCATCATTGTCAATAAAGATCACAAGATGGCAAGTGATGCTTTCAGATTATAACATAATGAGTAGAGATTTTGTATAAGAGAAGTAAAGATCAAATATTATTGCACTGTGTTGGTGCCTCTAAGGCCAAAAAAATCATCGAGAAAATCCATGATGGCATATGTGGAGCACATGTAAATGGATATATGATGACAAGACAGATTATGAAAATCGAATATTATTGGTTGACATGGACAAAAATTGCATTGATTATGCATGAAAGTGTCACAAATGCCATATTTATGCTAATAAGATTCATACTCTGCCCACTGCTTTACATATTACAACACTACCTTGGCCATTTTCTATATGATGTCATTGGTCTTATCACTCTAAAAGCATCAAATAGGAATATATTCATTTTTGTGATGATTGATTACTTCACTAAATGGATTGAAGTAGCTTCCTTCATAATTGTAACTTGATTAGTAGTCTATAAGTTCATGATGAGAGAAATAATCTATTAATATAGACTCCCGAAGAAGATTATTTTAGACAATGCAAAAAATTTGAATAGCAAGATGATGCAAGAAGTATATGCTCAATTTAAAATTAAGCACTATAATTTAGCTTGGTATCACCCAAAAATGAATGGGGCATTATAGGCAGCTGATAAGAATGTCAAGAGGATTTTAGAAAAGATGACTAAGACATATAAGGATTGACATGAGAAATTACCTTTTTACTCTACATGCTTACCAAACATTTATATATACCTCTACTGAGACAACTCCGTTTTCCTTAATTTACAGGATGAAAGTCGTATTGCCAGTAGAAATAAAAATTCCATCTCTGATAATCCTAAGAGAAGTGGGATTAGAAAAAGCTAAATGGATTCAAGAGCACTATAAGTAATTGAACTTCATTGAGAAAAAGAGATAGTAGCACTCTACCATGGCCAATTGTACCAAAAAAGAATGATGAGAGCTCATGAAAAAAAGGTCCATCCTCATCAATTTCAAGAAAGAGAGTTGGTGTTAAAAAGAATCCTCCTTAGCCAGCATGATAGTAGAGAAGAGTGACTTAGAATTGGGAATGACCATATATGGTTAAATGAGCTTTCTCAGGTGAAGCATTGATATTAGCTGAGATGGATGGAGATGATTTGCCTAATCCTATAAATTTTGATGTTGTGAAAAAATACTTTGCTTAAAAAAAAGAAAAAAGTTCAAGTTGAAAACCCAAAAGGGCAACTTAAGCAAAAAAAAAAAAAAAAAAGTTCAGAGTTTAAATTGAAAACCCAAAAAGGGTGAGTTGAACTAAACGAGATTATCTGAGTTGAAAACCTATAAAGGTAACTTGGATAAGGAGGATATAGTGTCATTTAAGAGGCATACCAAAGTTACTGAATTTTGAAAAGTTCTGAAATGTTAGGGCATTATATGGTTGAGTTTTTGAAGAAATCCAAGATTTGTTGTCATAATTATTTGATTATTTATTTTGAGGCATTGCCATCCCAACTAGCCATCTTTATACACTTTTATTTTGTTCTTTTGCTATTATTTGTAACTTGCTTCTTCTCCAAAAAAATGATATCCATGTCATCCTACTTATGTTATACTTTTGATATTTGCCTTTCCCTTTTATGATTTACCATGAATAGAAAAGTGCATAACTTGCATTTTATATTTTGAAATTAAAATAATGATTAATAATTAAGTAATATCATAAGAGATTCTGTGTTACTTTGAGTGAATTGAAAGGGACAAAGGCCAAAGATGAAATCCTCAAAGAGTGGTAAAGTCATTAGTTTGGAAAGCTCCCTTTGAGACAAAGATAAATGCTTATCCTAAGTAATGAAAAACGGTTTGTAATCTGCCTATGAGAGATATGTGAAAGAAAGCTATTGGAACCTAGCACTACAATTGACATTTCATTTGCATCCTAAATAGGGCATGTACTTGCATCATTGTATTATCATTCATCACTTGTTTTGATCTCTGTTCAGCTAAATTATTTTTTAAGTTATGGTTCAATCTCGATTGTTTGATTTCAGCTTGGTTCAGATCATCTATTGACCATGGTTCAACCATGATCACCTATTTTCGACCTTAACTTGGTCCAAGTTAGCTTTTTAGACTTGTGGTTCAATCCTAATGTTCGATCTCGGCTCAATCCAAATCGTTTGTCCAGACTTATAGTTCAATCTTGGTCTTTGATCTTGGCTCGATCCACCATGGTTCGACCACGATCACTTATCTTTGACCTCGACTCAATCCAAGTTAGCTTTTCAGACTTACAGTTCAATCTCAGTTATTTGATCTCAGCTTAGAGTAAATCGCCTTTCTAACTCGCGACTCAGTCCTAGTCATTTTTGCTTATTGATTTGTCTCTTATTTTTGGACCAAAATAAAGTGGATGTCTAGGTTTTTGCATCATCCATGTCTAACAAGGATGTGCAAAAAGGAGAAACTATAAACACCTATTTGTGTTCGGGATCAATTAAGGTCGATTTTTACTATTATTATTTTATTATTAGCATTAGTATTATTTATTATTATTTTATTACTAGTATACTATAGTATGTTATATTATATTATATTATTATACTATTATTATTATACTATAGTATGGTATATTATATTTTTGTTATATTGTATTATATTATATTATATTATATTATATTATTATTTATTTGTATTATTTTTCTTTCCTTTTTCAATTCAAATGGGAATAAGGAGATTGAATCAGCTGAATCAGAGGAATCTGCATGGTCAAAGAGTTTTAATTCAGAATCAAATCGTGGGTTTTCAATGCAATCCAGAAAAATTAGCATGAACCTAGGCCTAAAATCATGCTTAGGTAGAATCTAATCCTAGGATTTAAGCTTGAATTGGTTATGTCCAATCCCTAATGAATTCAATGACGAAGCAACTTTAATGAAGGATACTAGTATCCATGGATTCTTTTGAACTAGGAAAATTTTTTTAATTTGCTACCAAACTATTAAGGGGTTTGGTTAGTAAAATCTTAAATTCTATGAGGGAAAGTGATCTCAAGGGAAGTGCTGATTCCTACGAAGGGGTGATTTTTCCTATCATAGGAATTTTAAATTCTTATGTTTGGTACATGGAATCCCAAATTACATAATAAAGATTTTTTACTATAATATCCTTAATTATATGTGAATAACAAGTGACAAACATTTCTACTTAAACAACATGTGACAATCGTTAAACAACAAAAATAAAAAAAGGTTTTCAGTTTTCATTATGTTAAAAATAAGGTGGTATATAAATGCCATTTTTGTTATATAAATCAAAAACGACAAATAAAAATAAGTAGTCTTTAACAAATAAAAAAATTCATTATAAAACGATATTTTTGTTATATAAATGCCATAATAGATAACAAACACACTACAATAAAATTTTCATATACTTACACTTGGTTATACTGATAGTCAAATTGTGTCAGTAAAAGAGATTCATATTGATGATTTTTAATAACATCAAAATATATCGTATCTATACTAATACTTTATACAACCATCGGTATAAATAAACTTTTTTATGGTATTTAACTATCCATTAGTAATAGTATGGTATATACTAATACTTACCTATACTGACGATCAAATTATGTAAATAAAAAGTATCTATACTGACATATTTTTGTTAGTGTCAATACAAACAGTGTCTATACCAACACTTTATAAAATTGTTGGTATAGGTAAATTTTTAATGACAATACATGAATATCCATCAGTATAAGTATGTTATATACTGACGGTTATTAACGATTATAATAACTGTCACTATAAGCTTCAAAAAATATTAATTTTTAATTTCTTTTTTGAAAAATATTAATTCATAAAGTTTCCCTTTAATAAAATTTCTAAAAACTATAATTTCTTAAAAACCATAATTATTAATAAATAAAATTTGTAACTTAATTAATTTTAAATGATAATAAATTTTAAATAAAATTTTTAAGTATTATATTAATTAATAATTTTATAATTAAATATTCTACTAAAAATTTTTAAATTTAAATATTATGTTAAATATTATTATAAAAAAAATTTTATTGTAATTCAACATATTTATTTTTTATTGTAAAAAAAATTGACTTTCAACAATCTTTAAAGAGCATTTGGTTCGCGGAATCGTAGATTTCGAAAAAAGTGTGATCCTCAAAAAAATATGATATTCGGGTTTTCTTTCATTTTTAGGGCATCTTGTGTTCAGATTCATTCATTTGGTTAAGAAGAATGCAGATATATTAAATCCTGAATAATTACTATAATCTCATTGGCATATATGATGATAACTTAAATAATCTAATTTTTAATTAAAAGGGACTATTCAAAGTGTTTTTGGTCAGAAAAATCTTTGAATAATCCTTACAAAAAATTAAATAGGTTTATCTAAGGTAAATTATTCAAGGCGTTTTTGACCAAAAATGCCTTGAATAATCCCTTAGTAAAAAATTTGAAGGAGATTATTCAAGGCGTTTTTAGTCAAAAACGCCTTAAATAACTTCATTCAATTTTTTGTAAAGGATTATTCAAGGTATTTTCTAATAGAAAATGCCTTGAATAATCTTTAAAAAAATGAAAAAAGATTATTGAAGGTGTTTTTGGCATAAAACACTTTCAATAATCTGCTTCCACTTCAATAATCTTCTCTCTTTTTTTTGGATTATTCAAGGTATTTTTTTTCAAAAAATACCATAAATAATCCTTTAAAAAAAATTGAATGGGGTTATTCAAGGTATTTCTGGCAGAAAATACCTTGAATAATTCCTTAAACCCTAAACCCTAAAAATTGAGGATTCTTTAAGGTATTTTTGACAAAAACTCATTGAATAATCACATCATAAAAATTGAACTGAATTATTGAAGGTGTTTTCGCCATAAACACATTGAATAACCCCATTAAATTTTTTGTAAGGGAATATTCAAGGCGTTTCTGGCCAAAATAATCCCTTTTAATTTTTTTACTAGGGGATTATAAAAACGCCTTCAGTAATTCCCTCTAAAAACTTTTTAAGGATTATTCAAGTGTATTTTTGCCTAGAAAATGCCTTGAATAATCCCTTCCCATTTTTTTTGAATTATTCATGGTGTTTTTCCCAGAAAACACTTTGAATAATCTCTTAAACCTTAACCTTAAACCCTAAACCCTAAATATTATGGATTATTCAAGATATTTTTAACAAAAATGCCTTGAACAATCATCTCATAAAAATTAAAGTGGATTATTGAAAGCGTTTTGGTCATAAACGCCTTGAATAACCTTATTAAATTTGTTTGTAAATGATTATTTAAGGCGTTTCTGACCAAAAACACCTTGAATAATAATAAAAAAAAAGATAAGGGATTAATCAAAAGGTTTTGCGCAAGGCTTTTTGGCCAAAAAAGCCTTGAATAATCCCTTACAAAAAAATTAATAAAGGTTATTCCAGGTGTATTTTGGCAAAAAATACCTTCAATAATTCTCTCTAATAAAAGTTTTTGGGGATTATTCAAGGTGTTTTTGACCAGAAACGCCTTAAATAATCTCATTTAATTTTTTGTAAGAGATTATTGAATGCATTTTCATGCCAAACGCTATATATAAACTAAATTTTTTACTAACAAAAGCCTAAAACTGACTTGCATTCATTTCTAGACATGTTTAACTAAAATATTAAATTATTTTATTTTTTGTTGTATTTTTATTTTTTGTATTTAAATAAATTTTTTATTTTAAATGAAAAATTAATTTAATTTATTTAAAATATAATTAAAAATTTCAAATTTAAATACCTTATTTACAGGTAAAAATTTTAAACGAAAAAGCTTTTTCTTTTTTGCTTAGAAGAGGCTGGTTCGATGCTCATAGCTTACAAGGCTATATATGATTGTACATTAAATCCCATCCTCCACTCTTTTCCTAACAAATTCTAACCCACCATTAACAAATTTTCCAAGAAAAAAAAATGTCATTCAGCTCACAACATGTAAAAGTATCCCAAAATTCAACAAACCACCTTATCGGAACCTAATCTCCCCCAAAAAATACACAAAAAAAGATCATATCTATAAAAATTCCAAATCAAAATTCAAAAGGTTTAAAGGAAAACCCTAATTTCTCCTTCCTAAATCTCTTGATATCGATTTGATTTGATTCAAATCGAAAGCTTCAAATGATGAGAGATATCAACCTTGCTCTGGTAATCGTTGTCATAGTCATTTGTATCATTGATGCCATGCTCATTTTCTTCACAATCCCTTTAGCCATGTTTTACTAAAAAGAGACTAGGACGAGTATGTGTTTGTAGAACTTTGATTGTTAAACCTCATTGATTATATTAGTATATTGCTATATTTTTTATTTTATTTCATCTATTTGGTTTTGGTTGTAGGAGTGTTGGCAAACGGATAAAAAGTGCATTGCTTTAGGTAATGACAATGGTAATTGTTTTTTGCTTTCTTGCTTGCCATTCTATACGGTTGGTTTTTTTTTCCCCCTTTTTAGATTTAATTTCATTAGCATTTTCTCTTTAAACAATAGAGTCTTTTTTGTGCCATAGAAGTATTGATAGCTAGAATATTTAGTCAATTCTTTGAATACTAATTTTGATTTAAGATGCTTTTATAATTAGAAGATCTTAGCAAATGTTTTGAACATACACATATGCTAGAACTGGTACTTGCATTAAGCGGATAACTAAGCAATTTTTTTCGCATTTGTTGAATGTGAGTCAATATAAGTCACAAATCTAATTTTGATGAGCTCGTTGATGAAGAAATATTTCAAAAAATTAAGTCTTAGGTAATAAAAAACATGAGTACTAGGTGAAGGCAATGGAAGAATGAATTGAAGTCTAAATTTTATAATGAACACAAGACACCAGAGGAAATGGCCGCAAAGGTTGATGATTCTTAAATAGACAAAAGTTAATTTTTGTTTTTTATTGCACATTGGTTGACTAATAAAGCGAAGGTAAATGTTTACAAAATATAATATTTACTTTGTTTTAACACTATGATAATAATTATAAAGTTATTATAATATATCTTTTATTGCTCATTTGTTTCAAGGAACAAAGTGAGACAAACAAAACAAATCGCTCAAAATTAGATGAGCCTCATTGCATAGGAATAAAATCATTCTCAAGGATCATTTAAACCATGGTACATATATCAATTTTCTTTGCCGCACTCAATTATGGTATTTAATTTAGTTATTACTTGTTTTTACTTATGTTTAGTTTCATTGTACTAAAATGTTTGTTTACAATTTTAATAACTCATGAAAAAAGGTTTAAGCGAAACTAGTGCTCAGAATTCTAAAAGGAGTTCATAAAAAGATGATTATTCAAAAGTTAAAGGATTAGAGAAAAAAGAGCATGTTCGTGGCATAGGTACAATATCTACTTCATCTAAACAATATGGTCTTTCATCTTTTGAAATGGGTCAACATAAGGAAGAGATACAATAGTTGAAAGCTAAAATTAAAAACTTGAAAAAAAACTTTAAGTACCATCTTATTGATACTTAAAAGATAGTTTTCTAATAAGAATATGGATATCTTGAATATTGTTACTCACATGGTGAATAAAGAGGTCTATATAACATCTATTTTAGTTTATATATATGTAAATTGTCATTTTGCTCATGAATCTTGAACCTTATTGAAAATTTTTTTTAATTATGTTTAGGTTCCCAATGCTACTAGTGCTCTAAAAATCACATGTGAAAATTATCGTTCTTCAAATTTAAGTTATCACCTTAATCAAAATGAAAATAGTACACTCATCATCACATGATATATATGTGGAAATACTTTACTTGATATTTGTTTCTTAGATAGAATGCCAAAATCAATTTTGAATCTAGGTTTTGAATCATATAATTGTGTTATTGAAACATTACTTATCATCTTTGTCATAATCATTAAATTATACTATGATTTAAAGCTTGCTCTTTTTCCCTTAAGAAGGCATTCTTGTCTTTTTTTTTTCCTTTTGAAAAGGCTTCCTTATGATGTAGCATGCTTTGTAGTTGTAGACTTGAATGTTATAGTGAAATATTTGTTTAATAATAGTTTTGTTGACTAAAATAATCTTAGGTTGGTTTCATTAAGTTATTATTTGGAATTAAACTAAAGAAATGAGGAGATTACACATGCAAATTAGGTTATTTCTTGTTCATTCATGCATTACACTAATGAATAGGATGTTTATAAAATTATTTTTGCTAATATATAAATGGATGATTACCTTTTTTATATATGAATGAATAAGATGTTTATAAAATTATTTCTACCAATACATGAATGGATGATTACCTTCTTACCTTCTGTTTATATAAGATAATTTACAAGAATTATCTAATTGAATTTTTTTATCCTATGCAAATGCTTTTTTGTAGAAATCTATGATGGGATCATTTATTTTAGGAATTTGTTTATTTACTCTAAGCATTATGTTTGTAGACATTCAATGATGTTTGTTTTATCGATGTTTATTTTATCAAACTTCATACAATGACTTTAGTTTTTGACTTATACTAAGTTTATGGATTATAAATAATTTGCATGTAGTTTTAATGGTATTAAATATCTTTTACTTTATTGTGTTTTGTTTTTTGCTTATATGAAAATATATCATATTATGATTATAAATAAATTAATATTAATAATTAAAAATATAATTTTTAAAAAAACTTATCAACGTCTTAACATTTATACTGAAGCATTTAATCGTTAGAATATTTCAAGTGATACTAACAGTCACCAATTGTCAATAAACTGTAATAAAAAATTAAACATATAAATCTATACTGACAATATTTAACTGTCAATATAGGTAAAAAAATTAAAACATAAAAGTCTATGCTGACAGTTTCTAATCGTCAGTATAGATAAGAAAATTAAAAAATACAAATCTATACTGATGGATGTTAAGCATTGGTACAGGTAAGAAAAATTACAAGTCTATACTAACAGGTGTTAATCGTCAATATAGGTAAGAAAAATTAAAACATATAAGTCTATACTGATGGGCGCTAACCGTCGATATAGGTAAGAAAATTAAAACATACAAATCTATACTAACGGGCTTTAAGTGTCAGTATAGGTAAGAAAATTACAAGTCATACTGATGGACATTAACTGTCGATATAGGCAAAAAAAATTAAAACATACAAGTCTATATAGATAGGTGTTAACCATCATTAAAAGGTATAACAGTGGAACACACAACAAATGTTATACCAACAGATATACATTTACTGACAGTCTTAAACTATAAGTATATCTCTGCTAGTTATTCCAACTCCCTAAAAATCATTACTACAAGTCTATACCAACAAGGAATATACTGATAGTTAAAAATTTATCAGAATATATGTTTTGACCGTCGATATAGGGTATATTATGTTATACTGATAAATTTTTTTATTTTACAAATGGTTTTTTGAGCGTCAATATATGTCAGTTTTCTTGTAGTGACATGATGTTTTTATCACTATAAATGCAATGTTTGATAAAGAATCAAGCACTATATTTTGGTTTATAAACAAGCATGTAAGCACCATGTTTTGTTTTATAAACATAATATTTTAATTAAATACGATGTTTATGAAATTATAAATACAATGTTTAGCAAATAAACAAGCATGATGTTTTGAAACTATAAACGAGTTTTTGAACAAGCATGACATTTTTACCATTATAAACATAATGTTTGACAAATCATAAAAAAATTTGATTTAATAAGCATGATGTTTATTCTATGATAAACATGGTGTGTGATATTCTTTATAAACTTTTTTCCCTAAATCTGTAAATGAGTCTTTCTTTCTAGCATTAGTGCATCACTCGACATCTTTCAATATTCTTTATACCTTAAACCATATGCCATTGAATCACTTTCGCTATTATTGCCTCTGCTGACATTATTCTTGTTTCAAGTATCAAATCATTTATCATTGTTCTTATTTTATAAACAAAAGCAAACAATAAGGTATTCAAAGCTTATTTATCTTTTTCTCATTCCATATTTATTTGTAAAGATAAATTGATATAATGGATTATAAAAAAAATATGTCTACTTCAACTAAACATGAAGAAAAACATGTGTCATTAACCTATGTGGTTGACACATCATGTTAAAAAAAAAAGCTAGGGAATGATTGAGTTGCTTCGAGTAATTAGAAAGAAATACATGTTGAGTTTAATGCCAATGGCCAGCTTATCTTAAGTGGTGGGTCAAATATGGCTAGCCATATTAAATGTCTTGTTAGAAAGATAATATTCATTAATTGCAATAGTTAGAGGAACATTCTAGTAAAGAAAAAAGGACTATATTTGGGAATTGATTAGGGTAAGTTATTTTAATTAGATTGAAGTTATTGCTTCTTTAATGTGTATTGCTTATGGAATGTAATTAGACTGTCTTATTCCAATGTATAATTTTATTCTTTATAGGAATGCTTTGACATACCAACTAAGTATAAGAAGATTATATTACAATTTGCTAGTATAAAATTTAAAGAATTCAAAGGCAGATTGGCTAAGAAATATATATTATCTAATGCTAACAATTTTGAACTTTTGGCTCATCCCCTTCCACATATTCAGATATAATTAGTGATGTAAAATGGACTAAATTTGTTTTAGCTCAGTTATCAAATGAATTCAATGTACACATAACAATCTTTTTTTGTAAAAAATTATTAAGAAATAATTGTTATTGAAATTATTTGTTTAATGTGTTATTAATATGCAGTAATTCTTATCCTATTTTTTCGTAGAAAACAAAAAAAATCTAACAAAAAATATGGACCCAAAAAAGTATAACCATTTTTTATTGTGTATTATACTCAGTTATGGAATTTGAAATATTCTAGTGGCAACATATATTTTCATATAGTTGTAGGAAACATCTTGATCAAGCAACGAAATATCAAGATGGGATGTTTGGAAAAAAAGTACATGCATAAAAAATTGAAGAATATACTGATGAAGTACTTGAAGAAATGGTTATAAAGATGATAAGTTCACATATATCTTATTTGCTATTTCCCAATTTGTGCAAGTTAATATATCATATTGATTTACGTAAGCATTTTGTGTTTTAAGAAAACTTAGTTATGAAATGCACATCCAATTAAATTGAAATTGGTGATGGCGTTGATGTGCTGACTTTGGCTTTCAATTTTAAAGATAGACTTGGTTATGTTAAGGGTGTTGAAAGCTATGTTTGTCTAAAAAATTATTTCAAAACAAAACCTAAACCCTACACATCCAAGACTTAAATTAAAATAATAGCATTTAATTTAAGCACTAAATAAGATTTGCCCTAGTAATAAAATTATATTTAATTTAAAAACTTAAATTAAAATAATAGCATTTAATTTAAACACTAAATAAAATTTGACTATGTAAGCATAATGTCACATTTTCATTAAGAATAATATTTCAGACATACTTTGATAATTAAAATTATGTATTTTAAGGAAAAGCACAATTAAGATTAGTTTCGGTTGAATAAGCAAGAAAAAGGTAGAAGATAAAAGGAAAATAGCTCAAAACCAATGCAAGAAAGGTATAGATGTGAAATAGGGTTACCAATGTAGAGTTATTTGGGTTTGGGTTTTAAGGAAATAGGAAATATTTAAAATAACTCACAATTACAAAAGGACAAAATATGGGCAGCTTGTAAAAACTATGTAAAAATGAGGGATTTTTGTGAGGAAAACAAAATTTTAAAGCTTGAAAATTTAAACAAGGATTTTAGCTACAAAGTTAAAAAGATCAAAGGTAAGGGAAAGTGAGACGAGATAAGCTTCAGGTGAGGTAAGGATTTAAAGGCAAGGTAAGGATAGTGGGAACAAAACTTTCACTACTTTTGTTTTAATAAGTTTATAGTTTTTTTTTCAAAAAGGTTTTCATTCCCAAGACATAGGAGCATAAAGTAAGAACGGTGGATTAGTGAAGGTATTTTTTTATAGAAAACGCCTTCAATAAGCTTTAGAAAATCTTGGCATCTAGTTATTTAAGGCATTTGTGGCTAAATATGCCTTGAATAATCCCCTTTAATTTTTATAAGGAGATTATTGAAAGTATTTTTTTGCCAAAAATACCTTGAATAATTCTAAAAAAAAATTTATAGGAGATTATTGAAGGCATATTCTACTAAAAACACCTTCAATAATCCCTTCCATTTTTTTAGAGGATTAATCAAGGTATTTTAGCCCCAAAAATACCTTGAATATCATTTTTATGAGGTCATTATTTAAGGCATTTTGTCCAAAAAATGCCTTAAATCATCCCTTACAAAAAATTGAATAGGGTTATTGATGATGTTTCTGGCTAGAAACACCTTGAATAATCCCTTTAAATTTTTTATAAGTGGATTATTCAAGGTATTTTTGGCCAAAAACACCTTGAATAATCCCTTCCAATTTTTTTAGAAGGGATTATTCAAGGCATTCTGTACCAAAAATACCTTCAATAATTCCCTCTTATTTTTTTACGATCATTCAAGGTGTTGTTGTGAGAAAATGCCTTAAATAATATATTAGGGTTAGTCAAGGCATTTATGGCAAAAAACACGTTGCATAATCCTTTCAATTTTTATGAGAAGATTATTGAAGGCGTTTTTGCCTAGAATATGTCTTGAATAATCCGTAACAAAATATTGAATGAGGTTATTAAAGGTGTTTCTGGCTAAAAATATTTTGAATAATTCGTAGATTATTGAAGGCATTTTTTGTCAAAAACATCTTCAATAATTCCCTTCAATTTTTTAGAAAGGATTATTCAAGGTGTTTGCTATAAAAAAATGCCTTCAATCATTCACGATTTTTTTTTATTGGGATTATTCAAGGAGTTTTTGCCCAAAAAACGCTTTAAATATTCCCTTACAGATTATTAAAGGCATTTTTTTGTCAAACGCCTTTAACGATCATTTTTTATATTCATTCCCTTGTCTTGAATTTTGAAATCTCAAACTGCTAATATAGTGAATGATTAAAAGTTACATTGCAACCAACCCAAAACCCCTAAACCCATTTAGTTTGCCTTTTGGTTTTTTCATTTCTCTCATCACCACCAACCTTCAACAACTCAATGCCGTCACACCTCTATTTTTACTAGTATGTCATTATTTTATTTGTTTTTTATATTATTTATATTCTTCAATATAGGTATTTTTTTTCGTTCCTTACTATATATATATTTTTATTCATTTCCCCATCACCTTAGTCATCCAATCTCCCTTCATTGCATGTATGGTTTTTCTTTATAGTTTGGTTTAAATATTGTGGTTTTCTTAATGGTATTGTGGAAATTGAGTGTATTTTTTTACTTATCATTTATTTTGCATGAAACTCTTATTTAAAATAGAAATCACAATATGGCTTGTACTAGTAAAATATTATCGGTTTAAGGATGTTTTATGTATATTGGTGTAGTAACTATAGTATGATATTGGTTGTATTTTATTATTGTATAAAATTTAAAAAGACAGTTTGGTGTATTTCATATAATTATTATCAAAATTACAGGTATAATGAAATCCAAAGAACATACTTATCCTACTACTAAACATGAAGAAAATACACCTATAATGAAAAGAAAAAAAGAAAACCAAGGGGACAAAATAAATAAATTCAAGTGACTGACATAAAAATTCATATTGACTTCAATCAAAATGGGTAGCCTGTGTCTGATGGAACTGCCAAGTTGGCTAGTCATATTGGAATGGTCATCCATAGTAGCATTTCTATTACATACCATAATTGGCAAGGAGTTCTTGATAATCTAAAATATCATATATAACAGTCGGTTGTGGTATGTTTATTCAACTATTTCATAAAATTTGTTAAATGATCATTTAATTAAAATTCAATATGTTCATACAATTATATTAAATTTATTAGGAACGGTTTAACTTCCCAATTGAGTGTAAAAAGCTTGTGTTGCAATTGGCTAAGAAAGCATTCAAAGACTTTAAAAGCCAATTGACAACCCAATATATTTTACCATTTGCTGATAATAGTGATATGTTGGTTGTTCTACCTTCGTCATATGTAGATGTCATAAGTTATGAAGATTAAATGAATTTCATTCAAGATCAACTATTAGAAGAATTAGTGGTATGCATACCCATTACAAAACAATTGTTTATAAGATTTTATGTAATATATTCGATATCTTAATATGTGATTTATGTAATTTTTTTCTTTTCTAGAAAATTAAAGAACAATGAAAGAACATTCGAGCCAAATAAGTATATCACTATCGAACATCGAGAAAGGGTTATGCAAATATCAAATATGAGCTTGTAAGTATTCACACACTTATTTTATACTCATAAATGAATATTTATGAACATTCATTTAATAGATCTGATTCTTATATAACATTAATTTATTAAGAATCATCTAGCTCTAGTACCAAAGTTTCTAAATGAGATGTGTGAAAACAAAGACATATGCAGAAGGATGGTTCATTTACAGATGAAGCAACCAAGAAAATGGCTAAAAAGATTGTATGTATAACTGCTCATTATATCATGCATGATTGGTTTTGTGCTTATATGCATGACTCTATTCTTGTGTAGATTTGTTGTTATGATCGATCTTATTATTGTCTTTCATGATGATTTTGCTACTAAATTTAAATTCAGTGAATTAACAACCCACTATGGTGAAGATCCCTTGTCTTTAGCGTTAGGAGCGAAAAAAAGATATGGTCAAGTTCATGGGGTTGGTAGATTTGTATTGCCATCAAAGTTTTTTAGTAATCAACCTTAAACCCCTCAAATGAAAAATGCACAATATGAAGTAATCATTGAGCAACAATAGCAATGCTTGAATGATCAACAACAATGACTCACAGCTTTGGAGGTGATGTTGGCATCAATACAGCCTAGCATGCCTGTAGGCCAATTAGTTAGCATCATCCAGCAAAGACAAGTTTTCGTTGTAAGTCAGGTAACAAACCCAACCTCTGGTATCAACCATGAAGTATGATTTTGTTTATTCACTTAATATTTATTTGTTTATTATATTTATTGATTTGGTTTTAATACTTATATTTCATTATATATTGTAGCAAGATGTTGGGACTCAAAGGATGACCCTTGCTCAGACTGTCATTGATGTATTATCTAATTATGCACGTGATCATTTATCCAGAGGAAACGTCATTACATTAGGGGGCCTGAGATTGAGGCATTTTATACCCTGGATGAAATATCAGCTTATGATATTGTTGCCTATATAAGGTTAGCTTATAAATTTAAATATGCAAAGTCAATATGTATTAATCTATATTATATGTATTACTAACTAGTATTATTAATTATTATCGTATAGCTTCCTATATAGAGAGATCAATGCGAGACAAATGACTCATATATTCAGATTCGTTGAGCTAAATTTCATTAGTAAGCAGAGTGGCACTTTTATTTTTTATGGTAGTCATGTGGGTCAATGCATGTAAAAACGGGCCAATTATTTTTTGATCTCGTATAATGTTGCATAAGTTATATTCATATAAATAATTATTCCAACCTTACTTGAATCTGAAATGATGCCTAATCTGAGTATATCATTCTTATTATTTTGTAGTTGTCATTGGCAGCTTATTATAATTGATACCAATTTTTTTATGCTATACTTATTTAATTCCGCTCAACCAATGGCAAAGCCTAATCCCGATATTCATAATTTTATAAAGAGGCATTAAATGTTATTATATTATCTTGTGTTTCTTCATAATTACTTTTATTTTGGTATTAAGTACTTTTTTTTGTTCAATTTAGGGGAATGTCTACAATTGATAAGAAAGCAAAGATAAATTGGGTGTCATTATCGGTAAATGTGAAATTTATTCTTTTATGCTGAGTTTGTTTAGATAAATGTTTCCTAAACCCACTAAATTTATTTTTTAGGTACCTTGTCAATCAGGATATACTGAATGTGGATATTATCTCATTCGTTTTATAAGAGAGATAGTTTTATATGATTTTATGATCACACCATTCAAGGTTAGTATTAATTTCATACAATCATAATATCTTTAAAAAAAAGCTAAATTATGTTATCGTTTATTAACATTTACTTCTGAGTAAAGGAAGCTTCACAGAAGACGAACTGGATGAAGTTCGTAAAGAGTGGTCGAGTATGTATTATTGTTCGCTACACCTTAAGGTTGGAAATTGTTGGTTGGGTGTAAATATATGCATTTCATTTTTTATAATGTTTTTAACATGCCATATTCAATGGATAATTTAAGTTTCTAGATTCAGGTATTGGTTTGATATTATTGGTATATATTTATTTTATATCAATTGATAGCTTATATGAGTACACATATATTGAGTACAATTATTTGAAAAAAATATATTTATATGGTAATGTTATCAGTTATAAATTCGAATATGTGGTGAATTTATTGAAATACTACATGTTCATAATGTAAATTCCAAAATGTAATTTGCATTATCACATGTATATATTTGATTCACACAAGTACGAATCTGAAATAAATAAACTCATGTTTTTGTAAAAAAACACCTTGAAGAATCCTTTAGAAAAATTGAATGAGATTAGTCAATGCATTTATGGCAAAAAAGCCTTGAATAATTACCTTTTAACTTTTATGTGGGGATTATTAAAGGTATTTTTAGTCAAAAAATGCGTTGAATAATTCTTTACAAAATATTGAATAGAGTTATTGAAGGCGTTTTTGGCTAAAAGCGTCTTAGATAATAGATTATTGAATGCGTTTTTGGTAAAAAAATACCTTCAATAATCCCCTTCAAAAATTTTTTTGTGGATTATTGAAGGTGTTTTTAGCCAAAAGAACCTTTAATAATCCCATTCAATTTTTTGTAAGCCAATAGTTTTTTTTTTGTTTTAAGCCTATACCGACGGTTCGTTAATAACTGTTAGTATATAATATATTTATATTGACAGATAGTCATATACCATTAGAAAAAATTTATTTATATTGATAGTTAAATAAAGTGTTCGTATAAGTATGGTATATTCTGACGATATTAAAATCCATCAGTAAAAGTCTTTTTTACTGACGAAATTTGACCGTCAATAAATAATCCATAGAAAATTTTTTTTGTATGGATTATTGAAGGTGGTTTTGGCCAACAACGCCTTCAATAATCCTATTCAATTTTTTGTAAGCCAATAGTTTTTTTTTTAGCCTATATTGACGATTACGTTAATAACTGTCAGTATATAACATATTTATACTAACAGATCGTCATATACCATCAGAAAAAGTTTATTTATACTTACGGTTAAATAAAGTGTTGGTATAAGTATGATATATTCTGACGATATTAAAAATTCATCAATAAAAGTATATTTTATTAAGGGAATTTGATCGTCGGCATAATCAAGTGTTAGTATATAAATTTTTTTTGTAGTGCTAGTCAAAGGGGATTTTCTAGTTATTATTAATTTCTCTTTTTTGTTCAAATTTTAGATAATTTAGACATTATGAAGTTATTAGTATATGACTCATACAATCAGAGATGGCAAAATAACTCATATTTAATAAGTTTCGATTATGGGGTAATTGATCAAGTTTGAGTCAATATAATATCAAACTCGAGCTTGACTTCAATTTCGATGCTAGAAACTCAGCTCAAGCTCGATTGATTTCTATTTTTTCAGCTTAAGCTTGACTCGAGATAAATATCAAGCTACTCAAACTGGCTCGATTAGTCTCATTTAACATTTAAAAATAAATTCGATTATAATACTCGACAAAAGCTCAAGCTTGAGCTTGAGATTTTTTATAATTATTTTTATTAAATTGATAAATATTATATTTTTAAGATGATGATGATGATGATGATGATAATAATAATAATAATATCAAAACAATAATAATAATAACAACTTACATAGCAACCAAATCCAAACAAATAAAAGTCTCTCATCAAATGGTTCAAACAAAACTAACAAATAAAAGACCAAGTTGCCAAAAAAAATTAAAAAGAAAAGAAATGAAACCATTGCTCTAAAACAAGTGCTAGTCTGAAACCGTTGGTTTAAAACCATTAGCCTAAATAAGACCAATTTTGCTTCTAGCAAACCTTTTATTCCTATTTAACGAAACAAAAAAATTCAATTTATTTTACACAATGATGTATATAATTAATTATCAATAAAAAGCATATTTTATTTTTTCTTGAATATAGTCATGGTTAGGAAATGTCTTTGAGCCACCTAGTCAACGATTACTTTTCAATGCCTTTTGTTAGTTTCCCTATCATCTAAATGATATATTTCCTTTTACTTTTTGAGAATGATTAGAGAAGAGAAACATAGGAGGTGCTAGAAACAATTTAGCTGCAATGGATGGAGATATCAGAGACACATACCCAGCTAAGACATTAAGAAAACCCTGTGATCCAGGTAGTAAAAATGATTAAATTGCAATGCACATTTTTGCCAACCAAAAAAGGAAAAAAAACTAGTTTTAGTTTGAAATGCCTCAACAATCAACAATGAGAACAATGAAACTTAACTAGAATAACATTATAAAAAAATCTTCCTATAGACAATTGTTCTTAAATACATACATGCTAGTATGTTTCTAAAAGGAAAAAGTACCACAAAAAATTACATTACAAGATGTCTAAATGGTGGCACTAAATAATTAGTCAAATATTTAGTATCTTAAAGTTGATTTACCAATGCAAAAATTTTCTTGAATCATAAGTAATGTATTAGACAATAACCTATCTCTTTTGTAAAGAAACTAGAAGAACCAACAGAGTTCTTTTGAGGTAGCCTTATAGACCTTTCACCAGTATTGAGATCCCAAATCTCAACCTTAGTGTATAAAACATTAGGAAATAATCAACAATATGATATACCAAATAAAAAGAAATAAATCAAGAGTAAATGAAATGAAAAATAAACCAAAAGAAACATAATGCAAAATTTAGCCACTTAAAATTGACTTCCCTATTTGCACAAAAAAATTGACTTCCTTGTACTATGTAGGATGGACTAGCACATACGTGGTTGTCTCTAGCATATCAAGTATTTGTTTCCTTGTTAAAGCAAAAAAAATAAAAAAGGACTATGATTCGTTCTAGGATGCATCTTTCCATTCTAGATTACAACTTACCCTTCAAAAGGATGACACATGCTATATCATTACCAATGAAAAACCAAAAGAATTTGTCCCAATGTATGATGTAGTTGATAAGTGGTTGCTTTGCATACTATAGCTAGGATGGTAAGTGAAATATTACTATAGCTGCTATAGCCCTAATTTCTATATCTACAAAGATATTTTCTAAAATTTGTTTTCTAGTTTCTAAGAAGGCATCTCATCTTTTTTCATTGTCAGATAAGCCATATTAAGTCTTCAAAATAAGTATTGATCAGGAAAAAGAAATGGTCCCTTGAGTCTATTTTTGAATCTAAAAGCTCATCGAGAATCTAACCTTATATAAAATAGAGTTAATTCTCATAAAAATTTATGTTCAAAACCTGCCTAAATCTCATAAACAAACTTTCAAAGGTGTTGGAACCCTCTACTTGATTTTTTGCATTCTCCTCTGCTATCTTTTGAAATGTCTACATTAATAGTTTCCTTCCATAACAAGACAATAACTTATAACAGATCAAGTTAAAACTTAACAAAAAAAAAATTAGGATTTTCATGTAAACTGTCATAATAGCTAAACATTTTGACATGGATTAATCTTTCCTTTCTATAGGATAAATTTACAGAGACTTATCCAAGTGTGGTTCATAAACTGATTTGCAGATAATGCTATCGATGTACTGTTAGGGCTTGAGATATTGATCAACAAAAACATTGCTAGCCTAGATTTTTTGAGATTGGATAGAGACTAAGATTAAGTCGGAATCAAAGAAGATGATTGGTTGAGAAAGGCATTGCATGGGATTGGAGGAAAAGAAGGCATTAATTGCATAGAGGGAGTAAAAGAAAGTGAATGTGATAAAGAAAGAACAAAGTGAAAAATGCATTAGGTTTAGGTAAGGTATATTAAGGGTAAAATGATAAATTATTAATTAAAATATAAAAGCTCAATTAGGCTCACGAACTACTTCAGTCGATAATTAAAAAGTTTAAACTCGACTCGTTTAATAAGTCAAACTACTCGAACTCAAACTTGACTCGATAATAACCAAATCGAATTTAAATTTTATTCGAGTCTAACCTAAAAAGTTTGCAAGTATTACTCTATTACTTACGACCTTAATTTCAACCTACCCTAATCCAATAAGATCAGGTTTTTTCCTCTAAGGTTGGGTCCAGGTTAGAATCAGGTTTTAGCTGGCACCATCCTGACTTAACCTATATATATATATAATATTTTTATTATTTTATTAATTTTTAAATTTTAAATTTATATTTATGTATTATCTTAATAAAATTATTATTTAATATTTTAATTTAAGATATTAACTTAATAAAAATATTATATTTATGTATAATTAAGATGTAATTTATATTAAAAAAAAAATTTTATGAATATTATACAAAATTAAATTATTAAACTAATTTTAGGTTGGATTGGTTACATTTTTTGAATATATGAGTCGGATATGAAAAAAAAGATTTTTAATATTTGATCAAGTGAAATTCGAATATAAATATTAAGAAGTAAAGTCCAAATTGGGTTAAGTAAAAACCTACCTCAATTTGACCCTTTGTCATACCTACGTGTGATGCATGAAATTTTTATTTGTCATAAAATTATTTTAATAAATTAAATCTGCTATGATAATTTATATTTCTTTTAGATTTTGAATTTATTTATTGTATTTATTTCACCTTAAAATAAAAGTATAACAAATTCTTTATATAGAATTGCACTTAAAATTAGATAGTATATTTTGTTGTTATTTTTCTAACAACCTATAAATTGCATTTGATAACTTAGATTAAAATTACTCTATCTTAAAAGTAAAGATTTTAAAAATGTCTTGGTTCAAGAAAAAAACTCACAAAAATTGATTAAGGAGTATCATCAATTTTCATCCAGTGTCCAATTGAGTAAAAAATAAATATTTAAAAATTTAACTAGATAAAATAAATGTTTAAAGATTCAATTAATTAAATTATAATTATAATAATTATAATAATTATTTAATTTTAATTCAAGACTTTTTTATTTAATTAATCTAATTTAAAACCAAATTGGATATGTTTAGCTCTCTTTTCTTACGAATTTATTCGTGATAATATTTATCTCAGTTTTGATAATCTTTTAGTTTTTCCAAATTTTATAAGCATTTCAATTTCAAATTTTCTTCCAACTAAAGAGTGATTAACACATTAAAAATCTTAGAATCTGATTTTTATTTTAAGAAAATAGCAGGTTCTTTCCTATGGCATATTCCAATTCCTAAAGCTTAAATAGTACCCATTTCTAAATGCGGTTGCAGGCAATGCAAATTAAAAAATAAAATTAAATAAAGAAAGAAAGAAAGTGTGTACTATTGACTTTTAAAAATTATTAAACAAAATAATTAATTAATTAATTTTGCTGAAGAAAAAAAAAGCTCAATTTTATTTTATTATTTTAAAACTATGATGTGGTTGATAAAAGGCAGAAAAGAAAATTTACAAAAATAAAAAACAATAAAAAAAACAGTTGCTTTTGTTGCTGGTATAAAATAAACAAGGGATGGAAGTGTGTTTGTGTTTCAGGTTTTCTGCTTGACATAATAACAAGGGAAATAGAGGTCTGTCTGTCCGCGTGTCAGTGTCTGTCTCGTGATCCAATCTTTGTTTCACTTTCTCGTGTTGAGATCATAAGTTACCCATTTTTTGTTTCTCTTTTTTTTCTTCTAGCGATTTCTTCATCTGGGTATCACGGAATTCGCGTCATTATCCAACTCTTTTTCCTTTAACAAAAATTTTTTCTACAGAGATTGGATTTAATTCATTTTTTTCCGGTTTTTGGTTAACGGATTCAATACAAATGATTTTAATCAAACTTTTGATCATTTTACTGCATAATGCTAATAAATTGATCCGTAATTTCTGTTAGGATAAATTGCCTTCCTTTTACTTTTTCTGGCTTTTAGTAATTCATATAATATCTTATATTTATAAAAGCAAAGGAAAGACAGTTGAGAAGAGAGTGTGTTGTGGCCCTGATAAATAATAAATAAAAATAAAAATAAAAAGCCAGAGAGCGAGAGAGAGAGAGAGAGAAATGGCAGGTAGGAATGTAGAGAAGATGGCATCAATAGATGCACAGCTGAGGCTATTGGCGCCTGGGAAAGTCTCAGAGGATGATAAGTTGGTGGAGTATGATGCTTTGCTATTGGATCGTTTTCTTGATATTCTTCAAGATTTGCATGGGCAGGATATCAGAGAAACGGTATTATTACTATTTCTATCACCATTACTCTTCATTCATTTCATTTCGCCTCTCTTTTATATTCACTCCAGCTTCAATCTCTGTTTCATTTTTGTATTGCTACTAAAAACAATGGAGTAACCCAAATACATTCATGAAATGAGGAATTTCATCTTTTGGACTTATAATTTGCCTCTTATTAAAGAAGAGAAATAGCTAATATATTCAGAAGACTATGTGGTTAATGTTAGGTTCAAGAATGTTATGAGCTTTCAGCAGAGTATGAGGGAAAGCATGACCCTTCGATATTGGAGGAGCTTGGTAAGGTAATAACAAGTTTGGATCCAGGGGATTCAATTGTTGTTACGAAATCATTCTCCCACATGCTGAGCTTGGCCAACTTGGCTGAGGAGGTTCAAATTGCTTATAGAAGAAGGATCAAATTAAAGAAGGGAGACTTTGCTGATGAAAGTTCAGCAACAACTGAATCAGACATTGAAGAGACCCTCAAGAGGCTTGTGGGGCCATTGAAAAAGTCCCCTGAAGAAGTTTTTGATTCTTTGAAGAATCAGACTGTAGATTTAGTCTTAACCGCACATCCCACTCAGTCTGTTCGAAGATCTTTACTTCAAAAGCATGGAAGGTTTGTCTGCCAGTTATCTACATACCTTTAGTTGGAAACTTTTACTCCTTATTAAGAGAAGTGATTCTGAAAGTAAAAATATCTGAGCATTTTTATCAAGTATATGTTTCTTGCCCTGATTTTATTACATTGATTGGCTAAAAATGGTGCTTGGAGCTCCGGTCATTCAATCCTTAGATTGAGAATGGCATTTATTACAAGTTTTATCTCGTTTATGTTATAGTTTACCCAGAATTTTCATTTTGATCTTTCAGGATTCGTAATTGTTTGACTCAGTTGTATGCTAAAGACATTACCCCAGATGATAAGCAGGAACTTGATGAGGCACTACAAAGGGAGGTAAGAATATGCCAAGATTACAATGTGGAGACCAATCAACAATTTTACAACATAATGGCGTATTGTACCTCATTTTCCTCTTGCCATTTCTCTTTCACTTTCTTTTGTGCATTAGTATCAGAAGCTTCACTCCCTTAGAAAGCCATATCAAGGAAAACAAAATACCAAGCACAATTGTTGTTTCTGGAATATCTTATTTACTGTTTCAATCTTTTTATTATGTCTTACATCTATCAGCTGGTATATTTTTATGGTGTAATATTTTCTATCTTTTAGATATTTGATTGACATTTTGTTTACATACAAGCTAATTTATCATTGTTATCTTATCTTATAGTTTTATGACACATGACATGATAATTTATATTACTTCGTTTCATTGACTGTATAACATTGCCTACTTCAGTTTTAAGGTCTGATGTTCACCAATAATCAGTCCTTATATATTGGAATGATATATACGAGACTAGGACTTGTGTGCTTGTCAATAAAAGACCTCCTCCTACTCTCTGTGTTTCATATGTGCTCTTATGCATTTATATGGAGTTTAATGTCCACGCTTATATAATAATTTATTAATGCGCATCTTCTGAAAGCAACTAATAATGCTGATGAAGTTGTGGAATAAAATAATTCATTCATCCCCAGAAATGTAGCTGCCCCTCCTGGGAGGCATGCATCTTGAACGAGGTTTGTATGATCTGCATAGGTTATTTTTGTTCATATAACAAAAAGGACTTGTGGCTTAGCTTCCTCTTTGAACCTTTTCCATATATGCTTCATATCTGAGCTTGGATGTATCTGTAGGGAATTGGGGGTTATATTCCTGATTATCTAAATCAACATTTGACACCTACAATTATGGGAAACACCATTTGTTGCCATGCTCATTACTATCTCTCTTTTATTTTCATATAGATTCAAGCTGCTTTTCGTACGGATGAGATCCGAAGAAATCCTCCTACCCCACAAGATGAGATGAGAGCAGGAATGAGCTACTTCCATGAGACAATCTGGAAAGGTGTACCAAAATTCTTGCGCCGTGTTGACACAGCTTTGAAGAACATAGGGATAAATGAGCGTATTCCCTACAACGCCCCTCTTATTCAATTCTCTTCGTGGATGGGAGGGGATCGTGACGGTATGTTTCTTTTCCACGTATAATATTTAACTGCAGAATGTCTTGCTTTTTGCATATGGTTTGGTAGTTAAAGACGGCAACATTGCAACTGTAAATCTCATTTATCTTGCTGTAGGTATGTGAAAGAAAAGTAGATAGTGTGCAAAATGGGGTTTATTATTCATTAAGTTTAAACATAGAAATGCTCATTTTAGTCCATATAGTGGGACATCTAAGTGGAGATGTATATTTGATGTGGACTGCAGGAAACCCCAGAGTAACTCCTGAAGTTACAAGAGATGTATGTTTATTGGCTAGAATGATGGCTGCTAACTTGTACTTCTCCCAAATAGAGGATCTTATGTTTGAGGTATTAAAGAGATAACTTCCCTGACCCAGACACTTTTTTCCTCTAGTTAGAGTGTAGTTCATGGTTTATCACGATTTTGATTCTTCTTATTATTTCTTTTTTTTTTTGCTCTGGTTTTATTTTCAGTTATCAATGTGGCGCTGCAGTGATGAACTTCGTGTTCGTGCAGATGAACTTCATCGGTCCTCAAGAAAAGATGCAAAGCATTACATAGGTATCTAACATTGATGTTAACATGTTCTTTAAAGATTGCATTTTAGAGTTGCTTTAGCTCATCAGTAATAGTTGTATATATTCTTGTCACTTGGTTGGGAAAAGGAGTGCTTACCGAAGAATATATTCATGAGCTCCATATTATTGACTTATTGTTTGGGCATATTTTGTAGATCTTCTGTGTTGAAAATAAATTTTTTATGAGTGCAGAATTTTGGAAACAGATTCCTCCAAATGAGCCCTATCGTGTTATTCTTGGTGATGTGAGGGACAAGCTGTACAATACACGAGAACGTGCTCGTTACCTATTGGCCAATGGGATTTCTGACATTCCTGAAGAAGCAACTTTCACCAATGTGGAGCAGGTATCTACTTTAAAATCCATCAAATAAACTTTCTGGGGACAGCTGAATTAGTTAATTTCCAAGTGTTGTGTATTTATTACCATTTATTAAAGTAAAGCTTGTTGTTTTTCCCAAATGACATAAAAATGTATACCTTAAAACTTTTTGTGATGATTCATTTTTTGGTGGTGATTTCATTCAGTTGAATTCTATTTTGGAGATTTTCATGTATTGCAATAACCTTCTGAAAAGGTGAGCAAGCAAGGTCATGCTTGAGACTTTTCTCATGCCTCATTACTTTGGAAGTGGAAAGCAATTCACATTGAGATGCAACCTTGAAGCCTAAGACTTTTATGCTATTTTTGCAATGATTCTTATACATTTATGTTGGGATCAGAACCTAGTGTTTAGTCCAACATAATTATTTCTTCCCTAATATTGACTGGTTCATTTTTGCATTCCTGTAGTTTCTGGAGCCTCTTGAACTCTGCTATAGATCACTTTGCGCTTGTGGTGATCGGCCAATAGCTGATGGAAGCCTTCTTGATTTCTTACGGCAAGTTTCTACCTTTGGGCTTTCACTTGTAAGACTTGATATCCGACAGGAATCTGACAGGCATACTGATGTTCTTGATGCTATCACAAAGCACCTAGACATTGGATCTTATCGAGAATGGACTGAGGAACACCGACAGGAATGGCTCTTATCTGAACTTAGAGGCAAACGCCCTCTATTTGGCCCTGATCTTCCCAAAACAGAAGAAGTCGCTGATGTGTTGGACACATTGCATGTCATTTCAGAACTGCCTCCAGATAACTTTGGTGCCTATATAATCTCAATGGCAACAGCACCATCTGATGTGCTTGCCGTTGAGCTTTTACAACGTGAATGCCATGTGAAGCAACCATTAAGGGTAGTTCCATTGTTTGAAAAACTTGCAGATCTTGAAGCTGCTCCTGCTGCTGTGGCTCGTCTTTTCTCGATAGATTGGTACAGAAACCGGATCAGTGGAAAACAAGAAGTAATGATTGGTTACTCAGATTCTGGAAAGGATGCTGGCCGTCTCTCTGCAGCTTGGCAGTTATACAAGGCTCAAGAGGAACTTGTAAAGGTGGCAAAACAATTCGGTGTTAAGCTTACAATGTTTCATGGCCGAGGAGGGACAGTTGGAAGAGGAGGGGGACCCACCCATCTTGCTATATTGTCTCAACCACCTGACACAATTCATGGATCACTTCGTGTAACAGTTCAAGGTGAAGTTATTGAACAGTCATTTGGAGAGGAGCACTTGTGCTTTAGGACACTTCAGCGTTTTACTTCTGCTACACTTGAGCATGGAATGCATCCCCCTATCTCTCCAAAGCCAGAATGGCGTGCACTTATGGATGAAATGGCAGTAGTTGCCACAAAAGAATACCGCTCTGTAGTCTTCCAGGAACCTCGTTTTGTTGAATACTTCCGCCTAGTAAGTATTCCATCACTATAAGTACATATTTTGGTGCATCAATCTAATCTACAAACTTTCATTAAAACTTCACCATCTTTGAGAAAGTTTTATTTTGGGTGACTGATCTATATCTATAAGCATAGGAGCTGATTTTCAGACAATACAATAATCCACTTTATATATCATAAGTGAATCATTCCCATGTGGAAACATTAAATGCTACTGCAGCGCCAAAAAAATACTGTTGCATGTATTTCATAATTGTCAGAGGATCTGGTTGATCATGTACTAAAGGAAAAAATTGACAAATATCTTGAATCTGAGTTTGAACTTTATTTCTTAAAATTTTCACTTTTTCCTTTTGAAGTATCCTGCCAAGTTCTAAACTTTGATTCTTATATTTTTCAACTTGTCAAATTGTTGAAGCTTAATAGTTAAAGTAAAAACAATGCTTGTGAAAACTGTGGTTTTAGTTTTAACTTCTGTGAATTAACTGGTTGCAGGCAACACCAGAATTGGAGTATGGTCGGATGAATATTGGCAGTCGTCCATCAAAAAGAAAGCCAAGTGGAGGCATTGAATCACTGCGTGCAATCCCATGGATCTTTGCATGGACTCAAACAAGATTTCATTTACCTGTGTGGCTTGGCTTTGGGGCTGCTTTTAAGCATGTCATCGAGAAGGATATTAAGAATCTCCACATGCTTCAAGAGATGTACAACCAATGGCCTTTCTTTAGGGTCACAATGGACTTAATTGAAATGGTTTTTGCCAAGGGAGATCCAGGAATTGCTGCCTTATATGACAAGCTCCTAGTATCAAAGGAACTCTGGCCTTTCGGAGAGAACTTGAGAACTAACTGTGAAGACACCAAGCGTCTTCTTCTCCAGGTAATACAAGGGCTAGATGAGTACACTGATTCTAGAAAAAAGCTATTTACATGGAACCTACAAAGCATTATTCCTTCACTTTATATGGGGGCTTATTTTCATGAGTTGAGGATTTTTTTGCTTGAGAAATGTTGAATAAGGCACCTGTGCCATAAACCATATATTTAACTTTCTTCCCTTGTAGGTTGCTGGACACAGAGATCTTCTTGAAGGAGATCCATACCTGAAACAGAGGCTCCGTCTTCGTGATGCTTATATCACAACCCTTAATGTCTGCCAAGCATACACTTTGAAGAGGATCCGTGACCCTGATTATCATGTCAAGGTGAGGCCTCACTTATCCAAGGAATACATGGAATCAACCAAGCCGGCTGCAGAGCTTGTGAAACTTAACCCTACAAGTGAGTATGCTCCTGGTCTTGAAGACACTCTTATTTTGACCATGAAAGGTATTGCTGCTGGCATGCAAAACACGGGTTAAAACTAAACATAGCCGCTAAATTTGCGTTATGGTTTTCATATGTTCTCATGCTTCATCAAAGTATATTCCTATTGTATGAAATGCATGCTGTAGCCTTTGAAAGGCTGAATAATTTGCCGCAAATAAATCCTTTATTATTATTATTATTATTTCTGGTTTCATCAGCTAGAACTAGAAATTCAATTTTCTTATTTCTTTATTTTCACCTTGCCTTTTATATGAGGGTCATGATCTTCACAAAAACATGAAGGTGGAAAGCATGGAACTCATGTTTTGCATGTTGATGTTTCCATCTGAACATGAGATTACAAATTTCAACTTTAGTAAATTTTTTTGAACATAGAATAAAAAAGGAATTTTAAGTTAATATTATGTGTACTTCCCGTTTAACAGGAGTTTTGTTCCATAATTTACTGTTATCTTTACCCAGTATTTTACAGAAATCGTACAAGATAACTTACTGTGATATTCTAGAAAGCATTTTACTCTTCACCAGAAGAAAAATCAATGCACCAAAAACTTCTATTTTCTCTAATCAAAAACCTTTCAAATTTGATAAATATCTTTTAGAGTTTATATTTAATGCATTATCTTCTCATAGTGAATTAAATTATACCATTTTGTTAATAAGTAAATATTAACTTTTAAAAAAATATAAAAAGTTAAATATTTTTTAAAAATTTATTTATTAATAAAATAATATTATTTTATTTATCTAAAGATGATATCATCTAATTCATTGATAATATATAAAATGTATATAATATTTTAAATATAAACCTTATCTTTTAATGGTCAGGAATCACAGTTTACCCAGTAACTTGAATTAAATTTGAAAGTTAACACCTTTCCAGGAAAGTGTTGTTAAATACGGGTACACCAATGAAAAATGAAGACTACTAGAATCAGAAAAACACCCCGTTGCAAGTTGAGGTTTTTGCAGCGTTAGTATTACGTAGTTGTCACTCAATTTTATAGTAAATTCCTATCGGTTACATGATCGTCATCTTGTTGAAAATAAAAATGACTTGCCCCTGTGGTTGAAGTTGACACCAATACGAAGAATCCAATGCATCAAGTAATCTTTAATTAATTAGTTTCCAAGTGCATTTATGAAAACACTTTTTTTTTTTAATTTATTTCGTCGTATCAAATTTTGGATAGTCTTGCTCATGAGCTTATCGATCGAAATTTTGAGAAATTTGAACATAAATTTTAAACTTATTAAATGAATTTAGACAAATAAATAAAATTTGATCAAAAAATAAGATTAAGTTTGAGTTTTATCATCTAGAGCTCATATTTAGTTACAAAAATTAAAAATATTTTTTTATTATACCGAGACAAAACACATTTATTTTATTTTTTATAATAGATAAAATTTATTTGTTTTATTACTTATGATATGATAAAACTTATTTTTTATATAAAACAATGATTTAATTTTAAATTGAATTCAATAAAATTAAATTGACCCAAACTCAAATTAATCATAAATTTAATTAAAATTAATTAAATTAGTTAAATTAATAACTTAAAAAAAATGAAAATAATTTTTTTTAATTTTAAATACTAATATTTTAATGTAGATTTTAACTTTATTATTTCACGTAAGAAAGAGTTTGAACAGAAAATAAGATCCAAAAAATTAAATCAAATCAAATTTAAATTTACTTAAAATGTATAAATATCATATCAAATCCAATCCAACTTAACCTATAAACAGGTCTAATTTTGAAATACAAGAGATTAATTAAAATAGTTTATGAGATATAATGAAATCTTTGTTTGCATTAATGAAGTTCATACTAATAAACACGTTCAAACCACTAAACACTCCTACAGAGAACCAAAAAACTAACTTTTAAGTTTGTGTTTTCTACAACAAATAAAGTTTAAGTGACTTACCTCTACTTTAAGATTAAAAGGGAGAGAATTTTGAATTCAAGAGAATGTTTGAAGTAATGTTGTATGTACAAATGTATTCTAGCCTTCTCTATTTATAGAAAATTGATTTAGAAGCTATTCATTAATAACACAATTTTATGAATGATTATAGTTGTCAGTTGTAACTTTTAGCATTGTTTCTGAATTCAAAAGAGAAACGAAAACCCTTTTTTTTTTTCTCAATGAACAAGTTGAAAAGACTTTGCAAATAAGGGAAACTATCATGTAGGATCAAAATAAGCCAAAAGCCTTGGACATGAGAGAACATGAACTTCAGTGGTTAAAACTTGTTCCAATCCAAAATCTCAAGTCTCATGACAAGAGGGACAAGATTTATAGGAGAAAAAAAAAAGTATAACCTCACGTTATATAACCCAAGTCCCATCTTCATACTTGCCCAAAAATTAAAAAAAAAAAAAAGATTGAGGTCTTAAACTAAAAACAAAGATTTATCTCTACATAGCATTTTACAGAAATTATACAAGAATAAGTATTTGCTATTTTCTACAAAGCATTTTAATAGTTCAACAATAGAAAACTTAAAAGTTTTTTCCCATTCAAAAACCTACTAAGTACCCTGCAATGAACTAAGAATGGTAGAGTTTTCTTGCTTCATTTGCCTTTGCACAAGGCTTTCATGTTTCATTTATTAATTTATTATCTAATAATAAAAAATTAAAAAAAAAAAGAAGTTTAACTGTTTAAGGACATTTGAGGTTTTAGGTAAAACTATAAGGGCAAAAATGAAAAATAATATAAAAGCTACGATCGGACCAAAAAGATCCTGTGATTGATCACCACTAGCTACATCGTGCTGAAGATCTATTTGGATCTCAACTGGCCAATCGACATTAAAAAAGATGGCAATTGGTCCCCACAGAAAATCTATTGCATTCAAATGCAGCCTAAATTAGAGGTTGAATGTATAGTTTAGAAAAAAGAAATACTATTTCTTTTTTTTTTCTTTTTGAAATATGTCCAAATAAAAAAAATTTAAAAAGCTATACAATTGTCCTCATATACACATTACGACATACAAACACTTAAATATATAAGATTAATAATCATAAACTAATATTATTCAATTATTTTCATTTTTCAAATAATTAATAAAATACTTATATTTATCATTTATATTTTAAAATTTGTCATATAATTTCTTCTTATTTATGATTAACTATTATATGACCTCACAGAATTATTAATAACTTGTTATGATTGAATTTGACCATGATCTTATCCAATCTCATTTGAAAATTTAGGTTTCAATTTATAATTTTTCTTCATTGTTGAAATCAACTAAAATCTCTTTTTGCACTTTTCTCTTTTTTAATATGAGTTAATTAGATTATTTTTTTCAAAATAAAAAAATATTAAATTTTATATTCTTTAATAATTTTAAATCTTATCATTTTTTTTAGAATCTATTTGAATCCTATCATACAATCAATGAGATGCCATTGGATCACTTTTTGAGTTTAACTATACCAAGTTTTGCATTTGGATTACATGGGGCAATGTGGTTAGTGTTGTTTAACTACATTGCACCCACAATTCGGAGTAAAAATTTTCAAACTCATTGTAACATTTATTTTTTAAACTACACCTATTTAAGGTTTTTTTCTTTTTTTTTTTATCCTTAAAGGTGTAGTGTAATGTAAGGATGAAAATGTCCTCACTACTTAAACTCTTTCCTTTTGTTTTTTTTTTTTTTATTTAAAAACTTTTTAAATTATTTATATTAATTTAATATAATAAATAAATCTATATAATTATCTAATAAATAGATAATAACTAAAAAGTTAAAATTAAATAAGTACATGAATAAATAATAAATAATCTAATCTAATAAATTATTAAATAATTTATACATAAAAAGTTAATAAATAATTAGAGTAATTTTCAATTTATTAACAAAAATATTATTTAAAATAAAATAATTTTAATAATTTATTAATTTCATAAATATTAAATATATATTATAAATTTCAGTATATATAAATTTTAATTTAATATGTTTAATAATTATTTTTTACTACATTTCACTTCATCATAATCATTATATTTACATTCAAATATAAATAACATTATTAATTTTAATCCTATCATGGTCTCATTAAAATTCAATTTGAATTGTATCATTATTTAGTTGCCATTGGACCAATTTTTGAGTCCAATCGTATCATACTTTGCATTTGGATTACGTTGGGCAACGTTATTAGCGTCTGACAACTGCAGTGCACCAGAATGTGGGACTGGACCTTTTGGGGTCTATCCAGTTCAAAATTCACTGTAGCATTTTATTTTAAAAGTACCCCTGCTTAAGTGGTTTTTTTCTTTTTTTTTTTGGTGTTATTTTATCTTTAAAGGTACAGTGCGGGGACGAAAATGTTCCAGCTACTTAAGTCTTTTCCTTTTTCATTCTTATGTTTTGTTTAAAACTTTTTAAACCACTGTATTAATTTAATATAATAAATAAATTTATATGATTATCTAAGAAATAATTAATAACTAAATAATTAAAATTTAATAAATACATGAATAACTAATAAATAATATAGTCTAATAAATTATTAAATAATTTAATAATAAAAAAGTTAATAAATAATTGAATAAATAATTCTATTAATTTTTAATTTATTAAGAAAAATATTATTTGATAAAAAATTTAATAATTTAACAATTTTAATAATTTTAATATATGTTATAAATTTTAATTATTTATTAATTTTAATACATGTTATAAATTTCATTATATAAAAATTTTAATCTAATATTTTTAATAATCATTTTTTCTTTTCATTAAATTTCATATTTTCATCACTATTATATTTATATTTAAATATATATTTTATCATTAATTTTAATTTTATTATTATCATAATTAATCTCATTATTATAATAATTAATCTTACTACAAGTTCTATTTTTAATTTTAGTGAAATATATCTCATACTCTATTTAAACAACTCCTAAGTAACACACTAAAAAATAACGCAGTACATTAGTCAATCGTCACCCTTTGAGTTTATATTTTAAAAGAATATTTTTTGAAAAAAAAAAAAAAAGAATTTAAGTTAATTGGGATTGGGCTATTTGTGCCATTTGGAGCCGAGAAGGAGGATGTTTTAGTATTTTCATCAGTGGAGAAAAGCCCTAGCTCTAGCAGCTGCAGCCAGCCATCTCCTTTGCGCTTCAGGCGTCTAATGTATACTGCTACGACTCCCCTTCTGCTGCCTTGGCTCCCTTGGGGTGGGCTGATCCTGCTCTTTTATAATAAAGAAAGGGTTAGCTCTCGTGGGACTTAAATTTTATTTAAATTCTACTTTAATCTTTAAATTTTTAAAAACTTTAATTAAATCCTTAATTAGTTAAAATTATTTTATTTTATTCTTTTTTGTCTATGAAACCATTTAAATTAATAGTAAATACCAACTTGCATCATGTAATAATGTCAGATAATATCTTATATGATAAATGAGAAATTAAAATATAATATTCTCAAAATTTAAGAGCCAAAGTTGAAATTATCTCAAAATTTTATATATTTCATACATATTTTATAAAAATATTAAATATAAAATTATATTTACATATTATTTTATAATATAACTTATTAGATAGATTTTTGTTTTAAATAGAAAATAGATATTCAAAACTTAAAATTAAGTTAAAATTTTTAATTTTTTTAAAATTTAATACATTTTAAAAATAAAAATTTTTTATTAATAATATAATTTACTCATAAGTCTTAATAAAACATATTACTTTCTTTCCAACAAATTTATTTTTTTAAAATATTAAATATTTTTTATTTTTCCTTTTAAATATATTTTATAAAATACATTCAATAAAAAATAAAAAATAAAAATATTTTCAATTATATTTTATATTTTATATGAATATAAAAGTTTTTACATTTTTAATAGATTAATAAATCTATTTTTGAAAATGATCTAAAAATTTTTACATAATATTTTAACATGATATAGAGTTTTTATTTAATTTCTTAAACCTATATAAAAATTTTTACTTAATTTTTTAAAATGATATGTGTAGACATCTCATTTTGTACGAATTTTTCTCAATATCAGCTTTAAGCCCAATAGAACAAATTTTAATTTTAATTTTAATTTGATTTCTTTATTATTATTGTTTAAATTTACTTGCTTTAAAAAGTATAAAAAAGGTCAAAAGGGTAAAAAGTCAAAAATAAAAAATAAAATCAAATGATGAAAATGTGATTTATGAACCCACAATTCCATCTTGGATTCAAATTTTGAGAATTAATAATGAATGAGAAAATCAGGAAGAATTAGTTCTCAGAAAATCAAATCAAATAAATTTGGTTGAATTGATTCGTTTCAAAGTTTAAAAGGGATTCAATCCTTATAAGAATAGGAAACCAGACACATTGAAGGAAAGGAGAAATAAAAAAAAAAGGTGAAATTTTAGGTTTTTTTTATGGTTTCTGGAAATCTTAAAGAAAGTTTTTTAGGTTTTTTAATTATAGAAAATCAGTGACACAGGGGTTGGATTTTTAGTTATAGGTTTTAAGTGTTTTTTTTTTAGTTTAGGGTTTTAACATTCACGAGGGTTTGATTTTTTATCTACTTGTTTCAGTGTTTTGAAGGTTAAGTTTCAAGAATTTTGGTTTTATTTTTTATTATTATTATTTTGGAAGTTTAGGTATAGGTTTTGTTTGATTTGAAATTGTGAAAATAATTCGAGTTTCTATGTAAAGTTTGGTGAATTTCTTGAAAATTTTATGATTTTTTGGGTTTGGGAAGATTCTAAAAAAAAATTTGGATTTCCAATAAAGCTTTGAATATTCTGACAACATCCACGGTGGTCGGAAGGGGACGAAAGTTGCCGCTTTCTAGGTTCATTTGGTTTCTAAAAAAATTTGAAGTTGTCAGTGGCTGTTTGAATTTCACTGCGTTGAAAACTAGGATTTTTGGTCGAGATCTAGGGATTTTGAAGTTTATGATCAAGCTTTTAGAGAAACAGCAGAGCAAATATAGGCTAGAGAGAGGGTGCAAAGGAATTTAAGAAAAAATAATTTTTTTTGCTTTTATACGGTATTGAAATGCGTCATTTTAGGGAGAATATCTGACCTGCGTGAACTCAACTTCAGACTTGACCCGGTCGCAGGTTTCTTTTTTTTTTTCATTTTTGTTTATATTTTTATTTATTTTATTTTTAGATTTTCTTATTATTATTATTATTATTATTATTATTGTTGTTGTTATTGTTGTTGTTGTTGTTATTGTTGTTGTTTTATCTTTAATTATTATTTTACTTATTTTAAATTAAAAATTTTATTATTTTTTAAAATACCTTTGTAAATTTTATTTTATTTATTTATTTAAAAAAACAAAAAAAAATGTTTCTAAACTAAATTCATGAATCTTACTAAACTATTTGAGAATTTTTCATGAATTTAAATTTTTTTATGAATTCTACCAAACTATTGAAAAATATCATAAATTAATTTTTATAAAAAAATTTGTTATTAATAAAATATTTTATTTTGATCCTACCAAACTATTGGAGTATTTGCATTTTAAATTAAAATCTTATCAAACTATTAGAAATTTAATACATTTTTCTAAAAAAATTTTATAAGGAAATCTTACCAAACTATTGGGAGATTTGCATTAAGGTAAATCTTACAAATTTATTGAAAGATTTTACTAATTATTTTTTTGAATAAAAATATATTAATGAATTCAATAACAGAACCTCTTCAATGTATGACACTAGTCTCTATAAATACTCTCGAAGTGAGAGAATTATCTTAAATTACTACCAAACTATTGGAGTAATTTGAATATCAATTTTCAACATTAAATATTTTGGTAAATTATAAATATAGTTAATGTTTAGATAATTTGAAATCAAACTGGTATCATTCTTTGGATGAACGTGGTGAGGATACTATGAATTTTTTCACGTGTAACTATACTCCCGAATCTAAAATCTGATTTCTTATACTAGAATCTACTATTAAAGATACCTAAGTCAATTTTGAGAGTCATCTTTACATAGAACAGATTTGATCAGATGACCAATCACACCTTAATAAAAAAGATTAGTGTCGACTCTTTTAATCTATATCTAGCAATAGATCCATGAATTTACACGTTATGATAATATGTAATTTTAACAAAATTATTTTGAAAGTTTCAACTTAAGTTTAATTTTTTAAAAAATCTATTTTCTATTAAAATATTATTCTATTAATAAATCATATCATAGTAAAAATTAAAATATATTTTAAATTATAATATTTTATAAAAATATATTTTAAATATATAAAAATCAATTTTTTCTTGAATTATTTTTATCTTTTCCTTTATTTATTTTTTATAAAATATATTTGAAAAAGGAAAATAAAAGACATTTAATATTTTAAAAAATATATTTTATGGATAGAAAATAATATTTTTATTTTGATTTATGTGTACAATAATATTTTAATAGAAAATATATTTTTTGTTTTTAAAATGATATTGAATTTTTAACTTAATTTTAATTTTTAATAATCTATTTTCTATTAAGAACTAAAAAATATAACTAATAAATTATATTACAACAATAAATATACAAATATAATTTTAAATTTAATATTTTATAAAATATATATGAAATATATAAAATTTTAAGATAATTTCATTTTTTGTTATTAAATTTTGAAAAAATTCTATTTTGATCTCTCAATCGTCATGTGAGATGTTAGCTAACGTCATCACATGGTATCAGTTAGTATTTATTGTTAATTTAAACGATTCTATAGAAAGAATGATCAAAATAAGATAACTTTAAACAATTAGAGATCCGATTATTAAATTTTTTTAAAATATAGAGATTAAAATAAAATTTGAATCAAAATTTAAACATTATGAGTGCTATTAACTCATTAAAAAAAATAGTGTTGTAAGATGATTTTCTCAGTTACTGCTGGTGTTTTTTAGATTGTTTTGAGAAGAAAAAACTATGTGCAATAAGCCGATGCTCTGGAACAAAGAAAGAATGAAGCTAGCATGGTAGTGTGCATAGAAATTGAATCCCTCCAATGGGTCAACTTGTTTGCGCTCTTTGGGTTGCCTCTCTTTCTAGGGGGCATTGATGAAAGGACCTGGTTTTAGGCCTAAATTTTTATGTACTGTTTGTGTTAAGCAATCATTTTATAAATTGTTGTCTTTTGTTTTGTGGTTTTTGTTTTTTTTAAGATTTTAGAATTATGTATTCATTTCAATGTGATTAGGAGTGTAATCGAGCTAAATCGAGATGATACAATGAAAAGCTTAAGCTGGACTCTCAACTTACCACTCGATACTCAACTTGAACTTAATTAAGTTTTATTTTCTTAGCTCGAGCTTGATTTATGATCGAAATCAAGTTATTTAAGCTCGCTCGATTAGGCTTGATTAATATATAAAAATAAACTTAATTCTTATACTCAACAGAAGCTCAATCCTTGAGATTAAGATCTTTTACAACTATTTTTTATCAAACATAATAAAAAATATCTTAAATAATCTTCTGTCATTTTTTTTTTTTTGAGATTATTCAAAGCGTTTTTGGTCATAAACGCCTTGAATAATCTCTTAAAAAATTGAATGGGGTTATTCTAGGTGTTTCTGATAAAAAACACCTTAAATAATCCCTTTTAATTTTTTATTGAGAATTATTCAAAGCATTTGTGCCCAGAAAATGCCTTAAATAATTTCTTACAAAAAGTTGAATAGGATTATTCGAGGTATTTCTAACAAAAAACGCCTTCAATAATCTCTTTCAATTTTTATGAGGGCTAAAATTATCTTAAATAATCCCGTCAAATTTTTTGGAAGGGATTATATTTTTTTTTTGAATTATTCAAGATGTTTTTTTTTATAAGAAACATATTGAATAATCCTTTACAAAAACTTGAATTGGGTTATTCAAAACATTTATACTAAAAAACACATTGAATAATTCCCTTCAATTTTTATGAGGAGATTATTCATGATATTTTTTGCTCAATTTTTATTAGAGATTATTTAATGCGTTTTTGCCCATAAATCGCCTTGAATAATCTCTTACAAAAATTAAATGAAAATATTCTAAAAAAAATGAGAGTGGATCTTCTCATAAAAATTAAAAAAGATTATTTAATGTATTTTTAGCTAGACACACTTTGAATAATCCTTTTCAATTTTTATTAGAGGATTATTTAAAACGCTTTCTGGCAAAACACTCCTAGAATAATTTTAAAAAAATTTTAAAAGAAATTATTCAAAGTATTTTATATCAAAAATATCTTAAATAATTATTTTTAATTTTATAAAAAATTTTTCAAAGTATTTTAGGTTATAAAACACCTTAAATAAACTCTATTTAAATATATATATATATAATAAAAAATTTTGATTAAATTCATGAGTTATTTGAATCGAATATTAATATATTTGAATTCAATTTATTTAATAAATTAAATTATTTAAGCTTTAATTTGATGATTATTAAATCAAATTTAAATTTTAATTGAATTAACTTTTAAAAATTTATGAATACTAATGTATCGTACTATTGAAATCAATCTCTTCAATTTGATTTTTTTTTTTTTTTTGCGATTCATATAAAACACGACGGTTCCTTCAAACTGCAACTGTTTCTTGCCAAGCTAGTGCTAGTAGTACTAGTTGCGAATCCCCGCAAGTTTAAAGTGAAAAATGTGGCTAATGGGGGTGAGTTGATTTGATTTGATGGTGTCAGACCCAAAACGTTGCATTGATTATTGATGCATCAAGCTAAGTTCTTGTCCGGGGTATAGTATGTAAAAATGTCAAATCTGACTCCAACACTAACACACTTTGAGATCAAAGATGTAAAAATTTCAGTGGATAATAAAAATAAGTCTGATCGATTTACATAGACCGCAAATTAAATCGTATAGAATTATAAATATGGAGATTTAAATTTAAATATATTTAATATTATTTTTTAAAATTAATTATAATAATTATATGAGCTAAATTTTAGATTTAATTATTGTGTTATTGATATTTATTGAAAATAATGATCTATTTAAATTATTTGTATATGAGATAGAGCAAAATTTTTATTTAGAGTTTTTTTAACATAAGAAGTCAAAGCTTAAGAAAAATTGAAAAAAAAAATGTGGGAGATCGAACCTCGGTATGAAATTTAATTCCTAAGATATGTGATGAACTATTTAAACTAAATTCAAATTCAAATTTTCAACTTAAATTCTCATGAAGATTAAAAAATTCTTAAATTTTTATTTTATTTTATAATATGATCAGTGTATTTTTAAGTTTTGCTTGAATTTAATCTTATTTTAAATGATTTTTTAATAGTTTTTTAAATGATTTTAATGATTAATTTGATGCATACTCTTTTATATTTAGTATAAAAGAGGTCATAGTTTAAGAAGATTTTAACTTAAAAATAAGAAAGTGAATTGCAAGTATTAAAATTTAAATTTAAATGTGTTTAATATCACTTTTTAAAATTGGTTACATGAATCATATGGGTTAAATTTCAAATTCAATTATTGTCTTATTGATGCTTATTGAAAATAATAATCTACTTAAATTATTACTATATAAGATTTAGAGTAAATTTTCAATTTAGAATGTATTTTTTTTTTTTTTTGTCAAGGCCTAAGAGAAATTTGAAAGAAAAATTTCTAAGTGTTGGAAATCCAATCTTAGCCTTTATAAAATCCACTTCCTAAGATGAGTGAGCTATTTAAGCTGAATCCAAATTCAAATTTTCAACTTAAATTCTCATGACGATTAAAAATTGCTTAATATTTTATTATTTATAATATGATCAGTATATTTTTAAGTTTTGCTTGAATTTAATCATTTTTAAATGATATTTTTATAATTTTTTAAAATAATTTTAATGATTTATTTGATTCGCACTCTTTAATTTTTTTTTTTTGTACAAAAGAAGTTGTAGTTTGATAATAGAGAAAGGGATTGTAACTGCTAAGATTTGAATACTAAATTTACTAAATAATAGCTTTTAAGAATCATTTTTTAAAAAAATTAAACTCAAGCAACCCTTAAAAATACACTTGTCATAATGTAAAAAATAAAATATTAAAATTTTAATCTGCGTGAGAATTTAACCACTCTTCCACGTTGATCAAAAGCGATTACAACTTTTTGTTATCCTTATGCTTTGTATTAGTTATGTATTGCATACAATTTTTTCAAATTTTTTGGCCAAATAAAATTTGTTAATTTAAACTGACATTCCTATTTAATGGTATTACGCACATACATTACATGGGCCAAAAGATAAGTAAAAATTTTTTATTGTTTATCAATTATAATGATTAATAAGAGAAAGTAAGTTATGATTCTTCTTATCAAGTTTCTATTTACAAATTTAATCCAAATAAGTACATTTGCAATATGAGAAGTGATGAACAATCAAGGAATATACAATGAAATGAAAAGCAATTCCATTATTTATTTTGATTCCAAACGTAAACCAAATAAAGAGGGTTGGTATGATATTAGGAGGTCTAAGGGGATTCGAATTTTAGAGATCTTATATATCCTAAGAATAGTAATAACCAAATAAACACTTGAATGAAAAAGAACTCAATTATTCATTTGATTCTAAATAAATTTAATAATTTGAAATTCATATTGTGTCTGATTTGTGTCAAATATAAAAATTATTGTGTTATAATTCGTATTGACATAAGAATACAAAATATATTTTTTTATTTTTATCAAATTTATATATGATTTTTATCAAAATCTTAAATCATATCACTTTATATATATTTTTATATTATTTTCATATTATATCATTATATTATATTTAAAATTATTAGATCTAATTTTAAACATAACTTAAACAAGGAGACTTTGGTTATTGTAAAGTTATTATGACAATAAAGGAATATTCATATATATATATATATATATATTTCCACTAGAAGTTGGATTTAATGTTAGCCTTGGTTGACAAAAAAGAAGTCCTGATAATAAAGATGACGACGCCTAAGCACCACACATACTTACCATTGCGTCCATGCGTGAATCATTTCAGCCACAGCCATCCTTTGCGGCCGATTGATCGAATACAAGCAGAGGAAGAACTTATTTGCTCTGGCTGTGGCCTAGATGTTACGGGTTCAATTTTCAGGTGCACCAAGTCTGACTGTAATTTCCTTCTTCACAAGTCATGCTTCAATTTGAAATTAGAGGTGCAACACAAATCCCACCCTCACCACTCTCTCAAACTTCTCTCCACCCCTCCTCACGATTACATTAGTGGCCTTTTCATTTGTAACGCTTGCTATGACTATGGCACTGGTTTTGACTACCATTGCTCCATATGTAAATTTGATCTCCATGTTGGATGTGCTCAACTGCCCCAAACCATAAAGCATAAGGATCACCAACATCTACTCACTCTCTACTATTCCTTCTCATGCATCAACGAGAATATTAAAACTTTCCTTTGTGATCACTGTGGCCAAGATTTGCCAAATCAGCTCTGGGTTTACCATTGTAAGAAATGCGATTTTGGCATCCACTCACGATGTACAATTCCTGATTGTTCTCGTCATTTGTCTTGAAAACTATCTTTCGAGGAAAAAATTCAAAAGGTCTTAGCCCTTAAAATAAATCACATATGATTCAATTTCACTATTAAATAAACTTTTATGTACATATCATTCATGATATTCTATATTTATGCTTTTCCTAAATTTGTTAATTTATTTTTTATTGTTAATTCAGTTATTCAATTTGCAACATAGGTCTCTTCTAGGTTCTTGAATATATGATTATAAAATGGCTTTATTTTCTTTCTTTTGTTAGAACATTATGACTATGATGATCATGCCTCCGACTTCCAATCTGAATCCATGATTAATACACCTAATGACCTCAAAACATTGTTCAGAAGCAATGGTTTAAGTGCAGCAGTCTCAAATTCTGCTAATTGGTTAGGATCCGATCTTAATCTTATTGAGGCTACTTCATATGTTAACATTGCCCCGTTACCTGTCAGTCACGGCAGCCACAACGAATATCCGGTTACTCATTTATGCAGGTTTACCAAATTTAATTTGCCGTGCTAATAATGCATCTTCTGTTGAGATGATTATGAGGATCTTCCCAGTCACCCTTGAGAATGAGGCTGGGCTTTGGTATGATCTTAACATAGAGCCATACCATTCACTTTGTAGGGAAGAAATAAAGACTTCCTTTCTGCAGGCATACCATAAAACCTAAGTAACAGATTAATGATTAATCAAGGCAGTGAGGAGTGTGGAGGCTCATATTTTCTGAGACTGCAATGGAGTTTCCAGAGATGGCCTGATTATGGGATCCCAGAAATTTTGGTTAAAGAGATTTTTGTTGATGGACCGAGGGAGGATTTTCAGAATTGGATAATTCATTGGAAAAGCGTTAAGGCTTTCTTTTGCTTTTGAGCAAGTGACAGGCATCAAGTTTTCAAGGAAAAAGGATTTGAAATGTGATTTCCTTGGAGGACAGGAATTGCGGAATGAGGGAGAGAATGAGAGAGTTGTGGAAAAACACAAAGGATGACAAACAATAGATGGATTCTTCGGACAAGAATCAAAGCGATGAAGCAATAAAAAAGGAGAGGGTAGTGTTGTGGCGAAGATTGAAGAGGAAAATTAATGTTGGAGACGTGGACTGTTGGAAGAAGCAGCTTGACAGAACCAAGCTGCCATATATTTCCAGATATTCTAATGTATTCTGATTTTCTTTTCTTATTGATTCTTAGTTGGTTAATCTTTTCTGTATTAATAAGAAAACTCCGAGCTTGGTATACGAGTAAAGTGATATCAACTCAATTTAGAAATTTATAAACAATAAAATATATGTCTTACTAAAAATATAGTAGTAATTTAATTTTTCTTCAAATCATAAAAATCCAATTTTAATATTACTTTTTTCTATATTAGAAAATTTGTACTTGTTTAAAAAAAATTGTATGATATAAATCCCATATTTTCTCTGATTTACAGTTTAAAATAATTGTAAAGCTTTCTTTTCTTTTAATTTTTATCTACATAATCAAAATTTTATTTCACTTATATAGTGTATTAGGTTTAGCCTGTGCACTGCACGAGAAGTCTTTTAGCTTCAAGAAGGCTTAAATAATATATATGTATGCATAAATGTACGTGCATATATATATATATATACATATATATAAATTTAAAAAATTTCTGTGTAAAAAATAATTTATTCATATTATTTTATTGAAATAAAAATTAAAATAAAAAACAAACTAAAATTTAAAAATAATAAAAAAATTAAAATAACAACATATTGAAGAAAAAAATTATTATGAAGGGTAAATTCCATCTAAATTCATAAGTTTGAGCTAAATTCAATACAAATCTATTAGTATAACAAATAGACAACTCACCCTAAACACTTCAATTTATTAGGACAAAAAAGTCCTTTCGTTAACTAATAGGTTAAGGTCCTAAAATTAAGATCATTTTATCTCTAAATACTCAATATATTTGTTTACCAACATAAACCCTGAAGGTGAAGATGCAGAAGCTACAAAATTGAAGAGTAGTAGTAAAGATATCAGAATTTATTGGGCTAGAAAAGTGAGATAATTTTAACTTTTTCTTAGTTTTTTCTTATGATGACAAATTAAGATGCCGAAGCTACATGTTGTTTTACTTATTTGTGTATTTTTTTTTTTTAAATATTGTTCACTATGTGTTTGTTCATCAAGTAATTAGGGTTTGTTCTGTCATGTTTAAAAAAAATTATTTGTTGTTTTGTTGTTATGGCTTTTGACCATATTTTGTTTATTTATGTATTATTTTAATAAGGTCATTTGTAACTGTTCACTAAGTGTTTGAAAAAAAATTCTCAAAAAATATTTCCTTGCCTTTTTTAAACAATAGTCACACACCAGATTATGTTATTCAATTTCAGCATAAATATTGTCGATATGGTCGAAAAGCTACTATAAAGATATCTTAATCTAAAAATAATCATTCAAAACTCCATTTTATTTGTCAAGAAAGGAATTGTAGATTTTTTCAATAGTTGCATCCAATCAATGTATATTTTGATACCAATGAAGATGTTAGTTTGAGAAGAAATATCATAGAGTTTATAAGTTTTATGACAAAAATAAAGAAAGAAGTTGGAGCTATAAACTCGATAGGTGAATACCTGAAGCTACAAAATTGAAGAGCTGCTATACGGACATCAGAATTTGTTAAGCTAGAAAAGTGTGATGATTCTAACTTGTTTCTTGGTTTTTCTTATGTTGACAAATTAAGATGTTGAAGTTGCATGTTGTTTTGTTTTATTGTTTTGCTTATTTGTGTATTTTTTTATATGTTGTTCACTATGTGTTTGTTCATCAAGTAAATAAGTCCGGTTTTGTTATGTTTGAAAAAATTATTTATTGTTTTGTTGTTAGAGTTTTTGACCATATTTTGTTTATTTACATGTTTTTTTTATAGGGTCATTTGTAATTATTCACTAAGTGTTTGAAAAAAATTCCCAAAAAATATTGTCATACCTTATTCAAGCAATAGTCATGCACTAGATTATAATATTCAATTTCAGAACAAATATTGTTGATGTGATCGAAAAGCTATTATAAAGATATCAGAATATGAACATAATTATTGTAGACATCTCATTTAGTTTAGGGTCAATTTATATTTTAAAATTAAGCTTTAAATTTTTTTAATTTATTTTTGATATTGTATATAGTTTAGAGTTATTATTTTTTTTAAAAAAAAGTGGGGAAAAAATTGTTTTGCTAAAACTTGAAGAGGGTTTAATTCTAATTGGGTTGTTGAATTGAAAATGTTTTAATTGAAAAAGGACTATAAAATGGAATTGGTTTGAGAGGTGAATTTGGATTAAAAATTCAAGGTTGAAGTTGATTAGGAGATTCAAACCTAAAAAACTCCTTTTCCTATTGTAATTGGGATTAGAGGCTTATAAAAAGACCTTATTAGGATTAATTAGAAATAATCAAGAATTAATAAAAAAAATCAAGAGAGAAAGAGAAGAAAAAAGTAGAAAAATTAAGGGTTTTTTTATAGTTTTTTATGGGTTTTGGGTTTAGATAATTAGGATTTTCTTTTTAGAGTTATATGTTGAAGAACAAAGTAATCAAAGAAAAAACAAAAAGCAATTAGCAAAAGCAAAACCACCGCACTGTCTCTCTGTCATATTCCCTCCATTACCGAAGCTCAATCGCAATAGTGCTAAACTTACTCACCATCTTAAAGAAAATTCAAGCCCAACAATGAAGTCCAAAATTATCTAGCCAACCTTCTATTTTCAAGCTTGGTTAGAATTTTGTTGGGCCATTCCAAGCTCAATTTATTTTGGATTTCGACTTGGACTTGGTCCAATTGGTATAAATTTTATTTGCTTTTATTTATTTTATATTATTGTTTATGGATGTTTTAAAATATATAAAATAATAATAATATTTTTTTAATTCATGATATCTTACCAAATGATTGGAGGATTTTTATGAGTTTAAAAATCTTTAAATTATGAATTCTACCAAACTATTGGAGAATTTCATAATGAATTTTGAAAAATAATTTTTCATCCTACCAAATTATTGGAGGATTTAAATATCGAATTATGAATTCTACTAAATAATTAAAGAATTTCATAATGAATTTTAAAGAAAAAATAAAATTTTAATCATGCCAAATGATTAAAAGATTTAAATCTTTCAATTAAATCTTACCAAAATATTGAAAGATTTAATGATTCATTTTAAAATTTTCATAAAAGGGCTTTTCAAATAAAAATCCTACCAAACAATTAAGGGATATACATCGATATAAAATCTTACCAAACGATTGAATGATTTTATTAATTGTTATCAAAATTAATTTTTTGAAAAAAATCATATTAATGAATTTGATGATAAAGCCTTTTTAAGGTAGGACTCAAGTTTCTATGAATACTCATGAGGTGAGAAAATTGTTTTAGATTGCTACTAAATGATTGGAGTAACTTTAAGACTAATTTTTAATATTAAATTATTTGATATAAATACAAATATGTTTTAAGGCTTGAATAACACGAAATCAAACTGAGACCATCCTTCGATGGACGTTTGTTAGGATGCTATAACATTCTTCATACGTAATCGTACTCCTAAACCTACTAATGATTTTGTAGACTAAAATTTACCTTTTAAAGATACCTAAGTCAAGCTTGAGACATTTCTTTAAAATGTGACAGAATCAATTAGATGGCCAATTGCACTTAAATATAAAAGATTGATGGTAACTCCTAAGTTAGGTCTAGCTATAGGTTTATAGATTTATATGTTATGACAATCATCAAAACTCCATTTTATTTGTCAAGAAAGAATTGTGGATTTTTCAATTGTGGCATCCAATAATTGTACATTTTAATACTAATGAAGATTTGGTATAAGAAGAAATGTCATGAAGATTAGAAGTTTTTATGACAGAAATGAAAAAAAAAAGTTAGTGCTATAAGAAAAAATTGAAAAAAAAAAAATTGAGCATGCTTTGAACTTATTGAAAACAATTGTTTTTTATGTTTTTAGTTATTTTAATTATTGTTTTTAACAAATAAAGTTTAGGGTTAAACAAATAATATTTACCTGTTAAACAAATACTAATATGAAGTTGTTATGTACCTTGCTAATTTAATATTGTAAACTTACATTTTATTTCAAATTACCTTTTTTTACGTTGTTAGCATATTGTTAGCTTAAATTTTATTTCAAATTATCATTTTGACATTGTTAATAGTTGGGGTTTAGGGTAATTGGCTAGGTTAGGCATTCAAATTTTGTTACCTTAATTGATATAACCTTTGAAGTGATTAAAGCTCTATTTGATCTTCCATTTGCCTTAAGTGACTATGCTTTAAAAGTTTCAATAATTTTGATAGAATTTCCTCTTAAAACATGCATTACCATGCACTTTGTAAATCTAATCCTAGCACAAGAAACAAGCAACTAATTAAACATAAGCAATAATGAAATAAATTGACTATGCCCATATTTTTTGGATTAATTAAAAAAAGGATGTTTATAATTTCATAGTTATATTAATATGAAAATAGCAAACAAGATTATAGAGATTAATAACCTAATGGAGTATACATAGGCTTCCTAAACGTAGTTTGTGTCCCAAAAGTTAACTTGATTTTACATCCCAAAAGTTAAGTACACTGATTTATAAAAAGTTACATATTTCCATTTTAGAGATTAGTATGTTGTATATTGACTACCTTGAGAAGCTCATTTATCGCCATACATTTGATTTTCACTTGAAATAGTAGTTTGTGTCCTTGAACTAGTAGTTGAAAAACCAACTGGAGTAGCAACAGAATTCACAATCACAGATGTGGCTATTAATCCCCTCCTAGCAGCTCTTGATCCTTTTTCAGCAACTTTTAATCCTCTACTAGCAGCTTTTGATCCCCTACCTGTAGTAGCAACATACAGTCTTGAAGAGTTCACAACAAATTGTGGTCTTGATGCAGTGCACTTGGTTTATTTCTTTGCCTAAAAAATTAAACATAGTATAAGTAATCAAACATAATTAATAAAGTAAAACTTGTGAGACTTTATCTTTGCAATTACTTTTTTATTACTTCCAATAACAGATCTAGGACAAGTTCTTTTATTATAGTCAAGTTTGAGGTAGAAAGTGCATCAACAGTGCTATTTCTTCTTGCATTTTTTTTCTCAAGCTATTGGTTTTTCAAGTTCTTTCTTTCTATACTTTTTAGGTCTACCTAGCATATGACAAAGTAATGGAGGTTCAATTGGATCAACTTGACTTTTAAACTCAGCCATTGTGATATTAGGGATAGGATCAATGAACTCATTATATGCTAACATGAAAGTTTCCTTAGAGTAATAGTTATAACAATACAATTCAACATCAGCCCTCTTGTGAATTATGCAAGCTGCTTCATGCTTACATGGTAGACTTGATATTTCTAAAAAACCACAAAGGCAACTCCAAACTTTAAATTGCAAGTTCACAACAAAACTCCTTCCACTTTCAAACACATTAAACTCATGCTCACTAGCAGGTATAATTTTACAAAACCTACCATTATACTTGCTTGCATTAAGTTTTTTTTTTTAATTTTTAGAGTAATGTATGTATACTATATACAACCTTTCTCAAATTTGTCATGTCATCAACTTAATTCTAATATCTTCTAAGAGAGTGAGGATTTGCTTACCTCTAACAATGCCAATCCATTAATTGAAACTTTCAGCCATGTTGTTTGTAACATGATCACTTTTTACAGTAGGATCAAAAATGTGTCTTGCCTATAAATACAGTGATTTATCCATCAACTAGTTGTATGCATCATTGTTTTCTTTCTTGGTTTTTCTCATTGCTTCATTCCATTCCCACATATTAGGTACTTTGTCAGTTTTTCAAAACTTGACCTTCAACTCTAAATCTAGAAATTATTGTCTGAAATTACTATACAAATGCCTATCATACCTTCTTTAACTTATATGTGGCAAGATTTCTGTCATTATTTTCGCTAATCCCTATCATACAATAACAATCAAAGTAGAAACTGATTCAAAGAAAAAAAAAAGAAATGAATATGAAAAAATTTTAATATTACATACCTTCTGGCTATCACTCATAAATGTCAATGATTTACTTAAATCACTAATAATGAAACTCAATAACTACAAAAACCATCCCCATGAGTCTATTTTCAAGTTTCATAATTGCAATAGCAATAGGAAATAGACCACAATTTCTATTGTACATACCTAATTTTGTTCAAATTTATCAAAATGGATCCGAATTGCATCTATATGTTTGATTTAAACCTATTCAAATATTTTGATAATGGTTTTTATTTATTAAGTATAATTATTATATATTATTATTATTATTATTATTCCATTAATTAGTTAAGAAAAAAGGAGAAAAAGGAAAAAAGGAAAAAAAAGAGGCAAGAAAGTAAAAAGAAAAGGGAAGAAACTATTATGGACGGCATGGGCAAAAGTCTAAAATCAATTTTGCCATTGCCAAACTTGGCAGTAAAAATTTAACTACTAAATCCCTTAAAGTCTTACTCAATCCTAAAAAAATATGGGATATAAAAGAAAAGAGCTTTTTAAATTGAACTATAATCATACACACAAGGGAAGGGAACCTAGTAGATACAAACCCATACAACCTAATTTCATACACAGTTTTCGACCAGCACCAGCCTGTGCCACCCAAGCCCTACCAATACTGATTGTGCATCACCCATGCACCATTCAAGCCCTGCTAGTCCTTTTTTCACCAAACCCTAATCTCTGCCAGTCTCACTCCACCAAACACAGAAACCTAGAACCTACAAAAATGGGAAAACCTTGAAAAAAAGATAAAAAAAATCCATCTAAGAAAAAACCTTACAAAAAAAAAGCCTAAAAAAAAATGTTCTGTCAGATTAAAAATATCTTTTTATCAAAAACCCAAGAAACAAAAAAAACAAATCACACACACAAACATAAAAAATCATAACCCCTGGTAGTAGAGATCTCAGCGCTAAAAACACCCAAAAATAAAAAATCATTTTGGTCTATACTTTGAGCCTCGATCTATGCCATTCGAGGTCATTTCTTGTAAAATAGAGGTTAGATTTGAGTTCAAAGGGTTGAAAGAGGTTAACAAGAACTTTTTAAAAAATTTTTATGATCGACAATGACGGCTTGCAAGGGTGGATGATGGTTGACATAATGCTGATGGTCGATTTTTGGATTTTTTTTGTGGTTTTTTTTTACTCTAAAAAGAGAAGCTCTCTTTTAGAGAGAGAGATAAGAAGAAAATGAAATAAAAATTTTTTTACCCTTTTATAGCATTGTAAAAAAAAAGTAAAAAATAAAACAATGCCGTTTAGAAGAAGAAGATCCGCGTGAACCCGTAACCCGGATTTAAGGTCCGTGCAACCAGACCTGTAACCCACTTTAGGTTAGCCCTTAACCAATCTAGCTAAATTAGTTGACCAAGCCGTTTGAACCATTCCCTTTTGATCAGTGTTGACTAGGGACCTTTTAGGTATTTTTTCATAATTTTTTTATTTTTCAATTTTTTTGCTAATTTTTTTTATATTTTTATTATTTAACTTTTAATTCTTCAGTTTTTTTTTTAATTTTTGTATAAACTTTTGGTAGAAAAAAATTGTAGAAAGTATAAAATATTTTTGATTGAAATTAATTTAAAATAATTACTAAAAAAAAATTATTAATATTTGAAAATTTAATTTTCTTTTATATAATTTTAAAAAATAATAATGAAAATGAAAATTTTAATGAACAAGAATAAAGAAAAATGTTAAAAATAAATAATGAAAAAAATAAAAAATAAAATCACAAGTTATGATTTTATTAAAAGTATTTACACAAAGGAATTTTTAAAAATATTTTAGAAATTTTCAAGCACAAAAAATAATAATAATAAATTTAAAATATTATTAATAAAAATGAAATCATAAGTGGTGATTAGTTTTCATGGAAAGAAAATTTCTAAAATATTTCAAAAGTGTTAAAATATTTTTAAATTTTTCAATAGTAATAATATTCACTTTGAATAAATAAGAAAAATTAAATAAATATAAAAAATATATATAACAATGGTATTAAAATCACAAATGGTCGTTCTTAAAAAAAATATTTTTTCAAAATTTTGTAAAAAATGTTGGTAAGTTTAACTGTTCAAGAAAAAATTTAATAAAATATGAAATATTTAAATTGTCAAAATAAATAAAATTTTACAAGAATAAAAGTCACGAGTGGTGACTTTATCAAACTTTTTAGGTAAGGTATTTTTCTCAAAATAGTCCAAAATTGTTAGAAATATTTTGAGAGTTTAACCAATAATTTTTTTTACTTCAATAATAAAATAAATAATAAATAAACATTCTAAAATAAATTAAAATTTTCATCGATAAAAAATAAGAGAAAATCGTAAGTGGTGATTTTCCTTTAATTTTTTAAAATCATACCATAACTGTTTATATAAAGGAATCATATCATACTTTCAAGATATTAAAATAAATCCAACGATGGATCCTCTTTAAAGAAATAAGTGATTTTTTTGAATACTATTGAAATGAAAAAATTTCTTAAATTATACCAAAAGTATCGAAAATAATTTAAAAAATTTTAATATTCAAATAATAAAAATAAAAAATAAAAATAATATGGTAATAAGTGAAAGGCTATTTGAATAAGACCAATTTAGGATCACATAAGATTATTTAGTACCGTCTTCAGATGGATGTTATAGGGGTGCTATAACTTTTCCTACACGTAATCGTACTCCCAAACCTAACCTCAAATTCGTAAACTAATAAAATAAGATTTGTGGCCAATCACATCTTAACAAAAAATATTGGTGGCAACTCCTAAAACCATACCATAATTGTACTCCTTGTTGATGCTCGGTTTGATTATCATTCTGGGAATACAGGTCATTTAATAGAAAACTATCTCGCTTTCAAACGTAAAATGCAGGGTTTAATCAAAATTGGCTGGTTAAGTTTTGGGAACGAAGGGAAGCTCAAAGTTCATTGCCTAATTGCATCAGTTGAAGAACCTATCAATAGCAGTACCATGATCTTGAAATTGAAATATAAGAATAGACAATAGATTTTAGGATTATTTAAGAATGTTTTTTGGAGATTCTTGTTGTCAAAATGGGTTTCAATTTTTAAAAAGCTTTTTTTTTTTATATAGCGTTAAATGTATGCTTCTATCCATTCATTCATATAATGTTTTTGCATAAATATGTAGCTACACATCATCCTAATTCTTAATTATGGGAATAATGGTTCAAGAGCTTGATTGTTAAAAGTTTCAAAGAAATCTACTTGCCACTTATCTAATACCTATAAAGTAAGAACAAAATAGCTAAATTAAAAAATTTCATAAATTTCAAGATGAAATGAGAAGATAACTAGCCTAGATTATGGGAATGTTGAAAATTTGAGTGGAAGAATGGAGGAAGTCCACAATCGAAGAATAAAAGGTTCCTCAGATCCTGTTAGGTTTGGTTCACATCAAGTCCAAGTATCCCAAGGAGTACAATCACAATAAGTCTTACTTTTTTGGGCATACTTTCATCTTGGAATACCTTTGATAACTACATAATGGCAGTCCCAATGATACACTATTCTTGAAGATAAATTCGATCTGATCTGAATCTTTAACGATTCTAAAAGGTTAGAAAATTTGAAAAAAAGTTCATTTGAAGTAATAGAAGGTTCAAGTGCCTAAAAGAAAATGGATTTCATAAAGGAGAGGCTTCGAGTTATTGAGAGAACAAATTTTTATGGGTCTATAAATGCATCAGAGCTTTGTTTGATGCTAGATGTGATTGTTCTACCTAAATTCAAGGTCTTAGAATTTGAAAAGTATGATAGGACTAAATGCCTAATGACCCATTACACTATGTACTGTAGAAAAATGACTACCCATATTCGTGATGACAAGCTCTTGATTCATGTATTTCAAGATAATCCTATGAAATCTGTTGCTAGGTAGTATGTTTAGTTTGACAAAACTCGCATCACTTCATGAAAAGAATTGGTTAAAGCATTTGTAACCCAATGTAAACACATTGTAAATTTGGCCTAAGATCATCTATGATTGCAAAATATGAAAAAAAAAGCTATTAAGAGCTTTAAAAAATATGCTTAAAGATGGAGAGATATGGCCGACCAAGGTTAGCCACCGCTCATAGAGAAAAAAATCACTATTTTGTTTGTTAACACTTTTCGAGCACCTTATTATAATAAAATGATTGGGAATGCCATAAAGAATTTTATGGACTTGGTAATTTTTGAGAGATAATTGAGAACACGATCAAGAGTGAAAAACTTAATGGCAAAGATACGAAGAAAGATGGGACATCTAAGAAAGAAGAAGATGTGTAAATTATGACTCATGAAGAGCAACGAGACAATGGTTTTTTCTCGTATTATCCTTACCCAGTTTACTGCCTTTATTATCCTATCATAAATAATGTCTCATCAAATTTTTACTTAAACCAATCAATGGTTTAGCTAAGCTTTTGACTCTAAACATTTTCATCTAAGTCCCAACTAGTTAATCAATCAAATCCCTTTAGGAATAACAAAAAAAGGCAGACAAAAGAAGGAATCGTGTCAACTTTATTCTCATATTTTATAATGAACTGTTATCCTAATTTATCTAGAATCAACTTTTGGATCCTGTGACTTTATAACCCTTTCAACCCCTTGCTTGAAATAATATGATCCTAATACAAAATGTGATTACCACAGTGAAAATCAGGACCACTCAACAGAGAATTGTCCTGCAGTGAAATACAAGGTGAGAGATTTCATTAAAGTTGGGAAAATAAAGTTTTAAATGAAAAGGGATCATCATGTCACTAAAGACTCTCTACCTTGATATGTTAGAAAAGAGGTGAATCAAGGGTGTTGAAGCATCAATATGAATAATTTTGATGCAGTGGACAGAAAAAAAATTTGAGAATGGTTATATGTGCTTTTATAGGGAAATGATAGACATTTCGTTCAGTGTTGCAAAAAGGTTGATTGATTCAAACTAAAAAAATGTGAACCTTTTGTTTTCTTTTTAATCTTTCACATCTGTATTGGATATGCATATGAATTCATGACTCGTATGAAAGTTTGAATTTGAATTTTAATTAAGAGAAAATTTTTCCATTTTTAAAATTTTTTTTCTTTTCATAATAAAAAGTCTGAAAAAAATTGGTGGCTGTTATCATGAATCTATCCAAATAAAATATTTTTGTGTCCTTTTTCATGTTCTAAAACCATTTGAAAAACCTTAATGCTTCAAAAGATACAAATTTGAACTTTGTGATGCTTTTCGTTAAGGCAACAAACATTGAAATGATCAATTTGGAAAAACCTCTTGAGTTCCTGGAAAATTAAATAAATATAATGCTTTTTTTATATAGATGTGGGTGATTTGATAAGTGTCAAGGCTATGCTTCAAACATAAAGTCATTCAAATAATCATGAATACACAAATGCACCATGTTTTTCATCTAGAGAAATATTGACAAAAGAGCATGATTTCCAATTGCCCCAAGATTACTTAGTTCATGCTACTATCTAATTTGCTGATAATGTGTGAAATCGAAACCTAAATAAACCCTTTCAACATGATTTCCATTTTCACATAAAACTTGTTGACTTATGAAGATAGGACAAATATTGGTTATCATATAAGTTGTGAAAAAAAAGAAGAAAGAAAAAAATTAAAAAAAAGGTAAATGGTGACATCGTGCACTCTAAATATTCAAATGATCCAAAAAAAATAATGACAAAAAAGAAGAGATGTGATAAAAATAAAATTTGAGTTTTTCAAAGAATCACTTTTCAGTACAAGTGATCAAGTTTGAAATGACAAATAATCATCTTTTTTTTATTATTTCACAAACAAGAAATTATTCATTTGCTGTCCTTTTGAGCCTAATGAATTCTTTCTAAATGAACATTGACTGAAGATCACCCTTTACATTAGGGAAAAATACAAAGAAAAATTTATTTGATAAAGTCATGTTTTAACTGCAAGGGAAGAATGCCTTATGTTATAAGGGCAAATGCCAGATAAATTGAGTTTTAGAAGTTTTGAATATATTCCAACAAAACTTGAAATACGTAAGAAAGGGCAAAAGTGAAAACGATACAAAAAAGCAAAAAAAAAAATGAAAAGAAAAAAGAGAAGAAGAAATGAGATGATGAAATGTTAAGACAAAAAAAATAAAGAGATAAATGCTTGAAAAAAAGTCTTTCACATGATATGAAATGATCTTTTTTCTAATCACCTTCAAACACATGTTTTGGGCCTATTTATCCATTCTTTTTAGAACTTCGAACCATGGCCTATGTTACATACATGGAAAAGATCATTTTGATCAAATATGGATATTTGAACTGAAGAGTTTGTTCCTTGTAAAATCCTTATAACCAATTTTACTTTTGCTTTTTTTTTTTGCAAAATTTTCTTTTTTACAAGAGTACTTGAGTGCATGATAAAATCATAAAAAATAAAAAAAAAAAGAGAAAAATGAAAGAGTGAAGCTCTAGGGTGAAAATCCAAAAATAGGTAGTCTATAGTGAGAATGAGATTGCAATATAAAACTCATTACAACCAATGAGTGAGATGTGTGTAAGGGTTATCATAGAAAATCCTAGCCTTTCCTAATATGATATTAAATTTACCATAACTAATCTTGACATTTATTAAAATATCACATTGTGATATTGAAAAGGGTGTCAAATCTGATTATACCTTAAAAAAAACCTTCCAAAGGAATTTGTTGTTGAAAAAGGATAAATTTTCCCCATTAAGTCATGAGGTTCCTTTTGATAATCAAGACCTTAATATGACAATTAACTATCTAAGAGTTTGAAAATATGGAATTGCCACTCTATTTAGACATGTGCATAATAATGATTACCATTTTTTTAGAGACTTAAAAGTCATAATGTTTTCATAAAGGTTGACTAAGGTAATTTTTTGTGAGAATTTTGTCATTAATATAAAAATTTTTAGAGAAGAAAAATAAAATTTTGAAAAATTTTTTTTTTAAGAAAATAAGTGAAACCATGGAAAGTAGTTTTTAACACAAAAGTATGTTTAATCAATTGAGTTTCACCAAAGTTTGATGGTTTGTTTTCTTTAATTCCCCTTCATCAAGTTCAAGTTGATCATATGCATATTTGATTTGAAGATGAAAAAAAGGAAAGAAAAGTTGAGAAATCCAAATTGTGAAGAAAGAAAGCAAAAATTGATGAAAAATGAATAGGAAAAAAAGGAATTGGAATTGAATGAGATGAAAGATTTGAGATTAAAAGAAAAAGAATTTTAGAAAATTTAAGAAAAGAAGATTTTAAGTAGTTGCATATTTTAGGCAGTTGTATATTTTGACTTGGTTTTTTAAGAAAAGAAAATTTTGAGCATTTGAATATTTTCATTTTGCTTTTGCATCATTACCTTTTCTATCATTGATAGGAATGTATGCATTGGCATTTTTGTAAAAGACAATTGCATTTTATTTGTATAATCATTTTAAGAAAAGACACTTGTATTTTATTTGCATTATCTTTTTAAAAGAAGACATTTACATCATAGGAGTGTTCACCAATTTTGGAAACATTAAAGAAAAAAGAAAAAAAAAAGGCAAAAACATATCAAAAGATCAAGAATTTTTAGGAATTTCAATAAGATAGCACAAGATGACAACTTTAAGCCCAATCTAGTTGGCATAAAAGTTGTAAACCCAGTGAAATCGACATCAGTAAAGGAAAATGTTGTGATAAGTTGTTTTCAAAGTATTTGATGGTGACATCCGAGTATTAAAGTATGAATTTTATTTTCTTCGATGGTGATATCTAAGCCCTTTTTCAAAGTCACTAGGTGATGATATCGAGTACTGAAAGTCTAAATTTCATTTTTTCGGTGGTGATATTTGAGTGTTAAAGCTTGAATTTAATATTTTTTATGGTGATATTCGAGACATTTTCAAAATCACAGTGATGATATCTAAGTTTAAAATTTGAATTTTTATTTTTTCTCTACATTTGCATTTTTTTTATGATGATATTCGAGTCTTCTTCGGTGGCAATATCTGAACTCATTTACATTTTCTTGATAGTGATATTCGAGTTTTCTTTTAGTGGTACCTATGCTTTAGTTTTTTAATAGTGATACCTATGCTTTAGTTTTGATTTATTTTTGTTCAAAACCTCTAATGAGAAGAGCTTTTAAATTTGATTTGAAAAAAAAAAATCAGTATATGCTTATCCTTATAAAATTGTTGTCTTTTAGTCTTTGTCTTATTCTCGATTCTCAATAATATGCAAAGAGGACAACTGTAGACATTTAATTTTGTTTAAATTTATTGAAATGGATCTTAATTGCATCTATATGTTTAATTTAAACCAATTAGGATATTTTGATTATGTTTTTTGTTTATTAAGTATAATGATCATATATATTATTATTTCATTAATTAGTTTAGAAAAAAATAAAAAAGAGAAAAAAGTCAAAAGTCAAAAAAGAAAAAGAGAAAAAAAAAAGTAAGAAAGTCAAAAAAAGGTGGAAGAAACTCTTATGGACAGCATGAGCAAAAGTTTAAAACAATTTTGGCATTGCCAAACTTGGTAGTAGAAATTTAGGTACTCAATCCCCCAAAGTCTTACTTAATCTTAAAAAATCTGATATTTGATCAAAGAGAAGAACTTTTTAAATTGAGATGTAATCACACACAAATGAGGGGAACCTAGCATATACAAACCTATATAACCTAATTCCAAACACTGACTTTACACCACCTAAGCCTTGCCAGTACTGGCCGTGCATCACCTGTGCACTGCCCGAACCTTGCCAATCCCCTTTTCACCAAACACTAATCTATACCAGTCTCCTTTCCACCAAACCCAAAGAACTAAAACCCATAGAAATGAGGAAAGCTTGAAAAGAAGAAAAAAAACTCATCCAATAAAAAAACCTACAAAATAAAAGCCTTGATTAAAAAAAAGGTTCTGCCATATGCCAAAAAAAAAAAATCTTTTTGTCAAAAACCCAAGAAATAAGAAAAAAAATCATACACACAAACATAAAAAATCATAACCTCTAGTAGCGAGGATCTTAATGCCAAAAACACAAAAAAAAAAAACTAAAAATCATTTTGTTTGAAACTTTGGGCCTTGATCTATGGTGTTCAAGGTTGTTTCTTACCAAACAGAGGCTGGATTTGAGTTCAGAGGGTCAAAATAAGTTAAAAGAAACATGTTGAAATTTTTTAGCTATCGATGATGATGACTGACAAGGGTGAACGGTTGCTGACATGTTGACGATCGATTTTTGATTTTTTTTTTATTTTTTGATGGTTTTTTTTTTAACTTTAGAGAGATAAGCTCTTTTTTAGAGAGAGAAAGATAAGAAAAAATGAAATAAATTTTTTTTGGCTTTTTATAATGTTGCAAAAAATAAAAGTAAAAAACAAAACAACGCCCATTTAGGGGAGGATGATTCGCATGAACTCGTAACTTGGAGCTGGGGTCTGTGCAACCCTACCCACAACCCACTTCAACTTCAACCCTTGACCAATACAATTGAACTAGTTGACTGAGTCGTTTAAATCGCCCCATTTTGATCAATGTTGACCAAGGATATTTTACGTATTTTTGTTATAATTTTTTTATTTTTTATTTTTTTGCTCAATTTTTTCATTTATTTTTATTATTTAATTTCTTATTTTTCTATTATTTTTATTTTCTTTTTGTATAAACTTTTGATAAAAAATAAATAGTAGAAAGTATAAAATATTTTTGATTGAAATTAATTTAAAATAATTGCTAAAAAATAAACTTGGGAATATTTGCAAATTTAATTTTCCCTTAAATAATTTTTTTAAAAAAATAACGAAATGAAATAATGAAAATTAAAATTTTAATGAACAAGAATGAAGAAAAATATTAAAAAAACAATTATGAAAAATAAATAAAATATGATAAAATAAAAAAAAATAACAAGTGGTGATTTTATTAAAAATATTTACAAAAAAAAGAATTTTCTAAAATATTCTAAAAGTGTTAGAAATATTTTAAAAATTTTCAAGCATAAAAAATAATAATATTAAAAAAATAAAAAAAAAATTTAATAAAAATGAAATCATAAGTGATTTTTTTTTTTCATAAAAAAATTTATAAAATATTTCAAAAGTGTTGAAAATTTTTAAAAATTTTCAACAATAATAATATTCACTTCAAATAAATAAAAAATTAAATAAATACAAAAAATAATATAACAATAGTAATAAAATCACAAGTGGTGATTTTTAAAAAATTATTTTTTAAAAAATTTTGTCAAATGTGTTGGTAAGATTAACTTTTCAATAAAAAATTTAATAAAATATAAAATATTTAAATTAGCAAAATAAATGAAATTTTACAAGAATAAAAGTCACAAGTGTTGACTTTATTAAAATTTCTTAGGCAATGTATTTTTCTTAAAATAGTCCTAAAGTGTTGGAAATATTTTAAAAGTTTAACCAATAAATTGTTTTTTTATTTCAATAATAAAATAAACAATAAAGAAACATTCCAAAGCAAATTAAAATTTTTGTCGATGATAAAATTAAGAGAAAATCACAAGTGATTTTTGTCTAATTTTTTAAAATCATACCATAAGTGTTTATATAAAGCATAAGTGTTTATATAAAGGAATCATATCATACTTTCAAGATATTAAAATAAATCCGACGACAGAGCCCTTTTAAAGAAATAAGTGATTTTTTTGAATACTTTTGAAGTGAAAAAATTTCTTAAATTATATCGAAAGTATCAGAAATAATTTAAAAAAATTTTAATATTCAAATAATAAAATTTTAAATAATAATAAAAAAAATAAGGTAATAAGTGAAAAGCTATTTGAATAAGACCAATTTAAGATCACATAAGATTATTTGGTATCATGTTTGGACAGACGCTATGAAGGTGTTATAACTTTCTCTACACGTAACTATATTCCCGAACCTAACCTTGAATTCATAGACTAAAAAAATATGATTGGTGGCTAATCACACCTCAACAAAAAATATTGGTGGTGACTTCTTGACTTTTACATCTAGTGATTGAGTCATCGAACCGATATGTTATGACACCTATCAAGTGTTATAACTGCTAACAAAGCTCCCCCATAAGGGCCTTTTAAATGGCAACCATTAACACCAATGAAAGGTCTGCAGCCATTAACAATCCTCTCTTCATGGCATCAAATGAAAGAAAAAAACCTTTTAAAAGTAAGGTTAATACTAATTTCAGACCTTTCTAATTGCATGATAGTAATGCTACCAGGATTTGTATCCCTTACCATTTGAGCATATAAATAAAGCATACCATATGACCTAGCTTAAGTCTCTTGAAATTACTCTATTACTTATTTCTTAGCTCTATACAACTTTTTTAAATTAACTATCAACCCAAAATTCTTATTCAATTCATGCTGCACCAAGTTATAGGATATCTCCGGTTTAACATGCAACTTTGAGCATAACTTTTTTTCTATCCAAGCACTAGATGGAATACAATGGTTATTACTCACTCTAATATAAGTATGTTCGCCCTCACATATCTTTATCTTAAATGTTTTTTCATTAGCAACAATAAATGCTTGGATTCTGTAATTACAACCATGAGTCTTAAAATATGCTGTAACCCTAGTCCTATCATTTTTAACCTTTACTATCTTTACCCCTTTTTAAATGACATAGTTTGTAAGGACTTCTTTAAAGTGATTAACATTATGAAATAATATGTTCTTAACAAGCCTTACTTTTTGTAATCATCAACTGAATATGGTATTCCTTGCATAGCTTTATCAATTGCCCTACCATCTTTATTAGAATAAAAACTTTCATAATTCCTTACTTCAACATCACTGTCAAGGTTAGATAACTCATCATTACTATCAAGCACCATCATAACTTCAAGCTCAACATTGTCATTACCAGGGATTTAAATAGCGATCGCGGTTACGTTTTCGGTTGCGTTGCATTTATCACATTTTTGGATATAACGGAATCATTGCGGTTATCACGATCATGAATTTTTTTTAATTTTGCACAATTTGTTATAAAATATAATAATTATAATTATAAAAACTTTTATTTAATGTTTTTTTAAAACAATTTATGACATCTATGTTTTTTATTTTTTAAATTCACAATTTTATTTAGATTATAATAAAACATTTATATTTGATTTAGTAACAAAATTTTTACTTGAGTAAAGTTCATATTCAAAATTAGTTCTAGATAAATCAAAATATTAACTAAACATAATACGTTAAATACCAAGTATCCATATTTAATAAAATTACAAACTTAAAAATATAATAATTTCAAATTCCATCAATTATTGTTATAAATTAATAAGAATTAATCTAATAACAAAAGAATTGACAACAATATAAATACCAAAATAACAAAAAAATTATTAAATTTCAAATATAAAATCATAAATTAATAAATAACAAAATCAAATTATAATATTTAATTAAAATTATTTTTATCTAACTTATATAAAAAAAAATTATTAAAAGTTTTCATCTAAAATATATATATATAATTTCAAAAATTACAAATTTTTAAACTTATATTTTAATAAAATTAATTATAAAATTAAATAAATAAAAACCCACCCACCCCACACGTCCCCCTCAAACACCTCTCTCCCCCAAAATTTGATAACCAGAAAGGTAAGCCAAAAACCCTCGTCCATTTCTTTTTTGTGTTTTCTTTTTCTCTCTGCATTTGTCTCACTCTCTCGCATACCCTCATCAATGTCATTTTTACTGAGTCTCTCAATATCATCTCTCTCAGATTATTATAAAGATCAATATTATTTTACAAAAAATTTACCAAAAAAAAGAGGTAATTTAATTTTTTCTTATCTTTTTTTTATTTTGATTGTTGATTCAAGACTTAAAATTGATTTGAATTTGAGTAACTTGTGCATTGAATTAGGATTATTGTTGATTGAAGTTTTTTTCTATTTAATTTGAACCAGTAATTAAGAAAACGGAGATAATGGCAATAACGATCCGTTATTGCCGTTATTTTTCATTACACTATTTTTTTAGCGATCGTTACGTACCGTTTTGAGTGTGATTTAATTTTTTAACCATATTTTCTTCGATAACGATGACGGATGATAGTGTTATCACAATTTCATGACCGCTATTCCGTTACACAACCGTTATTTGAAACCATGGTCATTGCCATCTAACTCATGATGTTCATCATCACTCTCAACCATCCAACCAACATCCTCACTAGTAAACTCCTATTGCTTTTTCACGCCACTATTCATTTTAAGTTCACCATTAAATTCACTTTCAGTCATTCGATTGTCAAAATCAAATTTAACATGATGTGAACTACTAGTACGTACTTCTACATTTGACTTCCTATCATTCCTCTTACAACTATCTTTTTGATCAGCTCCTATAAACCCTAACTTATTAATAGTATCAACAGTAGGTGTGAAAGAAGAGCTATTTTAACTCACTGACTTGAACTTTGTGTTAAGTGTAATTGCTAGAGTAATTTCTAGGTAAATATGGATTTACTACGAATTTTATCATTGGGATTCAACAATCTGAAAAAATCCATCATCAAGCTTATTTTTTCTTTAATATATAATCAATATTTAATTGAAAAAATGGTTTCTTCGAAGGCGTTTTTAGTTTTTGTTAACAACGTTCCTCCTAGAGTCTATAGAGATGGCTTCAAAGGATTTTTGAGAATGGTGGACGTTTTCATCCCCCATAAAAGGAGTGTTATGGGGAAAAGATTCGGTTTTGTGCGATTTGCTGAATATGGTGATGCTAGAAGAATAGTGGAAAGATTGAACGGTAAATGGCTAATGGACTCTAAAATTGGTGTTAATCATGTAAGGTTTCAAAGTTGATCGTCATATTGGAGAAAGATACAAGGCAGTAAGAAAGAAAGCACAAGAGAACTAAGTAAGGAAAATCAAAGAAGGCGGGGAAAAGGAAGTGTCTGGAAATCGATCAGTTTAAATGTTGTTAGTGATGAAGGATAAGGTAGAACATTCAGTAGGCATTGATTAGGAAAGAGAAGATAGTGATCAGCGAGGAGGATGATCAGAGTGGGAATAGGAAATACAGAGACAGCTAAAGGAAGTCTTGTAAGGCAAGTGTTTTCGATGAAGCATTGCATAACTTGGAGAGTTGTGTCTTAGGTACTGCACGTGGTTACTATGAAGCAAACAGGTTGCAGGAAAACTTTCGAATGCAAGGAGTCTTTGACGTCCATGTGAAGAAAATCTCAGGCAGACAATTCCTAATCACCTTTAATAAAATAGAAACAATGAAGGTGATGAAGAACACATGATGGGTATGGCTTAAGGAATGGTTTGTAAGGATAGAAAGCTGGTCAGAGAAAATCAAGTTCAAGTACAGGGCAACGTAGATTACATGCTTTGGTGTCCCATTATATGCATGGAATTACAATACGTTCAAAAACATTGCCAACATATGAGGGGAACTTATATTTATGGATGGTAACACATTAAGTTTAATGGCATTAGTAGAGGTGCTATGCTGATTATGACAGGCCAATTAGAAAGGATTAAAGAGACTGTTAGCCTGGAGTGTGGTGACAAGAATCACCCTGTGAGAGTGTCAGAAGTAGGTTTAGATGTGATTTCGTCATTCCATTGTTGTTGTCTGACGTAAAAGACAGACGAAAATGCAGTAAAAAAACGTGACCAGGGTAATTATTAGTGGTTATTTGAAGGAGAGACTAGCTTCTAAGGTGCACTGAAAGAAGAAAAAGAAGTGGAAGGGGAACAGATTCTTGAAACTTCAGCCGAGAATAACAGTAGGGATCTAACTAATGATGTGATGCAGGTATTAGTCTAAGAGTCCGAGGATACTTGTATGGATGTAGAAAGAAGAGAAGTGGGGGATGGAGTAGAGGTCATTAAAGAGGGACAAGAGGCAGGCCAAGAATGTATTCAAAATAGACATCTGAAAGCTGGACTGTTGATGGGAAAGGGAGGTACATGGTAGGCCTAATTGTGGATTTAAGCACATGTGAGGTTGAAGGCATGAGACTGGGTACGTTGGACAAGAGCCTATCGATAAAGGGATGTGTGAAGGAGAAAAAATAAAATAGGGCTTCTAAAAGAGACAGGGGCTTATCCTCGGAAGGGGGAGGAGGTGTTGACAGGCCAAATAAAGCCTAGTACAAACGGTGGAGAAGCAGACAAGAATGGGCAGAAAGGTGAGATTTTTAGAAGAGGTGGAAGAAGACCTTTTTGAAAGACTTTTCAAAAGGAAGAATAGGGAAGGAAGAAAACTGAAAAAAACCTAAGGTAAAATTGATAAGAGCCTGGAGGAAATATTTGCAAGTGAATCCTTATCTGATGGGGACTTCTTGAATAGACAGAAAGTGATCACGAGAGAAGCAGAAGAAGCATGGGAGCTAGGCAAATGCCTCAGCTTTTCGAGAAATTGTGAAGATGAAGTAGTGGTGGAGCGACTCAAAGAGCTCGGGTCAAGGGATTAAAGGTTAAACGAGGATGGGATAAAGAGGCAAGTGCTCCTGTTGTTAATTTTATAATTTAGGCGTGGGCATAAAATGGTAGAATGAGAATTCTTTGTTTGAATATTAGAGGATTGGGTAGTGGATCAAAAATAGGGATTTTGAAGAAACTATTAGTAACTCACAGAGTTGACATGGTGATTATTCAAAAAATGATGAGGGAAATCATAGAGGGATCTCAGATAATGGTTCTTGGGGGGAATCTGAATTTCAATTGGGTATTTTCCTTGTCGATGGTTAACTTTGGGGGTCTGTTAATAGTGTGAGATAAAGGAAGCTTTGTGCCGGTGCGAACAATACCAAATAGCGGATTTACGGCAATTAAAGGGAGGTGGATTCGGGAATTTGAGCGTCTTATTTGCAACATCTATACTCCTTGTAATGGGGCAGATAAATTAATATTATGGGAAATTAGACTGGAGTTCAAAAATAAATTAGATTTATATTTTTTTAAATTAAATAAATTTTAAAAAATTCAATAAATAAAAATAATAAAATAAAAAAAAAGCTTAGAGCCGCAATAATTACCTGTCAACCATCTAACACTAAATAAAGTTTTAACTGAAAATCTAACGGATAAAATAAAAGAAAAGAAACAACAAAAAAAAAAAAAGAGAGAGAAAAGTAAACAATAAATAAAGGGTTGAGAATCTCTCTCCTATTGCCAAGTTCTTAGATTTGCGACACGGCAAAATCCTCTCACTATAAAAACCTAAATAATTGGTTTTCTATTTGTGGACAGATCAGCTATGGCTTCTTCTAAAGACCGTCAGAATTTCGTCTACGTCGCGAAGCTCGCTGAACAGGCTGAGCGCTACGATGGTAATATCCCTTTTTTTATACATTTCTTTCTTTCTTTTTCTTTTTTTTTTTTTACACTCTTTTCGAAGTTATAATTTCGTTTTCCTATGCTTGCTGTGATTTGATCAAAATAAATGCTGAACTTGATGTTGTTTTTACTGTCCACTAGATTTACTCATAATTGAGTAAATTTATCCACGGTTTTTCTTTTTAAAAGTTGAGGGAAGAGTCAATATTGGCCGTTTTATTTCTTTTGTGCTGAATAGAATTTGGGACAATCGTATTATTTGTGCGATTGAATTTAAAGGCTAGTGGCGTGCAGTTGTCGACTTATTTTGCAAGTTCACTAATAATTTCATTTTAGAGAATTAAAATCCAATCGAAAGTCATGATAGGTGAATTCCTTTATTCTGAAATGCTTTTAACATTTAATATCTATATTTTAGTGGGATTTTTCGTCTTTTCCATCTTCATTGCAATGGAAAGCTTTATTACATCTATCTCTCTCTTAAAAGAAATTTAATTTTTGACAGAGATGGTGGATGCGATGAAGAATGTGGCAAAGCTTGATGTTGAACTGACAGTGGAAGAGCGGAACTTGCTGTCTGTTGGGTACAAGAATGTGATTGGTGCTCGGAGAGCTTCATGGAGGATTCTTTCCTCTATAGAGCAAAAGGAAGAAGCTAAAGGGAATGAGGTAAACGCAAAGCGGATCAAGGAGTATAGGCACAAGGTTGAATCTGAACTTTCAAGCATCTGTAATGATATAATGACAGTGATTAATGAACATCTCATCCCTTCTGCATCTGCGGGTGAATCAACTGTCTTCTTCTATAAGATGTATGATGTTATATTCAAACATCATTTTTGACTGCTTACAAGCAGCATACTTAGTTTTTATTGATTGATTGATTGATTGATTTTTTATTATTATTATTATTACTTTTTACCCTTGGGAATCGCAGGAAAGGAGATTATTATCGGTATCTTGCTGAATTCAAAGCTGGTAATGAGAAAAAAGAGGCTGCTGATCATTCTATGAAAGCATATGAGGTATCTAATAAATTGTTTACTTTTAAACTGATTTTAGTAACCATTTTTACATATTAAGTACAAATAATGACCATGTGTGTTGTACTTACCTTTGTTTTTTTCTCCAAGTTGGACAAGCAACTTTCAAGAAAATTTCTTTAATTTGGAAGCCTTTATGACCGTAAGATTACTAAATTTTGTATCGTTGCTTAAATTTTGGATATCATGTATGTTTTACTTGGTATCGATGGTAATTTTGATCTGAAAACTTTGATGTCCTATTGTGCCCATGAGTCTTTGCTTTATTGGTAAGAGTGGGGGACTGTCTCTATGGATGTTTTATGTATTGTAGAAGAAAAATTTAGAAAAACTTTAATGATTTTGGCCAAATGTTATAATCCAGCTTAAACTTGAATTGATGGTTATTTATATATCCTTGGAAACTAAGAATTGATAACAGTTATAGAAATTTTTTGGTTTCTTTTAATTACTTGAGAACCATTAGCACGGGAATTTCTGGGTTCTACACTTGGTTAAGATTGATCATTTCCTTCTCATCATGTTCGTATCCTAGCCAGTTGAGACATGGTTTTGCTTATGGAAGTTCTTACTTTGTTTATTGATGCTGGCTTTGTTTGGATTGAGGAAGGCAAAAGGAAGAGGTGATTGACACCTCTTTACTAGCTTTAAAACATTTTAATGTGGTGGAAAGAGTTTTTCTTTTTAATTTTTTAATATTTTCTCCAGGTAATACTTATATGCTTTTATGCATATATATGTTTATCCGGTGTTGTTATTAACTTATTCTCCTCAACAAGATGGATGGCTACACACAGTATCCTTTTTTTTATGTTCTGAGGAATATGTTTGGCCCATCTGCTGATGTGTCGCTCCCTTCTCTTTTCATGGCTTGTTATTTATTTTAGAAGGCAATCAAACTATAGATTATTTATTCTCTTATTGAATTTTTTAGTGGAATAAATATGACTATGCGGTATATAAGATGGAATTGAATCAATTCAAGAAGGCAACCAAACCATGCAGTTTATTTTATTTATTTTAGTGGGATAAGTGGGAGTATCTTGTATTACTATTAGATCGAACTTAGTATGTCTTCTTCAGCTGTAAAATGTTGATGTCATTAAATGCTATGTAAATGGTCTGAAGATCAGGATTTTTTTTTTTTTGGTGCAGACAGCTACCACTACTGCAGAGGCTGAGTTGCCTACTACACATCCCATCCGACTGGGTTTAGCCTTGAATTTCTCAGTCTTCTATTATGAGATTATGAATTCACCTGAGAGGTTTGTTGCATAGGATGCATCTCATTTAGTATCTTGCTCTTTCATCTTCTTTGAGATGAATGACTTTCTTTCTCTTCAATTTTTCTCTATCAGGGCCTGCCACCTTGCCAAGCAAGCTTTTGATGAAGCTATCGCAGAGCTTGACACACTGAATGAGGAGTCTTATAAAGACAGCACCTTAATTATGCAGCTTCTCAGGGACAACCTTACCCTTTGGACTTCTGACATCCCTGAGGATGGAGGTGATTATCATAATTATTTCTGAACTTTTCATGCAGTTAAATGGTTAAATTAAAAAACTTTCTTTCAAGTAATGGGTTAGTTAGTTGTTGGTTCAGTTCATTCTTTTCCAGCTAAAAGCTCTTGGCTCTTTTAGTGGGTGTTTGGCCTAGCTTATGACTGGTACCTAGAATGAATTAGGTGCCTCATGCTACATGCTAGCTACACAATGATATATCTGTCAAGATATCCAGAGTGAATTAGGTGGCCCCAAGCTACAGGCTATCTACGAAATTGATAACTCTTTCCATTGCACTTGTAAACATGTGTGGGATAGAGTGAGCTACACTGCTGAAACAGGTTTTTAGTTTCATCATTGAAACTAGAGTCTTTCTAGTAAAAAAAACCCTGGAGTCTAGTACATTGTATTAATTTATTTGATCAAAAGGTTGGATTAGAAAACACCGTCTTTTAAAAACCTTTACGATGTCACTTATTTGACAAAAACTTGTTTCTGTGTACATTCACATTATTCGATTTAGTTGTTTATGTTATCTGATGATGCTTTCACTGATATTAATTTCTCTGTAAGTTTCTTTGCTTTTTGCTAACATTAAGTTTGCTAAATATTGTAATTAGGATGAAATGTTTGCAAATTTCTTTCAATCAAGGGTCAAGGTGTTGTGGTACATCGACCTCTTAAATTTTTAATGAGAAACTGAGACCGAACTGACTGGGAAGAAAAACTTATCTTATGCAGAACTGAATTACTCAGTTTTCAGTTTAGTTTCTTGGTTTTCCGATTCACATGCCATTAGTTTCAATCTTGCATCAACCAATAAATTTAAGAGTTTATACTTAATTTATAATTTTACACCAGGTTCACTACTTTGTCTTTAAAAAAATTCCAATTTATAATTTTAGATCTTATATGTGAGATCTTAACTCTTTGATTTGATCTCAGGTCTAGTAGAGATAGAGAAGATAAAATGAAATTTGCCTTGGATTGTTGATGAACCGATTAGCAATATCATGATTGAGTTAAAGGAGAAGGTTTCCATGAGCAATATTTGAATGGTGAGAAAAGAATGGAAATCTTGTAAGGGAACTGCACCAAAAGAAAGGAGAAAGAATAAGAGGAAAAAAGTTTGTGAATAGTGTTTTTGCCTGTTGGGAAGATGGAAAGGAGGAAGGATACAGTTTTTAACAAATGTTAAGATGCAAAGTTGGGAAGTGGTTATGAAACCTAACCATTGGATAAAAATTTTCCATCTTTTCTACCAAGCAATGTGGGACAGGTCCTCTAATGATAAAAGGTCTCTTTCCCCCAAAAATTAGGAAAGCCTCCTATATCAATTACTAACTTGACTTGGTCAAATGGGATTTTAATAATTTGGAATAAGCTTAGCTGTATTCCATTACCACGTTTGAACTTTGAGGATTGCGAAAATAGTGTGGTCTATGGTAAGTCAGGTAAATACTTATATTAACTCTAATCGGTTCAGTTTGGGTGACTAGAGTATCTATCTATAGTATGCTAAAATGAAATGAATACCATTGAAATCTATATGCAAACACCAAAATCTAATTGTTTTATGTTAAAAAGCAATCAAATTCTTGTTTTCTTTTTTTTTTTTTTTTGCTGCCATAATCGAGGTTGTAACCTTTTATTTTGCTAAAGTTGTATCCTAATGAGAGCATTTAGCCTTAAAGTATTTGATGTCAAAAATTCTTTCTGCTTAAGGGAAACTCTAAGATTCCGGATACATTAGATGATTTTTTTTCTTCAAAAATTATGGTTTGTAAATATGTATTTGTTTAGAGTTTAGCTTATCTTGCTAGAGGAAAAATGATAAAGGGTAATATCAAAATTTTAAAGTAGATCATACAAAATTACATTGATTATGTATAGATGCATCAAGTAGATAAGATCCATATTTGGGAATCTTGAACACCTTATTTTTGGGCTTTAAATTAGTCGAGTCAAGTCAATAATGTGTGAAACATGAATTTAAGCTCAACTGAAGACTATATAATTGACTTGAGCTTGACTTGAAAAAGGTAGTTGTACTACTTGATTTTACTCAATTAGGCTTGATTATTGTATAGTCAGGGCAAAATTGTAATATAAGATAATAATATTATATTTAATTGATTATGCATATTATAGATGATTTATATTGTAACCTTAACTTGCTTACTCTCTGGTAGCCACATATGAAAAGGCAGAAGAGATGGTATAAGAATCTTTGTGGCAGTGACTAATATGTACAAACTGATTCTATAACAGCAATATTTTTTAATTATGTTCTGTTTGTTATAATTATTAGAATTTAATTATTTAAAGATTTTATGTAAAATTTTCTGCACTATTCATGCAGTAGAAATATACTTTATGAAGTATTTCTGAGAAAAATGGAAAGCTAAATTTTAGTGGCATTTACTCACTAGAATTACCTTGAATCTAGAGGTGATTGAGTTGAGTTCAAGTGTTGAATGTGAGTCTTCTGAGTACCTTAGCTTGCTTACTCTCCAATTCCCACACACGAAATGGTAGGAGAGATAGAATAAGAATTTTTGGTATCATCTACTAATATGTACAAACTATCCTACCAAAACAATGTACATAATTATGTTCTTTGTGTTAATTATTAGAATGTAATTGTTTGTAGATTTTTGTGTAAATTTTTCTAGAACTGCAAAGTATTCCTGCACTAAAAAGTATTTACAGAAAAGTGGAAAGCTCAATTTTCCATTTTTTCACCACCTCTTTATTGCAGTTTACTAAATATAGCATCAGTGTTAATCACAAACAATGAATAATAGAAACAACAATACAATAAATAAATAGATAAATTATATATGTATATGTTTTGATGTATGTCAGTATGTGTGCATATTTCAAATTATTTTAGAGGTTACCCAAGTCTTGTATGCTAACTAAAAAGTTTACCTCTTTTATGTACAGAGTTCATGAGAGTTTCATTTGGTTTATTGATCACTGTACACCTTGAATGACTTAATTTCTTTTTATAATCTTCGACCAAGACTTTGCTGATAGTATTCTGATTCCAAGGCATGTTATTATTATTCTTTTTGTTTCTACTTATTATTCTATTTTTTTTTTCCCTTGGAATACACGATAATGAAATATCAACTCTTTGTGGTAGACATGGTGAGGTTGGAACTCTAAGCAGGCCAAGATAGTTGCAAAATTTTTAAGTTCATTATTGTAGAATGCGGAAGAGGATATTAGTTTTTTTCCATTTGTAGGTGTAGACAATTGGTGGTTCAAAATTCAGGGTTGGAATGAATCAGGAATTAGTTAACAGGAGACCATATGTAGTGCTACCAAAAGTCTTTCTCTCTTATACCCATTCTTATACTAATAAATGATTAAAGCTGTGCGTCAATGGACATTATGTTGTGATTATATTGGGGATGTTAAAATGTAAGACACTTAAATCATATATGTTATAATATAGATTACCTTCTTTTTTTACAGCATTGAAGTATCCACTATCACAGTAGTGCGAATCATATAAATAGAAAATCTTTTTAGAATAAATTTTGTTTGTTGTTGGACTGTTAAATGTACATGACTGTTCTACCATTTTGGTTGGAAATGAGCAAAGAAAAACACTTAGCTTTGTTATTGGTGGATGAAATGAATGTCAGTGCTAATTAAGTCTATTCCCTGAAATGTTTCTTCATGCATGCATTTATCCAGAAATATTAATAGGATCTAACGTTAGGCTTCGGTGAGACTTCTACATGTGTAAAAAGTTCAGTGCAGCCAGTTACACATCTAAATGAAGCAATATTCTCTATTTTGAGGCATAGATGCAGAAATCTTCTATTATGAGTTATGGTAGCAGTGTTTTTAGTGTTCATTGATAATGCAATCTAATCAGATATACTGTGTGAATTACATCTTATTGTTTTCAATTCCTCACTGCTATCATCCTTTTAATCTTTTTCTTTTCTCTCCTTACTGCAACAGAAGATGCCCAGAGGGTCAATGGAACAGCCAAAGTTGGTGGGGCAGATGAGGCAGAGGTATACTTATTAATTGTTTTTAATTTAGCTACTTATTCAATTGTCATGTCCTATGGCTTTTGTTCATGATATTCCTTCGTTTTACTCTGCAGTGAAACAACAGCTTGTAATATTACATGTGCTCGTGGGAACTTCTGTCTTGGGACTTCATGAGTTTGGGCAAATTGAACTGGTATTTGATAGCCTATGTTAGATTAAATATATACCATTGATTATTCACTGTTTTTCTTTCTTCCTCTTGAAGTGCCGAGTTATGGTGTGGTTTATTATAGCATGATGTTTAGACGTGGTTGGTCCAATTTGTAGTCCACAGCTTTTCCTTAAAACCAGGGTGGATCGTGGGCAGTAGGATTGCTCTGGTCTGATTGTCTTTTTTGTGTGTGTGTAAATGTTACAAAATAGACGGAGGAAATCTGCTGTTTGGTTTCCTAATTGCTTTAAACGACATTCAGCTTTACGGTTCCATGATTGCCATTGCTAGTATAAATTCTGTTTGTCTTGTGTTGTGGACAATATGTAGTATTCCTTTGAAGAGGAGCTGAACTATAATTGAACTACAATTAACCAATCAGAATTTAGAGTTGTGTGGTGGAGTCCACTGATGGCCTTCTCGAATAATTCATGATTATGATTGAACAATTGTACAAGTGTAATAAAAAGAATTTTAGTTTAAATTAGAGTGTTATCGAGTCAAGTCAAAATAATACAATGAAAAGTTCAAGTTCGATTATAAACTTGTGATTCGATATTTGATTCGAACTCGATCGAATTTTATTTTTTTAATTTGAGCTTAAATTATGATCGAAATCGAATTACTTCAATTTATTTGATTAGATTTGTTTATCTATAAAAAGTAAATTTGAATTCATATTTGATTTTAAGTTCAATTATTGGTATTTGAGTCCAAGCTCAAATTAAGATTGATCAAATACAAATTTTTTGTATCAATTAAATCTGATATATTTCAAAATAATATCATAAAAATAATAAATAATCTAATACAATAATCAAACCAACTTGAATCCGCAAAAGAAAGACAAAATCACAAAGTTCAAAGCAATCAAAAGCATAGCCCATAAAGCAATCAATTTCTGCTCGGATTATATTCAAATAAATCATTATTCAAGTTAACATAAGAACTACAAATCTTATTTCTAATAAAAATGAGAAAACTACAGATTTTGGTCGAATTTAAAAAGAAAAAAAAAACACTTTCTAGAAAATATAAATATAAACATGAAATAAAACTCTATTTTTGATAAGAACAAACAAAAAAGAATTTCTCACATTTCACAGATGCGACGTGTAGGCAGCTTCAAAAGCAATTCATGCTTTACATATTGGAGTAATTACAACAGGCAAATAGCAAACAATGGAATCATTGCTCAGCGAGCGTGCTTGTGTCAACCATGAAATTTTGGTTCGCTGCTCACTTTGCCAGTTGCCAAACTCACCTGTTGCTGCTGATTGCAGCTTCCACCCCTTGTCGCTGTCAGCTATGATGCCCGTGTGCTCATTGCTCAGTCTTGATTTGAGGGAGCTTCGCTACTGCTCAAGTTCCAGAGAACTTCTCTACTGTTGTGGGAAAAAAAGGTGTCGTTGTTGGTATTAGGGATCGACAGTAAACAGTTGACAAGAGGGTCAGAAAACTTTGTTGATGAAGGCAGAGGGTAGGAAGCAGTGGCTGCTGGTGTTGGGATGGGATCGGGAGAGTGATGTAGGGGCACCGCTGGGATGGGGAGAGGGAGGAAGCAAATGTGTTATAAGTTTTAGTGTTAAAAGATTAGGAATTAAGGGTTTTTAAATGTTTATATATATTTAAGGGTAAAAAAATAAATTAATAATAAAATATTAAAAATATATATTAAAAATAAAAAATTCGATTAAATTTACGAGCTATTTAGATTAAATATTAAAATACTTAAATTTAACTCGTTTGATAACTCACACTGCTTGAATTCAATTTGACAACAATTGAATCAAATTTGAATTTTTTTCGAACTGAATCCGAATAATTTATTAATACATATATCTCATTTACATCCTTAGTTGAAATGTTCTCGTATTTCTATGTTTACAAACGATGGATTGAAGTATTTGTGCCTTTTAACCCTTAGCATTTCGTGGAAGTTAGTAATTTCAATCAGAAATCGTCATTGATGCTCCAAGAATGAGTATGAATAAATACACCTACAAAGTAGTCAAAAGCTTAATAGGAATCCATTTTGAAAATGCCATTGAAGAATGTAGGGTAGAGTTCCCGCTGAGTTATTTGCACTATGATTTCTTTGGTGAAACCATTGATGAGCAGAGGATAATAATTTATAAAAAGAAATTACGCCTAAATTTCTAACTCTGGTTTTTGTTTCGTTTTATAGAAGATGAGAGTTAGAATAACAAGGGCAGAGGAAAAGAAGATAGAAAAGAGAATGAGAGAGAAATAGGAGATAGAGAAAACAAGATTTTTTCTATTTCATTACTACAAATAATTTGTGCACCTCTTTGCGAGAATGTCAGTTACACAGTTTGCAAAAGGGTTAATTGATCAAATAACTATAACGAAATATGTAATGTGATTTTAAATTTAAAACAATTTTAATATGGTATTTCAATTACAATTTTTTTAGCTTGTCATTTCCTTTTTATGTAAAACTTCATATCCTTCTCTCTTTTCATTTCAACAGCAGATGATAGATGGTAGTGGGCGTTAAGGGGAGCCTTGCCCGCTATCCAAATTTTTAATTTGAAACTCCTAGAATGTATATATATTTATTTTGATTAAAATTAAATGGATTCCCATAGCATTAAAATTGTTATTCGTTAATTTTATTTATTTATTTATTTTTATTGTATCCTAATTTTATGCATTTTAATATGAGATAAGTTAAAATTACATTATTTTTATCTATTTATTAAATCCATATTCCTTATTCACATAGTATTAAAATCAACAATTTTTTTCACAAAATGTTAAGTAACAATCATGTAAACTTTCGAAAAGCCAAATTGATTTTCTAGCTTTCTCAACTCAACTTCTTTTCTCGTATATTTTAATTCTATTCTATATCTTTATGACCCTTTTCATTGGGTTTTGTTTAATCGTTTGGGTTTCTATTGTCAACTACCTCTATTAAGCTAAAATTGATATTAAGATTTTTTTTTTCTAAATTTATGTATATATATGCTTGTTTTTATATGAATCATCTTAAAAATTATGTGTTTCATAGAAAATTTGAGACTCTTTTTAACTTTGCTATAGTGCCATGTAAATTAACTTGTCTTAATTATTCATGAAAAATTCTTCTTTTACAAAACGTACACTTGTTGAGAATTTATTTACAAAAATTAAATTAATAGATATATGAATTGATAAAATTTATAATTTTATAAAATCTTCATTTTTAATTAATATATTATTTACAGATATCTTTCATTTCAATAAATATAATGGAATATTCAAATGAAAAATAATATTTTTAATTGGCTCCATCAAAATCCTATGCCAAATCTGTCACTACCTCTTTTCCTTTCTTTGTCCTTGCTCTTTTCTGCCCGGCATAGCCACCATTGACTTTGCTTTTTCTCTTATTTTTTTCTACTTCATAAAAAATGAACAAAGCTTCTTCGTTAGTGGTATTGTCTCTTTTTTTTTTTTTGTTTTGTTTTTTTTTGTATGCATTGGTTTGTAGTTGTTAAAATACTTGGTTTTTGTGGAAAAGGTTTTGTGAAATTAAGAAAAAAAAATCCAAATTTGTGTTCTCTATTGTTGGTGTTATTATTATTTTGATGTTTTAATTTTTTTTTCTTTTAATATAGAGGTATATCATTTTTTGGACCATTTTTCTTAAAATTTTTAAAATACCAGAAAAAGAAAGGTCTTGATCTGTGTTTTTTTTTTTTTTTTTAATTGTTGGTGTTATTGATTTTATTGAAATTTTAGGTCAAATTTTAGTATATGGATTTAATTCGATTTTATATTAAATTTGTTGATTGGTTTGTTTGTTTGATTATTCAATGATATAATATCTAATTATGATGGTAAATTTTCATGTATTTGTAATTTCAAAAAATTTGTAATTTTTTTTTGGATTTTAATAAAATTTCAAATTAAAAAAAAAAAGTTCAGATCTACCCAATTTTCAATTTTTTTGAGAAAATTTAAAATTTTTAGATCCACTTGCTTGAGGAATATTTTCAGATTTTTTGTGGTTTATTATAATTTTTTAAAAAAAAATTTCGAGTGAAAAATGAAAACTTTCTTGCATTTTTGTTTCTTGCTGGTAAATTTTAGGTAGTGAATTTTTGATGTGGTTGGTGGTTCCAAATATTTTCTTTGTGTTTTCTACAATTTTTTCTATTCTTTCTTGTCTTGCTTTTTTACCTAATTTGTTTTTTATTTTTTATTTTTTATTTTCAATATCCAAAATCTAAATCTATGCGCATTTGTAAAAGTCCAAACAACTTAATTGATTTTCACGTGAAATCAATTTATAAGCAGCACAAATTGATGGATTGCTGCAATACTATTTTGGACTCAATTTTAATATAGCTAATTTTTTTACTTGTGCATTGCAGTGGGACTTTGAGGACAAAATTTTTTATTTAAATAAGATTTAACTTATTAAAATTATTATCTATGAAAAATAAAATTTGAAAGCATTAAATTATTTTTCAAATTTTAAAATAGGCGAATAATATATATATATATATATATATTATTCATGAAACCATGGATTATCCATGAAACCAGCATTCAATAAAAAATTGTTATGGAAATACTTGGCTTCAAAAATCTAGAAGCATAATGAAAACTAATAATGTTATGAAGCACTGGCACTAATTATGACGTGATATGATAATTTTTAAAAATTAATGGCATAGATATAATAGGATACAGCAATAAAAAATATTTTTTTATATATTATAATTATTAATTAAGAATATATGGTAGATGTTAGACTACTTTTAAAAGATATTACCCTTGTAAAAAACTAATTATAGATGCAACAATAAAAGAGCATATAGTGTATTATTCATCCGAGAATTAATGACAGATCTTGATATTTAATTTTGAGGGGACTAATTAATATTATACTCAATTTTAATTTTTTTTCTTTATATGTAAACTACTATATATATTATCAATATAAATACATATATAAAATATACTAAATTAACTCACAAAATTTTGCTCCACCTCTTGGTCTAGAAGATTGTATGAGAACATAAAGATCTTAGTTTCGAGCCAAGATTTCCTCTTTCTTCCCTCTCCCTTGAGCAAAAGAAAAAAAAATTTATAAATTTTATAAATTCATAAACAAATGTATGAAGAAATTAACATAAAACAACAAATAACAATTTTACTTAAAATTGTGAATGATTTTTTTATTTTTAAAAAACACAAATAAACCAAGTGCTAAATAATATATTTTTTTATCAAAGCAAGAAAAAAATACAATTAAAAGAATAAAATTAAAACTTTGAAATTAGAAGTTAATAATTTTTTTAATCTTTTAAAAAGTTATTTAAATTTAACTTTTGTGTTGAAAAAAAATTACATTATAACTAGAGAAAAAATCTAAAATAAAATTAAAAGTGAATATTATATGGAAATAAATTTTCGTTGATTACAAAAAATTCAAAATTCAAATCTCTTTATAATACTTTTTTATTGGTCAAATATACTATTCGGATTTCAAAATATTATTAATTGGTTTAACTAAGTTAATTGGATATAATACATTCATATCAAGAACAAAGCTTATAAATTATTTAATTTCCTTAACAAATTTAATTATTCTTAAAATTTTGAAAGGTCAAAAGTTTTTTTTGACTTATATAACTATCCACCTGTCTCATGTTATTAGAAACACTACAGAGATTTAGTTTTTTAGTGATATTTTTTTTAACGTTTAGTAGCATTTATAAACGTCATTAAAAGATTTACAGAGTTTATGAAAAACGCTAGTCAGAGTGTCGGTTATACATGTGTCACGAAAAATAGTGACATTTTCATAAAAACATATCAATATTAACAGTGTTTGTATATGAAAATGTCGCTATATTAACGACGTTTGTATCTTTGAGATACCGCTAATTTAGTGACATTTTTATGAGAAAAATACCATTGCTTTAGTGATGTTTGTATCTAAAAACGTCGCTATATTAGCGATGTTTGTATTTTTGAGACGTTACTAATTTAGTGACATTTTTATAAGAAAAATACTATTGCTTTGGTGGTATTTATATAAAAAAAAATGCCGCTATTTTAACAACATTTTCTAGTAAGAGCATCGCTAATTTTAATGATATTTTTTGATACAAACGTCACTAAATTATTCATTTAGCGACATTCTTGAATGCAAATGCCACAAAATTAAGAAATGTATATTTTTTTAAATAAAAAAATTCGGTTAATATTTATTTTTTTCATAAACTAGCTTAAATTCAGAAACTAAAATTAATATAAACTTAATTTACGTTCAAACATGCATCTAATTAATACAAAGTTTAATAATTAGTATAATAACATTCAAATATTTTTAATACATTAACAAAATAAAAATTAAAATGTATGAAATTGATGACTACATAGATTTTAAAGGCTGTCAATTGATGAAGGAATTTTTTCACCTTGTTCACTAATGTTCTAAAAAACCTACTGAATAATACCATACAATATCAAACATTTCATTATAAGCTTTTTTATATTAAAAAATATAAATATTTACTAAATATAATACCTGAGTTGATGGACTATCGAGATCAGTTCTTAAAAATTGTTGTTGCATAAAATTCATAAGATGATCAAATCAATCATATAACTGTTAAAATTTTGCACGATCTTACTTCATTCTAGCACGTTCTTCTTTAATTTTGACACTCTTATGTTCTCTTTCTATTTTCATTTGCTGAAAACATTGTTGCATAATTTGCAACTCCTTTCTCAATATTCAAATATCTCGCGAAGACTAATTTGTTGATAATGTAAATTACTGAAAGCTATATCTATAATAGGTAGATAGTGTTGGACCCAATCCAAGGCCTCGGACCTTCCATACCTTTTTTTTCAGCAACTTTTATGAATATCCAATTTTTCAATTCTTGCATGTTGAGAGAACCATCATATACTACTTCAATCTCAGTAGTCATTTTTTCTTTTGCTTTCTCCTATAAATTTGTCATATAAAACTATCAAGTTTAATTATTAATTGATAATATGCTAAAAAGAGTAAATATTTACTTTCTGTTAAAATAGATGTTACAAATTACTATAATTTCTTGTGTTTTAACATTCATGTCGGATCCATTTTTTTGTGTGTTAAGCAAAAAAGTTTCACACGTCCAATTTTACCGCCCATTTCATTCTACTGTACAAAAACATATGTTATTTAATAAGATACATATCAACCATAACTTATTCATTCATATCAACTATTAATCAAGTTAAAAAATTTTGAATAATTTTAATATCATGTATTTATATTTTGGCTCCTTAACAACACAATAGACTTAAAAGATGCAAACAATAAAAGCATTTTAGGTTTTCACACATATCGATCATGGAAACCAAATTCAATTATTTAGACAAGTTTAATATCAAAGATTGAAGCCATTCAAACTGTTGAAAGACATCCAAAAGTTTAATTTGTATATTTACCTTTTATATGCCAAAATAGTCCCAAATAGACATAAACGATAACTTTTTCACCTATATAAACCGTAGAAACCAAGTTCAATCAATTGGACAAGTTTAATATCAAGTAATGAAGCTATCCAAACTGTTAAAATATAACAATAACAACAAATTTATATTTTTACCTAAATAGACGTAAATAATAATTTTTTCATACATATCATCTGTGTCAACTAAGTTTAAAACTTTCGATAAGTTTAATATCATGTATTGAAACTATCAAAACTATTAAAATAGAACAATAACTATTAATTTGCATATTTACCTTTTAATGGAATAAAAAGTTCATTGATTGGAATAAGTTTAAAATCATAAACTTACTATTTTTTTTGCTTTCTTGCAAAACTTTTTGATCCACTTGTGTGGCTATATTTATATCTTTTTGCTACCAATCCCAATATGTTATCTTTCTTGTCATAAAAAAATAATTGTATATATGATAGAAATACAAATATTATCAACTTAAAGCATAAAACACTTTCATCATTTCATTATACTATACAAAGTTATAAATTAGTACCTCTCATTTTCTTGAAAACCAAAATCTAACTAATTATTCATATTGCCACCTAATCATATTATGGGGTAGATTTTTCATCATTGCCTCTATAGTAATATTTCAATCAAAATACTTATTCTTCAAATTATGCTTATAATCTTTTCATTTCTTTCCCAATGACTTAAGTGCAAATAAAGTTGATATTTCAAATATAAATATTGATTGTAATAATACAATAAGAAAAGTTTGAATAAGTAAGCAAAATGTAAAATAATTATATTTTTATATGTAATTAATTATACTAATACCTCAATAAAGTTTAAAGCATCGACTTTAACTTCTTTTGAAACTTTATGCCATGTTTCATAATAAATAGGTAATTTCATTTCATTACGGGCAAGCATGCTTAGAAATCAAGCCAACAGTTGAGCCTTTTCATCAATTGATTTCCTATAAGAGTTTGTAGACACTACAATACGCTCATTCGGAAATAGTATAAACAATTTCTTCAAAGTTATCTAACTTTTGGTCTTCCGTTGATCATTGTTATCAACTGCAACAAATAAAAAATAAAATTATAAAATAGCAATGCTTTTATCATTATACTCGAATTCTAAATATGAGGCATATGAAAGACTATCAGTGTTCTGCTATGGATGCGGTTTATTAGGGCAGGCACACGGATCCAGAGTCTAAGATGCTGGATGACAAGGAAACGGAGGCATGAGGGGTGAAACCGTACGGGGAATGGCTGCAATCATAGCCGGTTAGAAAAAGTAAATAAGCTTTTATCTCTATTAAATTAGGGTTATTTAGAAATAAAATCAAAGAGATTTAATTCTTTTGGAACTCTCTCACCCAGCATCATCTGGCACTAGAAATAGAGAGCTTCTGAATAGTCATTGAGGATAATTCTCTGGAGAGGAAGAAGGCTAGAAGAGAATTCTCTGGGGAGAAAGAAGGTCAGAGAGCTCCCACAGCTTCAAGAATGAAGATCTGAAAGATCAACAAGATAATTCTTGGAGAATGAAGATCTTGAAATCAAGAAGATAATTCTTAGAGGGTAAAGATGTGAAGAATCAAAATCTCCAAAGTTCCCACAAGTTCAAGATGGAAAATCAGAAGAACAGAGTCTCTACTATAATTCCAACAAACAAATCGGAGAAGAAATTTGAAGATCAAGACCTGAAGATCCAAGACCTCCTTAAATTTTGAAACCAAATCCCAAGATGTCATGAAAACACTATATTTCTTCAATTCCAGTAAGCAAATCATTTACTATTCTTTTTATTACAATATTATAATTGTCCAATCAAAATAAGAAAAATAAAGATTTACACAAGAATCTACCATTTATAAATGTGAGTATAAGTAATATACTACCAGTAGAGAAGTATGATCAGAGTGCAACAACGAAAGAAACAGGAAAAAAACAAGCAAGATTATCAGGTAAACATAGAAGTAAACACCACAACGAACCTAGGAAATAGGGAGACCATTGAAGATTATCATGTACTATACGACATATGGGTGAAAAAGGTAACTCAGACTAAGAGGACCAGGTTGGGTGAAAAATCTAAACCGACGAAAACTGGCTTTCAGCCCCGTTAAATTCCAATGAAGTGTTTGGCCTAGAATTGTCGTGGGCTTAAGAACCCACCAGCAGTTCAAGCTCTTCGACTTTTACTGAAGACAAAATGATCCTGTTGTAGTTTTCCTCATAGAAACTAAACTACATGTTCATAAGTTAGACAGAATAAAAAGAAACCGTGGGATGAACTCATGCTTTGGAGTCAGTGTAAACGGAACTACTGTTTGCTATCAATGTTCTGGAAAGAAGATATTAGTCTCAAGCTAATCAATTACATAGATGTGGAGGTTGAGGAGAAACGGGATGAATGAAGAGGAGACTAACAGGGATATATGGAGAACTGGACGTGCGCAGGATGGAGCTTTCATTGGTTTTGTTGATCAACCTGGCTCCAGACCATATGTAATTAAGTTATTGAATCTCGAATAATTGTTTAGATAAATTAAAGTAAAATTTTAGTATATGTAATAGAGTTATTCAAAGTTACATTTTTAATCATTTTTAAGTATATTTTTAATTTTGATTTTTTATTTCATAACAAAATTTTATTTATAAATGCATATTGTAAAAAATAAGAAAAAAATAAAAAACTTTTATTTATAGTGTATAATTGTATGAGCTGAATTTAGTTATAATAATAGAAAAAACTATTTTTCAAAATTTTTTAATACTTTATTTTTAAAAATTTTTACTCAAAATTAAGAGTATACTACAAAGATAATATCCAAATGTTTATAAAAGTATAAAAAAATTTTAAAGATAGTTGAAGTTATTAGATATTAATATACTCATAATTTATGTCATATTTATTATTTTTATTAAATTAATATATTTAAAAATTAAAATTATATTTAATTTAAGTTCAAAACATTAGATCATTTTCTGCTAATTTTTCTAATCAAATCAGCCTGAGTTAAATTCATGTTGGAGCAAGCATATCATTTTCTTATAACGTTTTGGCGCTTAGAATGTGTTTGATAGGGTGAAAAGGAAAAAAAATGAATTTTGCATGTGTTTAACAGGGAAGATAAGTGAGAAAAGAAAATATTAAAGATTACTCTTTTTCACTCTAATTTACAAGTAAAAATAATTCCAAATTAAAAAAAAAAAAAGAAAAAAGAAACAATAAGAGAGAGAAAATAAGAGAAGCAAATATTACATATTTACAAGATTGTTCATTATTTTTAGATTTTTTCTTAAATTATATGATTTTTAAAATAAAATCATATAATTTTCTTTTTTTTTTCATTTTTTAACTCTACTAAATAATGAATGAAAATAAAAATCATTTTTAGATTTTTTTTTCTTAAATTATATGAGATAAAATCATATTTTTTTCTTTTTTTAACTCTACTAAATATTGAATGAAAATAATTTTTTTAAAAATTTTTTTCCATCTTTCCAACCAAACATATCAATGTTAGGAAAAAAATCATCTTTCTACTTTTTTCCTTTTTTAATTTTTAATTTTTCTATTTTTTCTATCCATCAACTAAGGCCTTAAAACTCAGCTCTAACTTTGTCTGTCACATTCTACTAATTGAACTCGCTTTTATTTAATCAACTAATTAGAACTAATTTACATAGATGATTTGCTTGCTCCTTACTGAAGAATATGATTTCAATTGAAAATAAATATATTTATTACATTACAATATTTCAATTCATTTGGTGTATGATCATGTAACGCACTTGTCTGATGAATTTATATTCTCTTTTAAATTATTTATATTTTTAATATTTTAATATTTTTTAATATTTAAATTATAGATCAATTTTTTTACAAAATTTAAATTTTGATGAAAAATATGCCAACTTCACATTTGGTTTGCAAAATGAAGTAAAAAGGAAATGAAATAATTATAACATGGAAGCAAAAGAGGCAAAAATAGCTAGTAAATAATTAATTAAATAATTCTGGTTTGTAGGATAGAATAAAGTAGAGAAAGGATTGTATAAAATGATTAATTTGTCAAAAATATATATGTATATATTTATAATCAATTCAAATCATATCACGTAATTATATTATTAAAAAATTAATCACTTATTATACATTATATGTGATAATTAAATAATAAATATTTAATTCAAATAGATTCATATATATATATATATATAGTGTGCAATAAAATAATTATCTTTTTTTAATAATATGATTATGTAATTTAAATAAAAAATATGTATGTTGGTTTGAGAAAGCATTTCACTTACAATTTTTTTACTATAATCCTACAATTATCCAATTACATTCAAAAAATTATGTAAAGAACATTATTTATAAGTGTGGACTTTATGTACAATTTTGATGAACTACACATAATTTTAATTTATGATTAACTAATTGTAACACAATAATTATAAATAATATACTTCCAAATGTAGAATATTCATTTCATACTATCATTTCTCGTGAAGTAAAAAAATGTTTTGTTAATAAATCATAATTAGAATAAGGAATAAAAAGAAATATACAATTTTATCCTTTAATAAAATGTAATAATAATTATTTATCTTTTATTTGTTTTATTAAACATTTTTTTTCCATTGAATGACCATTCCATGATCTAAATTCATGCACTACTATTCATTATTATAAAGAAATAAAATGAGAAGGTAACATGCTTTTAAGTAAAAAAAACTTAGAAGGGAGGGGAATTGAGGAAGTAGATGGATCACACACGCTCAATACCTAAAAACCAGCAAGAAAACACAACATTATGCCTCATTTGCGGATGGTTTTGGTCCTACAATTACATAAAACATAAAGACTAGGCCAACACATCATAGGTAAAACTACATCACTCATGTATGGAAGCAAGTTTTGCCTCAAACAGTCTATGTATATAGTTGCCCTCCCAAGTTCAAAAGATTCTAGATAGGGCTCAATTACCAGATTGACGCAACTCTGGTCGCACAAAATCAGCATCTGGGGGCACTGAAATGTCAACCGTGGGCCTCAATTGAGCACAGACTTCAATGGCACCATGCACCGGGTCAGACAGGAAGTTGCTGATCAGATCTTGCTTGATGGGAGTGCCCTTATCCACTGCCACCAAAGCCTGTTGGGTAAGGATGTAATCAAACCGAGGGGCCCATTTCCTTGATCCCAATCGTGCTGTTGTAGAGCAATTGTCTACCATAAAGGAAACTCCCCGAGCATGCATAAATGGATTTAAAGAATCTACTGCCTCTATCACGGTCTCATTGATGATCTCAGAGTACGAATGCCCTTTCTTCCTCAAGATCTCAATCTGCAATTATTCAAACCAGTATAAAAGGATCATCAAACTAGCACCAAGTCAAAACTATTTTCTCAACCTGTCACTATTTTAAAGGCACGCATGGTATTATTTTGTTTGTTCTATTTTTGACAATCTAGCTCAGTGTAGTTGCTTTAGCATAACTGAAGAAAAACATTTATTACTACCATTATTGCATTATTACAAATAATCACGATGTTGTTTTGAGTACTTAAATACTTTTCAGAAATAGACATTTTATTTCAAATTTCTTTTTTAATATCAACCTATAAACAGAACTCATGCAAGACCTGTAGGTTCATAGGTTATTAGTTGAATAGATGTTAAACTGATTAGTACAGTAGACTTGATTTTAGCCTAAAGGCCAAGAAAGGTATTAAAAATTTCAATATAAGAACCACAATACTTAATGGAAAACCTTTGTCCGTATCAAAGGTAAGCATCATACCTGAGCCATCATCAAGGCCACATAGACACCAGCTGTAAATGGATATACTGGCCCTAAATCACCAGCTGGTCGTACCTTTCGGACCCGCTCACCAACTTTCCACATGCGTGTTTGATCAATTTTCCCCATTGGGAAAGCTGGGAGACCATCTTTCTCCTGTAAAACAATCCAAAACACAATGTATCTTACTAGTCTAAGGTGCAAGGAAATCCATAAACTATAGATGGATAATTATGAGCATATTAAAGTCTAAATTACGAGAAACCCATATTCATTACAAGTTGAAGTATTGACAGCAGATGACAGAAAATACTTACATGAAAGCGTTGCCCAGCCAAGACAACACTGCGGAGTTCACTTCCACTGGCTACATCTTCATAGCACTCATACAGTATATCCATGCATGGGTAGTAAGATGCACTATATGCGGTCTCAAATTCCCTTTTTCCCTCTTCAGACAAGGAATTGTACACAGCCAACATGCCCTTTAAAGGAAAAAATAGAATAAAGTAAATAAATACAAATACTTTCACAAAAATGGGTGTGAGTGCATCAACAGGCGTAAAGCAAAAGAGAAAAGAAATAGATGAAGATAAGAAAATAGAATGGGTTTGAGAAAATGGACCCAATGGGCAACCTGTGTTGAGATGGTCTTTGATATAATTCCTGTAATGCATTCAACAGTGTTTTCATAAGCAAAATCCTCACTCATTCCATTTTCTGTGTATCTTCTAAATAAAGACTCCACAATTCCATGAACAGCACCAAGTAGAACGCCTAGAAACCACATAAAAGACTCATCAAGCACAGTGAGTTAAGGGGGAGAAAAAGAAAGAAAGAAAAAGCATAAAAAGTTTATTGCAGAAGAAGGGAATGAAAAACTACTTACCCCGCTCCCCAAAGATGTCACTCTTGTACTCCTGCTCTAAAGTAGTAGCAAATGTGAAAGGAGATCCAAGGGCAACTGACCACCCCAAGGCAACATCAGTAGCTCTACCATCAACATCCTGTGCACAAAGAAATTACTCAGTGGCTTAACAGTAAACAAAGAAAGGTAAGGTAAGGGATATCAAAAATAGAAAGATGCACAACAACAAAAACATACCTGATGAACCCCAAAACTGGAATTGATTCCAGCACCATTGATCTCTTTGCCTTGAACATAAAGTCTCCTTACAGAAGGACCCATTCCTTTGGGACACACGGCAATTACACTAATACTCTTTGGGAAATCAAGTCCCATTGACTGCAAGTGTCCAAGAAGAAAGCCATGCGAAAGTCCAAGGATGCTATTTGGTTTCATGTGGGAGAATATCTTCTCATAATTGTCTGCCTGCAAAATCATATAGAATTTGATTCTTTGTACAAGAAAAACACGTAGTAAAACTTATGATGACTAGTTCTTTTCATTAGCAGTTTAGCAAAAAGAACACAATAAATACATTCAACAAACCTGTGCTGCATCAGAAATCAACAGCAACACAAGATCACTTCCAGAAATAGTTTCCCATATATCACCCAAAGTGCCATTCTCTTCAGAGAAGCTAGCACCACGAGCTTCAGCAAAGGAACGGGAACCCTTCCTGAGTCCAATCTGTAATTTAAACAAAAATTGAATTTCTTGGTCTTAATTTATCTACTAATGGATTAACATTGAAGGATCATATTATCTCCAAGATCAAGGACTTTCTAGAAGAACTGGATAATATCAAGCAGCTTCAACAATTTTTAGCTATTGTTAATTATAGCAGACAATTTTTCAAAAATCTTTCCAAAAAAAAAAGTCTTCTTTTAAAAAAATTATGCAAAAACAATGGTTTTGTTTGGACACCAACAAACTCTGATATTATTAAACAAATCAAATCAGAGCTAACTCATATTCCTAAAGTCTATCTACCTAAATAGGGAGATTTATTAATATTAGACACAGATGCCAATGAAGAACATTGGGGATGTGTCCTTAAAGCAAAAAATCTTCATCAAAAGGATGAATTGATTTGTGCTTATAATTTAAGAAAGTTTAAATCAAACGAATTAAATTATATTATTTATGAAAAAGAACTGTTAGCCATAAAAAATGGTGTACAACAATTTCATATTTATCTGACCCTTGATACTTTTGTTATAAGAACAGATAACCAAGCTGTCCGAGATTTCCTAAAAAACAAAAAACTCTCAGATAATCCCAGAAGAATCAGGTGGTATAATTTTCTTTGTCAATATAGTTTTCTTATTTAGTTTATTAACTTTGATAAAACCATTTTAGCTCATTTTCTTAGCAAGCCAAATGGATCGAGATAAAACACCCCAAGAAAATCTTGGAGAATGGAGAACTATAAAAAAAAAGCAATCTAAAAAAAGTTCTGCTTCCTCTTCTTCTTCAACCCTATCTTTTCCATGCTCTCCTGCTTTCTTTGCAAATCCTAACCTAGGATTTGGTTTTTTCAATGATCCTAACCAAGGATTATTTTTCTATCAACCCCAAAATTTCATACCACCATATATGCCATCTCCTTTAAGAATTCAACCAGAATTCTCTCAATTTACCCAAGACCCAAACGAATAGACTCCTCTAAGTTACTCTCAAATAGTTTCATCAATAAAAAAACTATTACAAGAAACCAAACTCTCTAATCCAAAGATTAAATATTTTTATAATCTTGGACTTGAACCACAAGTCTAAAGATATTCAAGAATTTAGAGAAGCCATTCTCCAAAGGCTTTTATCAACTAACTTGCTAAAATAGCAAAATGTTGATCTCTTCGCTTTGAAACTCTGTGAATATTTTGAAAACATTGATAATTCTCAACTAACCAAGCTTAAAAGGATTTTCCTTTTTGAAAAAGCTGCTCAATTCCTAACCAAGGAATTATTTCAGTAAATAAATTTTTCTATTTAACAAACTACAGAAAAACTGTTAGTCGAAAAATTTTCTTAATACTATTATTCTTTATATATTCATACTACTACTATAGGAGACCAAATTCCAAAAATCAAATTTCATCTCAATCATTAACCTTTTGATGTAACCAGCATTGAATTTGATTTTGTTGGTCAAATCCTTGTACAAAATTTCTCTTTTGATTTGATCAAAGATTTCCCTACCTTTGTTAAACACCATATCTACCAAACTGTAAAAACAGTAATCATTTTTACTATATTCATTTTACCATAACCAACCTTATTGGAACCTTTCAAAGAGAAAGATTTTTCCAACCCTACCAAATCTAAAAAATTCAAAAATGCCTTTCAGGACCTCTCTTAAATCTAGTTACAGATGGTTTACAAAACCCAAAAAATTTAAACAAGATTGTTACCAAATTTTTCAATCCTACACAATACCAATTCCAAACAGAATAGAAATAATGAAAAAATCTCAATATCTATTTAATTTAGCCATCAGAGTAAGTTTTCTCAAAGCTACAATCTGGACAGATGGAAGAGGAACAATTGCTCATGCTTAGTATGGACCATATGAAATGCCAATCCGAGATAACGATCAAAAAGCACTGAAACTTCTTCAAAAACTATCTAAGATGAAAGATATAGATCATTCACAAGAACTACTCTTCCAATACCAAAAATGATGAAAAATGTATAACCAATCTAGATCTAATTCTCCTTACTCTTACCAAACCCTGGATGAAGAAAGAGTAGAATTACAAAACTTGAATAATGCTGTGGAAGGATAAACAATCCCGACAAACTGTATTCCAAGCAGGAACTAGCCAAAGAACAAGCTGATCCAAGCTACCGACACAAAAAGACAAAACTGTTCGGAGCCAAAAGACCAATCGTACTGTAGCAGTTACTATTCTCGACAAAAAATCCTATAGCAATCACTATAGCAAAAAGTCATTCTAGGAGACAAAAACATGCCACCTAAAACACTGTAACAAGTCACTGTAGCAATTACTGTAGATAAAAATTCTACTGTACATTATAACAATAACTGTACATAATTATTATTTTTAATCTGTTCATAAATAGATTGTAAGAGATTGGAGAAAGGAGGCTTTTTAGTCACTCTTTTTCTCAACTCATTTTCTTAAACTTCTTCACTATCCTCCAATACTAAAACTAAATATTGTACTTTTTCTTCAATTTTCTTGTCTTCTTAATCCTTTATATGTAAATCATTTCCGCACCCTTGTAAATGATATCATAGAAAAACTCATTTTAAGAAAAAACAAAAATATCTTTGGAAAAAATGGAAATCAGAAAAATCTAGTAAATCTCAAACACCTAAAAAAGGCAAATTTGTTGTTAAAAAAAAAAAAATCTTCTAAACAAACTTGCAAATGTTTTATTTATGATCAAGAAAGTCACTATGCAAATAGCTGCCCTAACAAAGGAAAAAGTGCTAGAAAAATGATTTAAAAACTTGAAGAATGTCATCTTCAAATTTTATTTGTTAATGATTTATCTGATGAAATATTTTATGAAGTTTTTTAAAAACTGATTATAGTTCTTCTGATGATGAATCTAAATGTATTTTTATGATGAATACAGAATCTAACGAAGATAATGTTTCAATTACTTTTTTTACAGGTACAACAACTACAGTAACAGGAGGTATGGTTAAACTAAAAAATGTGATGAGAAAAAAAACTCATCATATTTTTGAAGAAAAAAATTAAAGAATTACCACTCATCAAACCAAATGAGATTTATAGCACAAGTTGGTTCAAAAAATTCCAACCTTAGTACAAACACCATATAGAAAAACTATCTGGTGATACGATTGTCAATGATTCTAAACAAGGATCAGTGGAAATATCTCTTTTTACAAAACAGAAAATAAACCATTTTCTGAAAAAATACCCTAAAGTTAAATATATACATATTGGTATGATAATGATTACCATTAAATCACTGTTTCTTGCTTGCAAAGATATACCTATTATTGCTGTTTTAATGAATAATCATTTCAAAAACCCTATTAATGCTATAATTGGAGGAATTCAATCCATCTAACACTGAAATATTTGTGATGCATTGCATAGACCAAAAGGCATAACAATCCATTGGTAATGGCCTGTTGGTGCACTAAAAGCAGTTAATAATTTAGATTCGGGTTTGAGCATGATTTGCCAAATACCAAACTTACAATCAAATTTAAAAAAATATGTAGCATTTTTCACTAAATTTATCAATACATCTTTACGAGGAATAAAATAGCCATCAAATACAAGATTTTGATTTAATTTCTTATAATTGATAACCATAAGGGGTTTATCTCGTTTAATTTCTGAATGGTTTCTTACCATGAATACTGGGCTAGAATGTGGACTAGTATTTGGTTCTATCAGGCCTTTGCCTAGTAGTTCTGAAATCTGAATCTTGAATTCATCTATATCCTATTTGATATAGATCATGGGCTTTACTTTTACGATCTCTTTTGGATTGTGAAGACTGAGCTCACAATATCTTGAACTTTTTTGCCAAAGCTTCAATGGTTGTTCACTAAAGTTTTTCTACAAAATCTTATAAAGCCAATGTTTTTCATTGATTGTTTTGATAACATTTGTTAATCTTTTTGGTTGAAAGTTTTTATCACAAATATGCTCATGTTCCTGTAATAAAGGAATTTCAACTGATTTTTTGTCAATTGTAAGGGTAACATAAGTATTGGATATAGAGAATGGAATATAAGTACGTAAAAAATTATTTCCTAATAATATATCTCCATGCATATTAGGGAAACATAATATTTTTGGTATTATGAATCTAATATTATTAAAATAAATAGGAATATTTTTTGCTTTATAAGCAACAATAATTTCCTTACCATCAATACCTACTATGATGATAGGATGCTTCATTGGTTGCCATTTGTTTATGGGTAAAGCATTATTTTGACAACTTGAGATTGTTGCTCCAGTGTCTAGCAGTACATGTAGACTATAAGGTTTATAATCCTAATACCATTTACAAGGGTGCGGAAAGGATCTATACATAAAGGATTAAGAAGACAAAAAAATTGAAGAAAAATTACAATATTTAGTTTTAGTAGAAGAGGATGGTCAAGAAGTTTAAAAAAAGGAGTCGAAAAAGAATGACCAAAGAGCCTATTCTCCCCAATCTTCTACAATCTATTTATAAACAGATTAAAAATAATAACTATGTACAGTTGCCGTTACAGTGTACAGAAGAGTTTTATCTACAGTAACTACTACAATGACTTGCTATAGTGTTTTCGATGGCATGTCTCTGTCTTCTAGAATGACTTTCTGCTACAATGACTGCTATAAGATTTTTTGTTGAAAACAATAACTACTACAGTACGACTGATCTTTTGGCTCTGAACAGCTTTGTTTTTTTGTGTCGGCAACTTGGATCAACTTATTCTTTGGCTAGTTCCTACTTGGAATACAGTTTGTTGGGATTGTTTATCCTTTCACAACATTATCCAAGTTTTGTAATTCTACTCCTTCATCTAGGGTTTGGTGAGAGTGAAGAGAATTAGATCTAGATTGATTCGACATCTTCTATCCTTCTTGGTATTAGAAGAATAGTTCTTGTGGATGATCTATATCTTCCATCTGAGATAATTTTTGAAGAAGTTCTAATGCTTTTGGATCACTATCTCGGATTGGCATTTCATATGATCCATAATAAGCATGAGCAATTATTTATCTTCCATCTGTCCAGACTGTAGCTTTGGAAAAACTTGCTCCGATTGCTAAATTAAATAGATATTGAGATTTCTCCATCATTTCTATTCTTATTTGGAATTGATATTGTGCAGGATTGGAGAATTTGATAACAATCTTATTTAAATTTTTTGGGTTTTCTAAACCATCTGTAGCTGGATTTAAGAGAGGTCCTAAAAGACATTTTTGAATTTTTCAGGTTGGAAAAATCTTTCTCTTTGAAAGATTCCAATAAGGCTGGTTATGGTAAAATGAATATAGTAAAAATTATTACTGTTTTTATAGTTTGGTAGATATGGTGTTTAAGATAGAAAAATCTTTGATCAAATCAAAAGAGAAATTTTGTATAAGAATTTAACCAACAAAACCAAATTCAATGCTGGTTACATCAACAGGTTTATGATTGAAATAAAATTTGATTTTTGGAATTAGATCTCCTGTAATAGTAGTATGAATATATAAAGAATAATAGTATTAAGAATATTTTTCGACTAACAGTTTTTCTATAGTCTGTTGAATAGAAAAATTTATTTGCTGAAATAATTCCTTGGTTAGAATTGAGTGACTTTTTCAAAAAGGAGAATCCTCTTAAGCTTGATTAGTTGAGGATTATCAACATTTTCAAAATATTCACAGAGTTTCAAGAAATTATTTATTTTTTAAACTGTATATGCATTTTCTTCCAAAATGAAGAGATCGACATCTTGCTGTTTTAGTAAGTTAGTTGACAGAAGGCTTTGGAGAGCTGCTTCTCTAAATTCTTGAATATCTTTAGTTTGTTTAGCTAGATATTCGGCTAGTTTGGTCATCCCTTTATGAAAATGGATTTTGTTTTGAGAAAGATGGGATTTTCAAATTAAGTTTAACAAACCATAGACTTGTGATTCAAGTCCAAGATTATAAAAATATTTAATATCTAAATTTTATGAGTTTAGTTTCTTGTAGTAGTTTTCTGCTAATGAAACTATTTAAGAGTAACTCTGAGAAGTCCATTCGTTTGGGTCTTGAGCAAAGAGAATTCTAGTTGAATTCTTAAAGGAGATGGCATATATGGTGGTCTGAAATTTTGGGGTTGATAGAAAAATAATCCATCATTGAAAAAACCAAATCCTGGATTAGGATTTGCAAAGAAAGCAGGAGAGCGTGGAGAAGATCGAATTGAAGAAGAAAAGGAAGAAGAACCTTTTTAGATTGCTTCTTCTTTATAGTTTTTAATTCTCCAAGATTTTCTTGAGGTGTTTTGTCTCGATCCATTTGGCTTGCTAAGAAAATCAGCTAAAATATTTTTATTAGAGTTAATAAACTCAATAAGAAAACTATATTAACAAAGAAAATTATACCACCTGATTCTTCTGGGATTATCTGAGAGTTCGAAAAAGAGAAACAAATTAAAGAGAAAAAAATAACTCGATCGCAACAACACAAGCCCACAGCACATAAACAGTGTATTAATCAGCTAAGAATAACTATGAAAATAAACTAGAGAGACTACCTTGACAACAATATCAGATTTTGCTTCAGCAAGAGAATCCCTCAAATTTTGAGCTTGAGCTGGTCCCTAAAAGAAGATTGTTAGGAGTTAGTAAACATGTGAGGATTTGAAACACACACTTTACTCAGTCCAAGAATAGAGTGTAACTAGGATACAACAAGGTTTTCACTGTATTTGATCTATACATAATTAAAAAAAAAAAGAAAGAATAACATACATTCTCCATTAGGCAGAAGATATTCAATGAAATGGCATCATCAATGGTTGTTGAATGTTGTCTAACCAGCAAGAGCAGCAAAATTGTAATAATAGGTTTCTGTGGATAAAGATAATAGGTTTTTTTTCTTTCATATATTTATATACTTTTAGAACTTAAATATAGTAGTTAAGCCATTTCCCAAAAGCTTAATCTTTTGGATAATCGAGTACCCAATTTAACATAGTATAAGAGCTCCCGCGTTTGAATCCTAAAAAGTGCAACTCTTTTAATATTTATTCACCCAGTGTCTTGTTGCCCAATGAGCTGTGCAATGCTTTTTTAATCTTTTCATGCTTGCAATTTCTTTATACACTTGGCTGACATTCAAGCATATTAATCATTCATCCAGATTCGACTTGCATCGTAAGGGACGTGTTAGAACTTAAATATAATAATTGGGCCATTTTAGAATAATCAGTCAGCCAACTTAACATATACAACTAATTATAAGAAGCAAAATTCATTGACAAAAGAATTTCCTACTTTGTGAAGGTGGAAAGTATTCTTTATCTTATTCTAATGTATTGTCCTTAGTCGCAAGCAAATTAGATTAGATATATTACAAAATAAAAATAACAAAACCAACTGAGTGAATATCATAAGGATTTGAGATACAAAAATATAAATAAAACGAAACAAGAAAAAAAATTTTTTTTTTTTTTGTTCTGGTGAGTTCGAAGAAAAATCACCTGCGAGCCCCAACCAATAACACCAATCTGCTTAATCCCTTTGAAAGCGTCAGGCAGCAACTTGAACAAATCCCTTCCTCCTCTCACAATGTACTGAATATTTTAAAACACACAAACCAAACCAATAAGCTGTCGAAATGATAAGAAATGAAAAACGAAAAAACAAAAAACTCACCTCGTCGTTACCAGCAAGGGAGATTTTCTCCTTCTTGAAGACGGAAGTGTCGAAATCGAGAGAAACCTGAGGAGTTAAGGCTTTGTGGATTTTGGAGGAAGAATTAGGAGAGGGAGTGGAGATAGAAGAGAAGGAAGTAGCTGCCGCCATCACTGAAGTAGAGATTCAACTTCAGCAGATGGGGGAGGGTAGCAAGTAAAAGAGCGGACGAAACGTAATCCTACTGGAGCGTTTTATATTACAAGTCAGCTTCGACGTGGGCCTGCGCTGCCCTGGCCCCTGCTAGTGTCGGCTTTAATTTGCACTATGTGCCCAATGCGCTCCTTAACTAAGGCCCAATTCGGAAGCAACTAGCTATGAATTCCTGCCAAATAGCATATTACTGTACTTGCCTAAAAACAATATACAAATTTAATTTAATATAAGCCTTCTAACATAACATAATAACATAATTGTCTTATCTAGTTTCAGTTGATTCAATCTAAGAAAACGTAACAAGCAATAGGCCTGTTATCTAGTTTAGTTTTACTTTATTGAATCAAAGGAAAAACTAACAAACAATTTGTTATCCAAAGGTGATAATACGATCTTTTTCTGATTAAAACAAAAGAATGAAGGTTTAAAAGGAGGAAAAGGTACTAATCTTATGCAACTGAGACAGTGAGCACTCTATCTGAGATCGCAACTGTGTTTTTTTTTTTTTTTTTTTTGTAATTGCTTCCTCTCGATTCGGTTGCAATTAAATGACCATTTTTTAAAAATAGATTCTTCAAATCAAGGGAGGATTACAATCGGATCCTTCTTCACCTTTTTTTAATCTCTAAAAAACAACTAAAAATGAAAACTCTATAAAAAAACTTTTAAAATTTGTTAAAAGAAAATATAATACAACTATGACTTTGGCTCCGATCTAATTCCAATGACGTACCTCTTTCTTCTCTTCTTTCTAATCTCTTAATAATCAGCCCAAAATCTTGTTTAGCCGGATCATCTCTCTTCTTACCTTTGTTTCCCCTCCAAAAACCTTATTCCTTTTTCTGTTCAAATTTCTTCCTTCTTTTATTTTTCTTCCGTTTCTTCTCCCCCCCTATTCTTCTTTAACAATTTTTCGGGTCAACTTTTATAAATTCTCCTCTATTTTTTTTCCGTCACAGCTACTCTCTTTTTTGTTTCTAGGTTCTTCTCTTATTTTTATTCCTTTTTTTTCACAAACTTGTAAAAGGGCATATTTTGCTCCCATTCTTAAAAAAAAAAAAAAAAAAAAAAAATGAGCGTTCAATTGTCATGCAACACTTGAAACAAAAATTGAAAATCTTGATGACTAGTCTTATTTTAGAGACTAGTTTCATTAGTAGTTATAGATGCATAAAAAATAACTGATTTAATTTTAAATTTTTATAAAAAATAAAATTTTTTAAATTAAATTACTTCACGCTAGAAAAAATAATTATATTCTTTATATATTTTTATTTTAAGTTTGAAATGTACAAATATATCAAAAGATGTGAATGATATATTTAAAAATAAGAAAATAAAAATTGAATTTATTCAAAAAAAAGGAAAAAATTTTAACTAAGGGATAATTTTTCATAAATTCAAAAGAAAAGGGTATTTGGTCATTTTCCATTCAAATCATAGTTTGCAAACGACAAAAGAACTCTCTGGTGCTTTTACTATTGACTTGAAAATGGTCGTCAAAAGGACTTTTTTGGCCAAATCATTCCATGTTTGGCATTACATGCGCGGTAAAACTGCGACTTGGGAGCCAAATAAACATTCATCTTTAATCTTTGTCGTCTTTATTAAAGCTTGCCAAGTTTACACTACAAAAAAATAAGGGCATTAGCAACAAAAGTTTCCTTCGCTAATGCTTCGAATTCCACCAGTAATATTAATTGCTAACAAAATTTTCATTGCTAAAAATTAGTTGAAATTTTGAAGTTTCTAAAAGTCTTCCTTTGGTAATGAGATTTTCTATCGATAATAATCAGATTTTTAGTGATAGAATTTTACATTTTTAATGCAAAAAATTGTTGTTAAAAGCTATTTTACTTTTAAATTTTTTCAAATTAAATTTAAGATTTTATCGTTTTAAAATAAGTGATGAAATGTCGCTACTTCTAATTTTATTTTATTTTTTAAAAAATTTTTATGAAATTTCATTGCTGAAAACCATTACCGACGAAAATTTTTATCATTAGATGTGTTATATTATGTGTTTAACAATTAATCCCATTTGAATAAGGATCGATCCTGATTGAATGAAGATCAACCCTTATTGAATGAAGATCAATCCGAGTTAGATGAAAATCAATCATTCATTCAAAAGAGTAATTCTTTTATATTTTAATCAAAATTGTTAATTATCAACCCTATAAAAATCATCTATATAAATCTTAATACAACTATATAGTATCATAATTCAATATTCAATTCATTTCAATATAAATCCATGATATCCATGAATTTATCCATAAATTACACAAATATCATGAACATTCACTTATAGTTCCATTCAACTAAACTTGATTCAATCTAATGCTGAACAAATGGTTGATTTGGTTAATTTAATGGTTTTTTCAATCGATTCAATATAGCTCTATTCAACTTAAGTTGGTCAATTTTTTCAATTTTGTCAATTTCAAAGGGTAATTGAATGGTTGGGATATGTTTGTTTTCTTCATGGCGTTCTAGATTGTAAGCTACAAAGTATAGTGGCAGCATTACCTATGTGCACAAGCAGAACTAATTGACTTTAGAAATTGCTAGAAATCATAAAAGACAAGAACACAAGCCAAACTAAATCAAACCAAACCAAGCTGGCAGATCATAAATTTGTCTGCTTTAACAACACTTTTAGCAAATTTGAATATTGAAGGTACAAAATTAAAAGAAAAAAACCACAATTCAATGTAGTCTCAAACTTAATAACTTTCAAAGAAAACAAATACTAAACAACATACAACAGTGAAAATACAATTAAAAAGAAACCTTTGCCAATTATTTCATTTCCCAATCCAAGATTCTTAAAATTAGTTGATGAGAAAAGAAACACAATCACAAGGAAAATATACATATTCGAAAAGAAAATATAATGATAGGAGTGAAAATCATTACTTTAGAGTGAGATTTTTGAAAGTTGGAGGAGACAAGTTGAGACCCAAGATAAGAAAGTATTGATTTGGAAAAAAAACGAAGGTGTGCAGTATTTATGGTTGCTTTGTGGTGAAAGGACTAGATCGACCGATGGCATTTATGAGAACTAAACAGAGAGGAGATCGAGTGAAACACTGAGCATGACAAGTGACATTGAGATGTGTTTAAGATATTAGGTATTTAGATTTTAGGCATTTGGTAAAAAAGAAATTATAAAAGATAAAAGGGGATGGCTAAAAGTTAATTGGGTAATTATCAATTTTAAATATTTAATTATTTTTATTTCAATTTTTTGGTCGATTTGAGTTTAAAAATTCAACATCGAAAACCAACCGCTAAAATTGAATAAACTGAGAGCAAAATTGATTTAATCTTTTAAACATAAAATGCAAATCAATTTAGTTAAAATGAGTGATTTAGTTCAATTTTGTCGATTTAAACCGACTAATACTTTCCTTCATTCTCTTCCTCCACTAATGTCATTATTACTGACAAGTTTGCTGATAACACTAACAAAATGGTGGTATTATAAGGTAGTATAGGAAAGGTTCTATTGGAATTGAAGAACAAGTTTTTGCATTTGATCCTTGAGGACAAGGATCTTTTTTATGAAAGAGGTAGTGATACATGTCTATTTCTTTAAACAATAATTTGGGCTTATATATTAGTTCAATTTCTTTATTTTTGTTTTATATTTGGACCTTGCTTGGTTTTTCATGTCAGGTCTATTTATATAAAGGCTTTTTTTAATAGCTATTGATTTTAGCATAAGAGTATAAAGAAATAGATGTTGGCATTTTCGAGATTTTAGTGAAGTAACCATCAAAGGGGAATGAGCACAAAAAAAAGTAAAGGTGTATTGCTTATCTATTCACTTATGTAAATGAAAAATAAAATTTCTCTCTCTAAGTTTTTATTTTTTTTTCCTTTTCTAAATTCTTCTTTATTATAAATTCTTCTTTTGTTTATCTTCTTCTTTTATTATTTCTAGAATCATGAGTTAAAATTTCATATCAATAAAAAATAATTAGAGAGAGAACCAAAATTTTTTCCATACACACAATAGGCTGCCAAAACCCAAAACAATTTATTGATCATGAAGTAAATTCAATCTTAGTGAGTAAACCATGTCTATAAATCATGCAATTTAATACCGTCATCTTAAAATATTATATTTTGATATTTTAAAGGAATCAAAGCAAAGCAAAATAAAAAAAAATAAAACTCTTTTTTTTAGCCTTCTTATCATAATATTGTAATCAAAATAATTTTTGATATCAAGAACAATCAAACAAGTTCTAGTTTGTGTAATCTTAATTAACGAGGCTTTAATACCACTGTTAGGAATTGAACATCAAAGAACAAAGTATAAAGTAGTAGAATTGAAAATCTTTCAATCTTCTAAGCCTTGAATGACATTAATAAGATCACACAAATATACATAAGCTATCGATAAAGGTAATTTTTTTTTATTTTGCTTGTAATGGTGTCAAAAACACTTTAAGAATCACAAGCTCAATTGTTGCAAACTAGCAACCATAAAAGTGTCCAACCTCTAACAGTAATGCATACGAACAAGGTGAAAGAATCTTCTCTAAGGGATCGGAAGAACTTAAAATAGAAATATCTAGCTACTGATATTTGTCAATTGCCTTCTAATTGCATTAAAATTTTAGTATTTTCATGCTTATTTTTTGGTCAATTTTGCTTATAGTTTGGCTTATTCTTTGCAAATTGTACCAAAAATACTTTTATATGTATTTTTTTCTCATGTGTAGGTAAAAATAGAGAAAATGAAGAATCTGGGTCAATATGGATACATTTTGGAGGATTTTTAGTGTAAATTATGAAAATAACCTAAATTAGCGTCATTAAGTTATATTACTTCTTGAAGGAGTTTTCTTTATTCTTAATTCTACAATTTTTTGTGCTTATTTCTAGAATTTTTTTAATGATTTTAATGATAAATTTGTTTATTAAATAACTTAAATTCTTGGCAGCCAAATAAAGAAGAATGAAGCAAAAATAGGTTCCTAAGGAAGTAAAGCTTGTAGCATGAATGAAGCTTTATGCGCATGTGAAGTTGGTGTCATTCTTTAGTGATTTAAAGAGGGCCAAATAGAGCTACTAACATGACATTTTGGAGAGCTCTCATTGGCTATAATTGGAACTCTTTGGAGTGGAAAAATGCATAAGAGGAAGCTTACAACCAAAGAAGAATAGAGAAGTTAAAACTAGCCATGCATAAAGGATAAATGAAGGAAAAAAGAAGTTTCTAGAAGACCTCTCATTTCTTGATACTTTGGACAGATTTTTTAGGGCTTAATTCACCACTCACCTACTTATAAATAAAATAAAGTTAGCCATTTTAGAAGACTGTAGATTAGGATTTTAATTTTTCATTCTTTAGTTTTTGCATTTTCCTTTTTTGCATTTTTAGTTTCTCACTTGCCAAACAACCCTTGATTTCAATGTTTTTTTATTGAAATTGAATGCAATTTTACATTTTTTTGAAGTATTTTTCAATGTTCTTTATGATTTTGGCAATGAATTTTGCAAATTTTATTGATTTCTAGTTCAAATTCTTATGGTATTTCACTAATCTCAATTATTTTTTTGAATATATATAGTTAACTTAGTTGTAATATTTCTTTCGAAACTCAATGATTCTTGTACTTTTTTTTGCTTTAATTTTTTTTATAGTTTCATAGTTCATTAGGCTTTAACATAGTAGAAAATTAGCATTAAATTCATTCATAATCAATACAGTTAATTGTTGCAAATTTTGGTGAAAACTAAAAGAAGTGCAATCCAGTTCATATGATCCAAGCTTGACCACAATTCTTCTCTCCTCTTAGCGAATTGTTTGCTTCTTTCAACCTTTAATCTCCTATATTTCTTGTTATCTTACTTATTTGCATTTTTTTACAATTTATTTCATGATTTTGAAGGTTATTTGGATGATTTTTCCCTACCAGAAAAAAGACTTTTACTGATAAAATTTTTTGTCAGTAAAAGTCCACATTCTGTGGGTAATAGCAATAGCAACAATTTTAGTGACAGAAATTTTTCATCAGTGGTAGCAAAGTCAATAATGCTATACCATTAGTAATAAATGAAATCTATAGATAATTACCAATAAAAAAATCCATCGGTATTTTTTTACTGATGGAATTATTGATGAAAAATTCTATCAGTAAAATTCACAACGATTGGTGCTAAACTTTCACCTACAGATTATCGATGGAATTAAATCCATCAGTAAATATTATTTTTTTTACATTCTATCAGTATTTGTGATTATAGAAGAAAAAATTTTATTGATAAAATTTTATTAGTATAAGTTGTAATTCTACTAGTGTTTGCTAAAGTTGTTTTGTTTTCCTCTATTTTGCATAGATCTTAATATGCTAGTTCATTAAGATAGATTGGCTTCATTGTACTACCATTTTTTTATTTGATTTTGAAGTAAACTTGTCGAATGATCATTCCTTAGCTTAGCTTAAGTTCATTTTTATTATAGAGTTCTAGATCTATTTTTTTCTTTTGCTAACTCAGTGAGTTATAGTTACACATTTACATTTGGTTTAGCTTTTCTTGCTTGTTTGTGTGTTTCTTTTTTAGTTTTCTATTACAATTTTAATGTTCATTTAGTCCTTAAATCATTCTTTTAAATTTCAATTCAAGTTCATTTCAATTTGTTCATTTTAGATCTTTAACCTGTGAGTTCAAAGTACATTTCTCAATTTCGTTTGTTTGCAATTTCAACTTTTGCTTCCATTCTTTTGTGCGATTTTCTTCACTTTTATCTTTCAATTTAGTTCTTCATGATGTTCTTTGTTAGTTTTTTCAAAATTCAATTGGTTTTCATTTGATCCATGATCATTTTAGGAGTCAAATAGTAACATACATTCATAGGTTCAAGTTTGCAAGTTAGTTGTAGTTCAACCTTTCCTTTAATCTTTTAAATATTTTTGCTTTTCATTTGCATACCAAATCTATTTTTAAGCTAGTTTTGTAGGTGATTTTGCATTTCTAAGTTTTAGATCATTTACCATACTTGCCATTTAAAGTTCATTTTAGTATTGTATGTATGGTTTAGCTAAATTAGCCTTGCAATTTCAGTTTTATATAGTTTACATGTTTAATTCTAGACTACATTTTCATCACTTTATTTTTCTTTCATACTTGTCTTATTTTGATATTGCTATTACATTTTACATATTTTAGCATTCATTCAACTAATATTTTTGTTCATTTGTTTATTCGCTTAGGATTACTTGTTTTATGTTTTACTTAATTCCATCTTGATAGATAGTTAGAATATTTACATATCTTGTTAAGCCAACTTTAGCAAAAGTGGGGTGATAATTGATACTTAGCTTAGGAAATTCTTTATCTAATCTCTGTGGGATCGACATTCTAATTGAAAGATCACTTTTAAACTTGTACGGCTTGTGCATTTGCAATTAGACCCAATCATCCTCTTTGTGTTTTTTCTAAATTGTTCTCAACACATGAAATGTCTATTCTTTTAGAATTCTACAAGAAATGGGGGCTTAAGTTCTTTATATAGAGATAGTGAAAACCTTAGGGTATTAGGGTTTCTTTATCCTTAATTCTATTCTCAATAGAATAATCCCTCAACCAAGTTCTTTTCTCAATAAGATTACTTACTTGGCTAGCCATACCATGTCCTATTTAATATTGGATTTTTATATGTTTCTCTATATTGGATTTTAACCTAATAAATTAAGTCCAACTTAATTTATTTCAAGTTTAATCTTTCACAACATGTCTTATTGTATGTGACCCATTAGGTTCCTTAATATGTTGGCAATAAATATACACATTGTAATCCTCGGTTTGGATTAGATGAATGAAAACTATTTTGACTTCATCATTAATTCTCAAATTAACCAATCTTATATTTATAGATCATGATCAATTCTAGCAAGATTTTCATGACCCGTAATTACTAATGATTGTCAATGTGGTTTGACTACCTATCTATGTATGATCTTGTAGTATAATTAATATCCTTTTTATCATATAATATCTCAATTTAATATTGAGTATGGATTAGTGTCTACTCAGTCTTGTTCAACCATTTTTTTGACATTAATTCTCGAATAAGCTTTAAAACTATTCTAAATCCTTATTCCACTTGAGCCAAAGATTTCTTGAGTTAATTCAATGAAGATTAAATGATATATTGATTTGATCGCACAAGGTGATGAATCTCATCTTGATTATTTCATGCATCTTTATGTGTTTCATGTTATACCTAATAATACCCGATTGGAGCATTTATTATTATAATCATAAGTAAAGTCAAAGTATAATACTTATCATATTATATTATAACTAATCTTAAGTTAGAAGATCACTTATACAACCATCACATAAGAATGTAGTTATAGACACTATATGAATTACCATATAGCATTCTCATATCAAGTCATGTTCAATAAACTTGTTATAATAAGTACCCACATGTTAGCTTAAGTTTATCCAAATTTCATTTTATGAGATTGTTTACTTGCTTCATAAGGAAAAGCATAACTATGTGCCGGTCTCAACAGCTTTTATCAATGTCTTTTCTTAACAAAGCATCGACTAGGAATAGTTTAGGAATAATGCTTTGATGTAATGATGATCCAATAATTACAATTTCATTATAATTTTCTTGTAAAATATATGTATTCCAAAGACTATCAATAAAAAATAATATCAATCATGAGCATACAATCTCATAGATAAAAAATACCTTTGATAGTGATAGAAATCCATAATATGACATTTATCCCATAACCAATCTGATTAGTCTTAAGGCATATACAAGCAACTTATTGCCGAACTCAATTTGGGATGTAATAATCGAGCTATCTCATTTCTTTAAAATATATGCTTAACTGAATTACATGTAAATCGAATGGAATTATTGCAAAAGAACATTGTTGAAATAATTTGCAAATTGGAAAAGATCTTTCTTCTTAGTTTGTTTGATTTTATGGAGCATTTACTAATTCACTTGCTATACAAAGCAAAAGTTGGTGGACCTATGATGACTATGAAAATTATAGGTATTTCTTGTATTGTTAGGCTTTTTGGTTTAACTACATCATGGGCCGCATGTTGCCAACTTTGAATGGGTTTAACCTTGCGTTATGTGCATGGACGAATTGGACTTGTGTATGAACTTCTTGTGTGGTTGAATATCATCCACCAATTTTGAATGGAGTGCATGGTTCATGCATGACTTCTTTTTGTCACTTTGTATGGTTTGCATGGATTGTGCTTGTTTACATCCAAGTCAACTCATTCTTCATGCAAACCTAAAAATCAAGATTTTAACACATTAAGGCACAAATTTCATGACCATTTTCAAACTTTTAAGGCTAAAATGACCTAAGAAAAGCTATAAATTTTACAGTCATCATTAGCTCAAGTTTAACCAAACTTCAACCTATGAGATCAATTGCTTGTTTTATAAGTAAAAGCATTAATATGTGCTAGTCTCAACAGCTTTTGTCAATCGCTTATTGATAAAAACATTGACTAAAAATATTTAGGAATACAGCTTTTTTGCAATAAAGATATCATAATTACAATCTCATTATAATTCCACTACAAAGCTTTGTTTATATTCTAAAGATTTTATCATGTAAGCATTAATAACAATTATGTATATATACATATAAAATATTAATGATAAAATAATCAAAACCTTTATAAGATATCAAATATTAAAATATGACAATGTTTTTCACTAAAATCTATTTGGTTTGTAGGGCGTATACCAACAATCTTTTACTTGTACTAAGGCCAATCACTTATATATCTAATACTATAGTTGACTATATGTTTATCATATTTCTATTAGGATAGTGCCTTAGTAAAAGGATCAACAATATTATCCTCAGTGGGTCCTCGTTCAATTTTAACATTAGTTTTAGAAATAAAATCTTTAATGAACTGATATTGCCTCAATACATGTTTGGGTTTTTGATAAGACTTTGATTCCTTGAATTTAGCTATTACTCCATTATTGTTATGATAGATGGTTATTAGACCAACAAATGTTAGGAATAACACTTAGTTCAATTATGAACTACTTGATTCAAATAGCTTTTTTTGTAGCCTCGGATACAAAGATGCATTTGATTTCAATGATAGAATCAACAATTATGCTCTGTTTGAAACTTTTTTACCTAACTGTTCCACTTTTCAAAATAAAAATGTAACCACTTTTAGATTTGTTATCATCTTTGTCAAATTAAAATTTTGCATCATAATAACCCTCAATTTGGAGTTCGATTCCACCTTAGATAAGAAATTTATCTATGTTTTGTATGAATCTAAATTTTTTAATTACTTCATCAAAATGAATGTTCCAACTCTTTGATGCTTGCTTAAGTCTATAGATGGACCTTTGAAGCTTGCACACCTTATTTGCATTCTGTTTGGATTCAAAACTTTTGAGTTGTGTCATATACACCTCTTTTTGAAAATTTCTACTAAAGAATGCAATTTTGACATTCATTTGCCATATCTCATAGTCATGGTATATAGCTATTGTAAACAAAATCTTAATGGATTTTATCATGGTTACAGGTGAAAATATTTCATCAAAATCAACTCTTTGTTTTTTGTTTATCCCTTTGTAACAAGCCTAGCTTTGTATGTTTGTACATTACCTTCCATATCGATTTGAAAAGGTTTTATCAAAATCAACTCTTTATTTTATATTATATTCTTTTTGCAACTAGCTTGGCTTTGTATGTTTGTACATTGCCTTTCATGTTTTTTTTTTCTTAAAAACCCACTTATACCTTATGGGTTTTATGCTTTCAAGTGGTTCTACCAAAGTCTAAATTTGGTTTGCATACATGGATTCCATTTCAGATTTCATGATCTCATGTCATTTTTTAAATGTCTAACATTACTTCTTGATAGGTAGTAGGATCATCATCTATGATCAACTCATTTTTATCTATAAGAAATCTATATCTTTTAGGAGCTTGTCAAATCTTACTTCATTTATAGAGTTTTTATATATTTTTAGCTTTTGGATACATATTTAATACTTTAGCCATTAGCTCAAGTTCTATGCTTTTGTCAATTTATGTTTCTTGAACTTCTTCAAGTTTTACTTTACTCCCACTATTTTTTTCAAGTATAAACTCCTTTTCTAAGAAAATAACATGTCTAGAGACAAACACCTTTGTTTCTTAAAGTTACAAAAGCAATATCCTCTTGTTTATTTTGGATATCCCACAAATTTACATTAGACCAATCTAGCTCTAAGTTTGTTGATTTGTGCCTTTTCACATAAGTATTACAACTCCAAATCTTTAAATGTGATAAGTTAGGTGTTTTATCTTTCCATATCTCATTAGGTGTATTGAAAATGGATTTAGGTGAAACTCTGTTAAGAAGTAATTGGCTATTTCAAGTACATAACTTCATAAAGATATAGGAAGATTTAAATTTTTCATCATGGATCAAACCATGTTTTAAAAGGTTTTATTTTTTCTTTTAAAAAAGTTATTGTGTTGTGGTGTTCTTAATGGAGTCCATTGTGAGAGAATCATATTTTTTTTAGATAACCTTGAAACTCATGACTCAAAAATTCTCAAACTTGATCAGATCTAAGTGTTAAGATACTTTTGCCAATTTGCTTTTAAACCTTTCTTCTTAATTCTTTGAATTTATCAAAAGATTCAGACTTGTGTTTTATTACATACACATAACCATATCTTAAATGATCATCATTAAATGTAATGAAATATGAGTATCCACTTCTAACATTTGTATTCATGGGATCACATACATCCGAATGTATAAGTCTAACAATTACATGGGCACTTTTTCTTTTTCCAATAAAAAGTGATTTAGTCATCTTACCAAGTAAACAGGATTCACAAGTTTGATAAGATTAATAATCAAAAGGATCAAAGTATCCTTGCTTATGTAACTTAATGAATCTTGTTTCGTTGATATGACCAAGCCTACAATGCCATAAGTAAGATTGATTCGATTTATCTAAGTTAGGTTTCTTGACATTTATGTTGAGAACATTATTATGTAAACCATTATCATACATTCTCATGTAATAAAAGATATAATTTAAATAAAAAAAGTAACTATTGCCCTTAATATTAAATGAAAAACCATCATTCCTATTTAAACAAGAAATTGAAATGATGTTTCTAGTAATGATTGGAACATAATAACAATATTTGAGTTCTAAAATTAAACCAGAAGGTAAAGGTAAACAATAAATCCTCATGGCATAAAAAACAACATTTACTCCATTTTCAACCCATAAGAAAACCTCTCATTTCTTTAAAGACCTACTATTTTTTAGCCTATGTATGTCATTACATAAGTGAGAACCATATTCAGTATCTAATACCCATTAAAATTGTTAAAAAAAGATAGATTGATCTCAATGATAAACATACCTGAAGTAAAAGTCTTTTTAGACATCTTGTCCTTTAAACATGTCAAGTAGCATTACAATTTCTCTTTCAATAACCTTTCTAACCACAGTGGTGACAAGCACCCTTCTTTTTTTTTTTTTTCTGTTACTACTAAGCTTGATAGCCTTGTTTGATTCCTCTTTCTTATTAACCTTCTTACTTTTCTTTCTCTTAACTAATTTCTTCTTGGCTTTAGATGAAAAAATTAAAAGAGCCTCAAGCTTTTGATTTTTTATGGATTTTTTGACAATGTCTAGCATATTTATCAATTGTGGTAACAACACTTCCATCTGATGCATGTTGAAGTTCATTACAAATTGTGAAAAGCTATTAGAAAGATATAATAAGATTGATAATTCTATATTTTTATAGTCATAGCTTTTTGAGACATTTTATGATAAATAGCTTATTCATTTAGAAAATATGGAGAAAATACTCCTAATTGGTGCAAATGTTCAATGTGTAGGTAAAATATGAAAAAGGTGAAAAAATAATGATTTGAAGACAAATTAGATGCATTTTGGTGGAAATTTTACTATTTAGCCGAACTTAATCTTATGCTTGGTCCAAATGCTACTTTTAGGAGATTTTTTGAATTTTTCTTCATTACTTCCTTTGCATATTTGAGTTTAATTGAACTTCAATTCAAGTTTTATTTCTTGCATTTTTCTTGCTTATTTTCCTTTTTTAGGTCATTAAAGTGTTTGACACATTTGTAGTAAGTTGCATGAGCTAAATACGAAGAAAAGCATAAGAATGATCATTTTAAACAACATTTGGAGTTGGAATCTTTTGAAATTTTTTATGGCTTAATTGGCAGGTGGCTTTTTAATGGCAGTTTTAAGGAAGAATTGAAGTAGAATTTAGTGTCTAAAATTTCATGAAGATTGCTTGTTAGCCATTTGATGAATCATGAAGTGCATCGATAAAAGTGGCACCTAATTTGAATCAAAGAGGAAAGCCGATGGATAGATGCTTTGTTGGAATTTTAGAGGGTCCTTATTGGTTATAATTATAATTTTTTAGAGCTTAACAGATCAAATGAAGAAAATTGATGAGAAAAGAGCATATGAGGAAGCTTATCAACAAACTTTGATAACATAAAAATATCTAGTTTATGTGGCATTCTAGCTGACTTTTTCCTATAATTTGATCAATTGGAACACATCATGCTTGGCTTATAAATATGAGTAGTGGCTGGCTAAGGAAGGAGAGTTTTTTTAGTTAGTTAATTTTCATTCTTGCAATTTACATATCTTATTCATTTTTTTTAAGCAATTTCCTCCTTGTTCATTCAAAGGGTCATTCAGAGAGAAAATTATTGAATTTTCTAGCAAAATTTACTCGTCCTACACTTACATTTCATGTAATTTCAATTTCTTTCAATACACTTTAAGTTTCTTTAATATTTCTTGCTATTTCAATTGAATTCTTTTTACTTTTGCAATGCCTTTTGGCTAAATTTTTCTTTGCACTATTTTCAGTTTTCACAGCTTTTCTTTATGATATCTTACTAGTTTTAACCAAAATTTTTTCTACACACTCTTAATTCATATCACTTTAATTTAGTAATTTTTATTTTCAAATTAAATTTTCATTTTTGTTTTAAAAATCTTGGAAGATTTGACCAAAAATCTAGTAGCAAAAGAGGCAACATGTGGTGATAACATTTATGGTAGTTTCTCTCTTTGCTAGGTGATCAGTTCACTCTTTCATTGATTTGCACTCGTTCATTTACTTGATTAATTATTAGTTTTCAATTGCTTGCAGTTTAATTGTTGATTTTAATGGATGTTTGGCTAATTTTTTTTTTTATTGCTCTATGTTTTGTTTCAACACGTAATTTTGTTTGAAGTTTATTGAGCTTGTTCTTTCATTGTTTTAGCTAATTTCTTTTCTTGTAATTAAAGTTTATATGTTGATCTAAGTTCCTTTAGCCTAGTTTATGTTCAATTGCTTTCTAGAGTAGTAGATCTAGGTTTTTATGTTCTAAAAATCTAAATTTCTTATGTGGATTTAGGTTTCAATTTAAGCATTTTTACATTTGCTTGCATTTAATTCATGCAATTTCAATTTGATGCATTTAGGTTTAGTTTGACTTAATGTTTTTGAGCTCAACTACACTTAAATACCTTGCATTAGGATGAGATCCATTTATATTCAATATTGCAATTTTGTTTTACTTAAATTAGGTTGAAGTTTTGGTTTTACATTCTGTTTTCTCAAAATTTCCTCGAGTTTTACTTTGAAATTGAGCTTGACTTGTTTTAGCTTGAATTATTAGTATGCTTTCTTTAATTAGTTTTTCATGAAAACAATGATAGGTAAAGATTGAAAATGAATATAGTTTTAGGACAAAATTGAACATTGTGCAGAATATGAGATGATTCCTTAGATGAGTAACCTTTTTATTATGAGTTTTCATTTGTAGGTAATATTTGATCATTAAATTGCATTTTTTATCCAGTGATTGATTATGTTAGGATGAAATGTTTTTACATTAGTCTTTGAAGTCATGTATTATATTTTAGAATTTATTTTGATCATCTCTCGAGGTAAAATCCTATAAGACATATGATTAGGAAAATCATATAAGCTATCTTTGGATCATTTATGCCTTTCAAGCTAACCTTGATTTAATTCTTCTATAGTCACCTCTTTTGAGCCTAATAATACATTTCTTGTTATGAAACTACATTATTAGCCCAAGCCTTTGTTCTTATATTCTTTATCTTTTTATCTTTTACCCTATATGCAGTAGGACATTCATGGATTCTAGAACATGATTAGAAAATAGTGGAAGAGCATTCTAGAAATAAGAGATCGATCCTATTCATGAAAAGATTGATCCATTTTTCAAATTTTATATATTTTAACTTTTTTTATAAAAAAAAATGGTTGATTGCTCTCAAACATATTTTTATGGATGATATTCATTTATAAGTATAAGTTGTTAAAAAAATTGAGATCTAATAATATTTAGTAATATTTCAAGAATTGATTAAAAAAATGATGTCAAGGAAAAGTTACTAAATGAATAAGTTTGAAAATGATAAATTTAACCTAATGTTTTGTTATATCAAAAACCTTAGATCAATTCAAAGCTAACAATATATATTATCATGATGATACTAATTAGTATTACACATTATTATTGATCTAACCCATATACTATAATGATATGATATTTTATGAAATTGTGAAAAAAGATACACCACTAATGACGATGAAGAATTGGAGAAAGTATGTAAAGAAAGATTTAAGAAATGGTTTAAATAAATTATAAATTTAGGGTTTAAATTAAACTGCTAATTATGAAAATACATTTATATACGACAATTACAATTTAAGCTATCTCATTTTTGTAGATTCAAGAACATGCTAATGAAATCAATCCTCATATTATTGAGTCCTCTTATAGCCTAAAATGTATGGCAATGCATTACCAAGGATGCTTTGTCAATGGTTACAAGTTTCATACATTAGATTATAGGCAAACCCAAAATAACAAACAATGGTGTATATGTGAAAAGAAGTTGTTGCAATGATATCAAACATAACTTTATGGTATCTTGGTAGATACCATCGAAATGAAACATTTTGTGGTTGGGAGTAGGCTTATACTTTTTAAACGTCATTAGTTTGATACGAGAAAAGATGTTCATCTTAATCCTGTTATGTCTTATTAAAGTTAAATACAACTCAGTACTTACTAATAATGAACCATTTGTTAGCTCTGTAAATTCAACAAGTGTACTATACTTTTTATCCATCTAGAAAGAGAGCTCGTCGAGATTGGTAAGCTATGTTTAAAAAAAGGATAAGACTAGACTTAACTATAATACCTATGATGGAGATTTAATTAACCTTAACGAAGGGGTTTACCAAGAAAGAGGAATGCTTAATACAAGAATAGTTACTCATTCAGAGGAACTCAACAATCCTAGAGTTCTTGTTAATGGTGATTATTAAAAAGTTAATTTTCAAGAACATGATGAAGAAGAACATGTAGAAGAAAAAAATGAAGATGAATATGATCATCAAGGTTACTTTATGAACAAGTCTACAACTGTTAGTGTACATCAAAATTACTTTATGTTTGCTTCTCCATAATATTTTCATTATTATGATAGCTTTTTTTTTTACTATGCTTCATTTTAGGTAATGTGAATCATTCACTTGTAGGAAAACTATACTTTTTGCATGTATCAAAAGTATAATGATGACACTTCTACTCATCTTAAGTTTCATCCATAGGCTTGGTGTCAAGTTATTGGAGAATTGCAACCCACTCGCACCTATGTGTATTGGTTTGGGACTTAGCACATGTAGCAGATATATTTAGCACACCTTCTTTTTTATGTGGTAACTCATCTTACTCAGCTTTTGGTCTTACAGACTTTATTCCCAATATTAGTTGATCTGCCAAAGTTAAAGATCTAAAAGGGAAGATGCTAGATATACAAGACCAAATGAAGGAAATTAGGTAATTACAATATAAAATTAAGGTGGTTTTGTTTAGGCTTAATCAAATGTTTAAAGGTGATTTGTTTTTTGCATCTAGATCTTTTTGACACATTGGCAGTGGATAGTAAGAAATGAGAGGAAGTGCTTAATGAGATAATGAACTTTTTCTTTCTTTATTTTATATTGAATTGGTAAGATGATGATAGATGCTGGATCTCTTTTTTATATATATATATGGACATTTGTGGATATTTATGAATGTTGTTGGATGGATATGGATTTTCATGAATGCTTATGGATGTTTATATATAAAACTAAGTTGAATGTTGAATTCTAGTATTATCTAGTTGTATTAAGATTTATATGTAGTCTTTTTATATGATTTGTAATTAATAAATTAAATTAAAAGTGAAAAGCATAGATCTTTTTTAAGGAAGAATAAATCTTTTAGGGACAGGATCAATCCTTAATCAATGGTGATGATCCTTAAATTATTACAAAATCTATCACATTTAATGATAAAATTTTATCGCTAAAATCTCCACACCTTTTTTTCCTAGTTTTTTTAGCAACAAACTTCCATCGCCAAAAACATTCCTTCCATCTTTTAGTAATGAATTTTTCTTCATTAAAACCTAATATCGATAGACCTCAAATACAAAAAAAAAAAATTAGACAACATTAAAGATGGATATTTCCATCGTTAAAGCCCTTTAGCAATGGAATATAAGTAATTTTTTTTCCAAAATAAATAGATAAAAATATATTTAGCGACTAAAACTGAATTAGCAAAGAAATTTTTGTCACTAATATCGTATTTATTATTAACAGGATCTTTATTGCTGATATAAAATTTTTTACAACTAGCTATTTTTTATTGGATTTTTAGCATATATTTCTCCATCACTAATAATTATTAGCAATGGAATTAGGGTCTTTAATGATAAAAAATTCCTTCGCTATTGAGTTTTTTTCTAGCAGTGCAACTATGTTTGGCAGCTAAAGTGTTCTAATGACATAATACTTATATAAGGCCTATAAGCCTCTTGATGTATTGAGTGAGTGGGAGTTTTATGTAATAGAAATCAATTGCAACTGTGATGATGGATTCTTATTTACCTTATATGTATACTCCGCTTGGGTGCGTTTTGATGAATATGTCATTTAGTTGAATACGACATTTTGGATTAGTTTCATATGCTTCTTTTGTAGTAATGCATCATTCACTTTAGATGCAATGACCTAATGAAAATGGATATTGATTTTGTTTTTATATCATTTCCATTTCATGCTATCATACTACTCCTTCTAAAGTGTTTATAAGTTTATGTACATGTAGCCAGTCGATAAGGTGTATTCTAGGGGTAATAAATGCTTGTTGCTATTAGTGAAGTATTCTTAAGTCTATGAACTTGTATCTTATCAACACAGTACATTTTAAAGCATACAAATACTTTTCAGTTGTAGAAGACATGTAAGTCCACATATTGGTACCTTATCAGTATATTGTATTTTAGGGCTTATAAATGCTTATTTTTATGATATAATGGTTTAGGTATTTACTCATATTTGATAATTCTAGTGATTATCATTTTGTTAGTCAAAATTTGGGTTTTAAATGTAAAGTATCTATATTTTCAAAATATTCAAAATTAGCTTATGCTGTCTAAATGGGAGATTGTTGCATTTATCTTATATTGTGGACTCTAGTTAATTAATCTAGGCTTAATTAATAAATGTGAAATTACGAGTAACTATAGTCGTATCATGTTGTGACATACTTGAACGAATAGTATAAGTTTAGTTAAGTGTGATCCAAATGTAATTATGTATTTAGACTCATAATGGGATGGGTCAATTTTGACTAATGTATTAAAAGAGGTCCTTACTCTCATTCTATACATATGAGGTTAGCCCATTATGTTTCATAGCTTTAGTTTCAAGTAGAAAGTAGCTCTCTCTCGTACTTATTTTTGTGTAAATCACTATTTGGAACCTTGGAGGTGATGGTGGAAAACTCATAATGATGGCAACACTTTTGTAAACCTCAATTTAGTGAGATTAAGCTCTCACTCACATCCATATCAATTTTAGTTTTAATTAATTTTGTATTAGTGACTCAATGAGGTTTCAAGCAATTCCAACAATATTCAGTAATTCATATGTATATGAAAGCCAATAAGTGTGTAGACTTTTTGATGAATTGCGTAGATTTTGAGAATTTTATAGTGAGTTTGGATGAAAATTTTTACATTTAAAAAATTTAAATATAACCATTTAAAAAAAAATATCATTTCAAAATACTAGCTACTAGCTTTAACTTGATCCTTATTTTGAAATAACAAAACATTAAACTAAATAAGTTTGATCAAGATTTTGAAAAAAATTTATTTAGTACACGGTCTTAAGTGTTATATTTTGGTACTAAATAAATAATATGTTTTTCAAATCATAAACAAACCTTTCTTTGTTTTCATATTTCTCAAACCAAATCTATCTTTTAAAGATTATTTATTTGAGCTAAAATGAAAGTCCAATTGTTGTTTTTAAAGTAAACTTATTCATTTTAGACATAATACAATTTTGATAATATTGGTTTTGAGAAATAGATTAACTTAAGAAAGTTGTTTTACAAGAATAAAGTTTTTTCAACATTGAACTTGTTTTATTTTTTTGTATTAATTCACAAGGTTTTAATATTTGAATTTTATATGGTTGGAAAGCTCTTTGAGTCTACTTTCTAATGGATTAAACAAAATCTAAATCTAAATTTTCTAAGAAAAGATTTTGAATTTTTACTAGACACTCTATAGTTATCTGAAAACTACATGATAGGTAGATTTAAAAATTTACTATAATTCATACACAATGAATTAGGTGATGACTTTATATGGATAGAAAGCTTTTAAGTCTAGTTTCTAAATCTTCAAACGGTTTGTGATTTGTACTTTTATAACTCAAGATATGATCAAATTAATGAGTAGAGTGCAAAATGGGAGACAACCACCCAACTTGGACAAGATTGATCCTCTCAGGAAAGGGATCGATTGATTTTTCTTTCTAGAATATAGGTTTGTGCTCGTGCATGAAAAAGGGATCGATCACCTTATGTAAGGGATTAATCACTCTCTTGAACCAATCGATCCCTTAGATAAAGAGATCTATTTATTAGGCATTTTCAAAGGCAAAATTGGCTTAAAACATGAACCAATCTATCCTTTCAAGGAAAAGATAGATCAGGTCATACCCAAAATGTGTCCAACAGCTAGTTTCTCAAGCATTCAATGGCTATTTTCTTCTCCCAAGCATTTTCAATGGCTAGCTTTTCATTTTCTCTATATATTGGCCATTTCAACACACCAAGAAGGTTGATGAATCAAGATAGCAAGATCAAACAAGTCATACTTTTATTCTCTTAAAGAAATCAAGAGTTTTAGAGCTTAAATTCAATATCTTTTGTATTTCTTGTATCCAAAATATTGTTGTATTTCATTCATCATTTTCTTTGTACTTCATTAGGCAAACACTCAACCTTGAGAGGTATTTTAGTTTGTAAAAATTATTTGGGTTATCTTGTAAGTAAGAAGTGAGGTATCCTCTTGATATTGTAAGAGTAGAGGTTGTTATCTAAGCCTTAAAAAAAAGATAGAGATTTAGTACAAGATAGGTTTGTATATTGTAAGAGTTTTACTTTAATTAATGGATTAAAGCCTTAGTGTGGATGACTAAGAGATAAGACGTAGGTGTCTTGTGAAGAAAGACCGAACTTCTATAAATCATTGTATTTGATTTCTTTATCCCTATCTCTTTATAATTTATTGTTGCTTGTATTTGATTTTAGGTTAATTAATTGTTATTGTTTACATTATATTTTCATCAAAAGTGCTTATTGTTTTAATTTTCATTCAATTACTTTGAAATTATTGTTTGGGAAGAACTTGGAGAAATCCAATTCACCTCCCCTTTTGGATTACCATCTCACTTAAAAAGCTAACACTAGCATTTGTAATTGTTTTGTTTAGGTAAATATTTTTTGAAAGAAAATTTAGTCTATTAGAATTTGATGATATTAAATAAGAAAACAACAATAAAATACATATATATATATAAATATTTATTATGGGTATTGGTATAAAAATATATACATATTAAAAATAAGAAAAATAAAAATATTAGAATTAATTAAATTAATATTTTATTTTTTGAGTTTTGTATTATATGGTAAGTGTGTGCAGGAAAGAGATGGAAGATTTGAAAGAATTTTAAAAAACCATTTCTTAGGTTTAATTTTAATAGGAGTTTTTTTATTCATTGAATAGAGGATAAGGGATTAGGATGATGAGCTTCGAACTCCCACCTTACATGTCTTTTTAAATATTCTTAATCATTAGATTAAAAAAATTGAAGACATTTCAAGAGGAAATTTGAGGTAGTAAAATTTCCTTTAGAATTTTTTTAAAATTTGAAATTCTCTCTTATTTTTATCCAAACAAATAATTTTATTTTTGGAAACCTTGAATGAAATGAAATTCCTCCACCATGAATGGTTTAATTAAATTTATACAAGATGATTCAATTTGAATAGAAAGGTTTTTGAGCTTGTAGTTGTTAAGCGATTTTAATTGTTTCTTTTGTACCAAAGAAATTATAAATGCCACTCTATTTTTTTTAAATATTTTAATATTTATTTTTGAAATTAAAAGTAAAACTTTTTGGAAAAAAAATATAAAAAAAATCTATTTTTTCAAAAATTTTTATTTTCAAAATTTAAAAATAAAAAATTGGTAAATAGAAAAATAGAAAAATCTATATTTTCTATTCTTTTCAAATTTAAAAACATAAAGTTTAAAATAATAAAGAAAAAATTCCAAAAAATTGAAAATTGAAAAAATAAATAAAAAAAACGAAGAGAGAGAAGTTTGGGAGAAAGAAGGAAAAACAAAAAGGGAAAAGAGTAAGAGCTAAGGGAAAGGGACAGAGGAAGAAAAAGGAAAAGCCTCATCAGGTTGATAGGCATCAATTGATCTTCTTCTCTCCCTTTGCTCTCCTCCTTTCCTTTATTTTTTTTCATTCTTCCATGCTATTTTTTAAAACTTTTTTATTATTTTATTTTCAAAAAATTAAAAAAATAAAAATACATTGGTATTTCTTACTATGCAATGCATTTTTATTTACTACTTTTTGCCACAATTGTTGATTATCATTTTTAGTCTAATGTGCAAATTGTATAAAGTAGGTTTATTTAATTGAAAATTTTTTAAAATTTAAATATCAAATTAATAGTTTTATTATAATTTAAATATCATATGTCTAATTAACTTAAAATTTTTTCTTTAGTGTCATTGCTTCTATTTAAAGGTCATTACCATGGACCATTCAATCTTTATTTTGAATTTGCCCAAAATAACACCTCAGTAATTGAAACTTGAGACTCCAATTGAATATCATATATTCAAATTTTATAATAAAAGGAAAAAAAAAATTTATGGGTAAGTGATGACTACCTCCCACTAAAATCTTGACTCTCAACTCTCATTCTTTCTATAGAGCAAATCATTAACTTGGATGAACTCTATCCATCTACTATGATCATAATAACCCCTCCAACTCTTTGTCCCACAAATGTAATAGTAAACACAAAAAATTTAAATTAAGTTATAATAGCATTCTGCTAGTCTTATGAGGAATATGATGATATTGATGAATTTCTTTACCTCTTTTTGTCAAAACAAATGTGAAATTTCAGTATATTTTGAACTCTATACAATGAGTGTTAAATTTGAATTTTCTTTTTAAAAATTTTTCATAAATCATATTAATTTTGAAAATTTGAATTTAAGATATTTAAAAGATATGAAATTTTGAAAAGATGGTAAAGGTTGGACGACCTTGAGTTTGCAATCAAAGAGTAAATGAGGTGATAACAGTGTATAGAATCTAATAGCATATCTTTTCTTGATAAGAGAGAAGCTAATCTTATCCATCCAAATGAACCATGTATTATAGTGATTAATTGCTTCATGGCATGTATTAGTAGTATATGTATTTATTTTTTATAATAGAACTATCATTTTTAACAAATTTTTATATTTTTATCTTATATTTACATATTTTTTTGATTAATTTTCAGCATTTATTTTTCATCTTTGTGTTTATTAAACATGAAAAATACATGTTAAATTTTTAATTTTAGTTATGAACAATTGGTATGTAGGCATGCCCGAATCATTTTGGGATTTGTTGTTTAAGGTTTGAACTCAATTCGAATAATTTTGTGTTTCAGATAAAATCTAGTTAGTTAAATGGAGTTTAGATCACCAAAACCTTCAACCATTTTCAAGCCTCAAGTTACTTTAACTAGGGTTTTACTAAAATATTGAGTCAATTACCTTGGGGTCAGTAAGAGTAATTTGGTATTTTAAATTTCATATTAATTTGAGCTCAGATTAAAATAATGAACTTTTTTGTCAGATTATAATGGAATTTTGTTTGGGATGGATTTAATCAGATCCCTCTATTCTTGTCAGATTTACGAATTATCGGTTGTTCATTTTCTTTAAGTCCTTGTTAAGGTTCGTTATGTGTGTTGTAAGGTTCTTTAGGAGGTGTAAACTTTTCGTATATTTAGGTAGGTTAATAATTTGTTAATCAGACAATATATTTTGTTACACCTAAAGATGGGATAAGCACAAATCATATATATAAATATATATTTATATTACAACATACATAATTATCATATAACAATTACTGACGTAAATGCTTATGTGAACCGATTCTTTTTTCAACACATAAGATAATTCTTAAACTTTTTATTATGAAGACACATAAGATATTTATTAATTTTAAATTATTTACAAAAAATATATTTTAAAAATTATTAAATTATCTAAAATTTTAAAATTTAATCAGAAATCAATTTAAATTTTAATGAAATTTCTTTATCATATGCATCATCTCATCTCAATTTAAAATCAATTTTAAAGTAATTTTTTCAATTTATTTGAAATTCACATAAGTATTTAAATTTATCACAACTTTTAAAAATATTATTTAATATCTTTAATATTTTTTATAAATAATCATTGCATTATTTTTAGCTTTTAAATGTATTTCACAAAAGAAATGTGAAAAAAAAAATTAGAACAACTTCTGAAAAGTTTCTCCTAAATATCACTTTATTTTAATTTAAAACTAATTTAAAACTAATTTATCTTTTTCAATTTATCTACAATTAACATGAGTATTTAAATTTATCACAACTTTTAAAAATATTATTTAATATCTTTAATATTTTTTATAAATAATTCTTACATTATCTTTAGCTTTTAAATAAATGTCACAAAGGAAATGAGAATATATATATATATTGTTAGCTTTTTAGGTGAGATGGTGATCCAAGAGAGGGTGAATTGGATCTTTTCAAATTCTTTCCCAACAAATGATTTTAATATAATTGAATGAAAATTAAAACCAATATCAAAATATGATGCAAATAATAATGCATTGATGAACTATAATCAAATATAAACTATAATAAAAATAAAGAGATAGGGATAGAGAAATCAAACACAATGATTTATAAAAGTTCGGTCTTTCTCCACAAGGTACCTACGTCCTCTCTCTTGATTGTCCACACTAAGGCTTCAATCCACTATTATTGAATTGAAATTACAATCCTATCTTTTTCTCTCTAAGGCTTAAGATAGAAACCTTATACTTTCTACTTTCTAGACTAGGTAGTAACCTCTCAATCTCATATATTTAAGATAATGCCTTACCTCTGGATTACAAAATCACTTAATAAAAATACAAACTTAGAACACCTTTCAAAGGCTAAGTATTTGCCTAATGAAGTATAAAGAAATATGATGAATGAAGAACAGAATATTGCTTGGATACAACAAATACAAAAGATATGGATTTTAAGCTTTAACAACTCTTGATTCTTTGAGAGAATGAAAATATAGCTTGTTGACTCTTGCTCTCTTGATTCATCAATCTTCTTAGTATGTTGAAGTGGTCAATATATAGAGAAATTGAAGAACTAGCCTTTGGGAAAGCCTGAAAGAAGAAAATTCCCATTGAAAGCATGAAAAAGTAGCGTTAGAGTGATTTTGCCGAGACCTGATTGATCCCTTCTTTAAGGGGATCAATTGGTTCATGTTTTGGAACCAATTCATGGCTTGAAAAAGCACCACCTGATTGATCCCTTTATGTAAGGGATCGATCCTGTCAAGAGGGATGATCAATCCTCTACATAAGTGATCGATCCTTTCTTCAACCTGGAGCACAAAGATGCATTATGGGTAAAAAATCAATCGATCCTTTCGTAAAGGGATTGATCCTGTCAAAACTGGATAGTTATATTTTATTTTGCACTCTACTCACTTATTTGATCATATCTTAAGTTATACAAATCCAAATCAAAAATTGATTCTAGATTTAGAAACTAAACTTAAAGGACTTTCTATCCATATACAATTCATCACTTAATTCATTGTGTATGAATTATAGTGAATTTTCAAATCTATCCCTTTTGCATTTTTTAAACAACTGCAAAGTATTTAGTAAAAATTCAAAATCTTTTTTTAAAAAATTTGGATTTGGATTTTGTTTAATCCATTAAAAAGTAGACTTAAAGAGCTTCCAACCATATAAAATTCAAATATTAAAGCTTTGTAAATTAATACAAAAAAAATAAAATAAGTTCAATGTTAGAAAACTTTATTCTTGTAAAATAACTTTCTAAAGTTAATGTATTTCTTAAAACCAATTTTATTAAAATTGTATCAAGTCCAAAATGAATAAATTTACTTTAAAGATAACAATTGGACTTTCATTTAAGCTCAAATAGAAAATGTTTAAAGATACTTTTGATTCTAGAAACAAGAAAACATAAAGAAATGTTTGTTTAAACTTTGAAAATCATATTATTTATTTAGTACTAAAATATAAAACCTAAGAACATTTACTAAATAAATCTTTTCAAAAATTTTGATCAAGCTTATTTAGCTTAATGTTTTGTTATTTCAAAATAATGATCAATTCAATACTAACAATCTCCCCCTTTTTGATATGACAAAACTTAAAGATAAATTTGCTTGATAAAAAAAACTTTCTTTAAGACATTTAAGATTTTGTAAAACATTTTAAAAAACCCCCCCTTAAACAATGCATGACAAAACTCCTCCTCAATTTATGCATCATAATCTAACACAACTCAACAAACATATGTTAGTAAAATATATAAAATAAGCACAATCAAACACATGCATATCAAGCACAAGCAAATTTATCCATATAATATTTTTTTCTCTTTTTGTTATAACAAAAAGGTATGAGCATATTAATGAGCAAATAAACACAAACAACAAATATATTCATGAAAAATTTCTCCTCCTTTTTGTCTATGCTCTTTATATCAAATGTTTAATCTCTTATATCAATTGTTATAAGCATACAATAAGAAATATCTCTAAACTCTTTCTCTCTCTATTTTTTTCATTTCAAAAGAAAGGGAGATCAATTCAAGGCATGAGACAAAATGCTTGATACCAATAATATCAAGAGTATTTTGAATGCATATATATAATCAAGTGTAATATGCACAATGAAGTTCACATATATGCATTCAAGCATAAAGTATAAATGTATCCAATTAAAATGTTATAGCACAAAGTCATTCATTCAACCTAACCACATGAAATTTATGAGCAAAAGAATAATAAATAATATGCAACCTACTCATAAATTATGTTATCATAATATGTGCTTAGAACCTAAAATATCAATAGCAATTAAGCATAAATTCAAGCACATGCATACAAGTTCATACCAATTGTTATACATACCAATTGTTAAAGATATGTTATCATAAAGCATATCAATTGCTATCATACAACAAATCAAGCAAAATTGTATTTTAAGATTTCTTATCTTTTTCAAAATAAAGATTAATCAATTTATGGCACACACAATTTTGCATGAAAGGTACAAACTATATCAAGGATAGGCACATAAACAAGTGTCCATGAAAGTTAAAAATTGTTACCAATTGTTAATAATTTTATTCAATAACTTTCATAGAGCACACATACTTCAAGCATATAAAAAATTCATTCAATTCATGCATAAATGATAATAGTAATCTTTCATAAGGTATTCTATCCAATCAAGAACTAAAAGCTCATATGAATTTAATAAAGCATGAATCCTAATGAGTAATAAGGTTGAATTATCATCATGTTATGACAAAGATTGTTCAAGCATTTTCCAAATATGATGAACAAATAAACTATAGCAAAGAAATAATAAAAGTATAATCATTCAAATATATTTCAAATTATTTCAATGCATATCAATGAACATAATCTAAACATATGCAAGTATCTAAATATATATTTCAATCAAAATCATTCAAACCACACATAGCAATATACCTAAAAAAAATGCAAATCTTTAGACACAATATCGTACATGCTATATCAATGGACTTAATCAATGAACATGTATATAAAATTTCAAAATTGTAAGTTCATAGTCCATGAGTCAAGGTAATTAAAAGATCAAGAAATCAATATATTCAACTCATATTCATGCTCAAAGATTCAAACGAATATTCATGCAATAAAAACTATAATCAAAGCAATCAAGAACTAGGCATAAATATCAATGAAGGTAAGTTAATCAATCTAAGCTTTCAAACATATTAGAACAATATCTACTAAGTGGCTTGGTGATTAATTTGTGCAAAGTGTTCACAAATTCAAACATAATATCTCATTTTTGCACATATCAAAGTAAGCATTTATCAAATCATGCATTAAACATTATAAATCATAAGCACATAGCATAGATTCAATACAATTACCTCTATCCTTATCAAGTTATGTTGTTGTGCTCATTGTAGTTGAATGACATTTTGAATCCTACATTTCACATCATTTGAGCTAGTCTTTGATGTACTTGAATTTGATTGATGAAGATGACTTGCTTTGCTTGTTCCACTTGAAATTTAAAAAATATTAGTTCATTCATGCTCATTTCAAACTCTCCTAGCCTAGACTTAAAAAAATTTCTTGACAAAAGATTTTCATTAAAAGCATCAAGAAAGTCAATTGATAAAAATTATACCAATTGTTAGAAAACAATTCCATATCCTAAGTCATTATAGGCAAAAAAAAATTTATTCACTAAGCACAAGTTACCAATTGCAAGGGAGATATATTCTTAAGCTAGAGGTCATATATCAATTTAAATATCAAATAGCACAAGAATGGCACTAAAGCAAAAGTTCTCATGTAATGTGCAAAAATCAAATCTTTTAGATCATTCATGAACATAAAATAAACATATTCAATATTCATGTATATTCAAGAAATCATAAAAGAATATGTCAAAATAAATTTTAGGTCATATGAAAACTAAAATCTCAAGGAAGACATATTTATCATTAAAAACATATTCAAGAAAATTTTAACACAAAAGCATAAATATATCAACACATGTTATAGGCCATAATCAACAATGACTTAAGCTAAAAATAAGCATCATAAGAAAATCACTCACTTAAGTCATATTGCAAGCATGTTAAGTAAAGCTCAATCATATTCATATAAGCATACAATTGACAAGAATAATAGATGAACCAACAACATATATCATTTTAAAAAATAAGTAGTTCATCAATTTAAAAATACAAATCAAGAGATAAAACATTTAAGCACAAGAGCAAGCATATCACAAAAGTATTTCACAAATTAAGAAATAAACAATTTAAGCACTTTCAAATCATAAGTATTAAGGTCAAGTTGAATCAATCATTATATGAGCACATATCTTGACCAAAAACATATATGAACAAAGAATCAATATATATTTTTTAAGCACATAAAGTTTATCAATTCATCAACACAAAAGAAGAAATAAATCTTGAATTAATAAGGATAAAGAATTAAAGCATATTTCAAGATTATTTCATAAGAAATCAATAGATGAACAATCAAACATCAATATTTATGATTTAAGCACAAAATGATCATCAATTTCTAAAATCACAAATTAATAGTTAAAATAATTATTTATAACATAATCAAGTTTAAAGAATTTATAAGATCCAAACATTATAAACAAATTGAAAAATTTTAAACATCATTATCATATAGGCATGTTCAACAATCATAAATCAATATATATATATATATATATATATAAATCACAAAATCATTTTCATCATGTCAAAATCATTCAAACAAATATATTTATGCAAAATATAATAGGATAAATCATTCAAAGCTTAATATTTTCAAGATTTTTATTTTTGATGTTTTGAAGCTCACTTTTACTTAAAAAAGATCTTAATAAATCTCATAACTAGTAAGCTCATTTTTAACCATCTTGAACCATTCAATGATAAAACAAAGTTGCTCAAGTGGTCATTTGGTATTAAAAACAAGGAAATCAAAAAGTCAACTCTTAATCCCATATTTCATTGAAAAAGGATATCAAGATGGGAAAATATGTTTAAATTCATATTTAAGCTCTTCAAACCATTTTGAAAAGTTTTATATCACACTTTAAAAAAGTCCAAATGGTTTTTATGCCCATAATTGTTCAAAAACAAAATTTTACCTTTTGAGTTTCAAAATCCTTGGAAACTTGTATGTAAATCTATGAAAAATTAAAACCAATGCAAGTTTTCAAGTTTTCTTTGTTTAAGCAAGTTTAAATTATTGAATTCAAGATATTCAAATTCATTTTACAATTAAAAACTTGCTAAAATAAAATTTCATATTTTAAGGCTTGACTCTAGCAAAAATTATTTTCAATACAAAACATAAAGTCTCAAAATTATTAAGTTTTAAGTGCTCCCCCTAAGTTTATACATAAATATAAAAATAATTTAGCACACAATTAATCACATGAAGAACCAATAACAATTTCACAAAGATGCATGATATCATTGATATCTAATATTCATATATACAATCATGCATAAGCACAAGTTCTCGAGAATGTCAATTTCACAAATAATAACAAAATATCAAAATCATTCATGCAATCTCAATATCAAGAGCATTCATATGTAATCTCATAAATTCATTAGAGCATTCATGAATTCTCTTAAAAATATATCTCAAGCAAATAAATTTTAAACACAATATTAACAAGCATGAAGAATATATTAAAATCATACATTCAAGAGAAAAAATAAATGCATACTCAATTCAAGCTCACATATACCAAATAAAATTGGTATATTCAAGATGTATTAACAAAGCATATACCAATATCCATTAAGCACTCAATGTTCAACAAGAATAGGCAACCAATTTTTTAATCACTTAAAATAAAAGTTTAGAGGTTACCTATCTCCATTGTGTGTCTAGAGTATTCAATCTTCAATCTCACATTATAGCTCATTGCTCAGCACACCTACAAGAGATAATCTCATTTGATTTTTGACACCCAAATTACTTTAGCTCATTGAGAGTTAGTCACCAAGTCTCTTGTTTCTTTATAACCCATACTTGTCTAATTCTAAATGGGACTATTCTTTTAATAAAACAAGTATATATAGTATGACCATGAAAATGACAAAAATTACATTTAATCATTTTAGTACTTAATGAACTCTTTAAAAACTTTTATTTTTTGTTCATCAACTCATCAAATTTCTTTTTCAAATCAAAATTTTCATTTTCTAAAAATTCATTTCTACTTTGAGAGGTTTCAAAATTCATTTTCGACTTTTTCATTTTGTTTTACCAAATCATTATTTGCATTCATTAAAAATTCATTTTCAACTTTTCATTTCCAACTTGTTTTTAGGATTAAGCACTTACTGCTACACCAAAAACTATAGCTAATAGTGAAGGCGTAACTTTATTTTCTTATTCTTTTTGGTAATGTAAAGCCCTGGACTAAGTGATAGGTGGACATAAGAGGTTTCGCAGAGCCTTCTTGGGATATCTCACCCATGGGGCCTCGATAGGTTGGGTTGTCATACATCGAAATCCAATCCATCATGAATACCTCACCTAGATGAACTGACATACCAAGTCCCCAAGAGAGACCACTGGACCCTATAATCCAAAATATATAAATACCAAAATAGCTTCAATAAAGTTTCTTCTATATATCAAGTTTCTCCCGTACATCACTTCATCTCAATTTAAAACTAATTTTAAAGTAATTTATTTTTTTTAATTTATCTGTAGTTAACATGAGTATTAAAATTTATCATAACTTTTAAAAATATTATTTAATATCTTTAATATTTTTTATAAATAATCCTTACATTACCTTTAGCTTTTAAATATATTTCACAAAGGAAAAGAAATGTGAAAAAAATATATAAATACTAGAGCAACTTCATGAAAGCTTTCATTGTTAGTAGTTCTTAGTTATATCACTTTCCCAACGTCCCACTAAGCTAAACATATTTTTTTTCTATTATTAATTTAGTCTTTTTTCTTATTGCTCTATTCTTGCTATAGGAACTAACATGCTTCTTCTAATAATAGGTATTATTTCACTAAACATACTATTCACTTTATTAGGTAGGATTTTTTTTTCAAATTAGTTGTCATATTCTTTTTTCAATTGTAATAATTTTTTTAAAAACTACAAAAACTCAAAAACCTATATATTCTTATATTTTTACCAGTATTGTCTGCAAACCTTTTATTTTTTCATAGATTCTTCACTCAATCAGGTAATATATTTTATCTTTTAATTGATTATTTATTCAGTGTTCCTTATTCGTATAAAATAAAAATGATGGCATGATTAATTAATATAATAGAGTTATATGCTATAAACAAAAACTTATGTGCCAGTTGTATATTCAAAGAGTGAATAATTTCTTAATTCATATCCCCATTATGAAACATGTAATATAATTTCAAATCATGAGATTATTTATTATAAAAAAATAAAATTGAAAAGAAATAATTCAGGGATAGTCTCATCAGTAATAGTAATTTCAAATTTATTTATATCTTAGTTTAGAAAAACCTTAGAACCATAAAAGATTTCACTAAGATTCCTAAGAAAAAAAATATGAATCCTATAATAACTCTACAATAATAGAATAGAGAATTCCTTAGTCTTCAACAGAATTAAAAAAAAAAAAACTTTATTTTTATTATGATTTAACATTTTAATTATATTATTTATATGTTAAATATATTTTGAATATATAAATAATTCAATAATATTAATTTATATTTTATTCAAATTTAAATAAAACAAAAATAATTCGTGCATCGCACGGATAGCAAGCTAGTAAAGAAATATTACAAGAATGACATTACAAATAAACAAATACTTTGTTATTCCATAGGATGATTTGAAAAATGTAGGTGATTTTAAATTTGAAAAGGAATGATGATAGGGATTTATCATAATTATTACTGAAGTGATTTTCCAATTCAATAAATTTTTTCTGTTGTAATGATATTACCTTTCCTTTTATATGTTAATGCAATAAAATATTTCATTAGTCAACAAAAAAATAGTATAGTGTTTACTTTATTACTTTTACGACATAGTTTAGAATTATTGTTGCATTTGGAGAAATTTGATTTAACAAAATATTTAAAAAAATGTTCTAAAAAATTTAAATTTTTTTAATGTTTAGCATTGCTGTGAAAATTAAAATATGTAAAAAAGACATGATGTTGGAAAAGGAAAAATAGATTATTTTTGTCAAAACATATAATTGATTGAGTATTTGATCATTTTGTCTTTAAATCAGTACATAACCACCTTGTAATATTGGATTCAATTGACCTTACTCAACTTTTTAAAATTAGTAATATACATGTAATTAGTATAAAAAATTAATATTTATCTTATGTTGACACCATTTAAATTTATTTATATAAAAAATAAATCTCTTTTTTGTTTTTACTTTTATTTTAATATAAAATTTCTAATAATTTTTTTCACTTTGAATATAAATTTAACTTGTGAATTCAAAAATTTTCTTAACATATATTTCTATTGATTTTTTATTAATCACATTTTAATCTAATTTTAATTTTGATTAAAATTCTTTCTTCGCTATGATGTCACATCACACTTATAGGCTATATTTTTCTTTTTATGAGTGTGATTCAATTTATAAGTGATTAGTTTGATATACTTGAAGTAATAATTATTTCATACATAATTAGTTATTAAATACAAATCTAATTTCATTATAAAAGAAATAAAAAAAAATCGTATCATCTATCTATTTTATTATTTTCTAATATTTTTATTGGCATGACAGAAAAAAAATTATGTAACACAATAATAAAATCATTGAAAAAAATTTTCGTTATGAATAAATTATAAAAAATATGTATTTATTTAAAAATTATATTATATTATGCAATATTTTTATTTTTATTTTGTCAGTATTATATTAAGTAACAAAATATTATAAACAAAAAAATATTAAAATATTGATCTTACTTACACAAATTTTTGTCTTTATTACTCTTTCAAATCATAAATTTCAAATTGCAATATTTTTTAATTAGTTTTTGTAGTTAACTCGTTTTGAATGATAAAAAATACTTTAAACATGAATAATAATATATTTAATATTACTGTTCATTTAAAAATTATGTTTTAAAATGCAATCGTAATGCTAATATACGTGTAACATCAGTTTGGACAGGAAAAAAATTTATATGAAATTTTATAGGTAGAGTTTGTGAAATTTTTTATTAAAATGAGTTAATAAAAATTAAAATTAAAAATTAAAATTGATAGATTAAAATATTTTATTACACAAATCAAATATGCAAAATTTAAAAAATTATTAATAAATTTTAAAATATTTATTAAATAAATATTTTTAATAAAAATATTGATAAAACTTTTATCGTTTAATAAGCATTGATCAAATTTAACTTATAAATAATATTTTTAATAACTTTTTTACATATTATTAATTTTCACAATACATTTTATTAATATATTAATTCAAAATTTTTATTTATTTAATTTTAATAAATAACTTCACGAAATTCTAACTTTCTATCAGTCCGAACGAAGGCAAAGAATTCGTAGAAGCAGATAGAGTATCGATTCTTTTTCATCCACGTGGTGGTATACAATAGGCCGAGAAGATTCGGGTTAATGACCTGCGGATAAAAGATAGAAAGAATGCGGAACTGCCAGTCTTCAGTGAACCAAATCCTGGTAGTATTAGATTGTAGGTCTACGGTGTTTGAAAGTCTGTGTGTCTTATTGCAACTGCAAATTATCTGCAATGGCGCTGTGGGCATCTTCTTCTTCTTCTTCTCAGAAGCTTTTCATTGCATCTCCAGCTTTAAAACATGGAAATGGAAGAAGTAGAAGCAGAAATGCCAGAAGAGATTTAGATTCTGTAGTTCATGTCGGGATGGCAGAGGGAGTAGCAATAGCATACGAGGAGGGAGAACGAGAAAGGCCAAAGTGGGCAGAAGAGACCCCTTTCTCTCGCCTTGTTAAAGCTTTCGTTTCGTTCAAGCCCCTTTACTCTGTGCTTAAGCTTGGTGCCCGACAAGTCCTAATCAGGTTTCTTCTTTCGTTCTATCTTTCTTTGGCACATTGCAGATTTTGACTTTTTTTTCAATGTATTAATGTTAGTTATATAAGTAAAAGAATACCCACAAATCTTTTTTTGGATACATCGATCATCCAATAGTACAGCGGAGAAGAACAACATTCGTTGGAGGGAGATGAGAAGGGAGATTCTGGAGTCAGATGTCTATAATGAGCTGCACAGCATTGAGAACCCCTCTCTCCAATACCCAGATTGTATGTAATTCCTTTTTTCTTGATTTATGAAACCTTAGAAGTTTGTTTAAATATCCAATCAAACAATCATCCCTGAAGCTTTGCTTGCTAGAGAACATGGAAAGAGATAAAGGGGAAAAATTTTACTAATCTGGTGATTAAGCTAAAAAATAGAAATGCGATTATAAATTTTAAGCATTTAATTAGTAAATTTCTCATTATCACCTATTTTTATCTTTTAATTTTATATGAATATCATATTAATTAATAAATTTATTGTTCAAATGACATATTAAAAATTTTTAAAAATCATATATCATATTAAATATTTTATTATAATTAAGAAACTATCATAATATATATTAATCATTGTGTACTTTGAACAGATTATCTGAGTCCTTTTCATGCATACGAGGAGGGCAATCTTTCGTGGATGGTAAGTATGCTCTTTTTTAAGGTATGCTCCCTCTCATTGTTGCGGTTGAAGACCAAAGTAGCATTGCACTTCTAATGGATGTGCACATTTAGATATTCATGACAAGTGAGCAGGGACCACCTAAATTTGCTGATATGTAACTTCAATTAGTTCTCCGGAGTTCTCAACCGTTTATTAGTTTATAATTAGCATGAAGACTTTGCTCTAACATTGACCATTATATATGCCATATACATATATAGTTTCTAAGATTAATCTTCTGAATTTTCTGCTTCTTGCTTTTTACCTTAATTAGAAGAGTTAACTAATTTGTGATTTTCTTATATTAAAGAATAAGGTGTCATGACCTCATATTCATAAAATTAATTTGTTTAATAAATTTATTGATAGCTGAAGAAGAAAGTGTAAATAGAATAAAAGCTTTGAAGAACATATATATGAAAACAAATTATCTCATTCCAACCAATGAAGGAAAATGAGAACAAATATTCAAAAGCTAAAAGAAGATGATGGAAACACATACTTGTCAAAGAAATAAAATTTTAAAAATAGCCAGAAATCATCTTTAAAATTGTAGAAATTGGAAACAAATAAAAATTGAACAAGTAATTTTTTAATGATCACAATTAATTATTAAAAATCATTTAACAAAATTTATTATTACTAAAATAAATATTTAAATAATAATATCAATTAAATTATACAATTAAGATGGAGATTACTTTTAAAATTAAAGAAAACCAAAAAGCCAAGGTAAAGAAAAAAAACATAATTCAATAATCAAAATTAATTTATTATTATCAATTAAATTATACAATTAATGTAGACATTGTTTTCAAAATCAAATAAAATCAAAAGGCATAATCACTATCCCAATTAATCCTTAAAATGCTTTTAACAAATAGTTTTTTGATATTATCAGTTAAAAAATTAACAAATAGTTTAGCAAATAATTTATTATTATTATTATCATAACATATAGATCCGAAAATCTATAGGTAGATTTAACAAATGGAGTCGCCACAAATATTTTTTATTTAGGTGTGATTAGCCACCTAATAAATCTATCATTTTAAGGAATTCTTAAGCTTGACTAAGGGTCCCTAAAAGGATAAATTCGAGTCTATTAACCAGAACAGGGTTCGAAAGTTCAGTTACATGTGAGGAAGGTTATAGCTCCCCACATGCCCATCCGAAGGATAATACCATATTATTTTAAATTTATCATAGAGTATTAAGTCTAATGGTTTCAAATTTTTATATTAAATATCGAAAATAATTTATAAGATTCTTCCATCAATCTGGTATAATTTTTAAAAATATTTTTTCACCTCAAGAGTATTCAAGGATCTCATTTGTTTCTTTGAAGAGGCTATTTCGTCGAAAAAATATTTATTTATTATTTTTTTATAAAAAATATATCTAATTATTCTACTATTTGGGCCAAATTAGAAAATATTTTTCTTTTTGAATTTCTAAATATTTCAGCATTTGGGCTTATTTAAAAAATTTTTTTATTAGAAAGAAAATAATATGACAATTATTTTTATTAAAATTTCATTTAAATTCTTCCACAATTTAGGATAAATTTAAAGAAAATTTCTCACCTAAAATTTTTTTAGAAATTTACCATTTAAAATTTCTAAGAATCTCATCTTTAGATAATTATCAAATATTTTTCACCCAAATTTGAAAAAGAATACAATTACTTTTATTAAAATTTCACTTAAATTATTCCACAATTTGTGACAAGTTTAGAGAAAATTTCACCTAGAGATTTCTTAAAAATTTACCATTTAAAATTTCTAAGAATCTCATCATTAGTTAATTGTATTTAATTCCAAAATTTTTATTTTTTTATTTTTTTATTTTTTTTTATTTTGAAAATAAAAATTAATTATTGTTATTAAAACTTTATCTAAATTATTCCACAATTTGAGACAAATTTAGACAAAATTTTTCACTTAGAAATTTTATAGAAATTTACTATTTGAAATTTTTATAAATTCCATCATTGGATAATTAATATTTATTTTCAAATTTTATTTTATTTTTTACCTTTTTTATTTTTATTTTTTTAAAATTTAATCATGCAAAAATAGTCAAAATAAATAAATAAATAAAGTGAAAAAAAACCTAAAACAGGAGGCGGCTCAGCTCTAATGGCTACAGCGCAGCTCGATTGCAGGAAAAAAAGCTAGAATGGCTTAAAAAGTGGCTTCGCTTGGCTCAGCTTGAGATAAAAACTAAAAAAAGTCATCAAAATTTGAGAATTTTTTAGATTTTTTTCAAATTTTTTTTTAAAACCCCAAAAAATCTTCGAAAAATTTTTTTGATTGCTTTTTTTAGTTTCAGCCTCTCTCCTTGATTTTTTTGTATGTTTGTATGATCTGTGTGAATATGTATTTATAAGGTTCTGAATCTGAGAATTCCAATCTAGAAAGGAATCACAATTTGTTTTGAATTCCAATCTTAAATCCAACTCTAACTTTACAAACCAATTCTAATAATTTCACACAAACTCAATTACCTATTTTTTTATTTTTTTTATTTTTTTATTAACAAAAATCAAAAGTAGACCTCGAGACAGATTGTGATGTCTACAATTATCATTTAAAAATAAGCATTTAAAAAATTGTGATTTTAATAACCCAATTTTACATTTAAAGTTGACATTATCTTTAAACTTTAAAAAAAAAAAAAAAAACCAAATTGGCATAAATAGTATGACAATTAATCATCAAAATACATTTAACAAATAATTTTTTTATTATTATCCATAAAATAATATTTAAAAAATAATTTATTATTATTACCAATTAAAGAAATAAACAATTATCATAATAACTTCGATTTTAATGATAGTAATTAATTATCTTGAACCCAATTTTTCATATACAAAATATAGATTTTCTTTATGATCTGTTTAAGAAAATCTTTAAGAAATCTTAGAAGTGTAAACAAAAAGAGACAGAAATTAAGGACTTTTAACTTGGAAGATTGGTAGAGGATGACAGGCTGCAGCTGAAGCGGAGGCTGCAACCATGTCTATGACGAGGCGAGCTATACCATATGCTTCATCAAATGAGGAAGCAACTCAAGAATTACGTGGAAATTGGCTACAAGCAATCAAACAACATCATATGAAGCATTCAGGAAATGCCACTATTGAAACTATTCTAGACATTGGATGTTCTGTTGGTTTAAGTGCAACATTTCTTGCTGATGAGTTCCCTTCTGCTAAAGTCACCGTAAGTGCTAGCTGTATCTTCATTTATGGAAACTGATCACCACAACACAGATTTTACAGTTGGTGATGTATAAAGTTGGTCTACTGTAGGGACTAGATCTGTCACCTTACTTTCTTTCTGTAGCTCAATTCAAGGAAAAGAAAAGAGCCCCTCGAAAGAATCCCATCAGATGGGTACATGCAGCTGGAGAAGACACTGGCCTGCCCTCTAAATCATTTGATCTTGTTTCTTTTGCTTTTGTGGTAAGCCTTCTCTCCAACCTGGTTAAGTAATTCATTTTATCTTGTAAAAATTTGATGGGGATATTGTCTAAATGAATTTACAATCATTTTAATTTATACTCTATTAAAGTAGTGCAATTTACACTTCTGTTAATTTTAAATTTCCTATGATCTTATATTCAAGTTAACTCCCTCTTCACTTACTTTTAATTGATTTTAAATTAGATTTTTTTCATGATATCAGATATCAGGTTCTGTTATGTTATTCTTGCTATGTATTCCTACCTGCTATCTTTAAAAGTTTATCACTTGATAAACTTTTATCTCTATCTACAGATGATAGGGTCTATTAAAATGATTGTATATCACATTTGTTAAATATTTATTTATTTTTACCTATTATCAATTATTTTTAAGTTGGATACTTAACATATGCAACTTTATTATTTAATATTTTTTGAAGATTTTCGTCGGTCAATAAATGGAGAAATTTTCGAAAATGAAAATGAGACTATCTAAATGCGTGCAGTTTCATGAATGTCCTGAAAGAGCAATAATTGCTTTAGTGGATGAAGCAATCCGATTGCTTAGACCTGGAGGCACATTTGCTTTGACTGACCAGGCGGTAAATACCACAACTACACTTAATTTACAAATATGATCATTTTTGCTTCTGCAACTCTTCTCATTTTAACTTTCTTCCTTTTGCAGCCAAAGTCAAAGATCCTTCAGGTACAATAATTCCCCATCCGTCATTTGTATAGTATAGCTGGCATTACAGATGCGATTTAATTTATAGTATTGTTGTTTAATCTGACAGCAAAATTGACAGCACCAGAAAATCAATGAATTGATTATATATATATATATATATATATATACTACCTTATTCATTCAGATTTGGTTTGTTTCAGGAATTGTCTCCAGCTCTTTTCACATTACTGAAGAGTACGGAGCCATTTTTGAACGAATACTTCCTCACTGATATGGAAGGAAGATTGAGAGAAGCTGGCTTTGTTAACATAAAAACAATGCTTACAGATCCGAGGCACATGACCATGACTGCAACGGTGCCTCATCAACATGTATGAGTATTTTCATTAGATGGAAAGCACCTAGAAGAGATTGTGTACAAATTCATCTGCCTTGTGGAACCAAGTAAAAGCATTTCTGAGTTCAAATATTTGAAAGCTTTTGATGACTTCTTACTAGTGTCATCAAATGACTTTTAGAGTCTCATTAATTGGAGATTCTGCAGTGAGGAATTGAGAGTTTCATTCAACTTCTCAGTTTCATTATCTTTATCTTTTTAAAGTAAATTTGGCATTATTATTGTTATTATTAATTAATTAATTAATTAACTATTGAAGCTGTGTCTTATCGAATAAGTTTTGTCCTAAGCTCAAGCCAAATAAAATATTAGCCTTAACTTTTACCCAAGCTCATTTTAAAAATTTTAAAGTTTTGTCAAAACCCTCTCTTTTATTAGAAAACCCTTCAAATTTGATCAAATAACTAACCCTTTGACAGCTCTAAATTTAAGCTTATTAAACTTTTTTATTTTTGAATTCAAACCGGGAGATTTCACTAATTAATAGACCGGTCACAATCCTCATTAACAAATGACAATAGAAAGAACATTTCTTCCCAAATTGAGTTAGAATCTAAATTTTCTACATATTTATCTAATTCATGCGTCATTTTATTTTGAAGTATTTGATATGATTCATCTTGCATAATTTAATCGCATTAATGTTTAGGGTGCTTTTAAATAAAGATTTTTAAAATCTTAAAGAATTTTGAAATGCATCGATTTAAAATAACAGAGTTTGTAATTATATTATTTGGATAATTATTTTTTTTTAAATTAAACATTAGAATTTGATGAGATAAAAAAACATAACAGAGAAATAATGATATTAAAGATAGAAAAAAAAACTATTTAACATGTATATATACAATATGAGTGTGATTAGATTTTTAAAAATATATAAATACTACTAACAATATGAAAAAACAAAACAAATTATAATGAGTTTTCTTGTTATTATAATTAAAAAAATAAAAGTAGTGTAAAATAAGAAAATATAGTAAATGTTGATTTTTGAAAAGTGAATTTGAACTTTTTAAAATATGGTGGACTTTGAAAGTGAATTTGAACTTTCTAAAATCTCTCTATCACAATAATTTATTGTTTGGGTAAACATAATCAAAGGATCAAAATAATATTTCAAACACGAATACCTTTTTTATTTCTTTTAAATGTAAAATCACACCACACATTTGATATAAAAAAACACACATTTTTTTTGTTTTTATTTTTTAATTTTTATTCCCCATCTTAAATGCACAAGACCACCAATTAGCACTTTTTACTTTTTTTTTTTTTATATATTGCAAAGAATTGGTTTCAAGAAAGCTCATTAGATTAGAGACTCCCACAAATTTAAAATTTCAAAAAACTCCTATAACCAAAGGTTTTATAATTTTAAAATTTGAAATTTCAAAGATTTTATATATTATGCACCAAAATTATAAAATCATGCCTAGTTTTGCAAAACTTAGCTAACCATAGGCTATGATACTTGAAAAAAACTCCTCTAACCAAAAGTTATGAGATTTGAAAAAATCTTTTAATTGGAGGCTATGATACTTTTAAAAGATTCCTTTAACTAAAGACTGTGATACTTTTTAAAAACTATTCTAACTAGAGGTTATGAGACTTGAAATTGAATCATTCTCATAAGTCTTAAAAATTATGCCCAAAGTTCTTATAAATTATGCTTGATTTTAAAAGGTTCATCTAACTAAAGACTATGATATTTGAAATACACTTTTAACCAGAAGCTCAATAACTTTAAAAAATATTTTTTTATCGATTTTAACTCACTTTATTTTGCTGGTTTTGGATTGTTTTAGACTCATGTTCCTTTTCATATGGTACATGTATGCATGCATGAATGACATTTTCATGTTATTGCAATGTTATGCAATGAGTGATGATTATAATTCAAATACAATTATGATGCTAATGAACAAGCCATTTTCTTCCTTTTTTTCATTTTATGTTATTTTCCTCGATTCCTCAAAATCTTCCAATACTTGTTTTCTATCTTTAAACCCTATGCATTCCAACTTTTGGAAGAATTCAAATAAGATTCCTTTTAATCAATGATCATGATTTCATCTCTCTTCACAATTGGCATTTATCTGCTTCCATGCCCTCATAAGCTCATTTTCTGTTTGATCATTACTCTTGCTATTTTTCTCATCAATGTGGGTGTCTTTCATGGTCTTTATCATTCACTCATCATTTTTCAAATTTCATGACAATTACAATACATTTGTGTATTCCTTTTCAATATAAATTGAATGAAAAAGATAAATGGAAATGGAAAGAAAAATGTATCTTGATTTCAATAAGGAAAAAAACATTTAATGTATTATTCAAAAGGATATAACAAGACAAACAAGTAAATGCATAATGAATGTTTAGATAATCATCAACTAATTCATCCAAGTTTTTTTTTAAACCATTGATTGATGTCCTTAATTTTTTAAGAATTTAGCAAACTAGGCTTTCCCAAAACTAATGAGACCTTTCAACAAGTGTTAATGATTGCCCCATTCTATACAATTTTTTTTTTCTAATCTAAGCTACCTTTTTGGATTTTTAACTTAGATACCCTTTTGACTTACGTCACCTTTTTCAAGTTTTCAACATGAACCTGTCTTTATCTTTTTTATTTTTTTCAAACATAATACTTTTTTCATGGCATCAGAATAACAAGGTTAGGCAAATCAATTCCATCAATCTCTACTAAGATCAGTGCCCTACAAAAAAAGGCTTTCTTCACCACATATGGTCTTTTTTAATTAGGAATCCATTTTCCATAGGGATTTTAATGGTTAGGAAGGATCTATTTCAACACTAGTTCTCTTTTTCAAAATTGTCAAAGGTAAACTTTCTTATCATAAGCTCATATCATTCTTCTTTGATATAGTTGACCATGGCATAGTGTAGCTAGTCTTTTTTCTTTAATAAGATTCAACTGTTCATACTAAATGTAAACCTACAAAGCTTTTTCCAACTCGACTTTCATAAAAACACATAAAAAAAGAATTTAATCTCGATAGGGAATGTTGTTTCCATCCTATAAACCAACGAAAATGGTGTAACTTCTGTGGATGTGCAAATTGAAATTTGATAGGCATGTAATGTGAATGATAGCTTTTCATGCCAATATTTATACACATCTATTATCTTTTCAACAATTCTCTTTATATTCTCATTATTTGCCTTAACTATTTTGTTCATCTTTAAATAATAAGGTATCAAATTATGGTGCTTGATTTTGAATTGAACACAAACTTTATTCATCATTTGATTACTCAAATTAAGAGTATTATCCATAATGATTTTTTTAAAGCCTATATCAACATATGATCTATTTTTTTATGAACTTGCATACCATCATTTTTGTCACATTAGCGTATAAAACTGCTTCCACTAAAATGAATTGATGTCCATTAGAAGCTTTTAGCATAATGGGCCCTATCACATCCATTCCTTAAATAAAAAAAGGCCACGATGTTGACACGACATGTAAGGATGTTAAAGGAATTTACATCTTATTAGTATAAATTTGACATTTGTAGCATTTTCTAGTATAGTCGATCAAATCCTTTTGTATTGTCAACCAATAGTATCCTACACTCATGATCTGCTTAGTTATCATATGGTCATTTGCATCAATTCCAAAAACACTTCCATGGATTACTTTAAGTAGCTTTTTAGCTTCAATGACATTTATACATCTTAGGGGCATTTGGTCTTGATTTTTTTTATATAAAATTTTTACATCCAAAAAAAAGCCTATCATTAGTCTTCTCAAAGTCCTCTTATCATTTTTTGATATGTGTTTCGAGTATTACTGATACTTGACATATTATTATAAGTCAAAATAACATGGTTTTCCATCAACTTATTTGTCAACATTCAAATAGTGAGTCAGTGACTCTTATACATTCAATTTTATAGGTTAGGCATTAGTGTTTTGATTCTTTTCTTAAGACAAATGATTAAAACAAATAATTTCAAATTGTTTAGTGAACCCCATCATTTACTTTTGTTATAAAACTAGCTTCAAATCTCTAGTTTCCTATTCTCTTCACAATTGATACATGACCAAAGTAGAGTTTGATTACACTCAAATTTTGGCATTTTCTTACTTATTTTTAGTGTATTTTCTTTTGAATTTTGGCTTGATCCTTGAGAATTTTGGCAAAAATACTCCTAAACATGCATATATTTAATGTGTTGGTGAAAATATAGAAAACGAGAAATTTTGGAGATTTTGGACTCATTTTGGAGGATCTTTTTTGCTAAAAGCTAGAAAAGGCCATAACTAGTGTGATTATGCTATGTTGCCACTTATGAGAGTTTTCTTAACCCTTTTTTTTAGTGATTACTTTAGATTAATTGAACTTCTTAGAACCTTATTTCAAGTTTTAATTCTCATATCTCTCATTTAGAATTTTTTTTTTTTTTTGCTTATTAGTGTATTATTACCTTTGTAACATTTTTACAAGTGCTTGAAAGGTAATAAGTGTATTAGTGTAGTTAGAAGCTATTATTGGACTTGCAATTTTCTATAATTTTTCCAAGATTATAAGGCATAATTTGTTCATTTAATGGCCTGTATTTTAGCAGTAAAATGAAGGAACAAATTGTTGTAATTAACACCAAAAGGAGAATGCAAGATGCAACAATGACCATGAATGTTAGTGCCATGTGATGGAGGCATTTTGGCATCACTTTTAGAGATTCAAAGAGGACCAAATAGAGCTACTAAGCTGGCCATTTGAAGGCTTCCTATTGGTCATAATGTTGACTTGTTGAAGCTTAATAGCTCACGAGAAGAAGGCTTGAAGGAAATGAGAGTTTAATGAACTAAATAAGCAAGTTAAATATTCAAGGAAGGGAAGCAAGATGATCTACAAAGCTGGCAGTTACTTTGACTTCTTTTTTTTTTTAATTTTTAAAGGTTGAAGCTTCTTACATTTGTCTATAGATAAGAGAGAGTGTTTGGTTATAAAGGAAAGATTAGCTTAGTTTTACATTTTTTTTGTTTCTTGTATTTTACTTTCTTTTCTCCCAAAATAATTTCCTCCTTGTTCTATTAGAAGGTTGTTTAGGAAAAAATTGTATTTATTTTCCAACAAAATTTACTTTTCTTGCCTTCATTCTCAATGGACTCTGAGATTTTTTCAATAAAAGTTTAAGATCTTCAAGTTTTCAAGTTCAATTTGATGCATTTTCACTTGTTTCTCAAATCTGTTTAGCAATTCATGTTTTTGACCTATGCATTTTTTTTTATTGAATGTTGATCAAATCTTATTTTGAGCCTTTTTTTTTATGAATTTTACATTCATAAATCTACAAATTTGAATATTTTCACGTTTAAATTCTTTCTACAAAATTTCAAAAAATTCTTGAAAGTTTTGGTAAGATCAAGTGGTAGAGTTAAAGTTTGAATGAGTGACAGCACTTTAAAACTCATCTCTCATAGCTGGGTTATTGGTTTACTATTTTCTCACTTTGCTATTGTTAGTTTAGATTAAATTCCTTGCCTTTAATTCCATGTATTTCAATTTTTTTATTTAGATGATTTTCTGTTACATGCTTTGTTTTGTTATTCATTACACTCAATTTTTTATTTAGTTCATCAAGCTAAATTTTTCATTGTTTCTTATGATTTCTTTGTTGATTTAGATAGTAAACTTGTACATTTGTACATTTTTTTAGTTTGCTTATTTTATGTATTGCAAGTTTACTCTTTGCTAAAATTATGTTTCATTCATTGTTTTCTTCAATTATGTTAGTTGGCTTAGTCTCATACCAACCATTCGATTGAGCCAACTTTAGAAGGAGTACGAGGATAATAAGTACTTAGAAAAAGAACCTCTTTAGCTAATTCTTGTGGGAATAATATTTAGGCTTTTTAGCCTCTATTATTATTTGAACAACTTATATGCTTGCAGAAATTCACAGTCTCTATAAACTTCCAACGTATAAACCTTCTTTTCAAGAGCAACTTGAAAACCCCTAACACATACTTCATATTCTACCACATTATTAGTGTAATCAAAACTTAATCTAATGATGATTGGGTAATAATCCCCTTTCAAAGATATCAAAACTACTTTGATACCATGCCCTTGAAGCATTTGATGCATCATCAAAATATATCTTCCATGCATCTTCTTTCTTAGTTTTTTTTTTTAACTATTTGTGATACATACATTAAGTCTTCGTCTAAGAAATCGAATGTCATAGGCTTATCATATTTCTAAGCTCTTTTTGTAAGAAATTCAGCAATAAACTTCTTTTGATTATCTTTTGTGACATATACGTAATGTCATATTTAAAAATGAGCACTTGGTTATACTAAAATTTTAGTGATTTATCATACCTTTTTAAGACATTTTATGGTGAATATTTGCTTGATCCTTGAGAAAATATAGGAAAAAAAATACTCTTAATTGCTTAAATATTCAATGTGTAGGTAAAAAAAAGGAAAAAGTGAAAATGTGCAATTTTTGGAGTCATTTTGGATGCATTTTGGTGCAAAAAGCAACAATTAGCCACACTGGTTGGATGATAATAAAAAATCATAACAAATCTTGTTGCTACTTGTACCAAAAAATAAGTAAGCATAATTCTTCCTAAACAATAAAATATGTTAACATGAGAATGAATATAGTTAGTAGTTATACCATTTGTATTCATTTGAATTTGTACTTTCGATGCTTCATTTTTGGCACCGAATACAATAGTTTGTTCTTTCATTATTTTACCAAAATTCAAGCCATTAAGTGAACAAATTTTATCTTATAATCACTAGAAAAATTCAATAAAATTACTAATTGAAAGTTAACTTTCAACTACCTAATGCACTTATTATCTCTTAAGCATGTATGAAGATAGTAAAATGGTGATAATGCAGCTAAGAAAGACAATTTCAAATGAAAATTGTGAGAATTAAGACTTGAAGTAATGTTCCTTGAAGTTAATTTGAGCTTAAAAAATCATAGAAGAAGGGGTTAAGAAAAACTCCCTTAAAAAGCAATGTAACACAACTACATTGGTTGTAGCTTTTTTAAACTTTTAACACCATAAGTCCTCCAAAATGGGTTCAAAATCTCCAAAATTTTTTATTTTCTATATTTTCACCTACACATGAGACAATTATGCATTTAGAGTATTTTTGTCAAAATTCTCAAAGAACAAGCCAAAATGCGAGAGAAATTGAACTAAAAATGAATAAGAAAATACTAAAATTTTAGTGCAGTCAAACTCTAAACTAAAGCTTTTACTTGTACTTAAGCAAAACAAGATTGAGATAGAGTCATCATTTACTTTCGATGCTTCATTCATCATGAATGTCTCATGAATTGACTAATGGATATAACTAAACTAAAATCATAAACATACGCTAATATACAATAAATAACTTAAGTCAAGTTTTTTTCTAACTATGGTTCCAAAAGCAAGCAATACCTCTCACAAATCTTTACATGCTATCTAGTAATATTTTGCAAAACATGAAAATTCAAGAACAAATATCAGTAAAGTGTGTTTAAGTTTTATATGTTTGTTTATCATATTTTTCTCTACTAATGTAGATAAACATATGAGTAAAGATCATCTAGGGTTTCATAAACTTGTAATGTAAGGTAAGGGTCAAGGTATGCTAAAAGTTATTTTAGACTCAAGTACCTAAATAATGCATTACTTTGTCTAAGATCATTCATTGTTGAGCTCTCAGGGTAAGAAAAGCAAAGCTTGTTTAAAGAATCACCCCTAAACTTTATTTTTGCTCACTTCTTTGCTTTTCACCACTTTATTGTTTTTTTTTCTTTCTCTTTTTTTTTTCTTTAGCAAGCTAACTTGACTTTTTTTTTTTTACTTTTATTTATTTTTTTATTTTTTTAAGCTCCACATTTTCTCTCTAATAATATGTAGCTCAAATGATATATGAATGTCTTAATGCACATAAGGTAAAAAGCCAAAAGATAAGAACTATAAAAATAAAGGCTTGGGTTTGTATTGTGGTTTTATATAAAAAAAAGGTATCATTAGGCTTAAAAAAAGTGACTATGGAAGAATTACATTAAGGTTGGCTTAAAAAAAGTCAAACAATCCAAAGATGGCTTATATAATTTTCATAATCATGTGTCCTCTAAGATTTTGCTTCAAAAAATGATCAAAATAAATTCTAGAACTTGAAACACAACTTCAAAAACCTATGAAAAAAATCTCATGCCCACATAATCAACATTAGAAAAAAAATGTAATTCAATGATCAAATATTAACTCACAAATAAAAGCTTTTAATCAAGAAGTCACTAAACCTATGCATCATCTCATATTTCACATATATTCAATCTTTTCTTAAAGCTATATTCATTTTCAATCTTTACCTATCATTAGCTTCATGAAGAACTAATCAAATAAAGCATACTAATGGTTCAAGCTATACAAGTCAAGCTCAATTTCAAGGTAAATTTAAGGAAAATTTGAAAAATTTTGAACAATTTTCCCATACCCCCAAACTTAAACAACACTTTGTTTGCAATATGTAAGCAAAAATAAATAAAGCACAAAAGAGGAATAAAGAAACTCCTCTATCAACAAAAAGGCATGATGGTCGAAACTCTCATATATGGTTGGCCAAAATTAGTGCATTATATCTTTAATCATTTTATTCATCCTACAAAATAAGAAAACAACTACATAAAAAACTAAATCAATTTGTACAAAGAAAAACATAACCGAATGAACAAAAAAAAAAAAAAAAGAGAAAGATAAACACATAACCGAATGAAGAAATGAATAAAGCAAAACTAAACAATATAACCAAATGAACAAATCAACAAAAAGAAACAACATTTTCATACAACATGTAAAGTAAAACTTGGGTTATCTCTTAAGAGGCACTTTCTTTTGAGTCAAAAGTTAGACTATCAAAATAAGCTCAAAACTATATATTCATAATGATCACTCCACACTTAATTGTCAAATCCAACCATTAAGAACTTTTCTCTTAACCACCTCATTCAAACTAGGGTTTAATGGTGAATCATATGGCCAAGTAGGAGTGATAGTGAAATTTTGAACAAAACCTTTAATCTCACACCTAGAAGGACTAAGGTAAATGGGTTTTTGTTTGAACATTCAATTAATTGACATATCATAAATTTAACCATATCATATCCTTTTTGCATCATGTCCACACTTTTCTTCCTAGAAAGAATATAATAAGCATGGTTAAATTGATATTTCTTAAAGACTGGTGAATCAACCAATATGGATATCCCATCACTAATAACTAACCCATCACCTTTTTTTCTAAAAGGACTATGATAAAGTTGATCAAATTGAAATTTTTAAAGACTGATGAATCTAGAACTAAAGGTCTAAGCATTTTAGAAAGAATGTTAGAATCAACTAAAAGCTCAACATTGAGAAATGGTGCAAATCGATAAGTAAAGACCATTAATATTTTATCATCATCATCACTAAAATCTATATTCTTTACCTTATCAACTATAGGGGATTATTAAGATACAAGATAGGGTGCTCTAAGTGAAAAACATCATCAACCAATCCACTAACTACCTTTACCCTTGAGCACTTACAAAAATCACCAGGGTATCTCAAAATCTTGAAAACATTAAGCTAAACTTTTTATCCTAAACTCACATGATCAATTTCCCTTTCTACACATCAATGAAAGCCTTACCAGTGGCTAACAAGGGTTTCCCTAAAATAACCGGGATCTCACGATCCACTTTCATATTTAGAAACATAAAATCAATAAGCAAAATGAATTTATTTACCTTTACCAAAACATTTTTCACAATCCTTCAAGAATATTTCAATGATCTATAAGCTAACTACAAAGCAATCAAGGCTATTTTAGTCTCTTTTATGCCTAATTTTTTAAAAATAGACTTGGGCATTAAGTTGATACTAGTGCCTAAGTCATATAAAGCTCTATCGAATGACATACTACTTATGGTGCAAGGAATGGTAAAACTACCAAGATTTTTCAATTTTGTAGGTAATTTTTTTTTAATCAAAGATCACACTAACTGGTAAGTGTAACTATCCTGTAATCTTTTAGTCTCATTTTTTAAGAGATAATGTCCATGAATTTGATAGAGTTAGGTATCTACTTTAATGCATCCGTAAAAGGGATGTTAATATGCAACTTTTTAAACACCTCTAATAATTTAGAAAATTGTTGTTTCTTCTTCTACTTCTCAAATCTCTAAAGGAAAAGAATGTAAGGCCCAGATAACTTGACTTTAGGAGGAGCAAGCTTAGATGAACTAGGTATTAAGCTCGGTGTATATGCTTAGTATAACTAGGTAAAAACTATACTCTTATCCATTTTTTGCTCTTATCCTCCTTTTGAACTATATCTTCCCTAGACTCATCTACTATGGCATCATGAAAACCAACATAAACTAGGTCACTAGCTACCTATCTCTCATTCCTAAGGGTAATGGCATGGCACTGCTCTTTTTCTTCCTTTTTAAGGTTGACTTTTGTGTTACTGGATAAAGTTCCCTAATGTGGGTACTAAGAAATGTAACTTATTGACATATCTAGGTCTTTAGGTTCTTAATTGAAGTAGTCTAGTTTTGGAACATGATGTTTTAAATCTGCATTAAAGAGGTCTGGGCTAAAGAGTCTAGATTAAACAATGTGGTATAGATGGATATAAAGGTGTGTATTATTATAAGTACTATTACTATTGATATAGAACAGGTTGTTGGAAACATAGAGGGTACTATGGTCTAATATATCGAGGTTACAGTGGCTATTATGATGCTTGAATAAATTAAATTGAGATAAGATTACTATGTTACTAATTTCAAGCAATGATTGGGTTATTCCTTTACCTTGGGCTATATGTAGAAGTATAAGGTTATTAGGTTGTCTAGGGTTCTGTCCTAAATAGTGGATACTCTCTGGATGATTAGGACAAGACTTCTCCAGATGACCTACTTTATGTACCTCACAACTAGTTATAGAACTATGAATGAACTTGGACTGGCTAGGACTAAGCTCAAAGGATGTAACTTTAAGATTTAGAGGCTTTAAAGATTTAGTTAGAGACTCTACCCTAGCACTTAAAGCTATTAACTCACTCAGTTTATACACTTTTGAAGCTTTTTTAAGATGCTGTCCATTATTCAACCACTAACAATTGGTGGCCATATCTTTTATCAAATTGTAAGCACTGTCAGAGATCTTACTCATAAAGGCACCTCATGCTATAGCATTTAGGATGAACTAGTATTTGGTTTCAACCCATTATAAAAATTCTGAATCTCCAACCATTTAGGTAGTGCGTAATGTAAATGCCTCCTTAAGAGCTTTATATTTATCCTATGCCTCATATAAAGTCTTTGAGTCATGTTGGGAAAAGATGGTGATCTCATTCTAAAGTTTGACTATTTTGGTCGAAAAAAAAAACTTAGTCATAAACTTTTGTACTAAATCATCCCAAGTGGTAATGGAATCTGGTGGCATCAAGGCTAACCAATTTTTAGCTATATCTTTAAGAGAAAATGAAAATAACCTAAGCTTAATAGCATCCTTAGTAACATTATTATATTTGCATGTATCATATATCTTTAAAAAATCCTAAATATAAACATTCGGGTCCTTACTTGTATGACCATTAAATTACACTGATTAATGTATCATCTGGATGGTTATAGGTTTAATCTCGATGTTATTCGCTTGTATGGCTTGCCTTTTAATACTATATTGTAATCCATTAAGATCAAGCACAGCATAATCCCTAAGAATTCTAATGTCTTGCTCAACTATGATGATTGTAAGATCAGAATGTCTCTTTTTTCTAAGTCTCTTAAGTGTATTTGAAACTCAAGATTTAAAAAGATCAATTCATGTCTCTTAACTAAGTGCATACATAGGCCACAATAGTGCTAGACCTAATAAAAAACTCTTAAAAAAAAATCTAAGCATGTACAACTAGTGAAAGTGAACAACAAAGGAAGCTAGGTTGTGTACACCTTAAATTCACAAAACTGAATACACATAAGAACTAGCCTAAGGTATGTACACTAAGGGTGAATCAATCTATAAAAGAGTATGGTGAAAGATAATATTAGCCTAAAACTCTTTACTCTTAATCCTTGGCAACGGCATTAAAAACTTGATTCAAAAATTCTGTGAGTGAATAAGTTATTCAAGTAATAATAAAGGCTAAAAAGCCTAGATATCGATCCCACTAGGATTAATTAAAAAGATTCCTAGCCTAAGTACCCTTTATTCCCACACCCTATCTAAAGTTGGTTCAATCAAACAAACGTAAGCATGAAATTAAGCTAATTAAAAAGATAAAATCAAACAAATCATTAAGCACAAGTATAGTAAAATGTAAGCTTGTTATATGTAAACTAAGCAAATGAAAAGATTCAACAAAAATAGTAACTAAAGTAAAATGCAAAGAACTAAACATGAATTAAAATATAAATTTAAGCTAAAAATTGAAAATGACAATGCAAGAAGTAAGTAAAATAGTAACCAAAATATTGTACTTAAATTAACTACCTTTTACTAACCCTAACTAACTTCAACTAATAATTCAACTTCTAACAAAAAATATTAAAAGAATAAATCAAACAAGATGTAAATGGTAAAATAAAATAGCCTAATATAAGTGTAAATGGATTTGAAGTGAGAATAAAGAAGCAAAAACACAAAATTCCAATGAACAAACAACTAAAAATGACATGCAAAGCTTGAAAAATCATAACTAAACAAATAAACCTAGACCTAAATTGCAACAAATTAAATGGAATCAAGCTTAAAATTGTAAAGACAAGTAATGATCTAAAATAAAAACAAATTTAAAGTGCAAATGTTGAACCAAAATTGCAAAATTCAAGTACAGAGTTAGAAACTGAAAATTATAATAAAATCTTGCAACCAAAACTTCTATTTAAAATATGGATTTAAATCATATAAAACTAGATGAACATGAACTAAACATTGAAGGAACATTAAGAGAATTACAAGATAACATGAATTGAAGAACAAAAACTAGGAAAAAATTGCAAGAGTTAATAAAAGGAAGTGAAAACCAAAACTGAGTTTGAAATGGAAACTACCAAGTCAAAGAAAGAAAAAAATGAGATTTGAAAATTTCTAGAGAAAATTACCTGGAACTAAGCAATGGTATGATATATCGACAAGTTTATCACATGATTCAACAAAGAAATTGCATTAAACAATAGAAAGTCTAGCTTATTTAACTACAAATTCAAAATGAATACAAATTTGAAAAAATAAAATAGTTTTAGGGAAATTCATCCAAACAGTAAGTAAACTTATAAAATTAAATACAATCAAATAAGAATAAGTAAACACATCAATCTAAAAGTGTAAAGTGCAAGAGATGCAAAGCAAATGTTAAGAAAAAGAGAAGTCTTTTAATATGCTATCAGTCATTCAAAGTCCATCTTTGCTACTTGAGTTTAGCCTAAATTTTGGAGCTAGATCTAAAATTTTTTGGATATAATTTGAGCGAGATTTTTTTCAAATTTGAAGATTTATGAGTTAGGAATCTAAGAAAAAATTTTCGCTTAAAACAAGTAAGAATTGAGCAAGAACTAATCAAAACATTGCAAAGTGGTGACAACTATGAATTTTAAACTAGATTTGAAAATCATATGGAATCAATGGAATTTGAAGGCAAAACATAAGATTCTTAGAATTTCTTTGAGAAAATCAAAAAGTATGTTAAAGATTGCTCCCTTTTCTTTCAAGCCATTTTCTCATGATCCTTTAAACTCTAAAAGTCAAAATTATGACCAATAGTAGTATTTCAAATAGCCAACTCAACAACTCTATTTGTTGTTCTTTGAATTTTCGAGAGTGGTACCAAAATGCATTTAATCATGTGATGTTTGCATCTATGGCACTTGTACTTTTGATATTTTCTTTTCGGTGCCAAATATAACAATCTGTTCTTTCATTTTGTTGCCAAAATTCAAGCCATTAGGTGAACAAATTTTATCTTCTAATCACTAGAAAATTTCTAAAAAATTACTAATTCAAAGTTAACTTCCAATTATCTAATGCACCTATTACTTTTTAAGTATATATAAAGATACTAAAAAAGTGATAACGTATTATTGAGCTAAGGAAGACAATTTTAAATGAGAATTATGAGAATTGAGGCTTGAAATAAGGTTCCATGAAGTTCATTTGAGCTTAAAAAATCATAGAAAAAACGGTTAAGAAAAACTATTTAAAAGGCAATGTAGCACAATAATACTAGTTATGGCCTTTTCTAGCTTTTAACACCATAAATTCTTTGAAATGAGTTCAAAATCTCCAAAATTCCTCATTTTTTATATTTTCACCTACACATGAGATAATTATGCATTTAAAAGTATTTTTACCAAAATTCTCAATGAATAAGCCAAAATACAAGAGAAATTGCACTAAAAATAATTGAAAATGGCTAAAATTTTAGTTCAATCACGTATAAAGATTAATCTAACTCCCTAGATGAACAATTTAAAGATATAGCAAACTTAGCATAAATAGCCACAAAAAATACCAAAAATAAAAAAAGACATTGGCATTAACATCATTAATAGAAATAATACTTGTCACCATATTATTATTTACATTTCTATTTTTGCTTAATTGATTTAGTTTTTGAAACATCATTCTTTTTGTGAGGATAATCTTGAGTAAAATGCCTATTTTTCTCACATTTAAAGCAAATACATGCTTTCTAAAGACATGGTCTAGAATGAAATCATTTGCAACACATTTTTCAAGTTTAAGATCAAACTTCACCCTTGATTTCTTATTTTCATTACTTAGTTTTCCTTCAAACATTGGGCATTTCTTGTCACTTTTCTTTGCTCATATTGCTTCATGTCTAACTTTATTTTTAATACTCGTTACAACACATCCTTATAGCTATCAATAATGTGAGGTCTAATGCTTGTCTTCAACTTATGTTTAAATCTTATAGCCTTATTTTTGTCGAAGTCAACAATATATATGTAGAAGTGTCCCATCTCATTAAACTTGTTATTATACTACAACATATGCATATTATGCTTTTGTTGCAATTGTAGAAAAAATTATTCTTCCCAATTTTCACTGACTATAAAATATTGATAAAAAACTTTCTTTGAATTTTTTCAAGTCAAAAGGCTTGCCTGAATTCTCAAACATAGGTTTTGATTGCATTAAAAATTTTAGCTTCTTAGTGCTTAATTTAGTGCAATTTGATATTATTTTATCCTGTTCTTTAGCATTTCTTAGCAAAAATATTTCTAAAATCACAATTGTCTTATGTGTAGGTAAAAATGAAAAAAATAAAAGAATTTTAGTTAATTTAGATACATTTTGGAGAATTTTTTGTGCAAATTATGAAAATGATCTAAAACTAGTGTCATTAAATTAGATTACTTTTGAGGGAGTTTTCTTGAACCTTTCTTTCATGAATTTTTTTAGCATTATTTTCAGATATAATGATTTTATTGTTAAATTTGCTTATGGAATAGTTGATTTTTTTTGTAGCAAAAAAAAAGAAAAAAGAAAACATACATGCATGCAATAGACTTAACAAGGAAAAGATGGTACATTAGTGGCATGGAATGAAACCTTCATTTACATGAAAATTGGGCTTTACATTTTGGCATTCAAAGAAAGACTTCAAGAGGAGATGACATGGTATATGGAAGAGCTTTCCTTAGTCATAACTTGGACTTTTTGAAAGAGGAAAATGCATAAGGAAGGCTTGTAATTGAGGAAGAACAAGGAAGCCTACAAACAACCATACACCAAGTGCAAAAGCAAAGAAGAAAGAATTCTCTAGAAGCTCACCTTATTGTAGATGTTTTTGATAGATTTTTTAGGGCTTCATTCACCATTCACTTGCCTATAAATAAGAGTAGATCTAAGGATTTTAGGGAGACTTTAGCTTAGGACTTTATTTTTTTGTTTTTTAATTTTTCACTTTCCTTTACTGCATTTTATTTTTTTAGCAAACAAATAACCTTTGACCTTCATGTTTTTCTTATTAATTTTGATTGCACTTTTACATTTCCTCAAGTATTTTCAATGTTATTTTATGATTTTGGCAATAAAACTTGTAAATTTTATTAATTTCTAGCTCAAATCTACTGATATTTGATTCACACTCAATTTTATTTTTTAATATGCTGGCTTTAACCAGCTTGTCTTTTTTTATGATATTTCATTCAAATCTCATTTGTTTTTATTCCAAATTTTTTTCATAGTTTCCTAATTCAATTAGCTGTAAATTTTGAAAATTTAGCTTCAAAGTCACACCACAACATTCTAGTTCAAGCTTGAAAGATACGCCTGGATGTAGGTGATAAGTGCAGGTCAGATGTGATCAATAAAGTTTGGTGAGGAACTCTTCTCTTTTTGATGAGTTGTTTATCTTCTTTTCACTCTAAATCCTTAGTTTTACTTGTTTACTTATTGATTTTTTCTTGATCCAGTTTATTTCTTTGCATTTGATTGCTATTTGATCACATTTGTAGTGAATGTGCTATTTTTTATGTTTTTAAGTGTTATTTAATTTGCTAGTTGATTGAGCTATTTTTTCTTTATTTTGCTATGAATTTTTTCTTGAAATCTATAATAAACTTGTTGCTTGATCTTGCTTTAATTTAGTTTAAGCTCATGTTCATTAGAAATTTTTAAATCTGCATTTTCAATTTGTGAATCGTTAAAATTATGTTTTAGCATAACTACTATTTGGTTAATGTTTTAGTTCCTTCATGTGACATTTTTAAAATTTTTTATTTTCTATTTACTTTCTCATCTTGTTCCTTAGTCAAACTTTAAATTTTTAGTTCATGTTAATTTGAGTTTGCATCATTTAGAGCCAGAATGGTAGTTTCAAATTTAGTTTCTAGATTTTGCTATAATTTTGGTTTTCATATTCTAGCTTAGATTTTGTAATTTTTTTTATTGCTTGCATTTCAAATATGTTTTACTTTAAATCTTGTTTAGATCATTACATTTCAATTTACCAACTATTTTGCACTTTATTTTACTTAGTTTACATTTTGCAATTTTACAACAATTATATTTGTGTTACATGCTTTGGTTGATTTTATCTTTTTAGTTAATTTAATGCCATGTTTTTCTTTGTTTGATTGAGTTAACTTTAGAAGGGTATGGGGATAATAGATACTTAGCTTAGGAATGTCTTTAATTAATCTTCGTGGGATTGACATCTAAATTTTTATAGTCTATATTATTACTTGAACAACCTATGCACTTTCAAAGTTTCCTTAATTAGGTTTCATATAGTATCATACCAATACTTAGTGTTTCCTCCCAATTGAGTAACAACTAGGTTCAATGTCAAATCTTTAAAATTTTATATTGCCTTAAATACTTTTTTTTTCTAACTTTATGTTTGGAGCTTTTACAACCAAAAGGTCCAACTTGCCTTCAAATTGATATGGGTTGACCATCATGCATAAGCCATATTACGTTATTGCACAATTTCTTATGCTTGCTATTGTTGTTGCATTAAATTAGATATTACATGACATAGTCTAGCCAAATCATTTTGTGTCACAAGAGCATTGGAAATGTTTTCAGTATTAGTTTGCTCCAGTCAAATATTGATAGTTTCAAAGCAATTCTTTATTCTACCATTTCTTTTTCTACCACCAATAAGGTCCACTTAAGGGTGAGAAAAAAGTTAGTTTGAACTATTTTAACCAATCGAAACTAGTTTTAGTTAATTCAATTTGGTTTGGTTGGTTTTGTTTTCGTCAATTATTTTTTACGGATTATTTGGTTAAGTTAGTTGATTTTCAGTGCATGAAATTCACAATCAAACTGGCCAATTTAACCTACACTTTTTCTAGTTTTTTTATGGAAAGGAATATTTATGTTTTCACCCTACCTAAACATTTAAATCCCTAATTCATTCTTTCCCAAAATTGAAAATCTTTTCATTATTGACTCACCTTCACCATTAGAATGAAAGCCTTCCATTACTAGTGTCTAAAAGCCTTAATGACCTTTGATCCTTCTATTGGCTTTAAACTAGAATCGATCTCTATAATCTACACAATTGGATTTGCATATTCTACTATATTCTGGTTCTTTTACCCATCCTCCAAGCTCATCATAAGTCATCAATTTGCCATGTTTAATTTATTTCTTTGCAGTTGACTAGTTCAAGCCTAATTGCAAGTAAAAACAACATTTGAATAACGCACAACAACTTCTTTAATTCTCATCTCCATTACTGTAGATAGTCTTTTTTAATTAACAAGATGGATTAGGAATGAAGAAAAAGATATTTTGTTTGTGGATAGGAAGAAATTGTTGGTGGGTCATGTAGCTTAAAAAAAACTCTTAAACTTTTTGCATTGTCATATAGTTGCTTTATTTTTTAAACTATGGACTTTAGTTAGCTAAATCTAAGTCTTATGAAATGAAAACTTGAGGTTATTGGCCATGAAATAAGATAAACAACTCAAAGAACGAGTGTTTTTCCTTATGATTCTCACTTGGGACTCACAAAAACCAAATTCTTTACCCAACCATTTTTTTTTTTTTTGGTTAGCACTACTTAAACATTTTTGGTTATCTAAATAATCTATTGCAGTTTTGCTATAAATAACTTGTTGAAAAAAATTATTTTAAAAATAAAAAAAATAATGAAAAATTTAGTTATCTAACCGATTGGTTTAGGGATGCCAATAGGTAAGGTATAGGAAGGGTAGAGCATTTTCCATCCCTATTCCTGGATTTTTATGTTATACCCATTCTCGTACCCATATCCAATAGGTATTTCAAATCTATCTTCATCCTTATCTCTACGGGTATTTAATAGGTATAGGTAATCCCTATACCCGTAACTTTTTTTTAAAAAATAAAAATAAAAATTTATTTTTTTAGCTTTTTTATTTTTATCTTGTCTATTTATGTAATTTTTTTATAAATATATATATATTTATATATATATTTTCAATAAAGATATATTAATTTTAATTAATTTAAAATAATAATTTATATTATTTAATAAAAAATCTATTTACTAAATATATATAGGGTATGTGTATAGGATGGATGCTATATTACCTAGCCCTATCTCCAAAACCAATAAAAATTTAAAATCATACACATCCTCATCTTTATACCTACAATGTAATACCCATCCTTATCCTTATTTGGATAAAATACCAAGTTCCTCATTGGATATGAATAAGATTGACATCTTTAGACTGGTCGAACCAAACTAGCAGAAGTCAATTCAATTAGGTCAATTATTGAAAATATTTTTTGTTAGTTGACTTATTTTTAAAGGATTGTCGATTAATTCAGTTTTCAATTTTTTAGACTAAAACAATTGACTTTCACCCTCTAAATCCACCAATGTCTCCTTTCTACCACTCATTCTCACCTATATTTACTACTAATAAAAGTATCTCGTAAGCAATCAAAATGGAATAAATGAATTTTTTTTGCTTAATAATATTAAGAATACTTAAATTTTACACAAACTATATCTAGTTTCTCATTTTCTCGATTTTAGACCTAGTTATGATGCTAATTTATGTAATGTCACAAATTCGAGATATAACACACCGTATTATTTTAAATGAAATCCCATTTCCTTAAACAATGTTTCAAAATAATATGAAGTTTTTCTATCATTTATATACAAGTCATTGATCAAATAAAGCCCTACCAAGAACATCTTTATACTTGATATCATATTCACATTTATAAGCTATTACAATATAATCTAATCCAAAGTCTCCAAAATGATAAATTTGATATGGGAGCTTAAGTATCATTTATACAAAAAAAAAAAAAAGAGTATCCAAAAATGGTTATGATGTCAAAAATACTAACTTAGACTTTTGAGCCAGCCTTTTGATTTTAAAGTTCAAAGTGCTTTACTAGTCATTTGAAAAAGCAAAGGAAAAGAATGAGCAATAGCAACTCGACAGGTATAACCACATGTACCTTATTGGATCAAGCATCATTTTGATATACATATATGTATGTATATGTACATATATAATAGATCATTCCAAAACATCAGTTGATAATAAATCAGATTGTCAAAATAATAAAGAATCAACAAAATCATAATGGATGATTCCACAAGTTCTTAAATCAGTGGTAACATAAATAATTCTTTAAAACATAGCATTATTAAATCATAGATTCAATTCTTAAAAATTATAAGATTTTATCATTTATAGCTATAGTTACAATCATAACTAATGGTAAAGATTGTACCTTATTGTTGCTTTTTAAGCTTACGAGTACACATCGCTATCAAGTAATACAGTGATGAGTGAGTATCATTATCTTGAGGATTATGTAAGGGATGCTTAGAAAATCAAGTACCAAAAATGATCTTTTTAACCTTATATTTAGATATTGTAAAATCTGGATGAATAGTGGTTGAAACAAAACTAAAGATGCTATCTAGAAATTTATTAAAATAGCATTTAAAGTACTTGCATAAGGAAAAAAAAATATAGGCTGAAAAAGGTGAGCAAAGTGGCAAAAGTTAAGCTAGAAGCTACTAATGATCGAATGTAAAAAGAATATGGAAGAAAATTACAAAGATGTAAAAGAGAGTAAAGGTAAGGAAATCGTAAAATGATTAAGACTTTAGAAAAGTAAATGGCAAGGCATGAAGATTTAGAAATAAAACCTAAACTTAATTTGCATAAAACATAAAAGAAAGCTTGAAAAAAAAAACTTTAAAAACAACTTATATTAAAAAAAAAAAAACTTGAAAGCAAGAGTTTAGACTAATTTGTCACCCTAACCAAACTAAGGTCAAATACAAGAAAATTTAGCAATAAGTGAAATAGAAAAAAAAAAAGAAAAGATAAGAATGGAGAAAATGGGATGCTCTCCAAGTGAGCTAAAAGTGTCAATTTAATAGAAAGCCATAAGAAAGGAGGATGAACCTAGGTAGTTCTAGCTTGGCGAAACTTTTCATTTAAATTTAAAAGTGTTTTTGTTTTGGTGAAGCTCAAATAGTAACTAGGATTAAGGTTGCTTAAGCAGATGCTAGAATGGCAAATGATGTGCTTAGATTGGTCCATATGTGCTGTATATGCCTTATTGTCTATGCCACATCATTTGAATTCAAATTTCTTAAGATTGAGGTAGGAGATTTAGCCATGATTTGAAATAAATGCATAATCTTCCTTTGATCTCTTTTGATTGCATTCAAACACTTTCAAATGGTCTTTTACTTTAAACAAACTTATTCGTCCTTCATTTTCTTGCATAGGCTAAACCTTCTATGGGCAATAAGGCATCTTATATTAAATCTTATTGTAGGCTTGAGATGCTGGCCGAATTAGGTTGTCACTTTTGCATGGGTTGCATGGCTTCCATGCATTTTATACATAATGTTTGCCATTTTTGGTCTAATTTGTGCCAAAATTCATTTTTATTCAAAATTTTCTACAAAATTGAAAATGACACCATAGGAGTAAAGTGAGGCAAACATCACAAAAATTTACTAAGTTTAAGCTCAAAATTACCCTCATGAAATACCCTAATTTTTAAAGTCATCACACTTCCACACTCAGCTCTTTGCTTGTCCTCAAGCAAAATAATTTCAAATTAATCATGTTAACAACCTAAATATATGCATTCAAAGTCAACGTCTCATAAGTTTTTAATCATACACTATGGTATAATTCATGGATAATTATGAACATAGATAGAACACAAAACTTATTCAAGAATAAGATTCCAATTTCTTGTAACTTTCATGTGTGTGTTTTTAATCTATCTCTAATCTATGCATGCAATCTAAGTAAAAAGTATGTAGAGTATGCACAGTATGCCATCACATATTAATTCAAAGATAAAGCCTACTTCATAAGTTTACTATCCTCATTCCTTATCCACTAATATAGATTTACATACTTAACTTAATATCAATAGGTCTTTATTGGCTTGAATTGTAAGGCATGTGTTAAAAGAATGATGGAAGAGATTTGAGGCCTGAAAACCTTTGCTTATGCACTTCTCTTAAATTTTTTTTTGACTTAAAAACTTTTTGAGACATTTCAAGGCTATGGCACCTTTCTTATTTAGAGCTTTTCATTTTTATATAGCCATTTTTGGTTTTTTTTTTTGCATAACCATTTTTGGCTGTTTTTACATAGCCATTTTTAGTTTTAGTTTTTGTAACTCCATATCTTTTTTCTTTTCCTTACATTTTCCTACCTCCAAAATATATATAGTTCTCTAACATTTGTTAATAGAATCCAAAACATGTAGGATTGGGTGAAAAAATAAAAGATAAGTCAATAAAGGCTTGGGCTTAATTGATGCAGTGATTAAAGAAGGAAAGGATGATATAGGCTTAAAATAAGGTGACTAAGATAAATTATATATAAGTCAACTTGAAAGGCTTAATTTGTCCAAAGATGGCCTAAATCATATCTTTAATTAAGTATAGTCTAGGATTTCGCTTTGAGAGATAAGTAAGCAAATTTTAAAGTAACACTAATGCCTTAAATTTTTATGCAACTTTAAATATACATAGCTTTTCACAAAAAATGATGTATGTCATAGATCAAGACTAAAATGCACATAATATTAGAATTAACAATCAAAAGGAAATCATACTCATGACATCATTTTACACGTTTATTGCATTCATGCTTTTTCCAAGAATTATACATAAGTTAATCATGATCATATTATGAAAAATTGATTAAAAAAACACTATCATGATTCCAAGCATATCAATTTGGTTTGAAAACAAAGATTTTCAAGGATGATTTTTAAAAAAATTTGAAAAATTTTGTTCAAAAAGTTCTTTCCCCCACACTTGAATTTTACACATAATTTATAATGTGACCAACTAAATAGGTAAGTGTTAAGGGTAAAAGAGATATTCCTCTATCTTTGCTCCTTGAGGCCACAATTTTTAGGTTCTTTTAGCTCTAAGTTCTCCTTGTTCTAACTAAAACAAAAACAAAAAACCAAATCAAAGTATACCTATTCGAATAAAAATAATAACAAAAAATTATAAAAACTCGGGTTACCTCTCAAGTAACATTTTAGTTATAGTTTATAGCTAGACCTTTCCTTTCCCATGTAGTATGCGATTACCCCACACTTTGTCTCAGCATCTACCCACTTAATTGTCTTTCTTCTTAGCACATATTCAATAATAAACTCTAAATGGTAATGCTCAATAATTGTGGTGAAAGTGAATATGTGGCCTATCCCTAACAATGTCTTTACTATAGCATCAGCTGGATTAAGTTAGGTGACACTAGCTTTAGTTTTAGTGAGAGAGTACCATCATTGGGAGTATAACTTTGGGCTCAAAGTGAAAGATTTCTTAATGGGTGATATAATTTAGGTGAGTACAAAAGATAAGGTGTTTAAAGTTTCAAGTTGTGAATAAGAGATTAGGGAAAACATTAGGTTTCAAGTTATGAATCAGAAATTGGGGAAAACATTCTCATTATCATCTTCAAAATTTGAACATCTTAATAATTTCTCAATCTCATCATCATTCAACTCTTTAATATTATTAGCTTTACTAAGGTTAAGAAGGATATCTCTAAAGGTTTAAGAAAATCATTAAGTAAACAACTCTCATCAACATATGTATCTACCATATTCATTTTTAAGTTATGATGCATTTGATTTTCACAGAGTTAAAGAAATGACATGGGTAAACTAAAAGGCTTAGGCTTAATTCGAATAAGACTAGTGCCATGCCTTTCGTGAGATTTAGATCTTAAAATTGATTCATCATTCTCAAAATCCTCTGCACTAAAATGATCATTTATCTCTTATTCTACCACCTTAACAACTTCTAGCATATCTACCATAATAATCTTTTCATCAAAATACACCCCATCTCATTTCAATTCTTCATTCTTCTCTAAAGATTACACCCTATAGTTCTCTTCACCCATGAAAGGTTAGACTTAATATCACTTAGTAAAGTATCCTGAAGATGAGTACTAAAGGCATTAGTTAAATGCTCAACTTGTATCGCAATGTTCGTAAGGGAAGCAACTTAAGTTTGGATTATGTTGGATTGATATTGAAAACAGCGAAAAACATTTCTTCATAGGTTTTTTTCATTTATTGCTAGGAAGGTGGTGGTGGTGATTGATACTATATAGATGATGAAAAATGTTATGGTGACAGATAGTATTATGGTGATGACTAGTATGGTAAAAGAGAGTGTTTTAATGTTGGAGGTTCTGAAAGATAAGTAAGGCTATTCATAGGTGTTGAATTAAATAATGGTCCTTGACTGCTTCCTTATGTGTAACTAAGATAATCCTCCCAACTTTAAGTCTAAGTATTTGAGTAAAAGTTTGATTACTGGGTATACTGTCACCTATTACTACAATGATTTCCCCTATAAGAATTACAGGTGACAAATAGACTCTAAAATGACTGAATAAGACTAAGATCATAGGTAGTTCCAATGACATCTATCCTATTGGTAATAGTGCTATTTGTAAGGTTATAGCTATAATGGGTTTCAAGTCATACCTTTTAGTAGCATTCCCAAGTCTTGGATTCTAGAATGGTGATTGAATATGAGAATATCAAATAACGACTCAGCATTGTCCCCAAAGGTTCTAACCTCATTATAATAAAATTCATACATAAAAGAAAAAAAAGAAAAAACACATCAGAACAAGAAAATAAAATTATAAACTATAAGGAAAATGATTTAGTATTGGTATTGGTAATCTTGAATCGAAATAATCTGTAGCACTGATGCTAAAAATTGATTGTTGTTTTTTAAATCTGTAAATGCATAGATTGGTATCAAGTAATACAATGATAAGTGAGTATCATTCTCTCAAAGATTATGTAAGGGTTACTTAATCAAGTACCAAAATTGATATTTTTTTACCTCATATTTAGATATTGCAAAATATGGATGAAGAGTGATTGAAACAAAACTAAAGAGATTATCTAAGAATGTATGAAAATAACATTTAAAGTACTTACATAAGGTAAAAAAAAAAAAGTGTAGGACAAAAAGGGTGAGCAAAATGGAAAGAGTTATGCCAAAAGCTACTAATGGTCGAATGTAACAATAACAAGGAAAAAAATTGCAAGGATGTAAAAGAGATTAAAAGCAAAGAAATCAAAAAATGATTAAGATTTTAGGAAAGTAAATGGCAAGGCATGAAGATTTGGTAATAAAACTTGAACTTAATTTGCATAAAACGTAAAAGAGAGAGCTTGAAAAAGAACTTTAAAACAACTTATATTAAAAAGAAGAAAACTTGAAAACAAGAGTTTAGGCTAGTCTATCACCCTAGTCGAACCTAAACTAAAATACATGAAAATTTAACAATAAGTGAAAAAGAAAGAAAAGAAAAGAATTGAGAAAATGGGATGCTTTCCAAGTGAGCTAAAGATGCCTATTTATAATTGAAGGTGATGGGAATAGTGGATAAACCTAAACAGTTCTAGCTTGGCATAAACTTTTTATTTGAATTTAAAAGTGTTCTTATTTTAATGAAGCTTAAATTGTGACTAGGAGTAAGATTGCTTAGGTGGATGCTTGTATCGCTGAATGGTGTGCCTGTGTGCTGTTTATGCCTTGTTATCCATGCCACATCATTTGAATTCAAATTTCCTAAGATTGAGGTGGGAGATTTAACCATGATTTGAAATAAATGCACAATCTTCCTTTGATCTCTTTTGATTGCTTCCAAACTCTTTTGAATTCAAATGGTCTTTTACTTCAAGCAAACTTGTTCTTCCTTCATTTTCTTACACGAACCAAACCTTTTATGGGTAATGGGGTGGCTTGGATTAAATCCTGGTAAGGGCTTGAGATGTTGGCCAAATTAGGTTGTCACCTTTTTATGGTTTGCATGGCTTTCATGTATAATTTTTGCCATTTTTGGTTGAATTTGTGCCAAAATTCATTTTCCTTCAAATTTTCCAACGAAATTGAAAATGACACACCTTATGAGTAAAATGGAGCAAAAATCACAAAAATTTACTAAGTCTAAGCTCAAATTTACCCCATGAAAAACCCTAAGTTTTACAATAATTGGTATCATTCTCATAATCATTACTAACTATTTTAATTGTGTTGTAAGCTAACTATTGAACCCATTAATAGGACCGTAAGCCAACTATTGTAACCCATTAACAAAGCTGTAAGCTAACAATTGTAACCTATTAGTCAGGTCCTAATCTAATTATTATAACTCTTTATTCAGGTTGTATGCTAATTATTATAACCTGTTATAAGGCTCGTGGGATTAGTTTTGGTGTGATCATCTTGCTTTTAAGTACTATTCATCGTTTTTGTGAAAATGTTCTTTGAACGTTATCAACCCTTTTCATCTCTTATTTGTAAACTCATCATTCATTATGTTAATATATCACAAGAAAAGAATAATCACATAAAAAATCCTATTTTCATACTTAAAATAAAAAAAATTAAGACCTTAAATTTGCTTATTGAAATTATATATATGATAGATGCGAAACAAGTAAAGTATATGAGATTGTGCTTACCTTTTTGTGATTTGAAAACTCAGCTTTCCCCCAAAATAATCAACAGTCTATCTAAGATGATTTGATTAATATAATAAAATTTAATAAACTATTTTAAAGGCTATTTACAATAAGAAAAACCAAAATTAGCACAAATTAGCTTAAACAACTAATTCTAGCAGTCTGCACATGTCTTGCTAAAATGACTATATTTCAAGCTATAAAACTTGAGTTTAAGAATTTTTTTTTAGGGTCTAGAAACTAGACTCAATAATCTTTTCAAACATATATGGTTAAATTTATAATTCTCTTTATATAAATTAAAAGAATTTCTTAATTCACCCATGTTGCTATTGTCAAACAACATGCATACCCTTAAGTAAATATTATATATCTTTTCATAAAAAACTTGAAATTGATTTCTATGTGTATTATTGAAAAGATTCAGCAAACTTTTTAATAATATATAATACTCATAGTAATATTTTATATTAATTCATAATTTAGTTTTAATTCACTATCAGAAACAACACGACTTATAGAAAACAAAATTTTTCTTCTTGAGCCATACAAATTTTGGTTTTCTATTTTATTAACCATAAAATCATATTACTAAATTTTCTTAACTCTTCATTAGATGAATAAAACAAAATTTAATTGATTTATCCAAACCAATAATGAAGAATGATGAGAAATTTCATAAAGTTTTTAGGTTTCTCTATCATGAGTTAAATCTAACTATAAAAAATTATTTTTCCCAAATTAAAATATGATATTTACTTAACTTTGAGGTATTAATCCAAGTGTAGGCTTTGACTTTGGTCCTTATTTTTAATTTGTCAAACCTTTTAGTCCTAATCATAAAATAGGAAATTGAGTGAGTCCACTTTTGCTTGATGTTTTGTCGACAAAGTAATTCTCTTGTCAAGAAAAAAATTGACAAAACATTGTAGCATTCTTAAGTCCATAATATATACTTACCATAAAATCAGCTTCACTGCTCATAACATATTTCATTTAAATCCTTTTCTTTTGAAAATCCAATACACTGGTAAATGACAAGGTTATTCTAAGAAGGGAAAGAAAAATAAAAAAAGAAAGAGACAAAAACGCGAGGGAGAGAGAAAACGAGGTTGTTGGCAACGAAACCACGACTGAAAGAAACAAAAATGAATAGAATGACAGATAAAAGGAAATTTAGATATAGTTGTTATGATTTTATAGCAAATCCTAAAACGATGTAGTTTTATAATTAAAAAAGCAAAAAAAAAAAAGTTGTGGCTTGAACGACCTTAGATGCATCAAAAAGTTTTTTTATTTACGAGTGACTGATACGAATGATTTTTAAATTATAATAAAATATTTAAAATAATATTTAAATTTTATGATTTTTAAATTATAATAAAATATTTAAAATAATATTTAAATTTAAAAAAATTTTAATATAATTTTAATTATAAATATATTAATTAATATAATATTTAAAAATTATTTATTTGATACATGTTATTATTTATAATTAATTATATCATAAGTAAATATTATATTAATTATAAATTTATAATTTAAGTATTATATTAAAAATTTTTAAAATTTAAATATTCTATTAAATATTTATTATAATTTAATAATTATTCATTATATTAATTTTATATTTAATTTGAATTATAAACACAAAATAATTATGACAAGATGAGAAACATAATTATAAGGAAATGTTAAGGTATCAAATTAAATATTTGAGAAAAGTTTGAAGCAGATGGTCAACTATTTAAGAGAAAATAAAAACCTAGAAAAAGGGAAAGAAAGTCTGTTGGGTTATACAAGAGAAAGCAAAATTAAATCTGGAAAATACCCATTAAGTCCCACCGAAGTTTTCGGTTCGCTTGCCTTGCCTTGCCGTGTAGCCAAACTGAGTTTGAGATCGTACATGATGGAGAAAGAAAAAGAGCCCAACGCAGCAAACGAGGAAAGCAAAGTTGGTGAGAGCGATGAGACTGAGGAAGCGTTAGAAATTGTCCTCTTTCATGTCTCTGAATGTTATGTTTATTTGGTCAGTCCCTTCTTCCTCTCAACTGTCTATGTATACACGAATATCAATCTGTTGAATCTGAACTGACAATTTCTACTGTTTTCCTTGGTGGGTTTTGGGGATCAGGCTAAATTCACCCGATTTAGCTTATTTTTGTTTAGTTTATTACTCGGTCAAGATTTAGATTCAATAAATTAGGGTATATATGTATAAAAAATCATTAAGCTGGCTAAGAATTAGTGGATTGCTAGTAGGCGATTGGTTCGCGGAATCTTGGGTTCCAGGGGAAAGTGTGATACCTGAAAATTTTGATATCCGGGATTTTGTTTGATTTTTAGGGTATCCCATAATTAGATTTACTCTTTTGGTTAGAGAGAATCTTGGTTTATTAATTCATATCTAATTACCATAATCTCCTTGACAAGTTTTAGGCAACCTTGCATTTTGTTTTAATAAAAAAAAAAAAAATGCCCAAACGATAAATGATGCCTTTACCAGCAAAAGAAAAGAAAGATTTTAATTTTTTTTAATTAAATATATCCAATTACAGCATTTAACTAGACATCAAACTGTAATTGCTGTATTAAAATATAAAAATAAAATTAATTATGGCGTTTGGAAGAGCTAAAAGCCTTATTTGCTTTTGTAAATATGATGGAAAAAGCATCAAATAAGACTTTGCTTTTTGCTTCCAGGATCTTGGTTGTACTTGAGAGGACAATTTTCTTCCAAAAGCCTTTCGATTTTGTTAAATATTCTTTGAAATATTGACAACAGTGATAATCCACATGGACAACTGTATCTAGAAGCAATATCTGCACATTTAGTGATATACAGTCTCCGTTTCATTATTTAATAAATGATTATTAAAACAGTTATAGTAATTTATCACGTTATTTGCCAAAAGTGGAAAGCTCTCTTCATTAATGCCTTAGAAAATGGATTTTTGAACATTTTCCATGAAATATAGTATAGTAGAGATCCAACTAAATTGTTCATTGCATCCTTTTCATTTTCTTAATCATTTTGGTTCACAGGTTTCTTCATTTTGGATCGTCTATATTTTATGATTTAAACAAAACTGTCTAAAACTGATAATTTAACTTGCATGAGCCTATGATGCTGAAATGAAATCTTATACCAAACTGATTATAGCATGAGCTCTGAAACAAGCATTTGGGTGTTTGGCCCTATAAGTTGCTTGTATCCCCTGGTTCAAAAAGCTGGGTGTGAATCCTTCTTCCCAAATTTGTAACTTAATGAAAAAAAAAATGCATCAAAAACCTGATATATGCCATCAGGAATACCTTTTGGTCAAACAGCCAAAAATACAAGCTCCGATTCCTGCACAATTTGAATCATCAAAAACTTGACTTAACTAGCTTTCCTACCATATATGGCTTGTATTTTTTGACCTTCAGATTAGTACAGATTACACTTAATTTGGACACAGAATTCTAAAATTACTGCCACTCAATATTTGTAATGCGTGACATTTTATTGATAGGTTCAAGATTGTATTTATTTAAAATGGAAAGCTTTATCTTTGAACTGTCTCTCATGTCAGTGTAAGTTCTGATAAGAATGGTTTTATTGGGTGATTCGATATTTTACTACATTTGAATATATGTTTGCATATTGTGCCAATACAATGATCATTTTGCATGTTTCTGGATCATTGAACTGTTCAAGGGATTCTCTCGCATCAGTCTAAGTTATGATAAGAATGTGTTTCTTTGGTGACTCGATATTTTACTACATTTGAATCTATATTGTGACAACACAATGACAATTTTGCATATTTTAGTTTGTCAAAAACCAACCAAATTTTTGCTATTATGTCATTTTCACTTCAAATCATGCAATTTTTTAAATATATTGTATCTGTTAACTTTATGACAAAAGTTGTTGATGGAGTAACTGAGAGAGCATGTTAGCAGCAGCCTCCATAGGTGTTTAGAAAGTGAACTAATGCTTCTAGCGGCCAAGCCTTGACTTGGTAGATTTCCGGTGATGAGAAGCTTAATTGGGAGCTTGAGTAGGACTTATTTGTTGCTTTTGCATTTTAGGTTCTTATTTATTCTCTGTTTTCTTCAGTTTCAAGTGTCAGGTGTGATTTTACAAGTTTTTGGATTGCTTGATACTGCATCTTTTGAGTCTCAAGTCTTACTTTGGGTTTTTATTTATGCTATTGGCATTGGGTTTGATTTATAGTTTAGGTGTCCTTTTTATGTCAAGATTGATAATTTCCTATATGGACTTCAAGAATATGTTATATTCATTATTAGACTAGGAGTTCTAGTTCTTATGGGAGTAAAAATACATGCATGCATGTATGTATACACTCCCTTTTATGCTCGCTATGCTATCAAGCTAATTGAGCGCGTTACTTCTGCAGATACCTCCAAGGAAAAGTGCAGCCTCCTACAGGTAGTTGGCCAACTTGTGAATATATGATACCCAGTATGCAAGAAAAATAATTGTGAACGATATCTTTTGTATCATGTTGTTTCTGCCATCTGCTGTTTGCAATGATGAAGTTCAACACCTTACCTATCACTCTTGTTCTATTTGTGTAGCTGCTGTTTTCATCCATTTTTTTAAATTGCAACGCCAATACTATATGAGAAAGTTAGGTGAAAATAGTCGAAACTCTATTGAGAACTCAATATTAGAAACTGTTTTGTTTGTCATCATGTTAGGTGAACCTTTGTTCTTTCCATTTTGTCTGTTTTCTAAACTTAATTTGAAAGCTATATTTCGACCTGGACGATTTCAGATGCCCCTAATAACCAATGAATGGAAAGTGCTTTTCCAGTGTGGATCCTTCTTCATGGGAACTTGATGAGTGGATCTGCCTACATGTTTTGCTTTTACTGCTATATCGGGAGTTACTCCATGTATTATTTGATGTAAAACAGATAGTGGGTTTGTTTCTGTCTTTTGTTGAATCTTTTTCGAGACTCGATAGATAACTTGATAAGCTAAGTTTTTTTTTCCCATGTTTCAGAATACGGTTAAGCAATATTTTAACTAATCAATTACATAAATTGGATTGGATTTTGCAGTTTTTCTTCTATAGTACCTTGATGTGACATGAGCATGAAAGGGATTCAAGAATCCATTTTCTTTTTATAAGGGCTAAAATCGGTGTTAGCTTGCTTGAACCTGGTCTAATTTCTGAAAGAAAATTCATTATGTAATAAACAGAGGGAACTATTTTATGTTTAATTTTTTCCCAGAAAAATTTGAAATTAATTTTATTTCCCGGTGAAAACAAAAGTCTTTGACTGCTCAACCTGATGAATAAAATTCTCCTTAACGTGCCAACAGGGGATAGGGGTAAAAAACTTTTACAAGAGAGCATTATAATGTAAGCAAATACATTCAGCAATTAGGTTATGTGCTGAAATTACTGTGGCATAATCTTCTTGTTAGATCAATTAACAATGATTCAGATGGCTTTTTCTTTTTCTTGCTGTAATGGAGATGCATATTTATTCTTCCAAAATTTATTTCAGGGCTGATGAATGGAATGTCAACAAGTGGGCATGGGAGGGAGCTTTGAAAGTCATTAGCAAGGGAGAAGAGTGCATTATCAGGCTTGAAGACAAGTCTACAGGTAAACTTAGTTTTGTGTTTTGAGTGGTCATATGTATATTGTGCTTACCTTTATTAGTAGATGATTGGCTTCTGCTATAACTTAGTACTTTCTTATAGGTGAATTGTATGCTCGAGCATTTTTGAGAAATGGAGAACCGCATCCAGTGGAACCTGTAATTGACAGCAGTAGGTATGTGAACATAAGAATTACGTTAGATGTTCATGTGAGTGCAGTGATTTTCTATTTTTAATTTTGATACAACTCATTATCTCTAGGGTGTCTATTCTGCAGATATTTTGTTCTTCGAATTGAAGAGAATATTGGTAAGTTGGAATTCAGTTTATTTCTCTCTTCCATTCTTTTTTATTGTTTTCTTGTTTATGGCACTAATACATGAAATTCTCGCCATTCCTCTTGCCTTCCCTTTTTCATACCTTATTTTCTTTCCCATTTTTTCAACCTAGAAAAACAAAGGAAAACCCAACTGATGCTACCATAGAGGCCAACGATAGACAATAACTCCCCCCCAGCACAGTAGAGAAGTATTTCAAAGGAAGTTAATGGATAAATAGTGAGCAAATCTTATAGAACTGCCAAGTAGTTACATCATGTCTGCAACAGGCTACTAGATATGTGCATGTATTCCTTGTGGAGTCACATCACAACACTTTGAAAAATGGAATTATGATGCTGGGATTTTGGGTGGAGACGGGCAAGGTTGTAGTAGGTAAATTAATGTGGGCCATTTTTGGGATTCAGGTATCCACTTCCAAGGAAGTTGCATCCTAAAGAAAGAAGAAATATCTTCTCTGCGGTTCTGACTGTTCTTGATGTTGTCTTTGAACTACGGTCACTTCAATCAATTCATGTTCCCTTTATAGTCTGATTATGTTTGGTGATGTGTTCTTTTGCTCAACTTATATGAAGTGTAACAGTCTCAAAATCCCTAATTACCTAAAAACCTTCTTAATTTCTGGTCCATTCTAATATTTTAAATCACAGTTTGTGGTTCTCTGTGGATTAAATTCTTTTCCAAATCTGCTTGGAGTAAAATGTCAAAACCTTTTTTGCGGTACCTTTTTTGAAACATTTAACTGTCTCCGATGATGACGATTGATGTGCTTCATGTCACTATTTGCCATCGGTATTTAGTTTTTAAGCTTCCAAAGTAATGCAGGTGGTCGCCTTCGGCATGCTTTCATTGGCATTGGATTTCGAGAAAGAACAGAGGCTTATGATTTCCAAGCAGCCTTGCATGACCATTTGAAGTAGGCTCTCATGTTCCTTTATGCAGTTTCAATTATTTCTTATGCTTTTTATTTTGTGATTTCTTAATAGTTCTTACTGCTGCTTTTTCAAAGAATAGTCTTCTAATTATGAATGAATACTGTAGTTTTATTAAACCATGCACTTTTTAAATCGTATTGAAGATATTTGAACAAAAAGAAAACTGCGGAAGAGATGGAGCAGCAATTCCAGAGAACTTCCTCATTTGATTACAGTTTAAAGGAGGGACAGACCCTTGTACTTCAAATAAAGAATGTAGGCCTATCTACATCTTGTTAACAATTTATAATAATAATTCAACATTCTATATTCTAGTTCTTTTAAAAATTTCACCTCTTTTTGATGCTTATTGCTCAGAGAGGCGGCTCTAATGTGAAGTCGAAGGTTTTGGAGCCAGGCATTGACAATCTCTCGTTGGAGGACAAAGGCAACCGTAAAGAGCCCATCCTTTGCATCAAACCGCCACCTCCTCCACCAGCACCACTTTCACCTTCTGCAAGCACTCAGAATTCTCCAACAAGCTCACAACCAAATCTCAGCCTAGGGGGCACTTCTAAAGATAAGGCCTCAGACTCGTCGAAAGAACATTCAGATGAACAACTTTCTCCCGAAAGTCAGAGCACTCAAGACATACATGATGATGACTTTGGGGATTTTCAAACTGCTGAGTAAAGGCTCATAAGACTGTTATGTTTGTACTTGAATACACAAATTGCTTTATTGTGTTTTATGGGTTTGGCTAGTGTGATGATTGAAATTAGGTCCTCTGGTAAATATTTGGTAAATGGACCAAACATATGAAGCATACTCAACAAAAGAACTGTCTACGTTGACTGTTTTTTTTTTTTTTGGACATAAACATGACTGATTTTTTTATTCTTTATTTTTTTTTTTGGGTAACAAACATAACAGTCAAATTTGGATGAGTCGGGCGAGTGATGCTTTGCCGGTTTTGAAGTTACTCTATTCCACGCTTTTAGTAAGGAGAAAGTAATTGTCTCAACGTTCCTTCAATGCAACTTCTAACCATGGTTTGTTCCCTATTTCCGATGATTCTTTGGGTTCAATTCTGGTTGAAGAGCTTAGGTTTTCACCTTATCTTTACTAGTAGGGTTAATAATATTTGCAATCTCTAAATTTTGACTTAAAATTTTATTTGGGTCTTTAATTTTCAATAATTTTAATTGAATATTTAATTACTCAAAGTTATTTTATTTTAATCTTATAATTTAAATTGACGGTAAATATTAGTTATCACTATATGGTGACATCAATTGTTGCTCATGATAATGAGGAATCAAAATAATTTTTTTTTTAAAATTTAAAGATAAAAATGAAATTATCTCAAAATTTTATATACTTCATATTTGTATTATTTTATATAAATATACAAAAGCCAAAATTTTTGGTAAAAAAAGAAATTCAATGTGGATAGTTTATTCTTTTGACATGTAGACAGTTTTGAATAATCATCATTTATCTTGTATTTAATTATTTTGATTTGGTTTGGTTTAAATTTAGCAAGTTATTTCATATATATATATATATATATATTTACCGGTCATTTTTACATGCAAGGAAAAACTTTATAAGGTAGAAAAGCTTATTGTTTTTGTAAAATGCAACACAAATAAAATTTCATATGATTTTTTTGCCACAAAATTTCATATTATTTTAGATGGTACATAAAAAAAAAAAAAATTTGTCAATACACAACTATATAATAAAAATAACGCTCAGTATTAGGGAACAAGATATTTGAATTTGAAATCTTTCCTTCTTAGACAAAGGGTTACTCCATCTAAGTAATGCACTAATAAAGAAAATTAACTATATAACGATATTTTGGTTTCAACAATATTGAGCTGGAGAATGATCTTTTATTCTTTTAGTTATTGTTGAATTATGAAAATCTAATAATACTTTATGATGTGCAAATATTTTAAAAGTTAAAAAAATCATCCAAAATGAAACTTGATTATGTACCAAAAATTAACAAAAAAAGATTTAATTTAATAACTCAAAATTCAAATGAAACATATATAAGAACTAAAAATAAATTTCAATTCAAAATTATGAAATTTTGTGGCATATCATCCGAAATGAACTTAAAAAACCAAATAAGATCAAACAATCTAATGTTATTGTAAAAATAAATTAATAACTGGAATATCATTTTATATTTATATAAGAAATAGCCTTGATCAAATTAAAATCCAAACTTTATTGAAATATATAAGAAATAATATAAATAGAGAAAGTAACCAAAGTCAGTGACTTTGTGACAAAAACAATCAAGAGAACAAATGAAAATGAATAGGAGAGATTACAAAAGGAAAAAGAAAAAGAAAAAGCAAATGATACATATAATTTTTGCGAAAGACATAAAATACACCAATTATATTGATAGCATCTATCTTAGGCGTAGTCTCCTTTTACCGTTCTCCTGTTACCGTTAGACTATTACATCACAACCATATCCTCATGACAACCTTTTCATTTTTGTAAGGAAAAAGACTAAGGACCTTGAAAGTCACTAGTTTGTAATGAGCTTGTCTATAACCAACTTCAATTTCTCACCGTAACGGATTGTTATCAATTTTGGTACCAATTTTGACAATTTATTGATCGCGGACATTTTAACACTTATTGAAGCTTCTCTTTCTTTATACAATTCAATCTGGTATGAGTCTATAAGCTTTTGTACCTACCACGAAACTGTTCACAAGTTTCAATAAAGTGGCTAATAGTCTCATTATGATATTTGCATCTTTTGTTTGGTAAACATCTTTCACGATAAATGCGTCAGTCCACCGAATGTATCATGTCAGCTTCATACAAGGCATCAAACAACTGACTAAAAGGAGTATTGATTTCTTCCACTTTATTTTTCACACGACACTCTCGATCCTCATTTAGAGCATTTAGATTCTAGTTGGACAATGGGTTGCCACTGATATTTGGTATTGTTTTTTCACTTATATCAAAATTGATCATCCCATCTTAATCAATTCTTACACTTTACGCTTCAAGGTGGTGTAATTCTTGATGGAATGACTAGCATTTCCAAAATGGTAACCACAGTAGGTAGTAGGATCGTACCACTTAGGATAAGGAGGCTTAAGTGGTTCTAGATGGATAAGAGTAAATGATTCTTGATGAGTTCTTGAAATAACTTGGTAAATGTCATAGGGATCGAGTCAAAAGTGGGCTTTTCTCGGTTATTTTATGGCTCTTGAGAACTACTTACTGAGTTAGTTAGATGGATAAAAGGTCTTATAGAAGGTTGGGTATATATACTGGTAAATGGTCTAAAAGTTGGTTGATAAGTAAATGGGTAAAATAGTTATGGAATTGGTTGATATAGGTAAAATACGATATTATTTATATTGGGGTAATATGTAGGGTAAACTAGTGGTGGTGATAATTTCTTAACTGTTGCTTTTTGAATAGCATAGCTTAAGCTTCACTCTCCTTTACCTTGGGCATTTTCTTAGTAGTGAAAGACTTTCCTCTTTCAAGCTTGCCATTCTTAATGGCATTTTCATTAATTTCCCCTGAGTGCACTATGTCAACGAAATTTTTTATTACATTCCCTATCATCTTTTCATAATAAGAAGATTTTAAAGTGCTCACAAACAATATTGTAGTTTTTTTTTTAGTCAAAGGTGGCTGAACTTAGACAGCTACATCTTTTCACCTTTTGGCATATTTCTTAAATAACTCAATCGTCTTTTTTTTCATACCCTGCAAGGAAAGACGATCAAAAGTTAAATCTATGATGTAATACTGATTGATAAAAGCATGAACTAACTCTTTCCAAGAATGGATGTGGGTTCTATCAAACTGGACATACTATCTCGCAGTAAAACCGATCAAGTTGTCTTAAAATACATGGATTAACAACTTCTCGTTACTGATGTAGGCTACCCTCTTTTGATAGTACATAATGACATGTGATAGGATACTTTGTACCATTATATTTTTCAAACTCCTAAACTTTGAATTTTTTAAGAATAACATCTGGGACTAAGCAAAATCCAGCAACATCCATGGTACCATAAAAATTGATTCCCTTTAGGGCTTGTAACCTTTCATCGAGCATATTCCTCTTTTAATCAACTTTTGAATCCTCTAAAAACTTTACCATTTTATCTTCAACTTTTCATTCTCTTTAGGATAATTCAAATCAAGGACCTAAATTGGTTTTGATGCTTTCTTTCAAAAGACTAGGTTAACATAACTTTGAAAATGCCCTTGTGTAGTAATAGATTACATCCTTAGATGGGTGTATGGATATACCCTAGGGAAGTTTGTTTGTGGCCCTTGAAAAGATTGACCTTGATAATGGCTAAATCCAAAAAGATACAAAGGGTCATTTACATCTTGCCTGAGACGTTCTAACTGACTTAGAGCTTCTTTTACCACTTTTCTTTTACTTAAATTCTTCAACATTTTGATAATTTTATTTGTTTCCCCTCAACTTTTCTTGTGCTTTTTCAAACTTGTCAAAACGATTGTCATTTTCTTACTTCATTTGTTTGGCTCAAGCTTGGGTGCTATATTGGTGGTGAATTATTTAAGTGGGGTTCTTGGACAGTCAAGCTATCCTTGACCCTTATGTCCCATAATTTTTTATTAGTGAGCTTATTCTTTCTTTCCCTACGCCTTCTTTCCTCTAAAAATTATAAATATGTTCATACACAAATAAACATAACGGGTTGTGAAAAAAAAAAGGTAATAATAATCAAAGAAAAGGTTTATAAGCTTGTAATGTGGCTAAAATAAACAAAGAAAAAAAATATATTAGGCTTAAAGTAAAGGTATTAAGAAAACATTATCACATGATAGCTTGAAAAAGGCTTAAACGGTTTAAAAAACTGTCTAGATCATCTTTTACATCAAATACAATCTAAAATTTCATCTCAAAAGTTGAGTAGGTGAATTTTAAAACACTTATTCAAAACTTTAAATTTCCTGCAAAATCACATCTTACAATTTTTCACACAAATCATACCATTTTCTTAAAAGAGAATAAAGATGTATGCATAAAAATCATATCAAAAGAAAAACATGCTTAAGAATTCGTTTCAAGTTCCACTATATTCATACTTAAACTCATATCATACTTTAATCATTTTAAGAGAAAATGTGTAATTTTCTACTAAGTGAACATCATAATGGGATTTAATAAGTCAATTTGGTTTGTAAATAAAGATGGGTTGAGAATTCAAAAATTTTTAAAGCTAAAAGTTTTCTTCCCCCCCTCCCCACACTTGAATGGAACATTATATCAAAAGCATAAAGGAAAAAAAAAAGAACTCCCTAAATTTCCTTTTAAGGCCCAATCTCAATTTGGTGTAAGGCATCATTCTTAAAAAAAACTCAAACAAAAACATTAAAAACATAGCTATCTAAGAAAAATAATCAAAAAGCATAATCATTAAGGTAAAACTTAAGTTACCTCTCAAGTAGCACCAGTTATGATCAAGCTTGACCATCCCTAAATCTATAAAGAATCATTTTACCCCTTTGGAGAGCGCTTACCTTGTCTCTTTTTTTGTGATATGACATAAACAAACTTAGTTTAAGGAGGTGGACTAACTCTCCTTGCAAAAATCACATAATTTGAACTTGAATTTCTTAAGGGGTTGACATGGCTAGAGCTAGGGGTTGCTCAGTGTTTTAAAAGGCCAGAAAGCTTATCTATTAGGTTAGACACTTTCTGGTTTTCTTCACTTTGATTGCATTAACACCTTTTTCATCTCTTAGCACCCCATACCCGATATATACAAATTGTAACTTCTTGTTTTTAAATCTTAAGGTTAGGCTAACATTATACACATCTATTAGTCCATTGGCAGTAAATAGAAAAAAGGTCTTTCTAACAATAATGGAACCGCATTATCCTTAATGTCTAAGTCAACAAAATTCATAAGGAAAGCATATTTTTCAACTTTCACTAACATATTCTGCAACATCCTTTGTGGTAACTTAGTAGATTGGTCAATAAATTTAATATTGAACTGGGCTAGCTTTAGCTTTTTACAACCTAACTGCATAAAGATATTCACAGGCATTAAATTTATACTTAAACCAAGATCACAAAAAGCATTAAAAAATTTTAATTTTTTGATTTTGCAAGGTATATTAAAACTTCCTGGATCTTTTGCTTTCTAGACAAGAGTTGTTGAAGTTCAAAGCTATAATTTTCTAAGAATGAGGCGTCTTTTAATTCCTTAAGCAGCTCTTTTTGAATAGGCCTTAGGGCAGGTGGTGTTATGTTAAAACATTACCTCTAATTTTGGCAATCATTCTCGACCTTGGTTGAATTTCCTTTTAAGCCTCTTTTTTTTTTTTTTTTTCAGGATCTTCATCTTAGAGCTCTTCTTTTTGAATTGCCTTTTCTCTTTAATCATTTTGGGTGGGCTCACCTTGGACTATCTTTTTAGGTTCAAGCTGAATGCTCTTTAGTAGTGCTATTCCTACTTGCAGCAACATTTGCCCTTATTCAAGAGACCCTTTAATATACTCTTCTAGATCATCTTTATAGTCCAAATCTTCATATGTTTTTATATCTTCAAAGGCCTTAAATGCCATAAGATTAAAACCTTTTAAAAGTTCTCTATCAAATATTAAAAGCTCATCATTTTCTAAAATATCCTCTTTTCTCTTGAAATCTACTTCAGGTTGTCTTACAATGTTTTGCAAGTTTTACTATTATGGGTTCATCATTTTCCTCATCAGAATCTTTCATCCTAACATATCTCAAAGAATAAATTGCATTACATCTCTCATTTCCTTGTATTTTTAAATTGGTTTTAGTGTTGCTAAGTAAGATACCTATAAAATGATTTATTATGGGTTGGGCAAGTTGACCTATTTATTTTTCTAAGTTTTTGACTGATGCAACTTGATTTTGGATATTAGCATTGTTGGCTTGCATTAGTTGAGTCAACATATTTTCAAAGGTGGTTTTTTTTTCTGGGGGTGGGCTATTATTTAATGGAATAGGATGTTAGTTGTTGGTGGGTTGGTGGTTGGATTAGTTGCAAGAAAAGTTTGGACGGTTTTGCCATCAAGGATTGTAGGTATTGCTTTAGGGATTATTGTTTGGTTTGGTTGGTTTGTTAAATGTAGTGGATTGATTCTACCCTAAATTGGAAGGGGATTGGTTTCTTAAGGCTTTAATCTTTTTAGTAAGGGCGACTAGTCGAGAGTTAATTGAAATAATAGCATTAACCTCAAATAAACCAGCAAATTTTTTACTAACCTTTCTTTCCATGCTCTACTGATAATTATTAGTACCCGTCTCTTTTAATGAGATCATTTGCTTCCTTAGGAGTCTTGCTTATTTTTACCACTCTAAAAGCAAAATTTAAAGTGGCTATCATAAGTAGTGTGAAACCATTGTAAAAGATCTAAATCTAAGGCCATTAGGGTAAACCATGGTGTAGGCATTTTCTTAATAGCTCTTTGAATCTTTCCTATCCATCATATAAAGTTTCACCATCAGCTTACAGAAAAATGGTGATTTCATTCCTTATCTTGATAGTCTTTGTTGGTGAAAAAATCTTTGTTAAGAGTTTTTGGACCAAATCATCCCAAGTTATGATTGAATACTAACTCTAATATCAATTGTTAGCTCAAAATATTAAAGAACCAAGATAAAGTGAATTAGTTAATTAAAAATTTTGATAATTTGATTACCAAATTAAACAATGATCATAAATGTATATTTCTAAACAAATAAAGACAATATATATGCATAACAAAATAAATTTAATAATAAAAGAGAAAAGATGAGAATTAAACATAAAAAATTATAAAAGGTTAGTCATTCCCCAAGTCACCTACGTCCTCTCCTTTGCCTCAATTACAAAGGAATTCAATTCACTATATAAATGTTAAATGTTACAATCAGCCTTTCCAAAACTTGATACAATCAACAAATAAAACTTTTAAGGTTATATTTCCTTTCAATTTTACAATCTTAAAGCTAAAAACAAGTGTTTTGCAAACTGAAGAACCTTTCTAAAGTTAAGTGTTTGTTAATTTGAAATACAAATAAAATATATGAATAACAACAAGAGGATTTAGATATAAAATGAAAAGTTATGCTCTTTCACACTTCAATTTGCTCTTTAATACTTAAAGAAAATGAATAATATATTACAATAAATTCTCCTGGTTCTTGATAGCTTATAATTTGGTGGGAAACCTTTTTATATATGTAAAAAGGAGAAAAAACAGTTACCTTCAAATAATGCCTTAAATGTTCTGTAAAAACAAGAAAATATGATCATTTAAGGCTGTTAGGGCAAAACCAATCAATTCATTTTTTAAGGTAATCAATTGGGTTTGGCCTTTCGAGCCAAAATGAATTTCTACGAAAGAAAAATTGATCGACCCCTTTTAGGAAGCGATCAATTCATTTTTGTTGATTTCAAGTCAATAAAGGTTTTGTAAGAAAAACCAATCTATCCATTTTATAATAGATCAATCTATTTTTGCAATTTTCAAACTCAAGACCTTTCTATATAAAAAACCAATCGATCCATTAAATGAATTGATTGTTTTTAAGTTTTAAACAAAAATTTCAATTTCTATACAAAAAAGATCGATCATGTCTACAAGGGAATCGATCACTCTTTCCTAATTTTGTATAAAACTCTTTTAATTAAGAAAGAAGTTTATTTTCATCTCAAGTCATTTTTCATTAAAAAAAGTTACCAGTAAAATTTTCTTTTTGAGTCCAAAACAATTTATCCCAAGTTTTAGCTTTAATATTTTATCATTTCAAAATAAGTAACAATTCAAGTTTAAGAATATAGATTACAAATTTAAATCTACTAGAAATTAGTATTGTATTTAGCCAGAAGTCTGTACTAGTATATTAAAATTTAAAATTATCCCCATTTTAGCAATTACTCTCAAATAAAAAAGGTCTAGATAATTTCAAAGGAAGAAAATAATCTTCCTATTGAAAACAAGTCACGCCAAACAAACCATAATGGCAATAAAATACGCGACTAGAATCATGTGAAGGAAGGATTGTGTAATAAATCCCCGTGCATTTCTAATTTGTCGATATCTCTATTATTTATATATACAAAGGTGACCAAGTATGTGTTAAATAAATAGGTTAAGTGCCTTATTTAGCAAAAATAACATTTTTAAACTTTTACTTAATTAAACTTTTTAATTAAGCTTTTTAGGAAAAACAACTTCATAACACTAAATTCTATTTTAATTCATAATGTTACTATATTTTGTATGACCTATTAAACTTTCAACATGTTAGCAATAAATATAAAATAATTTTTTTATAAACTTTTTTATTTGTAGATAATAAGCAACATATAATAATATATCATAACTATCCAAATATTAAAAAATTCAAGATGATTTGACAAACCTTTTAGTATATTAGATTTACACAACCACTTTTTTAATCCCTAAGTGAGACATCAAAGCCAAAAAAGGTTTTTTTCGGTAAAATAAAATTAAAAAAAAAACAAAGTTTTTGTGCCATAGCCATGGACACATCATATCCGCAACCTAAAGTTCAAATCTCCACGTCATGTTTACCATCTTCATCTATGATTTGCCCATCATAGTTCCTATTTTCTCCAGTTTGCTTACACCAATTACATGTAAGAGTGAAAATTGCTTGTCTTAAATATTGCGTACACAAATATACAAATGGTGAAAACCTGAAACTACAGGGTTCTTTTGACTTTGTTCTCCTCACAACCTCATGAGGTTCAACATTATCTTAGACCCCTAGATTACTTCAACAAAGATATTACTTTAATGCCAAGCTGCTCAAATAAGCTAAAAAAACCCTTATAAAATCACACCTCTCCTTAATGTCCAAAGACATGATGAGTATCATATAAGCAGCAACCAGTCATAGTAAAAGGCCTTATGCAATATGTTGAGAGAACTATCAATTAGAAAGCATTCTTGTGCTGTCATGTACCCCATTTTCTAGCGATAGCATAATAGATTCATGGCCTTTATCTGTATTAGCTTGAAACCAAACATATCACCATTTAGAATGTCACCACTATAACCAATTAACCATCTCTCCATCTCTCCAAACTTATAAATCACAGGCAATAACAATGAAATGGAAAAGCTAATTAACCAACAAGTGAAGAAGCCCAACCTAAATATAAAATTAACCACAACAAACCTCAAAGTTACTAGGAAAGATAACAGCAATTAACAAGCTCCCAACCTATAAATATGGGACAAAAACAACAAGCAACAAATGACGTAACAACTAGAGCAACAAACCACTCGGGTTCTAATACTTGTTAAGCATTAAACTCAATAAAACCAATTGAAGATAAGGCCTAAACAAAAATCTTAAAGTTAACCAATCCAGGATAAAACCACTTAAAAAACTCAACTGGAACATTTGAAGATGTACTGACCCATAAAGAGAAGTATCAGCACTTTGAAACATGTTTAAATTGCTAAAAATACGTTAGTCAATATCCTTAAAATGAAATGTATCCAAGTAAAAATCCCTGGAAGATAAAGCTTTGGTGGTTTCATAAACAACAAGCGATTATGGTATTGTGTGTGTGTGTGTGTGTAAGAGATGAACAGATTCAATTGCAGCTTACATAACCACTTGAGAAGTTAGGAGTTTTACCAGAGGACAGTCACTGGAACCCAGATATAGGTCAGATTTCCTTAAGGGGTTTCCTTTTATATATATAGTATCAGTTTATTCATGTCAGCTTTGTCACTTCTTTCCATTTCTCTCATTCCAAACAGAAAATCAGATATACTATTTGGAATTGAAATGAGTATACTCACTGCAAGATATTTTTCCCTAAAGCAACTAGTAACCAACAAAGCATTCAGCACCAGTAATTGTAAGCTTTATTGAGGGTTAATTCAGGTAATCATGATTCATGACCAAGCTCAACACAACCTCTCCTAGCTGGCAACATATAATAGATAAACTACCACCTAACGAATTACATTGGATTTGCCAAGTATTATATTGAAGGCAGAATTGACACTAAAACCAGTAAAGTCCACTTTTAAAAATTGCCAAAAAAAATTTGCAGATATAAATTCAAACTACACAAATCACATAATTTAATTGATTGTAGAAATTACCTTGAAAAAGAAAGTTAGAGAAAATTACAAGGCGAAGCCCTTCAAGTAGTCAGGATCACGCTTGGCTTTCTCCTGAAATTTTTTAAACCATCTATCCAGAATGTCCATAGGCACCACCAACTTAGACCCATCAACCCCACAGAACGACTGCATAAAATTGAACAAGTTCTCCCCAACCTTCAACGCCAGCCGTTCGATCTTCTTCTCAGCAGCCACATCCATGGACGGCAGCGCAGCTAGATCCTCCACCGACACACCGATCTTGGCGGAGGGCATGGCAGAATCAGGAGCGGTCAACAGCATATGGCCACCGGGCTCTGGCCACAGCAGGGAAAGCACAGCTGAGGGGCGTTGAAGAGTGACGGCGCCGCAGAAAACGAAGGGAGAGCCAGGGGACTGGACGTAGACAGCTAAAGCCTTGTCAGGAGGCAAGGTGAAGTTGTTCAAAAGGAAGATGCACATGTCACCAATTTGATGGTAGGCCTCACCAACGAAAGTGTTCATGTCGAGGACCCAATGGAAGGTGTCAATTTGGGTGAAGCTGGAGATGTCCATTGGGAAGCTTCGATTGGGGAATACCACTCCGAACATTCTTCTTCCTTTTGCCTCTTGCTTTGCTTAACCTTTATGTTTATGATTGTGGTTTGCCAAAGAGACGGAGGGTTTAGGTTTAAGTTTAAGTTTCAGAGAAGTGTAGCAGAGGGAATACAAGGGAGAGTTCGACAAGTGAGAAAAAGTCTGTAAGTGTCTAGAAGAGGTGAGAATATGCAAAATGGATTTGCTTCTTTCATTGCTGGAGATGCAAATATTCTTGTAGTCATGCCCTATTCTGCACTCAAAGCTGAAAAAAAAGTAGTAAAATACTACAAAAGAGACCCAGTAGGTGACGGTGGGCATGGTGAACGGCGATGGGCCGAATACTATTTACTAGGCTTCGGCCCAACAACATTCTGGACTACCAGAAGCACGATCAATTTTATTGTTTGGACCCCCAAAAACTCGCAATTAGGCTAGTCTAATCATTGTTAGCTCGTTTTAAGTTTTTGAGTAAATTGGTGAACCACCGGGGAATTGAATGCTTTTTAATTTTTTTCAAAATATTAGTTTTCTCATTTTGGAAAATGAGTTAAAGGACGTTGAGTTCACAGATTTTTAAATTTTGAAAGGAAAAGTAATTTTTGGACAAGGCAATATTAAAAGAAAATATGTGATTCTTACATTTTGTTAATTTAAAAAATATAAAATTTTTATATTTGGTTTAGAATAATGTAAGATTATCTAATAAAATTTTTTATTATGTTATCTTTAATTATACATAAATAACACATCACATTCATAAAATATGACATGAATAACACATTGTCTTCATTGAAACTAAAAAATTTTGAAAAATAATTTTTTTCATATTTTCAACTAAGTTTGCCTTTATTTATCTTAAAGCGTTATCTTTATTAAATTTTGAAATATATATATATTTTTTATATTTTCAACAAAGATCATGTTTTTTTTTAACCTTAAAAACATTGTTTTTTTGAATTCTAAACAATAAATTTTTAATGTTTTTAACAAAAATAACTCTTTTATCTTAGAAACATTGTATTTGTTGAATCCTAAAAGATAATTTTTTTTTTCTTACTTTCAATAAAGATTATGTTTTTATCTTAAAAATATTGTCTTTGTTGAATTTGACAAAAAATTTTAATTTTCAACAAAGACTGCATTTTATTTTTAAAATGTCATTTTTGTTGAATTTTGAAAAATGAATTTTTTTTATATTTTCAACAAAAATCACGTTTTTAATCCTAAAATTATCGTCATTGTTGAAACTATAAAAAACAAAATATAAAATTATTGTGTTTTGATGGTGGATAATGTTATCTATGTAGTCTTAAAATGCGATTAAATGAGGTTAAATAAGGAAAGATTTTTAACTTTCATCTAGAATCTAAAAAAACCTCAAAAAGAGGAGAGTTTTTGATTCTTTCATACTTTCTCCCTTCTTGATACTATTGGAGATCTTTAAAAAAAATTAGGAATAACATTCCATAAACCAAATTAAGGAATGAAATTATGAAAAGTAAGATTTTGGTCAAAAATCTTACTTTCCTCAACTAAATGCTTCCTTACTAATTTTTTTCTTAAAATTTTTTTTTAAAAATATTAAATATTTAAAACATGCTTTTTACATGCATAAGGTTTTGACTTAGTAGTAGATATATGTATCTTTTTTCCAAACTATGTTTAATAAGGCTAATGCTACAAATAACTAGTAAATACTTTATTTTAGTTATTAATATTTTATTTTTTAAAATTTCTCTAAAGTTGTTGAAATTGAGGATAAGTCTGAACAGATGATAAAGTTGTTTTAGTAAAAGTTTTTTTACGAAATAGCTATTCCTAGGACAATTTTTTCATAAAACAATTATCAAGGAACAACTTTTTCACTAAACAACACCTTCATAGAATAATTGTTCTCGAAATAACTTTCTTAAGGAATAACACCAATACCTTTATCAAAAATTCTTTCACCAAAAGCTGTTTCACTAAGAGTTATCATACAAAAGATGCTGCACCGAAAGAAAAAGTCAAAATAGCCTTGAATATGGCAAGGTTCTTGGGTTATTTTCTTTATTGGGGTGCTCCAAAGAGTTTGGTTTAATGGATCAAATATAAAGATAGTTAATATGTCTCCTCTTAACTTTTTTCTTAGGTACGAGTATTTTTTTTTTTTTAAAAATAAGTAGTGAACTTATATATTCACTATACCTATCATCAAAAGCTAATTAAACTTCTATTGGATAAAGTATTAACACCTTTTATAACTATCAATTTCATCATTATTCTCATTCAATACAAAAGACATATAACTCATATTATTGAAACTTATAAATAGGAGTTTCCATAATTCATGGGGACTTTTTAGATTTTAGTAGATTTCTTACAACTTTCTCTCAAACTCTCTCAGTAATTCTCTCTTCCTGAGTTTCTTTCTAAACCCTATTCTTTCCTCTACCTAACCTTATTTCATTATCCACCACCACCTATTATTGTACCTAACACTTTAAGGTCTACTCCATCATTCCTTTCCATTGTCTCGAATGACTTCATGATTTTATAGCTATTTACTTATTATTTAAGAGTTAAAATTTTAAAAATGTTCATGAATTTTGCTTAATAATGATCTAAATTTGTGATTTTCAAATTTGCATGAAGAAACACTTCACTTTGCAAGTAAAAGCTAAAATCCATGCATATTATGCAAAGGTAGCCCAACATAAGGTCGAACCAAGAAGTCTATGAGATCCAAAGTCATATTCAGCCAAAAGCTAGAAATAGAATGCAAGATTAATTCCTATAAATTCAAAAGAATTCCAAAATAAGTGAAAAATCAAAGAAATATGGTCTTTAAATTATAGATTAGCTAAATCTCCCATATATGGTTTTTAAATTGGCCGAATGTCCCTTTTGAATTTCAAATCATGTTGACTTGAGCAAGAATGGCATAAATGGGTTAAATGTAAAAGCTATATTCAGCTCGACAAGATCAATTTCATTCATAAAGATTCCTCAATTAGTGGGATGTTAATTGAATTCAAGATCACCTTCTAAAGTTAAGAGTGTCTAAGTTCATTCCCCTTGGTTGAACCTTGTACTATAAATAGGCCATACATTTCATTTGTAAATCATCATTTCTTTCATTCTTTTCTATTCAATTTATGTTTTTTCTAGTTTTTAAGTTCTTTTCTTTTCATTTACATTTGGCTAGGTTAACAGACTAGCCTAAATCTTTTTTAATTCCTTTGTAATTCTTGGTTAGAGTGACAAACTAACCATAGTTTTATTTTCTGCAGCTCTTTCTTAATACAAGTTTTCTTTCTATTTTCATTCTAAGATTTGTTTCTCTATTTACATGCACACTTTTTCTTTTCTTAACAAATCTTGGTTTTATGCTTTCTTTACAATTGGCAATATTTAATTCTTTTATAAGCTTTCTATTTTTTTTTTATTTTCTTGCATAATCATTTTGCCTTTAGAGTTGCTAAGTGATAATTAGTTAGCTTAGTATTCGATTATCACATTTTCAATGCTTTAATTAACTTTTTGATCTATTTAAATATAAAGTTGGAAAGAATCTCTTTTGGTATTTTCCCTTGCACCCCAACATAATCCTCGAGGGAATGATAACTCTACTCATATTTTATTATTTAGATGTGACCTGTGTACTTGTAGCCTCACAAAAAAAGCAATCAAGTTTTTAGCATCCTTGCTAAGGATTATATTAGTACTAGAATGCCAATATCAATAACACTTCTTTCTACTTTGTAATTTAGACTTTTTATTTTTGTGTTCTAATGTGTTCTTTCTTTTTCTTCCTTTATGTCTAATTTCTATTGTAGTAAGGCCAAAACCTTTAGGGACTATGCTAAGTCATCTTTTGAGTATTTCCATATTCAATCGCCATTTTAAAATCCTAAACTGAGAAATACTATTGAAAGGTATGACTTCGATTCTTTTACAACTAGCTTCTTTAGCTGAAAAATAAATGCTTTTGAAGGAAATCATAATCCTAATCATGTCCAATTAGTTCAAAGCCCTTTTGATAATTGTTATGTCTTTAGTGGGAGATACTATAGTGATAGGCGTCAAGATAACCAATTTAACTTTTACTTACTCACTACACTCAAGAATAGGGAAGCAATAAAAAGCCATCATCTATATATACCTCACCTTATCCTTTAAACCCTCAAATTCAACAATACGTTTCTTCTCCATATGACCTACTTTCTCAATACCATTAATCATCACAATACTTTCCTTCATGAGCCACCATTCTTTCCTCAAGAAATGAAACTTTCCATTAATAAAGCTTTTACAGAATTTATCCAAAATCAAGCCAACTTTCTCAAAACCCAAATTGCTACTTTATAAAACCTTAATAATAAATCCAAGTTGGTTGGAAAAAGTGAAGTGCACATTAAAGGACGATTAAAAGAAAAAAAAAGTGGTGTATGTTGTTGATGAAAATGATGAAGATTTAATGGAAGAATCAGCAGTGGTGAACCTATCTAGTTTTGTAAAAGTACCTGAAAAATATATTAAAAAGAAAGATGAAAGCAAATAAGAGTTTGAAGAGAAAGGCAACTTAAAAGAGATAGAGAAGAATTTTGAAATAGAATAGGAACCATAAGAAGAATTTGAAAAAAAATGTGGAAAAAGAAACTAAGATGGAAGATGAAAAGTTGTTATAAGTTTGAAAGCACTTTTGAAGAGCTTAGATCCAATTGAAGAGATAGATTTTAAAGATTAACTGATTTTTGGATTTAAACATCAAGTGAGGTATAGTATTAGTCCTACTTCAATAACTAGTGAAAGTATATATCCAAGGAATGTTTAATGAGTATAAGGTATACTTAGAGAATTTATCTCTTTCAACCTGTACTATTTTGGTTAAAACTATAAGAAAAACCAACAATACGATGCTTAGCCAACAAGAAATAAATCATTTCACTAGAAAGAATACTTCTACAATAAATGCAATTCAAGGAGGAGTAAGAAAAAAAAAAGACCTCTTCATTCTAATATCATCCTAGAAGAGATAATCAAAGAAGAAGACAATATGATGATACTGACTTTTTACCATTCCCATTTCAATTGACAAAGTGAAACACTACTTCAAGAATTAGTTAAGGATGAAAATGTAAATCTACCCTATGTTTCACGACCACCAACAACATAAGAAAAGTCTAATCTAAGGTATTTTGACTATCACTGAATGGTTGGTTATCCACTTATTAAATGTAAAAATCTTTATAAAATATTCAATCAAAGATTGCAAGTAAGAGAAGTGTTGATTGGAAATAATGAAATTTAAAATTATCCACTTGTAACTCATCAAAGTGCCTGAGTTAATGTGAATGTAATCATTCATGCTAACTATAATGATATTTCTCCTTTAACCACTCAATCTGAAAACTTGTAAATAGCAAATGTGGTTACTTTTTCCATTATAGATTCACTTATGAAAACTCTAAGTTTCATGCATTTTCTTGATCAACTTGGGTTTACGAAAGAATCAAGAAAAGATGCAACTCTTGCACTAGTAAAGATAACATGATAATAATATAGAGAATGTAATATTGTAAGAGGATCTATGGGGAAAATGGTAAGTGAATATAAGAATGCTATAATATTTACAAAGGCATATATGTATACTCAACATCCTTATTATAGTAAGCCTTTTTATGTAATGAGTACCATTAATAGATATCCTATCATAAGAATATTCATTGATGATAAATCTTTTGTGAACTTTATGCCTTTGTCCACTTTAAAGGTAGTAAATATTGACTTGAAAATTTTACATCACCCTATGACTATCATTTCTTTTGATAATAAAGAGATTTTGGCATTGGGCAAGTGATAGTGAATTTCAAGATAGGACCAAATCAAGATCAAACTTATTTCCATATGATTGATGATAATGTGACTTATCATGTTTTCATAGGAAGAAACTTTTTGCACACCCACAACATTATCCCATCCATACATCATTAATATATTAAAGGTCATTGAAAAGAAAAGAAAATTTTCATTCTAGCTACTAAGGCATCATTTGATCAAAATGAAGTGAATTATACTAAGGCATCTTACTTTGAAAATCTAACAAAAGATAGAGAAAAAGCTATTACTAAACTTATAGGTGTTCCACTTTTGAAATGGAAAGAGTTCTTAGGTAAGAAAGGTGATAATGGTGAAAAAAAAATGAATTAAAGTTGAAGTGGAAAAAGAAAACATGAAAATGCTTTTGGAAATGAAATAAAAGTAGAAAGAAAAATTATTGAGATGAGTTTTTACACTCATGAAAATGGTAAAATTGTCTATTATTTATGATGAAAAGTAGATAAAAGGAAATATGTATCAATATACAGAGTTAAAGCAATGAAATTTTAAAATTTTAATTCTCTTAAACCAAAATCAACCAACATGATCATACAAATAGACAAAAAATAGTTACATGGGTTTCGACTATGGTGTGTAACTTGTGTGCTAAAATTGCTTTACTTCAAGTTGGTGATCTTCCAATTTGTTTCGCAAGCCACAAAGCTACCCAAACGTGTAGTCTCTAATGGTAATGCACATGAACTTTTGTGAAAAAACTTTTTTTAAGGTAGGAAAAAACACAAACCACATTTTAGCTAGTGAATGTATATAAAGCCTCTTGTTTTTCTTTCAAGTTTTTACTTGGAATCACTCTTAGTTTATTTTGCATCAAATATGCCTTGTGTTTTACAAAAAAGGTGGTGGCTTAATTTTCTTTTTATACAGGGACATTTGGCCACATTAGTTTAATTCAAGACAAGTATATTTTCATAAATATCCCATGCTTGATTGAATGTACTAAACAAAGAAAGTCTATTTCTCTTAACTTTTTTCCTTTATCTTTTAGTCATACCAAAACCAAACTAAGCCAAACTTAATTTATCCCAATTTTAATGTTTCATAATTATCTTATTGTGTGTGACTCATTAGGTTTTTTACCATGTTGGCAATAAAGATAAGTATTGTGAGCCTTTTCATTTGGCTATGGATGAATCAAACCTTTTGGCTTCATCACTAATTCTCTAATTAACCAATCTTATGTTTATAGGTCATAATCAATGCTACCTACATTGTCATGACCCCTAAATGCTAAAAAAAGTCAATATAGCTTAACAACCTATTCATGAATAGTCTTATGTATAATTAATATCTTTTCATTATATAGTATCGCAGTTTGAACATTAAGTATGGTTTAGTGCCTACTTAATCTTGTTCAACTATGTTAACTTTTATCTTTGATATTAACTTACAAATAAGCTTTAGAATAATTTTAAAATATTATTTCACTTTAGCTAAATATTTTTTAAGTTAATTCAATCAAGACTAGTTGAGATACTCTCTTAGTCACGTAAGATGATGAATCTCATATTGATTATTTCATATATCTTTTATATGCCTCATATTAAACCCAACAATACTTAATTAAAACATTACTGGTTAAAATCATAAGTAAAGTATAGTCAAAGTATAACATTCATCATATAAGATCATAAATAATCTTAAGTCAAAAGATTATTTATACAACCATTACATGAGAATAGAGCTATAGACACTATGTGAACTATCATAAAGCATTCTCATCTTGAGTTATGTTTAATGAACTTATTCTTGTAATAAGCAATCATATGTTAGCTCAAGTTTACACAAATTTTAACTTATGAGATCGGTTGCTTTCTTCATAAGTAAAAGCATAACCATGTAATAGTCTCAACAGCTTTTGTCGATGTCCTCTTATTGATAAAGCATCAACTATGAACAATTTTGAAACATATAGCTTTTATGCAATGATGATCTCATAATTATAATCTTATTGTAATTTTCTTGCAAAGCTTTATTTATATTTGAAAGACTTTATCATATAAGCATTAACAATAAAATATATGTAAATAAGCTCAATGATAAATAAACAAGATCTTTATAAGATATAAAATATCAAAGTATTATAAATACAACAATATCTTAGTCAAAATATGATTCGACTTCAAGGGCAAATACCAATAATAGGGTTTGGGGAAACACCTTTTCCTGACCCCATACCATGGGAACCTCCTTATAATAATCACCTTGTTTCCAAGTGGATGTAAACAAAGAAGAGATATAAGAGGTTGTACCTACACTAAAACAACTTCAATATCAACTTAAGCCATAAAGAGATGAATTGAAAAAAATAAATATAGCTGAAAAAAGAGAGAAAGCTAAGCCATTTTTCATTAGCAAGAATCTTTCAAGTGAACAAAAGATCACACTAATTCAACTCTTGAAAGAGTTTCAAGATGTTATTGCTTGGACGTATGAACAGTTGCCTGGGTTAGAACAAAATTTGGCTACCCATAAATTACACAATGCTCCTGAAAGTAAACCTATCAAGCAACATGCTCAGGTTTTTCACCATGAAGTTGAAAACCTAATTAAGGAGGAAATCAACAAACTTCTCAAAGTTGGATTTATTAAGCCATTGCACCACCCTACTTGGTTAGTTAATGTAGTTATAGGAAAAAAGAAGAATGGAATAATAAGGTATGTGTAGATTTCAAAAACTTGAATAAAGCATGTCCCAAAGATGATTTTCTTCTTCCTAATGTTGATACTTTGGTTGGTGCTACTGTCAATCATGAAATGTTCTCATTTATGGATTGATTCAGTGGCTACAATCAAATTAAAATAGCCCAAAGTGACATAGAGAATATAACTTTTTAAACTTTATTCAAAAATTTTCATTAGACTATCATACCTTTTGAACTGAAAAACTTAATTGCCACTTATCAAAGTGCTATGATAGTCATTTCCCATGACATGATGCATGATTGTATGAAGGATTATGTAAATGATATAGTAGTGAAGTCCAAAAAAGCCTTAGATCATTTTTAAGATTTATGTTGAGTATTTAAGCGGTGTAGAAAGTAGAGGTTAAAAATAAATTTGAAGGGAATTATGCATAATTATACAGAGTTAAAGAAGTGAAATTTAAAAAATTTTAATTTTCTAAAGCCAAGATCAATCAATATGCTAGTCAAAATATGATTCGACTTAAAAAGCAAATACCAACAATTTTTCACTTACATTAAAGCCTATCATTCATGTATTTAATACCATCTTTGACTACATGCTTATCATGTCTTTACTGGGACATAGCTTTAGTAAGAGGATCAACAATGTTATCTTCAGTAGGTATTTGTTTAATTTTAACATCATCTTTAGAAATAAAGCCTCTAATGAGATGATATCGCCTTAATACATAGTTCGATCATTGATGAGACCTTAGTTCCTTAGCTTGAGCAATAGCTCTATTGTTGTCACAATAGATTGTTATTAGATCAACAATGCTAGAAACAACATTTAGTTCAATTACAAATTTTTTGATCTAAATAGCCTCTTCGCAACCTCAAATGTAAAGATGTATTTGGCTTTGGTTGTAGAGTTTACAATTGTACTATGTTTGAAACTTTTTCAACTCACTGCTCCATCATAGCTACTTTGAGATTTGCTATCATCTTTTTTGGATTGGAAGCATGCATCATAATAGCCCTTAATAGAGAGTTCAGCTTCACCATAGACAAAAAACAAATCCTTAGTTCTTATTAAGTACTTAAGGATTGTTTTCACGGCCTTCTAGAGACATTCACTTAGATTTGCTTGATATCTACTTTAATGCTTAAAGTGTATGAGATATTAAGCCTTATGCATAGCATTACACAGATAATGGATCCAATTGCCAAAGTATATAGAACCTTATTCATGCTATCTTTCTCAAATTATGTTTTAGGACACTTGTTCTTAGAAAGATTTATGCCATATGACATTGGCAAGAAACCACTTTTGAATTCTTTCATGCTACAATACTAAACATTTTTAGCACTTTGTCTCTGTATCCGAATTATGAAAAATCAAGCAACCTCTTTTATCTATCTCTGTAGATCATTATGCCCAATGCAATGTTGTTTCTCCCAAATCTTTCATGAAAAACTTCTTTGATAACCAAATCTTGATAGATTGTAATATATGTATATCATTTCTTATAAGCAATATGTCATCTATTTATAGAACTATGAAAATGATTGCACTACCACTTGTCTTCTTGTGTATACAAGGTTCATCTATATTTCTTATATTCTATAATTGCTTCATCAAAATGTATATTCCAATTCCTTGATGCTACTTAAATCCATAGATAGACCTTTGAAGCTTACACACCAAGTCGGCATTCTTTTTGGATTCAAAACCTTCAGGTTGTGTCATATACACATCTTCTTGCAAATTCTTAGTAAGGAATGCTATTTTGACATCCATTTTTCATATTTCATAGTCTTGGTATGCAACAATAGCAAGCAAATTCTTAATGAATTTTAACATTGCTGTTGGTGAAAAAGTTTCATCAAAATCAACTCATTATTTTTTTATTATAACCTTTTTCAACTAGCTTGGCTTTGTACGTTTGTACGTTGCCATCCATGTAGGTTTTCTTCATACTTACACCCTATGGGTTTTATCCCTAAGAGTGGTTTCACAAAGTCTATACTTAGTTTGCAAACATGGATTCCATTTTGGATTTCATGGCTTCATGCCATTTCTCAGAATCAATGTCTAACATTACTTCTTGATATGTAGTATGATCATTATCTATGATCAACTCATCCTTATCCATAAGAAATCTATACCTCTCAAGAACTTAACGAGTCCTACTTGGCCTACAAAGTTTTTATGTACTTTGAGATTTTTAGTTGACATCTAAGGCCTTAGCCATTAGCTCAAGTTTTATCTTTATGTTAATTTGTGTTTCTTGAACTTCTTCAAATCCTACTTTACTTCTACCATTCTTTTTAAGGATAAACTATTTTTTCAAGAAGATAGCATGTCTAAAAACAAACACCTTTTGTTCTTCAAAGTTGTAGAAATAATATCTAATATTTTTATTTGGATATCCCATAAATTTACATTTAATCGATCTAGCTCTAAACTTGTTGGCTTGTGCATGCTTTAAATAAGCATTATATCCCAAAATCTTTATGTGTGACAAGTTAGGTCTTTTACTTTTTCATATCTCATATGGTGTCTTGTTAATGGATTTAGATAGAACTATATTTAGAAGATAAGCAGCTATTTTAATTATATAGCCCTAGAAGGATATAGGAAGATTTGAATTTCTTATCATGGATCAAACTACGTCCAACATGGTTCTATTTCTCTTTTTCGAAACTCTATTATGTTATGGTGCTTCAGGTGGAGCCTATTGTGAGATAATCCCATTATCTTTTAGATAATCTAGAAAATCATAGCTTAAGTATTCAGCACCTCAATTAAATCTAAGTGTCATGATACTTTTATCAGTTTTCTTTTCAACCTCTATTTTAAATTCTTTAAACTTTTTAAAGGATTCAGACTTGTGTTTCATTAAATACACATAACCATATCTTGTATGATCATCAATGAATGTAATGAAATAAGAGTATTCTCCTCTAGCATTTATGTTCATTGGGCCATATTCATCTGAATGTATTAGTCCAAGAAACACACTATTTTTTTCTCTTTTTTTCAATAAAAGGTGATTTGGTCATCTTTTCAAGCAAACATGATTCACAAGTTCCATATGATTCATAATAAAAAAGATCAAGATATCTTTGTTTACGTAACTTTTGTTTGTATTTACTCTTCAAATTGAATCATATTTTGGCTAAGATATGTCACATTTGTAGTATTTTGATATTTAATATCTTATAAAGGTCTTATTTCTTTATTATTAAGCTTGTATGCATATATTTCAATGTTGATACTTATATGATAAAGTCCTTGAAATATAAATAAAGTTTTGCAAAGAAATTACAATGAGATTGTAAATATAAAATCATCATTGCATAAAAGATATATGTTTCAGAATTGTTCTTAGTCAATGTTTTATTAAGAAGAGAACATTGATAAAACTTGTTAAGACTAGCACATAGCTATGCTCTTGCTTATAAAGTAGGTAATTGATCTCATAGGTTGAAGTTTGGGTAAACTCAAGCTAACATATGGGTGCTTGTTACAAGAACGAGTTCACTAAACATAGCTTGATATGAGAATGCTATATGGTAGTTCACATAATGTCTATAGCTATATTCTCATGTAATGGTTGTACAAGTGATCATTTGACTTGAGATTACTTATGATCTTATGTAATGAATGTTATACCTTTACTTTACTTATGATTCTAACCAAGAATACTTCAGTCGAGTATTATTGGGTTTAACATGAGACATATGAAAATACATGAAATAATCAATATGGGATTCATCACTTTACATGACCAAGAGAATATCTTAACTAGTGTTGATGGAATTAACCTGAAAAATCTTTAGCCAAAGTGAAATAAGATTTTAAAATTGTTCTAAAGCTTACTTGTCAGTTAATATTAAAACCAAGGCTCAACATGGTTGAACAAGATTAAGTAGGTATTAAACCATACTCAATGTTCAAACCGAGATACTATATAATGAAAAGATATTAATTATATACAAGACCATTCACAAATAGGTTGTTAAGCCATATTGACTATCTTTAGCAATTAGGTGTCATGACAATGTAGGTAGCATTGATTGTGATCTATAAACATAAGATTGGTTAATTAGAGAATTAGTGTGAAGTCAAAAGGTTTGATTCATCCATAGTCGAATGTAAAGGCTCACAATGCTTATATTTATTACCAACATGCTAAAGAACCTAATGAGTCACACACAATAACCTAATTTTTTTTTTGAATATTGCTCCTTTTTCTTACCTCCATTTTTTGCTATAATTGCACCACCCTTCTCTTGCTCATGTTTTTTTTTTTGCCTCATTTTAGTGTTTTTTTGTTCCATATTTTAGTGTCTTGTCTTCACTTGCTGCTACTATGTTCTTTTTTTTTTCCTTCATTGGTTTTCATGTCTATTTCTCCTTTCTACCATCTACTATCGCTCTTTTTTTGCTTGCTTTTCTACTCTCATTTGCTAACTCTTTTCTGCCTTTAATTCTTTTTTTGGTTTCTATTTTTGTTGCTGCCTAACGCCCTCATAGTTTTCTTTTTTAGTTTTTTTTCTACTACTTTCATGTCTCCACCAACCTAGGCCATAACCTTCATTCAAATTTTTTTTAGTTTTTTTTTTTTTGCCAAACTATAAACCCACTTCTGCTGGCTAATTTCATGCATGTGTTTTTTGCCTTTCATGCAGTTTTCCTTTTTTTAGCCAAATATGCTTCTTTAATCCTTGGGTTAGGGCCATGTTTTGTGGGCTTTTATGACTTTATTGTGAACTAAACTATTTTTTTATTATATATATTTTTATAAATATCTTTTAATATTTTAAATATTTTAAATTATTTTTTAGATTTTTATATCTTATTTGTATATATATATTAATTTTTATAATGTTTTTTATATTTTTATATTTTTATATTTTTGTTTTTCGTTTAATGGGTCATTAATAAGCTTTAAAGATAGGCCTCTTTATTAGCCATTCATTCGAGCCCATGCAATAAGCCTCATTATGAGGCTCACATTAGGCCCCATCTCGAAGTATTTAAAAGTAGATCATGTAATGGGCTTGAAAAATTAATGATTAAGGCTCAATTATAAAAACAAATCTAGATTAAAAAGATAGAATAGCCCAAACAAAATTAGGTATCTACAGCTGCCTCTCTTCGCATACTTTTTAGGATCAAGAATAATGCAAAGACATAGACAACAATTCTATCCAGATGCTACATCTTAAGATGAATTTTTGTTTTTGTTTTTTATTTTTTGTATTTTTTTTTTAAGTTGAAAATCTATAAATTTTGAAAAATGATCAGGATTGATATACAAGTTAAAGAATAAGAATGATTGGGACAAAGCCTTGAACTAAAAATAAAGATGATTGAGACTAAATCACAAGTTAAAAAATATAAGATGACTATGACTGAACTACAAGTCAAAAAATAAAGGACGACCAGGACTAAGTCACAATTCAAAAAATAAAGATGACCGAAACTAAGCCATAAGTTAAGAATATAGATGACCAGGATGAAATCACAAGTTAGGAAAAAGAGATGACTGAAATGAGATCGTAAGTCATGAAAAAAGAATGATCGGGACTAAGCTATCAATTAAAAAATAAAGATGATGGAGACTAAACCACAAGTTAAAAAATAAAATGATCGAGACTAAGTCGCAAGTAAAAAAAATAACAACGACCAGGACTGAGCCACTAGTCAAGAAATAAGAATTATCAGAATTAAATCATAAGTCAAGAAATAAAGATAACTAGGACTGAATCGTAAGTCAGGAAACAAGGATGATTGGGACTAAGTCATAAGTCAGAAAATAAGGATGATCAGGACTGTGCCGAAGTAAAAAAATAAAAAATAATCGAGATTGAACTGTAAGTTAAGAAATAAAAAAAGACTGAGATTGAGCCATAAGTTAGGAAATAAAGATAATCGAGATGAAACCACAAGTAAAAAAAAAAAAGATGACTTGGACTAAGCTACAAGTCAAGAAAAAAATATGATTGGAATTGAATCACAAATAAAAAAATAAAGATGATCGAGACTGAACTATAAATTAGAAAATAAGGATGACTAAGACTAAGCCCCAAATCAAGAAACAAGAATGACTGGGACTGAGCCGCAAGTCAAAAAATAAAAAATTATCTTGATTAAACCACAAATTAGAAAATAAAGAAAGATCGAGATTAAACTACAAGTCAAAAAATAAAAATAATTGGGACTGAATCACAAGTCAGGAAATAAGGATGACAAAGATTGAACCTCAAGTTAGTAAATTAACAATGACCAACATTGAACTACAAGTCAAGAAATAAAGATGACGGGAAAAATTTTCTTTTCGAGGCTAATGAGACTTTATTTTGAAAAACATTTTAATTCCATTTAATATCTTCTCATGAAAAACCTTCAACGTAATTTATCAAAAGAATTTATGCAATACATGTGACTACTATGATGAATTTGAAAGGTAGAAATGTAATTAATGATTTATACCATGCGTGTCTTGATCATATTAACTCAAAGTTTAATATTAGTTTAGCTCTTTCAAACTCTAGAAGCTACCTTTAATATCTTTCAATTTTATTTCTTTCTCTTTTTTTTTTCTTTTTTTTTTCTTTTTTCTAAATGCCTTCAGTGACCTCTACTTATTTGAAAGCTCCCCTCAAATTCTTTCTTTAGTCATCCTTCTTACTAGTTAATTGATTCTTGCTTTCTTGTGATGCTATCTTTCATTCTTCTTTTTTAGCAACACATAGGTCTATTGTGTGCACTATCAATAATTATTCCAACTTTTAGTGACAAATACAATGATTTCAAAGTTTAAACTTGAATACGGGCTTTAATCAATGATGATAAATTTATCTTGGTTTAAAAAGGAAAAGATAAGTTTATTGAAACACAGAGGATTAAAAAATTTAAAAGGTATTTAAAAAAATCAAATATTATTTATTTAAATAATGAATATTTGACAAGCCAAGTTAATTCAGACCAGATTTTTTCTTAAAAACTCTTTATATTTGCGATCTTACTAGATTTAAACTTTTATAACTAATGATTACCCCATGGCTTATAGTTGATGGAATCTTGCCTCAAACTTATTCTTTTTACCTAATCTCTTATTTGTTTATCTTTGTACTATTTTACCTTTGCCTTTGTAGGATTTCCCTTAGCTCTTCTTTCATTTAAGCTGCCTTTTCAAGTTTTTAGCTTAAATAATCCTTTTTTGGTTCCAACTGCCCTTTTTAGATTTTCAATTCGAATCTTCTTTTTTTTGTTTTTTTTTTCTATTTTTTTAGTGAAATATTTCTTTACAACATTAAAATTTACTGGAGTTGACAATTCATTCCTATCCATTTCTGCTAAGATTAGGGTTCCATTAAAAAATGCCTTATTCACCACATATGGGCCTTCCCAATTAGGAGTCCACTTTCTCCTACCATCTTGTTGATTTGTCAAGATCTTTTTCAGAACCATTTCTCTTTCATGAAAATATTAAGGCCATAATTTTTTATCATGTGCCCGCATCATCCACTTTTGTCAAGATCTTTTTCAGAACCATTTCTCCTTCATGAAAATATTAAGGCCATAATTTTTTATCATGTGCCCGCATCATCCACTTTTGGTACATCTACTTATAACAAAGTATCAAGAGCCTCTTATATTCTATGTAGTTTAATTGTTTGAAGTAATTTCAAACCTAATCTACCTCATCTAATTTCATTTCCATCAATACTTATAAAGAAGAAATTTTAACCATAATCGGTAATACTGCCTCCATCCCATATACTAGTGAAAATATGGTGGCCCTTGTTGAAGTCTAGATTGATGTCTTATAGGAAAGCAAGGCAAAAGTTAATTTTTCATGCCAGTCTTTATATGTGTCAGTCATCTTTTCCAGTATCTTCTTTATGTTTTTGTTTGTAGCCTCTACTGTATCATTCATCATTGGACGATACAGTGTTGAATGATGATGTTTTATTTTGAACTGTGCACACACCTTTTTCATCATTTTACTAGTATTATTAGAGATAATTCTTTTTGGAAGCCTATATTACCATATTATCTCTCTTTTGATAAATTTCCATACCAACAATAGTGAAACACTAGCATAAAAGGTTACTTTCACCCATTTGGTGAAGTAATCAATTACCACAAAGATGAAATGATGCCCATTTGAAGCTTTTGGGGATATAGGCTCTATCATATCCATTTTTCACATAGAAAATGACCATGGAGGTGCCAACAGATATAGTGGGATTGGAAGAATAATTTTATTTGAACAAATTTGAAACTTATGGCACTTTCTGGCATAATTGATGTAATCATTTTCCAATATAGACCAATAATAACTTACTTTTATTATTTGTTTAGCCATCATATATCCATTGGCATGTGTTCCATAATTCCCCTCATGGCCTTCTTCTAGTATCTTAGATGCTTCAATAGCATCTACACATCTAAAAATATATAATCTCAACCTTTCTCGTATGGGATTTCCTCAATAAGCATAAATTTTACTACTAATCTTTGAATAATCTTCTTATCATTCTTTAAGGCTTACTTAAGATATTCTTGACACTTAATATATTATACAATGTCATGATACCAGGGTCGATAATCTACCTCTTTTTCAACATTTGAACAATGGGTTGTTGAATCCTGCATTTATACTTTAATGGGTTGGGTTCTTATATTGGCATTTAACTTAAACATTATGGCCAAAGTAGCAATTGTAGCAGTAATTTGATTTTCTTCTCAATGAATATGTTGAAATTGAATCTCTTTGAGCTGCTTAATCAAATCAACTATATGTGTTTGGTATAACACTAATATCGGGTCTTTAGTCTCTTATTCACCTTTTAGTTGATAAGTTATCATGGCTGAGTCTTCCTATACTTATAATGCGTCAATCTTTTTTTCAATGGTCATCTGTAATCTCATGGCACATGCTTTGTATTCAGTTATATTATTTGTGCAATTAAAATTTAATCTTATAGTACTAGGGTAATAATTTTCTTTTGGGGTATTAATACTACCTTAATGCCATGCCTCATATATTGGATGCCCCATCGAAAAACATTTTCCACAATTTTTTCACAGGATCTCCATTTTCATCTTATAAGTTTGCCATTAAATTTTCATTTAAGAAGTCAAACTTTAGGGGCTCATAATCTTTTGTAGCCTTATCAGTAAGAAAATCAGCTATAGCACATTTTTTTACAAATTTTTGTGACACATACATAACATCATATTCCAAAAGCATGACTTGCCATCTAGCTATTCTGCCTAAAAGAGATAGCTTCTCAAACATGTACCTCAGGTGATCTAACTTCGATATAAGCCAAGTTATATGATAGAGCATATATTGCCTAAGCCTACGAGTAGTCTACATCAACATGCAACACATTTTTTTCAACCGAGAGTATTTAGTTTCAAACTCTATAAACTTTTTGCTTAGGTAATAAATAACATGTTCTCTTTTGCCAATTTCATCTCTTTACCTTAATACACATCCCATCGAATTCTCTTGTATTGTTAAATATAATATTAATGGCCTTTCTACAATGGATGGTACTAACACCAGTATGTTTGTCAAATACTCCTTAATTTTTTGAAAGTATTTTAACATTCTTCATCCTACTTGTCAGAATTGTTTTTACTCAACAATTTAAAAATTGGATTACATTTTGAAGCAAGTCAAAATATAAAGCGAGAGATATAATTCAATTGCCCTAAAAAGCTTTTCACCTTTTTTTATGGTGCAGAGCTATTAAATTCTGAATAACTTGAATTTCATTAGGGTTTACTTCAATAAATCTTTCACTGACTACAAATCCTGGCAATTTCTCTAATTTAGTATTAAATATATATTTGGCTAGATTCAGCTCAAGTTGGTACATCCGTAACCTTTTAAAGAGTTTTTTAAGGTTAACTACATGATTTTCTCTTTTTTTAGACTTTGCTATCATATCATCAACATACACCTCTATCTTCTTGTGAATCATGTCATGAAAAAGAGTGACCATCACTCTTTGGTATGTAGTGCTAGCATTTTTAGGCTTAAAATGTATAACTTTATAGTAAAATGTACCCCACATCATCACAAATGTGGTTTTCTCCTTGTTCTCTTAAGCCATTTTGATTTGGTTATATTCAAAAAACCCATCCATGAACAAGAAGGTAGAATGCTTGGTAGAATTATCCATAAGGGTGTCAATATATGGCAATGGGAAGTTATCTTTTATGCTAGCCGTATTAAAGTCTCGATAATCCACAAACATTCTCACTTTTCTTTTTTTTTTTTTAGGAACTAGGACTATATTGGCTACCAATTCTAGGTATTTGGCTACTTTAGGAAAACTTGCATTAAATTGCTTCTTCACTTTTTCCTTTATTTTTAATTAAATATCTGACTTCATACACCTCACCTTTTATTCTACTAGTTAGCAGTTTACCTTTAAGGGCAATCTATGTTCAGTAATATCCACGTTAAGCCCAGGTATATTTTGATAAGACCATGCAAATATATCTATATATGCTTACAACAAATCCACTAATTTTTACTTTTTAATTAGTGGCAGCGAATAACCAATCTTGACTTTCTTCTTATTCTTTTAATTTTTTAAATTCATAGAACTATGGTCTCATGATGAGGCTCTATTAGTTTCTTTACTTACTCCATCCATTTTAATAAATCATGAGGCAAATCATAATCTTTAGAGTCAACATAATCCTCAAGCTCACTAATGTTAATTAAAATTTTGAAATTAAATCTAGTGTTATTGTCTTGTTCATCCATAATGTTCATTATTTAAAAACCTAAAAATGGGTATAATCACTAGGAAATTAAGCTACTTAAGGCAAAAATAAAAAGAATATAAATAACAAAGAAAAGAAAATGGGAATATGTTATATGTGAAATGCATTACATTCATTACTTTAGTTGAGAAAATTAAAACCAGTCCATACATTTAACCTCCGCATGCTTGTGGGCAGAAGCAATTAAAATTTTAAGTTTAGATATTCTAAGGATAATAGCAATAGTACATCATTTTTCAATCTCTTAATCCTAAAAAACGAAAAAAAAAATCTCCTCTTTTTGTATCTCCTCCCCACCTTCTCTAATTTGAACTTGAAAGAGAGCTTCCTCTATTCTAGTAATTGGTTTCCCTTTTGATGACTTTGGATAGACATATCTACTAGAATAGAATATCCTATACAAATAAGGGAATATAATTCCTTTATCAACTGAATCATACCTTTAAGGTGTACCATTCTCTTCTTTCTCTTCCCCATATTCATTCTTCTCCTATCTATAATAGTAGGCTTATAACCTAAATCCCACATCTCCTTATTTTTAATTATGATTGGCACTTTCTTGATTCCTTGCAAAGCTAGTTCTAATCCTTGTCCACCTCATTAACCTTTGCCAATGGTTTGCTTAACTACCATGTTTATGGTTTTTGACAATCAGAGCATAGGTATCTTTGACCTTTCTCCAACATATGTAGCACTTACTATATTAAAAGCTCTAAACGAGCACTCTGGTGCTTTTTCAGTAGTTTCAATGTAAGGAGTAGTTAGAGTTTTGGTTACAAATAAGTCTTTTTCACCATCAAGACAAACGTGTTTTTTTTTAAATAATTAATTTTACTTTTTAATACAAAGATAAAGGTACAACCTTTATTATATGAATCTAAGGTCTTTTGAGTAAACAGTTATAAAAGGGTGCAATGTCTATATCTTAAAATTAAACATTAAAAGTATATGGATCAATCTATAATGAAATTTTTATATTACCAATCACTTCCCTTCATGCCCTATCAAAAGCTCTAACTACCATATGGCTGTTTCTTATGTGTGATTGATCCACTGGTAGCTTTGAAAATACGATCATAGGCATCACATTAATGGATAACCCATTATCAATAAGCATCTTAGCCATAGTATGAATTTTTTACTTAACAGTAATGTATAAGGCTTTGACACTACCTCATCCCTAGAGAGGTTTCTCATCATTATTGAATGAAACAAAATTTTGAGCTATGATATTCCTCATCATGTGATCCCTATTTTTTATAAAAATATTATACTCAATATAAGCCTAATTTAGTACTTTCAGTGGAGCATTCTTATGTGATTCAAAGTTTAGAAGTAGTGATAATAACAAAATATGAGTTGGCATCTTGTTCAACTAGTCGACTATACTATACTTACTGTGCTTGATAACCTTGAGAAATTCACAAGCTTCTTTTTCAGATATAGGCTTTTTATATTGTACTTTTAGATTTGACATGACAAGTCTAGATTCTACCTCTACTGTGACCTTTTTTTTTTCCTTTGCTTTTTCTTTCTTGACCCTTTCTAACATTTTAAGTGTGTAACAATGATCACTTCTAGTCATTCCTCCCACTCCTATTGTATTCGTGGTATGCTCAAATTTTGTGTTCTCTAAAGCTATTTTATCACCAAACCCTTAAATCTTCACCTCACAATTATAGTCCCATGGGACTAACTTATCATTCTTATAAAAGAAAAGACAATGAACATAGATTATCAATGGTGCTCTAGGGAAATGTATCGGCTCTTTCACAACTGGCTCTATTTCATTATCATAAAATATGATAAAGGGTTTTGGAATGAAAGGCACTTCTGACTCATAATTTATCATACTCATATTGCTAATATTATATTCAATATAGAATGAATAAATGGATAACCCTTTTATCCATCAATTGTTGAACACCATCCAAAACCCTTGGTAGTCTTCGATCACATGCCTTACATTCCTTCCATGATATTGATGGTCATCTTCTATACTACCATTATCATTAATTGTAGACAGAATCATTTTTGCCTTAACCAAACAATAAAAATTCTTTTTCATTTGATTTTCACCTCACTAACCCATTTTTTTACTTTCAACCTTTATCCATCTAACACTACATTAGTGGTGCCACCAATATGATTAGGAAGAGGGTTTCTACCAATATTAGCTTTAACCTTAGTGTTGAAATTCAACAAACCCTGATTTATCAATTCTTGCAGTTTATGTTTTAGACCAGTGATGGTAATCACATTTGGCATTAAGGTCATACTATTTTAGGTATGGTGGCTTCAATGGTTCCATAAACTTGTGAGCAATAAGGTGACCTCTCATAAATTACAAACACAAGCTAATGTATGACATATGGATAGGGTTAAACTAAGGTTTTTCTTGATTGTTGTTGTTTTATGGGTTCCTTTAGCTTGAACTAGCTAGCTGAGTTGATATTATAGGAGTGAAACTAGATGGTTATGTATTAAAGTCTGGCCTATATAGTGGTTGTTGGGATGGTTAATAATGGTATAGTTGCTAGGTAGGTTGATTGATAGTCAAATAATAAGTAAAGCACTATGGTTTTGGGTTATATTAGACAAATGGTCAAAATGAAGAACTTCTTATAGACACAGCATGTGTCTTTTTCTATTTTTTTCTTGGATTGGCTAACTTCTTAGCATTAGAAGCTTCAGGCCCTTCAATTTTGCCAGTTTTAATGGCATTCTCGATCATTTTTCCTAATATCACCATATCAAAGAAATTTTTTGTAGCATTTCCTACCAGCTTATCATAATATGGGGCTTTTAATGTGCTAACAAATAACACAGTAATTTTCTTTTCAATTAGAGGCAGTTGGACTTGAACCGCTGTATTTTTCCATTGACGTGCATACTTTTTAAAAGTTGTTGACTTTTTTTTCATGTTCTGTAAAGATAGCCTATTTGGAGCCATGTCAATGACATGTTTATATTGAGCTATGAAAGCTTTAGCTAAGTCTCTTTATGAATAGATTCAATTTTGATCCAATTAGACATACTATCTTGCTATTGACCTAGTTAAATTGTCTTGAAAATAGTGTATCAAAAGTTTGTCATTTTGGGTATGATTTGTCATTTTATGACAAAATCGTAATATGAGTAACAAGACATTTAGTTCCATCGAACTTTTTAAAATCAAGAACCAAATTGAGTTCATTTACATCTATGCTCCCAAAAATGTCATTCCCTTCCATAGCTTTTAGTCTTTCTTTAAGTAGATTATACTTATTTTTCATCTTAACACTCACTACTGGTGTAGACATGCCATGTAGCTTTTCTTGTTCAACAGGATCATCTAAATTTGGCACTATGATAGGATCAACAGGACCTAATCCTTAATTGACATTTACATGTACCTGAGGCTGAGTACCAGAAGGTCCAGCATAAGTGTAAGGCTAGGCGATTGGTGGTTGCAAATGGATTCCTTAGAAAATATGAACTCAAGGTGAAGTGAACTCCAAATGATATGCTGGCTCCACTATATTAATCCCATCTCTTAATCCTTATGTGCCAGCAACTTTTTTGCCTTTTAGGGTAACAACTAACAATTGTCTCAATTCAAACATCTATGCCTTGATGTTCAACTGTATTTCATCATTCTTTCCCTTATCTCTTCCTATGCTTTCTTGACCCTCTCAAACTTAGCTATTTTTTTCTTCCATGATTTGAGAACTAGAACAAGTATTATACTTATATAGAATTGATTGACCTGACTTCTTTAGCTTCGCTATCCTTGAACCTTTATTTATTAATCATGAATTAGAACGCATGATATAATCATTATTGTTATTGTTATTATTATTATTATCAACATGCATGCATGAAATGAATGTAATGTAATGCAAATGTGATGCATATATGATGTACGTAGCAAAATTAAAGAAATAAAATAAAATGAATCATTAATCTGAAATAATAGAAATAACATAGCAATCACATAATACAATAGAATATATATAGTGTCATAACTTTTAATGATTTTCTAAAAAAGGTGGTATGGCTCTACCCTAAACAGGCTTCTTGTGGCTCACTATATGCTGGATCAGCATTTATTTATCTAAAGGTTCCTAAATCAAACCCTGCATCATCATCCATTATATACTAATAAGGCCAACCTATCTTTACCCGTAAATGGAAATGGTTTGATTTGAGTGAAAATGTTTCACTAGCAAATGCGGAGGTTATCATCTCATGAGAGTGTAGCTATTTCACTTCCTCTTAATAAGGATAGAGCATAGGTCTAGAGCTCATGCATATATGTGAATATACAAAATGTGCAAGGTAATATATTAATCAAAATAATGTAAATGAATTACAAATAACAAAATGAAAACAAGACAATAACTAATATGCAATTTATTGATTTTTAAAAAAAAACTTAAAATAAAAAGAATTAAATTAAATATAAAATAAAACCAATTAAATCTAAAACTTTTGATTACATGTGATTAAAATTTTTGGCATGACTCTTAAAATATCTCTAGCAGAGTCACCAAGCTGTCATAATATATCGGTTTGGAGACTTGATCGCTAATCGTAAAAAATTTAAAATCGAAAAAAAAGAGTTATCACCAATCTTTTTTTAAGGTGTAATTGGCCATGCAAAAATTTTATCTTGTTAATAAAATAATGAAACGAGTTTAAAGTTTATTATAAAGATAATTTTGGCCTATAAAAATAAGATTGTGTTTGAGAATTGGTTACGCATAAAAAAGAATTAGCACCCCCACAATGCCCACAAAATTGGTATTAATTAATTATGTGCTATTTAAAATTTTGGATAAAGATGGTTTCTAGTTAGGATTTAATAATATTTTTTAAAAGAAAATTAATTAAAAATCTATAGTTAGGAGTATTGTGAAAATCTTTAAATTAAGGAAATACCTTGTAATTCTCCAAAATATACGCAAAATTCAAAGGTAATCATTTTTGTCCAAGATTCACCACAATTCCTTTAAAAATAAAAAATAACATTCTTAGGAAAAGATAATTATTAGCAGCTTTCCAACATCCAGGTAGAGTATAAAAAATTATTTTCTTCAAGATATTATTTTAATTTTATTTATTTGAAATCAATTTTTTAAAGAACTTTTTATGCAGTAAAAAAATGAAAAATACTATAATTAACCATAAACATCAATAATAAATATATGTATATGCATAATGAGTGCTAGAAAATGAATAAATGCAAGTGTGTCTTAAAAGATGATGAGATGCAAATTTAAGATCGGATCCTTAAATATAAAAAAATCGCCTAAACTCTTTAATATCTAGATAAAATTTTGGTACGATTTTTTTATATTTAAAGTCATATTTTTATTTTTATTCTTTATTTAATTTTATTATTTTAGATTACAGAATTATATCAAAATTTTTAATAAATATAATTTCTTAAATACTCTATCATCTAGGTGACACTTGAGAACAAATTATTTTACAAAATGTTTTCACATAAATCTTTGAATTTTGGGATGGTCATAGGGTTTTAAGTGGATTTAAGATTTCGTTTCGAGTTTCCTTTTATGATTTCATTTGGGATTTCATATTTGAGTTTCATTCGGGGTTTTGTATTAAGATTTCACTTATTTACGAACTTTCTAAAAATTTTTCAGTAACTAGAAAGATTTTCGAAGTAAACTTATTTTTCATAATGTTTTTAAAATTCAAATTTTTATATTTTTATATATTTTCTATTTATTAAACTATTATTATTATTATTATTATTATTATTTATCTTTAATATTTAATAATTCACTAACATCTAGGCAAAATTATTATTTTTTAAAACACAAGTTTTTATTCTCTCTAACATCTAGCTAAAGATTTAAAATATTATTAGATAAAATTACACTAGCTAAAATTATAAGGAAGGGAAACTGTAATACCCCAGCCCAAATGATAATTGGGCTAGATAATTACCAAAGCCCATTAGTTTATTTAAGACAATAATTACTAAAAGAAAAAGGGGCTGAGATATTATGAAAGAAAACCTAGCCATCTTTGTTAATTGTAAAACAAAAAAATGGGAGTTTTTCTTCCTCATCTTTTTTAAGGTTAGGGAGTATGAAAAATCAAGTTAAGGATCTAAAATCAAATACTACAATCGAGTTATTCTCTTAAAGGTGAGTATATGCCCTCTTTTTATTTAAAAAAAAAACCAAGTTGATTGCTATTATTTGGAGTTGAAGTTATGAGGGAAAAATTATGAAAAATTATAAAATCTTTCATTAATCTCCATGATCTATTAGGGTAAATTACTAAACTTGGTTTATCTCATGTTACTAAGATTTAATGATGATTATTGAGTGGATTTTAAAGACTGAAAGTAGAGATTTGAGTTTTTTAAAATTGAAGAAGAAATTTTGTTTTAAGATAAGATGTTATTATTTACAACAGTGAATTATAATGAAATTCCATATTAATGGATAGATTATTACTATAAGTATTATATAATTTTGGAAACCTTTTGAATCTACTTTTCAATAAAATAAACGAAAGTTAATTCTAAGTTTTCTATGAAGAGTTGCCTAATTTTTTCTTAAAGATATGCAAGTTGTATGGCAATCGCATCAATGATGAATTACGAAAATTGTCTTAAATTTTATTCAAGAAATTACAGATTAATCCATATATGTTTGGAAAGATTATTGAGTCTACTTTCCAACAAAACAAGCGCAACTAGATTATTACTATAAGTATTTTATATTTTTTGAAAACTTGTTGAATTTACTCTCTAATGAAACAAACGACAGTTAATTCTGACTAAATTTCAGGTTGTCTATGAATAAATATGTAATTTTTACTAGAAGGTATACATGCTATCTAGTAGCAACATAAAAGATTGATTGCAAAAATTATTACGATTAATCTACAAGGATTAAGAAATGCACCATATATGGTTAGAAAGCTTATTAAGTCTGATTTCTAACACACAATAAAGATCATAATTTATAGGTGGATATCTTAAGATATAGTCATTTTAGTGAAAGGAGTTTAGGCTATTTGAATTAATTAGTTAAGTTTATCCTTGTGTAACTTACTTGATTTTAGTATAAATGGATTAAAAAAGGGTTGATTAATTTTTGATATGTTGAAATGACTTGAATAGGCTCTGAATTATTTTGGGGGTAAAACTAAGTGGTAGTATCGAAAGGAGATAAGTAGAATCTCACATACTTTACTTATTTTAGAACTTATGCATATATGTATGTTTCTAAATAAGTGAAAGTTTATTTCTTTATTTTCAATATATGAAAATAGGGTCGAGCATATGATTATTTTGTGTTTTATTATATAAATGTTGGATCATGCTTATAAATGAAATGAGAATTTATTTGTGTTTAAAGAATGATTTTATGATAGCTATGTTATTACATCCCTAGGAATCGGGATCATCAACACCAAAACTAGTTCTAAGGCCTTGACTAATAGGTTATAGTAGTTAGCATTAGGCCCTAGTTAGTGGGTTATAATAATTAGCAATGATCATGAGGATGAAATTATCGATACGACTAATGTCATAGGTTATAGCAGTGATTGTAGCTAATGATAAATGAATGATAATGATGATTTTTAAAGATTGATCCATGATGTGGTTTGATTACGATATTTGAATCACAACATATTTTGAAATGATTTATGAATTGATATGTTTGATATTAATTTATAAATTTATGAAATGTTTGAGAGAACGATAATTTTTGAAATGTTTCAACATTATGATTTGATAAATGTTTTAAATGACCTATATGATATGTATGAAAATGATGCTTAATCTGATAATTTGTAAGTCTATATTTGTTGAGCTATGGTTTGCTCATTCTCTTTTTTTTTTTATTACAAATGAGTAAATAATAAGTTTGCCTAGTTTTGTGAAAAGTTAGAAGATTAAATTGAAAAGATTACTTGGGCATGGCTAGTAAGATCTTATGAAATAACTTTGTATTTTTATTAGTTTACATTGGTATATATGGAGATTTATCATTAGCTGAATTAAAGTTATGAATTTTACTTGAACAGATTGTTTTATTAAAGAATTTTAGAATGATTAAGAAAGAAGGCTTTGTATTACTTTAAAGTATTACTTCAAGGTAATATGGTTGTGTTGCATCTTGCTCTTGGGACGTGATAGATTTTGCTCATGATTAAATCTAGAATGAGGAATGATATTGTTAATGCGACGATCAATAGATCTTTTCTATGGCAACATTGTAAAATCTTCAGACTTGAAAAGAATATGAGGTTGTTTAGGAAAGAATTAAATGAATAATCGAGAGCTGAACTTGAAGTTTTTGTAAAGTGGTTGTTAGACATTGGTAATGGTAAGATTGAAACAGTTTCATATAAAGATGAAAAGGAGCCATCTTGAACTACAATACTAGATGACTTATTGGTACCATCTTGGACTATAATACTAGATGACTTATTGGTACTTGTAATTAACAATCCTATAAATGCTATTTTTGTAGGTATTTATACTAACTTTCAGACCAATTTTGATGGTCCATCTAACTTAAGTCAGAGTGCTATTGTCACTCCATACAATGAAACAATTGATTTGATCAATACATACATGCTTACTTTAGTTCCAAAAGTTAATAAGTCTTATTATAGTTCTAACACTATTTCAAAAGCTTCTAATTATGTGTCAGATGTTAATTTGCTTTATCCATTTGAATTCCTCAATTCTCTGACATTTCTTAACAGTGTAAACCATGAACTTAACTTAAAAGTAAGCTGTGTTATTATGCATTTTAGAAACTTGAATCAGATTGGTGGATTACGCAATGGTACAAAGCTCTTGGTTACACAACTATCTAGTAATGTCATAGAAGCTAAAATTATAATATATGCTTATGTTGGGGAAAAAGTTTTTATACCTAGGATTATTATAACTATTAAGGATCAAAAATTACCTTTTTTCTTTAATAGAAAATAGTTCATTGTCAGATTATATTATGTTATGGCAATAAACAAAGTTAAGGTCAAACACTTGACATTGTTAGTTTATACTTACCCAAACCAGTTTCAAACATGGTCAACTATGTGATGTTTTGTCGAGAGTAACATCTCACCATGGTTTAAATATTTTGATCGAGAATGAGTATGGCATAAACAATTCTGAAACGAAAAACATAATTTATAAAGAAATATTTGATAGTTTAGACCTAGGTTGTTGTATAGTGATTTCTATTTCTATTATATGTTTTGCTAATATTTTTTTGTTATTACCTAAACTTTTTAATTTACTATTCTATGATCGAAAATGCTCTATGTTTATATGAACTTTATGTGAACAATATATATTTTTTTAATTATTATCCTACTCCTGTAAATGATTGCACATATGGTCAAATAAGTTATCCTTCTAAACACATTTTTTTTTACAATGTTTGCACTAGAATTCTTTAGATACCTAATTTTGTTTGAGATATTTTATTATTTTAATCCAAGTTCGATTCTACAAATGGGTCTGACCGTAATTTTTTGAGCCCATTACATGATCAATTTTTAAATGTTTCAAAATGATGGATGCCCAAAATGGCCTAATAAATGGTTCGATAAAAGACTCATCGCTAAAGCCAATTAATAGCCCACAATTAACTATCAAACAAAAAACCAAACAAAATTAAAGCTTGGCCCAAAACAAAGTCATGAAAGCTGAAATGAAACTAAAATGGAAACAAATAAAAAAAGCCTAAAACCATTAGAGGATAAGAAGAATAAACATATACATGCCATGAAACTAGACACGTGAAAGATGAAAAAAACTGTAAAAACAAAGTCTATAATGTTAGTGACTAGTTATAGAAGTATAGGGGAAAAAAAGGAAAAAAAACAAAAAAAAAAAACTAGAGCTCTCCGAAAAGGAAAAATCAAAAGAAAATAGGGAAAAATAGAGAAAAAAAGATTTAGATTAAAAACCTGAAAAAAAAAAAAGGTAATCTGGATCATGGGGAAAATATCTAAGTTGAAAACTCAAAAAAATAGTTTAGATGTAATGAGGAAATCGAAGAAATGATTGGATCAGGAACTTAAAACAGAAAGATATAGGGGTAATAACATTTTAACTCTAAAAGAAGCAAAAGACAAAACATCATTATCAGATTAGGGGACATGACTATAGTCTGATGAATCAACATTGATCAAAGCTGTTAATGAGATAGGATTTCCAAAAAAATAAATCAAGTGTAAATGATCTAGATCCATCATGGTGTTTAGTATTGGAAAATTTTAAAATAAATCCTTTATACTATTCTCATTTGCTCACTGTTCTTTTACTCTAAATGGTCTATTCATTTTCCTTCTTTCAAATGACTGGTGATCTAAGTTAACCAAGATTGCAATGAATATCCTTTGTTTTCTTTGTTTAAATCTTTTTTGCTCATCCATTAATTGAAAAAGATTGCATCTAACCTAACATTGTTGGTAATGATTGATAATTCTCATAACCAGACTTGAAGCAAGCTCAAAGAGGGTTCTAGGATAACAAAGATAAACAAACAAGTTTTTTTTCAAAAAAAATGATGAAAAAATGAATGGATGAATGAATAAAATGGATGATAAATTGAACAATGAAAAATGAAAATGATAAGGAGGAAATGATGACTGATGGTTAAAGAAGAAGGAATGAATGAAGTGAAAAATGAAAAAAAACCAAGAAATGGAAGAGTAATGATGATCAATGGTGGATGATGATGCCTTTGGCAAAGTTTAACAAATAGCTACTAAAAAATTGGTAAAGAAAAGAAGAAGAAAAAAAGAAAAAATGCTTAAAACTAAGGAAAAAACTTCAATCAAATGAATATAATTTGACCATTAATGACTTATTCAAGAACCAAAAGTTTGAAGATAATTATGGTCATTAAAACCTTGTTTCTATAAATACAAGTGCTTGATGTGGACAAAATTGTTTGAATGACATACACTTTGTGCCTTGCATACATTACATGAATTTGATCCTAGAAAAGCAAATGCTTTATCAAAAAATGAACACATTCTAAGAAAAACCTAAAAAGAAGAAACAATCTTTAAAGAAAATAAATTTTGAAGACTTCAGATGCAACCAAAATTTTCAAAGATGAGGCTTTCAAAGTTTTCAAAGATAAAATTTTTAAAGCCTTTTCAAAGGAGATTTTTAAACTTCCCTACCTATGTTTATAGGAGCCTTTTTCAAAATGAGATTTTTAAAGTTCCTGGCTTATATTTATATGAGCCTTTTTAAAAGTGAGATTTTTAAAGCCCTGTCTATGTTTATAGGAACCTTTTTCAAAATGAGATTTTTAAATTTCCTGTCTATATTTATAGGAGTCTTTTTCAAAGTGAGATTTTTAAAGTTCCCTACCTATGTTTATTAAAGCCTTTTTTAAAGTGAAATAAAGCAAGATTTTTAAAGCTTTTTACCTATATTTACATGAGCTTTTTTTCAAAATGAGATTTTTAAAGTTCCATGCCTAGGTTTGTAGGAGTCTTTTTCAAAGTGAGATTTTTAAAATTCCCTACCTACATTTATAAGAACCTTTTCAAAAGATATTTTTAAAATTGCTTGCTTATGTTTATAGAAGCCATTTTCAAAGCAAAATTTTTAAAAAAGTTCCCTGCCTATGTTTATAAAAGCCATTTTTAATGTGAAATTTTTAAAAGTTTCCTACCTATGTTTATAGGAGCTATTTTCAAAATGAGATTTTTAAATTTCCCTTCTTATGTTTATAGGAACATTTTCAATGTGAAACTTTTAAAGTTCCTTACCTATGTTTATAAGAGCCTTTTCAAAATGAGATTTTTTAAATTTCTTGGCCTTTAGTTTGCAAAACTTTCAAAAAAAAAAAACAGTAAGCAACCACCCCTTTCAATCCATATCCTAGATAAAATTGGTGTATTTGGTTTTTAATTATTTCTTATTCTTATAAATATGCAAAAAGGGGTAATTGTAAACATCTAATTTTGTTTAGATATAATCCAATGAACTTGAAGCTTTCGAAGTTAAAGCCAATTCAAATCCAATAGTTATTTAATTTTGACAAGTTTTTAAAATTGATTTAAGATCAATTTGACCTAAAATACCGTAAGATCAAACTAGATCAAACCTAGTTTAAAAAAATCAAACTTGGTTAGAACCGATCAAAATTAGTCAAATTAGATTAGACTTGGGTCGATTTTTTAGAAGTTGGAACTAAATGGGACTAATAAGGCTTGAAAATGATATTTGTGATTTTAATGCACTGAAAACCCTAATTGCACTTCGAGAAGGATAAATTACAAAAATGCCCTTTAGGGTATTTTTGTAAATTTGACTTTCTTGAAGTTGGATTTTTAAGAAAATTTTTAAATCATTATTTTGTAATATTTAATGATTTTTTATGCATCAAAAACCCTGATCACACACCGAAATGTGTGAAATTACCAAAATACTCTTAAAGATATTTTTGTAATTTGACATTCCTTAAGTCATTTTTCATGAAACACTCCAGATCATGGTTTTATATTATTTCATGATTTTTAGTTCATTAAAAACCTTGATCACACCTTGAAAGTTGTAAAATTATTAAAACGACCTAAAAGGGATTTTTGTATTTTGATTTTCCAGAAGCTAATTTTTCATGAAATGTTTTAAACCTTGTTTTCATATTATTTGATGATTTTTGATGCATCAAAAACTTTGATCGCACCTCGGTAGGTATGAAATTATTAAAATGTACTTGAGGGATAATTTCATAATTTGATCTTCTTTAGATCAGTTTTTCACGAAAAGTTTCATATCATAATTTTATATTATTTGAAGATTTTTGGTACTTTAAAATCATCAAAATGAATAAGAAATCATATTCTCCAAGAAAATTGTGTAAAAACCAAAAACTTTTTAATGAGAGGTAAAATGATTTATTCATTTAGTTCAACAACATTAAAAATTGTAACATTTGGTCATGAGCATGTTGAACGGTGGGATGATCTTGAGGGGTTGAATCCAATGGTGAAATGTGGTTCATTGCAAAGAAAACAAGGGAGAAATGATTGCCATTTGATGGAAAATCAATCTAAGGGTTGCATGAATTTTGCATGGCTTATAAATTCATTCTTAAGGGATAAAAGAAATGCTTTTTTTTTTCTTCTAACTAGGGATTTAATGTGAAAAAAATGGAGAAAAAAATAGAGGAAAACAATTTGGAAAAGCTTAGAGAAGGTATAATTTCAACTACTTTCATCATTTGAATTCTATAGCATCCTCATACCATTTTCATAGTTTTAATACTATTATCCTTTAATTTTTCTATATTTTTTCTGAAAGTTCATAGTTGTTTATCATGTTAAATACAAGCTTGATCCAAGTTGTCAACCAACTAATTAACAGTTATGTTTGAAATCAAAAAAATCAAGCAAAAAAAAAAAAAAAAAAACAACCATTGATATGACCATTGAAAGTTCAACCCTACTTTTTTACATCATGGCCAAACCTCCTTTTGTTCTCTTTTGATTATTTTTCTTGCTTCAAATAACATTGATAGATGATTGGAGTGATGTATTGTAAGATTAATGCATGTTTGGTGATTATTTTGGTAGTTTACATATAGTGTTTATCTAATGTTCTTGTTTTTATGGTTTCTTTATTTTTTAGTTTGTTACATGTTTAATGAAATTTCTCTTGTAATAAAAATGCCTCCATATGATGAATACTTTGATGTTTAATGAATGATTAAACTAAATGAAATGAAAGCATGATTGTGGAGGCCAAATAGAGTGCTTAGCCAAGCTCCCCATGCTTTGGCCTTAATTGAACTTCTCTTCCTTGCATGGTGGCTAAAAGTTGTTTGTATCATGTGTGTTTGCTTATATTTTAGGTATGTTTTTCAAATTTCCTAGGTGTTTGGGCAAGTTTTCAATGAATAAAATGTTAGTTTAGTAGACTTTTTAGTGATTTTATGTTTATTTGCATGAATTCCAAAACAAAAAATGGTGGAATGTTAGCCTCAAATTGATCATTATTTTGAAATGACAAAACATTAAGCTAAATAAGCTTGATCAAGATTTTGAAAAAGATTTATTTAGTACATATTCTTAAGTTTTATATTTTGGTACTAAATAAATAATATGATTTTCAAAGCTTAAACAAACCTTTCTTTGTTTTCATATTTCTCAAACCAAATCTACCTTTAAAGATTATTTATTTGAGCTTAAATAAAAGTCCAATTGTTGTTTTTAAAGTGAATTTATTCATTTTAGACTTAATACAATTTTGACAATATTGATTTTGAGAAATAGATTAACTTAAGAAAGCTATTTTACAAGAACAAAGTTTTCCAACATTGAATTTATTTTTTTTTTGTATTAATTTACAAAGTTTTAATATTTGAATTTTATATGGTTGGAAAGTTCTTTCAGTCTACTTTATAATGGATTAAACAAAATTAAAAACCAAATTTTTTAAGAAAAGATTTTGAATTTTTACTAAACACTCTACAGTTGTCAGAAAAACTGCACATAAGGTAACTTTGAAAATTCACTATAATTCGTACTCAATGAATTAGGTGATGAATTTTATATGGATAGAAAGCCCTTTACGTCTAGTTTCTAAATCTTTAAATGGTTTGTGATTTGGATTTGTATGACTTAAGATTTGATTAAATTAGTAAGTAGAGTGCAAAACAGGAGATAACCACCCAGCCATTGACAAGATCGATCTCCTTATAAAAGGGATCGATTAGGTTTGGGTAGAATCACACCAATAGTTATTTTTTCATGCTTTCAACAATTATTTTCTTCTTTCAAGAATCCTCAATGGCTACTCCTTCAATTTCTTTATAAATTGAGCATTCCAACACTCCAAGAAGATAGATGCATCAAGAGAGCAAGAGCCAATAAGCAATATTTTTATTCTCTCAAATAATCAAGAGCATTTAGAGCTTCAAAGTCTATACCTTTGTATTTATTATATCCAAATTATATTTTTTGTTCATTAATCATTTTCTTGTACTTAAACTTAGCAAACACTTAGCTTTAGAGAAGTTGTTCTATTGTTTGCAAAATTACCTTTGACATACAAGAGTGAAAGAGAACAAGAGGTGAGGTATCTTCTTGAGAGCTTTGAAGTGAGATTGGGTAAAATACTACAAAGGATAGAGGTTTCTATCTTAAGCCTTAGAAAGAAAAAGATAGGTTGTATTTTCATTTCAAGAATAGTGGATTAAAGCCTTGATGTGGGCAACCAAGAGAAGACATAAGTGTCTTATGAAAAAAAACTGAACCTCTATAAATTATTGTGTTTGATTTCTCTATCCCTATCTCCTTACAATTTATTGTTATTTATATTTAATTTTAGGTTCATTAATTGTTATTGTTTGCATTATATTTTCATAAAAAATGCTTATTATTTTAATTTCCATTCAACTATATTAAAATCATTGTTTAGAAAAAATTTGGAGAAATCTAATTCACCCCCTCTTGGATCACCATCTCACCTAAAAAACTAACAATTAGTATCAGAGCTTTGATCTTTTTTTTTTTAGGTTTAACCACCTTGAGTAAAGATCCTATGGCTTAACTTAGGTTTCAAGATGGTGAGGAAGTCTTTAGAGCTCCTATGTTTGATAAATTTAAATTTTGTGAATGGAGAAAGATGCTGAAGATGTTCATTATGGCTAAAGATTTTGGAGCATGGAATGTGATGGAAAAAGGGCTTAATACTCTTTTTAAAGATGTAAAATATATGAAGCAAATAATAGATTATACAAAGGCCAAATGCATTCTTTGTGAAGTTTTAGATTATTACAACTTCAACTTGATCTCAAAATGCTCAACCTAAAATGAGATATGGAGAAAGTTGGATGAGCTACATGAAAGATAAATTTCCAACCAACATCCATCATGTCTCATGGCTATTGAGGAACCAAATGTTTCTTCTAACTCTTGTGATTCAAACTCTTAAACTTTTAGTGAGTTAGAATATGCTTACAATGATTTAGTAATTGAGTTTGAAAATATGCATTTGAAACATAAGAAAATGATTTCAAAATTGAAAGTTGAAAATGATCTTTTGATGAATGTAAAAAATATTTTAGAAAACGAAAATGAAAAGTTGAAAACAGATTTAAAAACCTCTCAAAGTAGAAATGAATTTTTAGAAAAAAAAATTGATTTGAAAAGGAAATTTGATGAATTGATGAATGAAAAACAAAAGCTTTTAAAGAGGTCATTAAGTACTAAAATAATTAAATGTAATTTTTGTAATTTTTAAGGTCATACTATACATACTTATCCTATTAGAAGAAAAGTTCTATTTAAAATTAGGCAAGTATAGGTTCCAAAGAAACAAAAGACTAGGTAACTAACTTTCAAGGACCTAAAATGAGATTGTCTCTTGTAGGTGTGCTAGAGTAAGGAGCTAACAATGTGAGATTGAATATTGAATACTCTGGACACACAATGGAGATGGATAACCTCTAAACTTTTATTTGAAAAGAATTTGAATTTGGTTACCTATTCTTGATGAAATTTGAATACTTGATTGATTGTGAAAATTTTGGTTGACATTGATTACAAGACATATGTTGCATAATCTTTAGAAAATGAGAGCTTGAGTTAAGTATGCATTTATTATTATTTTTTTGAACATTAATAGCCTTTTTTAAGAAAATATGGGGATTAAGAGTTGATTTTTTTATTTCCTTGTTTTTAATGCCAAATGACCACTTGAACAACTTTATTTTGTCATTTGAAACTTGTTGCAATTGTTCAAATTGGTAAAAAATGAGCTTGACTAGTTATGAGATTTATTAAGATCTTTTTCAAGCAAAAATAAGCTTCAAAATATCAAAAATAAAAATCTTGTAAATATTAAGCTTTGAATGATTTATCCTATGATATTTAGCATAAATATATTTGCTTAAATGATTTTGGCATGATGGAAATAATTTTGTGATTTTATACATATTAATTTGTGATTGTTAAATATGCCTATATGACCATGTTGATTAAAATTACTCAATTTGTTCTTAATGCTTGGATGGTGTGAAATTTTTTTAAAAAACTTGATTGTTATATTCTAAGTTATTTTAACGCTTGATTTGTGTTTTTTTTTTTTTTAAATTGATGATCATCTTGTGCTTAAATTGTAAATATTGATGTTTGATTATTCATCTTTTGATTATTTATGAAATAGTCTTGAAATATGCTTTAATTCTTTATCCTTATTAATTCAAGATTTATCTCTTCTCTTGTGTGGATGAATTGATGAACTTTATGTGTTTAAGTAATATATATTGATTCATTGTTCATCTATGTTTTTGATCAAGATATGTGCTCATATGATCATTAATTCAACTTGACCTTAATGCATATGATTTGAAAATACTTAAATTTTTTATCTCTTGATTTTTAAAATATTTTTAAATATACTTGCTCTTATGCTAAATTGATTCATTAATTTTGTGAAATATTTTAGAAATTGTGCTTAATTGACTTATCTTTTGGTTTAGGATTAAGTATTAATGAACTAATTATGCTTAATGATATGTGTTGATTAGTTCATTTATTGTTCTTGTCAAGTGTGTGCTTATATGAATATGATTGAGCTTTACTTGACATGCTTTCAATATGACTCAAGTAAATGATTGTCTTATGATGCTTTTTTTTAGCTTAAGTCATTGTTGATTATGGCATATAATTTGTATAGACATCTTTATGCTTTTGTGCTAAAATTTTTTTGAATATGTTTTTGATGATAAATATGTCTTCCTTTAGCTTTTAATTTTCATATGGCCTGAAATTTATTTTGACATATTCTTTGGTGGTTTTTTGAATATACATGAATATTGAATATGTCTATTTTGTGTTCATGAGTGATCTAAAAGTTTAATTTTTGCACATTACATGAGAACTTTTATTTTAGTGCCATTCTTGTGCTATTTGATGTTTAAATTGATATATGGTCTCTAGCTTAAGCATATATCTCCCTTGCAATTGGCAACTTGTGCTTAGTGAATAAATTTTTTTTTGCTTATAATGACTTAGGATATAGAATTATTTTCTAACAATTGGTATAATTTTGATCAATTGATTTTCTTAATGCTTTTAATGAAAATCTTTTGTCAAAAAATTTTTCTAAGTCTATGCTAGGAGAACTTGAAATAAGTATGAATGAACCTACATTTTTGGAATTTCAAGTGGAACATGCAAAGTAAGTTATCTTCATCAATCAAACCCAAGTACATCAAAGACTAGCTCAAATGATATGGAATGTAGGATTTAAAGCCTTACTCAACTACAATGAGCACACCAATATAGCTTGACAAGGATTGAGGTAATTGTATTGACTCTATATTATGTGCCTATACATGCTTGCTTTGATTGTGTGCAAAAATGAGATATTGTGCTAGAACATATGAACTCATTGCACAAATTAATCACCAAGCCACTTGGTAGATATTGTTTTAATAGTCTTGAAAGCTTAGATTGATTAACTCACCTTTATTGATATTCATGCCTAGTTCTTAATTGCTTTAATAAGATTGATAGTTTTAACGCATGAATATTTGGTCAATGCATGATTCCTTGAACATGGATATAAGTTAAATTGATTGATTTCTTTGAACATGTTCATTGATTAAGATTATTGAAATAGCATATACCACATTATGTTTAAATGTTTGTATCTTAATTGGTATATCCCTATATGGGATTTGAAATGCTTTTCCATATACTTGTATGATTTTGATTGAAAAATATGTTTGAATTGTATTTATGTACTTATATATATTTGGATGAAGAATATTGCTTCGCATTGAAATAATTTAAAATATAATTAAATAATTATGCTTTAATCATTTCTTTGTTATAGCATACGTGCTCATCATATTTAGAGAATCATGTTTATATAATCTTTGTTAGGACATGATGATTGAACCTCATTGCTCATTAGTACTTATGATTTATTATACACATATGAGTTTTTGATTCTTGTTTTGATAGGATAGCTTACGAAAGATTACTATTACCATTTATGCATGTATTGAATGAATCTTTCATATGCTTGAAGTATGTTTGTTCTATGAAAGTTGTTGAATAAAATTGCTAACAATTGGTAACGATTGATATCAAAATTTTTAAAGATTTTTTTAACTTTCATAGATGCTTATTTATGTGCCTATCATTGATATAGCTTGTACCTCTAATGCAAAATTATGTGTGTCTTATATTGATTAATCCTTATTTTGAAAAAGAAGGAGAAATCTTAGAATACAATTTTGGTTGATTTGTTTTATGATAACAATTGGTATGTTTTGTGATAACATATCTTTAACAATTGGTATTCTTAACAATTGGTATGAGCTTGTATGCATGTGCTTGAATTTATGCTTAATTGATATTGATGTTTTAGGTTCTAAGCGCATCTTATCCTAACACGATTTATGAGAAGATTGCATATCATTCATTATCCTTTGCTCATAAATTTCATGTAGTTAGGTTGAATGAATGATTTTGTGCTATAACATCTTAATTAGATACACTTATGTATTTGAATACATGTAAGTGAATTTCATTGTGCATATTATACTTGATTACATGCATTCAAAATACTCTTAATATTATTAGTATAAATCATTTTGTCCCATGCCTTGAATTAATCTATCTTTCTTTTGAAATGACAAAAAGAGAGAGAGAGTTTAGGGATATTTCTTCTTGTATGCTTATAGCAATTGATATAGGAGCTTAAAAATTTGGTATAAAGAACATAAACAAAATGAAGGAGAAATGTTTCATGAATATATTTGTTAATGATGCCTCTTTGTGTTTATTTGCTTATTAATAAGCTCATGCCTTTTTGCTATGACAAAAAGGGAGAGAAATATCATATGGACAAATTTGCTTATGCTTGACATGCATATGTTTGATTGTGCTTATTTGATATATATGCTCTAGCATATGTTTGGTGAGTTGTGTTGGATTAGGATGCATAAATTAAGGGGGAGTTTTTCAAAATGTCTTTCAAAATCTTAAATGTTTCAAAGAAAGTTTTTCATTAAGCAAATTTATCTTTAAGTTTTGTCATATCAAAAAGGGAGAGATTGTTAGCTTTGAATTGATCCTTATTTTGAAATAACAAAACATTAAGCTAAATAAGCTTGATCAAGATTTTGAAAAAGATTTATTTAGTACATGTTCTTAAGTTTTATATTTTGGTACTAAATAAATAATATGATTTTCAAAGCTTAAACAAACCTTTCTTTGTTTTCATATTTCTCAAACCAAATCTACCTTTAAAGATTATTTATTTAAGCTTAAATGAAAGTCCAATTTTTTTTTTTTTTAAAGTTAACTTATTCATTTTGGACTTAATACAATTTTAACAATATTGGTTTTGAGAAATAGATTAACTTAAGAAAGTTGTTTTACAAGAACAAAGTTTTCCAACATTGAACTTATTTTATTTTTTTGTATTAATTTACAAAGTTTTAATATTTAAATTTTATATGGTTGGAAAGCTCTTTGAGTTTACTTTCTAATGGATCAAACAAAATTAAAATCCAAATTTTTTAAGAAAAGATTTTAAATTTTTACTAAACACTCTGCAGTTGTCAGAAAAACTGTACAAGGGGTAAATTTAAAAATTTACTATAATTCGTACTCAATGAATTAGATGATGAATTTCATATGGACACCTTTAAGTCTAGTTTCTAAATCTTCAAACAGTTTGTGATTTGGATTTGTATAACTCAAGATATGATCACATTAATGAGTAAAGTGCAAAATATGAGACAACCACCGAGCCTTTGACAGAATTGATCCCCTTATGGAAGGGATCGATCAGGTCATTTTTTTAAGCATGAAATGGCATAAAACTTGAACCAATCGATCCCCTCAAGGAAGGGATCGATTGGGTTTGGGCAGAATCACACCAACGGTTATTTTTCATGCTTTCAGCAGCTATTTTCTTCTCCCAAGCATCCTCAATGGCTACTCCTTCAATTTCTCTATAAATTGAGCATTCCAACACACCAAGAAGATAGATTCATCAAGAGAGCAAGAGCCAACAAGCCATATTTTCATTATCTCAAATAATCAAGAGTTTTTAGAGCTTCAAAGTCTATATATTTGTATTTATTGCATCTAAATTATATTTGTTGTTCATTCATCATTTTCTTGTACTTAAACTTAGCAAGCATTTAGCCTTAGAGAGGTTGTTCTATTATTTGCAAAATTACCTTTGACATACAAGGGTGGAAGAGAATAAAAGGTGAGGTATCCTCTTGAAAGCTTTGTAGTGAGATTGAAAAAAATACTACAAAGGGTAGAGGTTTCTATCTTAAGCCTTAAAAAGAAAAAGATATGTTGTATTTTCATTTCAAGAATAGTGGATTGAAGCCTTGGTGTGGACAACTAAGAAGAGATGACGTAGGTGCCTTGTGGAGAAGGACCGAACCTCTATAAATCATTATGTTTGATTTATTTATCTCTATCTCCTTACAATTATTGTTGTTTATATTTGATTTTAGGTTCATTAATTGTTATTGTTTGCATTATATTTCCATCAAAAGTGCTTATTGTTTTAATTTCCATTCAATTATATTGAAGTCATTGTTTGGGAAGAATTTGGAGAAATCCAATTCACCCCTCTCTTGGATTACCATCTCACCTAAAAAGCTAACATGGAACATGTTTTGAAAATTTTAAAATTTTAGTGTTTGATCAATTTTCATCATATTGTTGCATGCATATTTAGTTTGTAATATAGTTTCAAAAATACCTTAATTTGTAATAAGTTTGTTCCATAATCGTATATTTTGTATGCATCAATAATTACATTTTTAGCAATGGCATTCCCGTTATTTATATTTAGAACATGCATTTTCCATGAAACCCCCAAACCACCATTCCTAATCCTAAACCACCATCTAAACCCTAAACCACTATCTAAACCCTAAATCACCATTCTTAGCCTTAAGCCACCATCCAAACCCAAAACCACCATTACAAACACTAAACCACCATTTAAACATCAAACCACCATCTAAGCCATAAACCACCATCTAAGCCCTAAAATCACCATCCAAACCCTAAGTCATCATATAAACCCTAAACCACCATATAAATCCTAAACTGCCATCAAAACCTTAAACTGCTATCCAAACCCTAAACCCTAAAATAAAACCCTAAACCTGAAACTTTATTGTTACATGCATTCTTAAATTATCATGCATTCTTAAATTATCATGCATTCATTCTTTGTCATTTATATTCAATTGTCATGTATTTATATTATTGTTATGTTCATACATAGTATGCATATGTTTTTAAAAAAGAGTTTTCAAAGAAAATTATTTTTAAATAAGATGACATCTCAAATAAAAATAACCTTTGAGATTTGGCCTAAATATTAAAGGACTCTCGATGGTTATCATTTATACGAGGTATTACCTCGATTTTGTGTGACAATTTGAAAACCCTTTAGTTAGAGATGTTTTTGAAGTTCTACTTAAATATAGGAGAGTGATAAAGTTGTCTTGATACCTAAGACGTTTTCATCTTAATCCAAAAATAAAATGCTTTGTATCCAAAAGAAAAAAATTGATTTACTTTCTAAAGAAAAGAAAAAAAATTCAAGTTTTGGAATAAATAAAGAAAAATTGATTTACTTTCACGAAATGACATGTTTATTATACGTGTTATACGCGATATGACATGATCAACACGTGTACAATAATATGTTTAAACACAACACAAATAAACATGAATAAAGTAGATATATACGAATAGACATGACTAATACGAATTTATATGAATAGGCACAACTAACATTAATATATACAAAAATATGGCTAAAATAATAAATAATTATAAACTATCCATCATTTACAACTTAATAAACTTGGCATATTAATAATATAAAAAAGTATTTACATATTAAAAAGAATAAAAAAATTCGATACCCATTTAATATGCGTTTAATATATATTACATAACTATATTAGTTTTTAGTATCAAATTCAAAATGATGAACATATTAAAGAATCAAGAAAAAAAAAGATTAAAGAATAAAATAATGATGTATATGACAAGTATTAATATTTATATTGTATTTATATTATTAATATAAAAAAATTATAATAATTATTAAATGAGTATCATAATTAAATATTTAAAATAACTTTTATATGGTATTGAATAACTAATTAAGTAGCATAATTAAAATATTAAAAATTAAAATAATCTTTTTATATTTATATTAAATTAAAATAAATATAAAAAATATGTTAAACATATTAAACGTGTTAAATGTGTACTCATATGACGAGATTCAATTAAGCATATTTTTCATATCGTGTCACATACTAAACATATATACCTGTGATACTTTTTTTTATCTAAATGTGTTTTTCATATCTTATATATATTTAGACATGTTAATATGTATAAAACACAATTTGTGTTGTGTTAAAATTTGTGTCTATATAAATAAACATGAAACATATTTTTTTTAAAATATATATAATTTATTTTATATCATTTTCATATGATATTATCGTATTTTATCTGAAATTATCAAATCTAGTTGCTCAAGAACAAGAATATGGATGAGGAGCGCCGATTTTTCATTAGATTCAGTTGGTATGCATAAAAAATTTAAGATATCACGCAGGTAACTTACAATTACATATTAGAGTTTTTAGCCGTTTTAATTGACCAAAGATACAAAGTTAGGAGACTTCCATGCTCGTTGTCTGTTTTCTGGAAAATTTGTAAAAATAAATTGTAGAAATATGTCATACAAGTTACTCTGATGAAGTCAATTTGTTTATATGTTAAATTTTCTTGTCCAACCAAGGAGAAATTAAACGATCGAAAATCTTTAAATTGTTATGGCTGCATTTGCATATGTTTGATGCGTTTACTTTTTTTTTTTTTTATATATATATGCAATTGGATCGTGTTAAGTCATTTGGATATCATGATACAAGTGCCATTGCGCAAAACATTGTATCATGCCATAAAATTTTCACTGGAGGGAGGGGGATCTGTTTTTCATTCTCATCGTAGCTCCCTATTCAAGAAAACACCATACTTTTTTTATTTAACTTTTAAAATGATAGTGCACTCAAATTAGAAATGATTACGGTTTAGATGAGATTTAATTTGATTTATTTTTTTATATAAGATATATAATTATGAAAATTTAAAATTTAATTAAAATTTTAACCAAACTTTCATACGATTTGATCCAAATTGAATTAAATTTTATTGATTCAGTTCAACTCAATTCATTAGCTTTTGAAATTTATTTTTTTGTTTTTATATATTATTTTAATATAATTTTTAATATATTTAAATAGATATAAGTATAAAATTATTATTTTATTTTATAAAAATTTAAAATATATAAAAACTAATAAAAATGTATAATTTGATTTTATTTTTTTGGTTACTTTCGAATTCAAAATTCGATTGGAATCTAATATATATATATATTTAATATTTGAATTTAATTCAAATCAAATAAAAAAAAATCGATACGAACCTAACTGAACATTGAAATTTGAAATAAATTTTCAATTTTCTCAAATTTTTTTACAGCCTTAACTCAAGCTTTTCTTTGTCTATTCATTTTTTATTTTTAAAACTTTATTTTAAATTAAAAATAATTATTACTTTGATATAAAATAATAATTATCATCTAAATTAACATCACTTTGTGTAAATATGTTATTATCGATTCTTTTTTAAAATAATTTGATTATTACTATCATCTATATAAAGTCAAATTTAATGTTTTTAATTATTATTTTTAATTATATTTTATTCTATCAATATTATTGTGTTTGTCACCGTTATTTTTAATCTCAACCAAGATAAATCTCATCGTCATCGTTCAAATGAATTTAAATTAATGCTGTATATTTGCGTAACATGTAACTAACAACCTTTTTTTATTTTGGGTTTTTGTGTGTATATATTTGAAAATAGCAACTACATTAACATTTCCTTTTGGTTGAGAGCGCTAACAATTAATCATCATGGAGTTGATATAAAGACACAATCAACGCTGTCTTAATGGGGATAAAAGCGATACAGCTCTGACATTATATGCATTGCACTTTTGCAAACTTAAATGAACAATTAACAATGAGACGTATGCAAGTAACAAATTAGGAGAGTGCATACTACTGAATTAGTTTATAGATTTTTTTTATAACACTGTTAAAATTCTCTTCAAATTTTTTCTGAGTTAATTTTTTTTTCAAATAATTCTAAAAGCATACTTTTTTACATCGATATAATATAATATATTCAAAATTTTATTTTTATAATAATTTTTATAAAACAGCAGTGGATTTGTAATTTTTTGAGAGGTATCCATTTATAATATATATATATATATATCAATGTTTAAAAAAAATTTTGAAAATGTTTAAATTTAAAAAAAAATTTCTTTTAATTTTTAAAATATCTATAAACACTCAATCTATATCCATATACATGGGTTCACCTCCGTTAAATAATTGAACTTCATAGTAAGAAAAAAGTTCATTATATTTTATTTTCCTTCTAAAATTTTTATGAAAAAATGGATTGAAAAAGAAAAGTGAATTTGAATCATCTACGGGGCCAAAAAAAAAAAGGAACCATTGATAGCATAGGGGTAGTATTATTATACTCAAAAAATTTCCATTTTAGAATCAAACTCATCATCATGGTTCCTATTTTTCAAAGTAAGAGATTGGATCCCTATTCCATGTGACACAGTGATCAAAGAATCCATCCAAAGATTTCATTATTCTCCCACCATGGAGAACACAATTCCATGTGGAGCTCATTTCTTTCTCTCTCTTTTCCTCGTTATAAAAAAAGCTCTCCTGGACAGACAACTTTCTCTCCACGCCTGGTCCTTTTCTCCAAACAGTTTCAGCAGGAAATCAACCCAACCCGAGATATGGGTTTAGTCTTCAAAGCCTTGCTCTTCCGGTTCCCTCTGTTTTTGTTTTTGTTTTTGCTTCTACTCCACTCACCAACAAAAGCTGGGGATTTCAATGCCATAAATAATAATACCAACAGTTCCACTGCTAGAATTTTAGCTTCTAACTGCAACTGGTTCAGAGGGAAATGGGTATACGATCCTTCTTATCCTCTCTACGGCCCCTCCAAATGCCCTTTCATCGATGGAGAATTCGACTGCAAAAAGTATGGCCGACCTGATAACATGTATCTCAAATACAGATGGCAGCCCTTCTCCTGTAGCCTTCCCAGGTCAGAGTCCTTTTAATTTCCACGGGTGATCCATTAGTTTATACCAGAGATTAACGATCACAATGTTTTGAATTGCAGGTTCAATGGGCTGTATTTCTTGGAGAAATGGAGAGGAAAGAAGATCATGTTCGTGGGTGACTCACTCAGCATGAACCAATTCCAGTCTTTAACATGTATGATTCAAGCCGGCGTTCCAAATTCAAAGATTTTATACATCAAAAGAGATGGTCTTACTTCAGTTACCTTTCAGGTCAGTGGGATTTTAAACTCTTGATTTTTGCATGTCATGTCCCTTTCTTTTTCAATCTTTTGACAAGGTAAAGTTTCCATTGTCTTAACTAAATTCCGCTAGTTCCAATCCAATTTTTTGCTAGTTACAGCAGAGAATTTTCAACACGCTTTTGGTGGATTTCAAATCTTTTTTCGGTGCATTGCTTGGGAAGGAACAATAATCCTTTCCAAAATGCAAAATTTAACATACTTCCAAATTAGTACTCCATACAAATTGATATATGATCAAAGAACACTTGTTAAAGGTTTTTTTTGGTATTCCGTCTCATGTTTTTTTGGAATGTTTTGAACTTGTGTTTTTAAAATTATCTTTATAATTTTTTTACTTTTCACATTAAAAATCCTAGAATATCAATTTTTATTAAATTTAAATTTTTATATATTAAAATTAATTTTTTTAAAAAAAATTGTGAAAATAAAAGAAAAAATTGGATGGAAGAAGAATTTATTTATATTTTTTAGAAAATAGTTTTGAATATCTTGAATACATTGGAGATTACTTAACAAGTATAATATATTAAGAGAATAAGAATATTCAGAAATATGAAACGGGTCTTTGTTTTGTCGAAAATCAAAGTGCGTGAGCCATGGAGGCGGGAGTAAGGTAAATTTGATTTGTATGCATTAAAAGCGGAGCGTGATTCGGTGGACGGCCTTGCTTTTTGCAGGGAAATGTGAGGCTGTGTGTAATTATGTGGTTGTCACTGTCTTATCATACATACTTGAAATTTTATATTAAATATCAAAATGCTGCAATTTTTATGTCAGTATAAAATCCTGGTTGGCACTTTAAATGTCGGTTCAATGTGCCTTTTTTATGTTCAACTGTCTTAAATAAACTCATTAAATTTGAATTTATTTGGGAGGGTTTGACAGAAACATTAAACTCATTAAATTTGAAGGTTCATTCTTTATTTGGGAGGGTTTGAAAAGAATATTGTTAAAGAGCAAAATAAATAAAATCTGTTTAAAAAGTAATTTTGATCTTATATCCAACATTTAAGGATTGTATTCAACTATGTCAAATCCGAATTATATAAAATATATAATTTTTTATTTATATATACTATATAATTTATATTATATAAAAGATAAATGTATGTAATATTGTAGTGTAAACATTAAAAAATAAGCTCAATTATCTATGTTTTAAAATTTAATAAAAGATAAAAATAAAGATGAAATAAAAATATTATATTTTAATTGTTTAAAAAAAAAATTATTTGATTAGATCTGAGCTGTGCTATTTATAAATTAGAACGGGTCTAAGTAAAATTTGAAATCAAAATTTTCAAGGTAGGGTTTGAATAACACCTAAGGTGTTCATGCCATACCTAAACTTGATTGTGGATTTCAATAAATTTTTTGTTGGATTTTTGTTGGCTTGTAAGACATAATGAGTAAGTACAAGATATTAAGGGGATATTTAGTTCACGAAATTTTGAATTTCAAAAGAAAGGTTATTTTCGAAAAGATGTGATATTAATTATTTGTTTTTTATTTTCAAGGTATTTTGTATTTAGATTCATTCATTTTGGCTAAAAAGAATCTATATATATTAATTTTTAAATAATTATTATAATATCATTGACATATACGATGATAATTTCTTATTAACTTTTATTAATAATAAATACTCAAATAATAAATAATGCATTTAATAGCAAAAAAAGATAAATATTTTATTGGATTGTTGTTTTTATTTATAAAATATCATCATTAAAAAAATATTAAAGATTATTTAAGACATTCCTAGTTGAGAAATATCTTAAATAATTTCTTTTATTTTTTTAAAAAAGATTAGTTAAGGTGTTTTTGATTTAAAACCTTTTTAAATAAATGCCATTTAAAAAATATGAGTGGACTATTTAATGTGTTTTTGATAAAAAATATTTTAAATAATTTTTAATTTTTTTTAAAAGAGATTACCTAAAGTGTTTTTAAACAAAAAATGCTTTACATAATCTCTTTCGTTACTTATAAAATCTAAAATATAAAATATAGAATAGCTCAATTAGTTAAAACATATGATTATTAACTATAAGGACGTAGTTTTGACTGTTCATTCTAGTTTTTCAATGTTTTTTGAAAGAGATTATTTCATGTATTTTTTTATTTTTTTTTAAAAAAATATTTAAGACTTTTTTCATGACAAATGTCATTAATTGCAATCACAAAAAAAAAAAAAAATTAGCAACAAAAACTTACAATTAAATTGCAGTCACTTTCAAACATATTTTTTAAAAGGGTATCAATTATTTTATAATTTTTTATTCAAATTAAATTTAGAAATAACATTATTTTTTTCTCAGAATCTTAAAATATCATATGGAGATATTGGTTTCTGATTTTGAGATTTTTTGTGATGTTGAAAATCTTTCACTTTTTTCTATAATTAGATTATTTTGAATCAAACATTAAAATCGAATACCCACTAATAAAATTTTAAAGGAAATCCTGAATCAAATATCACCTAAGAAATCACTTGGGTTTTTTAACTTTCAAGGACCAGTTATGAGTTGTGAGTTGTAACAGGGAAGATCTAAGTTCTGTGCTTACACGTTCTTCTTTTTTCAAGTAAATATTATCCGCTTAATTTGTGGCAAATTTGGACCACCCTCCCTTTACAATTAGAGATGATGGGGGTGAAAGAGATGGCATTCTGACGTATTCTGTATTAGTATTTTCCTAACTTGTCGAACCATTTCTTTTGACTTGTGTGGATTAGAGCACTCCATCATGCAATGTGTTATTCAAGCCACAAAAGGTTTTTAGTTTAGTAATCTGGTCCACGTTCAATTTTTGAGAAATACTATCACTTTAAAAATAAAAATTTTAAATGTATCACGTCAACATTTTTTAAAAAAAGTTGCTATACGTCCACTGCTCCTTTGAAATCGGTTGTGTGTTTTTAATTAATATTTTACTGATCATTTAATGAGATCTTGCATTTTTAATCAAGAAGATAATCGAGCGAATGAAATTTGATCCCAACGACTAAAAAATAGATCTTTGAACTTTTAAATTTCACAATTAAATCTCAGCAAACATGAGTTTAGTATAATTTTATAGTTTATTTATTAATTTAATTTACGAATTAGAGGCTTTATTTCACAGATATTGCAAGCTATTTTACTGTGATTATAAGTTTTATTTATAATATATAATATCATAAAAAAATTAATACTTTGATAATTGGAACAGATTAAAGCTGAAAATATATTAAGATTGAATGATATATAGTACTCCCTTTATCTTATTTTTTTTATCTATTTTTTTGAGATATCCTAAAATTATATATATTTTAAATATCTAAAATTTTTATTTTTTATATTTTAAAAGTATTTTTATGATTTTTAAACATTAAAAATATGATATTTTAATATATTAAATACATTAAAATCAAAATTTTTATTTTAAATTTTATGAAAATCAATACAAGAATAGTATTTAAGAAATAAAAAATGTTTACACTGTAATAGTACGTTTGTTTTATATATATATATTTTTATATATTCAGGATTATGGAGTGAAGATATTGCTATAAAGAACGCCATACCTAGTTGACTAAGCGAATGAGAAGGTGGGAAGAGTGTTGAAGCCGGACTCCATCAGGAGCGGTGCTGCATGGAAAGGCATGGACATGTTGATCTTTAACACGTGGCATTGGTGGACCCACAATGGAAGATCTCAACCGTAAGAATATTTTCTTTTTTCACTTCCTCACCGCAGGTGTTCATGGACTAGGTTCACGTTACACCCAGTGGGCGTCCATATTTTAAACCCAAACTCGAGTTCACTATGCATCTGCCTTGTCAATGCCTATAATATTTATTATTTTAAAGTATATTTAAAAATTAAAATGAAAAAAAGTTACTAATGTTGATGAATTGATACCTTCATATGGAAAAAAAAGAAAAAATTTAGTGCATGTACCTTGTCGTTCTTTTTGGGTCTCGATGAAAAAGAAATTAATCCTACATGAATATTAATTCAATTATTTTGTATTTATAAAAATACTAATCATCATATATAAAATTGTTAAAAAACGTAAAATAATTTATTTTATATTTTTTCTCATTTATATTATATTAGTTTTCTATTAGTATATATACTATATTTTAGCACATTTATTAGTATAAAACTAATGTAATATATGAAATTAAAATTGGTATGGAATAATAATAATAAATTGCTATGGGTTTTGTGCAGATTTGATTACATAGAAGATGGTGGAAAAACTTTGAAAGACATGAACCGTATGATCGCCTATTACAAAGGACTAACGACGTGGGCCAGATGGGTCAACCGCAATGTTGATCCTTCCAAAACCAAGGTGTTTTTCCAGGGAATTTCACCAACCCACTATGAGTAAGCAAACCAAACTCTTGTATTAAATTTCTTTCCTTTTTAGGATTTTTCTTTAAATTTCCTTTTCTCAATGCTTTTTCCCTTTCGTTGTTTGAGACATTTGATTATAATGTTGATTGTCTTGTGGAGTAATTATCCGATTTGCTGAGAGACGCATACAAATGTAGGGGAAAGGATTGGAACGAACCAACAAAATCATGTTCTGGACAGATGCAACCATTCTTTGGCATTAGATACCCAGCAGGCACACCCATGGCTTTGGTTGTTCTGAAAAAGGTCCTTGGTAGGATTAAGAAACCAGTGTATTTGCTCGACGTTACCGCACTTTCTCAGTATCGGAAAGATGCACACCCATCAGCATACATCAGCACACACACTGGCACAGACTGTAGCCACTGGTGCCTTCCAGGTTTGCCAGATACCTGGAACCATCTCTTATATGCAGCTCTTTTTAGTTAAAGGATTGGAAGCTTAGGAGAAAATTAGCTGTAGGCAGATAAAATTAATTTGGATGAAAACCATTTGCTTTCTACCCAAATGAACTTCCTTTTCTTTGATTATTGTGCAAGTGGGCAATAAGACAAATCATCATAATTCAATTGTAAATTTTAATTTGTTTCAGCACAAGTTCAAGAAAATTCCCTTGTCCAAAACTCTTATCAGTTCCTACCTGTAATTCTTATTATAATTTTCTTATTCTTCAATACGTATATGGTATAAAAATGTATGTAAATTCTATCTGATCTTCGTCTCAAGTTTCCACTGGCTTGTTCTTGGGGGGGGGGGGGTCAAAGTGTTTTTATATATTAACTTATTATATGATGCGGATTTACGACTTCCAATTAATATAATTCCCAATCGTAGCGAGTTCCTCCGCATGTTGGACAACTATTTCATCTTTCTGTATGCATTTCAATGCATCAACTATTCCCATGTTTTGGTTCGTCCCCTTGTATGTACTATTTCGGTTAAAGGGGCTTAGAGTTGTCAGGATGGCTTGGCGTTTGAATTTGGATCAAAGAAAAATTGAATCATTTTAAATTTGGATCAAAGAAAATTCAGGTCATTTCGGGTTTTACTACAACAGAACAACTCTTCAGCAATGAAAATTTTCTGTGAAACTTGGTCTTAATGGAAACTTTCTATTACTAAAAGTCATCCTTTATTAATGAAATTTCGACAAAAAATTGGGATAAAGTTTGTGAAATTTTCGATGGAACTAAATTCTGTTAGCATCTCTACCGATAATGTTGGTGATAACTCTATTAAATAGAGTTATTTTTAGTGTTTAAATAAGTTAATTTTGTTTAGTTCTTAGTAAAATAATGATTTTTTTACTCTTAGTGGGCTTAATTGGCTGTTTTGTAAGAAATTTTGAAAAAAAGATTAAATTTTGAGAAATCTTGAAGAATCTTGAAAATTCTTAATCTTGTTGGGTTTTTGGTATATTTGGATGAATCTTGAACTGTACTTAGTATAGTATTATTGATTTTTTTTAATTCTTGAAAATCTTGAAGTTGGAGTGAAGATGAATTTATGCAAGACTTGTTTTGCTAACCCTACACAAGTGAGGAATTGTTTAATGTTGATGAAAAATTCAAAAAATTCATGCAAGAATTATGAAAGGGATGTTCAGTCATTATAAAAGGATAATTATGTAATTTCAAGTTAAATGCAAGTCCAAGGAGTTCTATGTAGTATGCAATGCATGTGATTATTGTGGATGACATAGTAATAAGTTCTTTTTCATTGACAAGGAGAGATGACTTGGAAGCTTATGTGGCATAATGGCTTAATAATTATGTTTACATTGAAATTGTCCAAATAGCCTTTAGTTTTCCTATTTCATGAAGGAAATTCCATTTTGACTTGGAATTCCTACATTGACCAGGGGATTTGGTTATACTACTTATAGTTGGTTTTCCTAAGTTAACTAGGAAATCCTAGTTTGAATAGGTATTCTTACAAAGGGTAAGATTTGCAAGAAGATAAAAGATTATTAAAAGGAAGAGGGCCACACTAGTAGGAGAATACTACTTAGAGATTTTATTTTCTCTAAGAAATCCTACTCTAACTCTAAGAAGTTTTAAGAAGCCTAAAACCTATTCCAAGTTGAAGATTTGTTTCTAAAATGTTGCCAAAGTGTTCAAGTCCAAGAAAATACCAAGAAAGCTTTTAGAAAGTTGCAAAATTCAAAATTATTTTAGGAGCTTAAGTCCCACCAAACAAGAGAAGTGTTCAAGATTGTTAGTAGTTGAAAACTTCAAGGCTGATTGAGAATCTATAAATGCATAAATTGGAACAAGTAATATAGAATGATAGTATCATTCCTACGAAGATTGAAATATATGAAAAAGAATTAAGTATTGAAATTGTTTACTCTAATTATATCTAGAAGATAAAAAATTAGAATGCCGTAACTAAATAACTGCTTAAATTAACTAACTAAACCACAATCTAACTAAGCATGTAAAATAAACTAAATCTGAATTTAACAACTGAATTAAACAAAACATAATGTAAATTTACTTAGTAAAATTATAAACATGTAATTAACCACAAACTAACATGCAATAAACTTAAATAACTTCAATTAAACTTAAATGGTAGCAAATGACATGCAATTTAAACTAATTAAACCTAAAAACATACTAACTAATTAAATTAATATGAATTAAATTTAAAATAGGAACTTAACTTAAAACCAAATCAAATTAACATAATAACTTGCAAACTAATTAACTTAACATGAATTAACTAAAAAACAGCAAACTAACTTATAACTGAATTAAATTAAACTTAGAAACATGCAAACCGAATTAAATTTATTATTTAAACCTCAAAACAACAAATTAAAGCAAGAACATAAATCTAAGAAAACTTGAATTGAAAATAAAACAAAACTTCAATTTAAAAGAAAATTGAAATTGAACTTTGCATAAACTTAAAATAACTTAAAGCAAGCTTAAAAACATAAAAAGTAAAGAACAAGAAAACTAAATAAGCTAACTATTTTAGGTTGGGCTATCACCCTAAACCTTACTTCAAATTTTTTCTAAACAAAATATAGCTATTTATAGAATAAGAATACAAAGAATCTTAAAGTTAAAAGGATAAGTAGTGGCAGTTAAGGCTTTCTTCAAGAGAAAGAATGCCGGGTAATTACTTTTAAACCATTGGCAACCTTATTGAATAAGAGCTCCAACTTGGACTAGGCTTTAGCACTCTTGGACCTTTCTTGAATCAGGCTAGGTTTTCTTGAATAATAAATAGACAATCGACCTTTCCTCTTAGTAACCCCAAATTTGTGTTGTACTTTTCTTAAATAACTTTTTCCATTGGACTTGAATCTTGAAATCAATTGGTCTTATATCAAAGTTTTAGATCTTGGACTTATGCTTCTAATTAAAGAATTCTTGGAAAAAAAAGAAGTAAAATTCTAAGTTGTGTTCTTTTCATGCATTGCCCCTGTTTTTAGTACTCTTCTATTTTCATGCAAATCCTACCATTGGTAAGAGTACCCATTTAAACTAGGATTTCCTTGTCAACTTAGGAAAAGCAACTCTAAGTAACATAACAAATGCTTTTTTTAGTCAAGGTAGGAATTTTAAGTTAAAGTGGGATTTTTTAATAAAAGTGAGAAGACCTTCTTGAACTAGGATTACTAAGGGCGATTTGGACTTTTTCAAGTATGGACAAGATTTCCAAGTAAGATGCCATATAAGCTTTCAAGTCATCTCTTTTAACTAATGAAAAAAAGACTTGTTGCCATGTCATCCACAAAAATCTCATGCATGTGCACTTACATAAAACACCATCGACTTGCATTTAACTTGAATTTACTTTTTTACCTCCTATAACGGTAGAAAATCCCTTTGTAATTCTTACATGAATTTTTTGAATTTTTTGTCAATATTCAACCAATCTTAAGTCTTGAGGTGTGGCATTCAAACCTTGAATAAATTATTATACTTTTGTAGACACCTAATTTGGTTCAAGCCCGGATCAATTAGGCCTGGTCCAAATGAGTAAACCCATTTACATTTTTATTTTTATTTATTTATTTATTTATAAATATATTTTTTTTCTTATTTATCTATTAATCTTTTTTATTTATCTATTAATATATATATATACATTTTTATTATTTATTAATATATTTTTTATTATTTATCTATTAATGTATATTTTTTATATTTATCTATTATTATTATTTTTATTTATCTATTAATATGTTTTTATATTTATCTATCAATGTATATTTATCTATTATTATTATTTTTTTGGTTGGTTTATCTGGTCTTAATTCTGTTTTAATTATAATTCTTGGTTATAGAAGGGAGTTTGGCCGTAAAATCAAGAGACCGAGAGAGTTGAAATTGGATTCAAAGATCAAATCCAAATCCCAAAGGGAATTGAGATTGATTAAAAATTCTTCTGATCAATCCCTATAAATAGGTGTTGAAACAGAATCCAAGGGAACACGAAAAAACACACACAAAGAGAAAACAGAAGCTAAAAAGGTTCTGGTGCGTTACATACAGCTTTAGAAATTTGTGAAATTTTTTATAAAATTTTTAAAGTTTTTTTCTAGAAAAGTTTTGAAAAATTTTCATAATCCGATGAAATTTTTCAACGAACCTTGAGTTTTTTGACAAGTTTTCACGTCAATTTTAAAGTTTTTAGTGTTATTTTTTAGAATCAGGGTGAAAATTTAACCGGATTCTGGGTTGTGTTCTTCGGGTAGAAAGAAGGAAGAGAAACATAAAAGAAGAGAGAAAAGGAAGAAGGTCTATCTGAAGAAAAAACCCATTCTTTACCTTTTATACCTGCGCAAAACAACATCATTTTAGTGTTAGTACATTACCAGGATCCGTGTGTTTTTGTTTGGGTTGACCCTACCCAATCGCAACCCGATTTGTTAACCCGCATGCTAGCCGATCCCTGGAGCCGAGCAGAGCCGAGTCGAGCTGACGTCCCCGAGCTACGTCTTCGAGCCGCCTTTTCTGTCTTGAGCCGAGCCGTTCCAAAGGTTTTTTTTTCTTATTTATTATTATTATTATTTCTTTTTTTATTATTATTTATTGATTAGATTAGAATTATTTAGTATCCCTTATTTTATTTTATTTTTATTTTATCTTATTTTATTTTATTTTTGATTTTTTTTAAATAAAATTCCAAAAAAATATATTTTTGAGGAAAAGTTGAAAGTATCAATTTTCTTTGAAAATAATTTTCTAAAAAAAGGTTTTTTTGAGAAAAAGTTGAAAGTATCGATTTTTCTTGTATAAAAGCAATGAATTTTTGAAAAGAAAAAGATTTATATTTAAAGCTGAATCATTTTTTTTTCATTTTTATTTCTTTTCCTTTTTGTTTTTTGAATTTTCTTCAATGTTAAATAATCCGACGATAGAGCCTCTGCAAGTGAAATAGTAGTCTCCTTGCATACTCTTGAGGTGAGAGAATTTTTTCAATTTTTTGCTAAAAGCATTAGAGTCAATTGAGAATAATTTTCAATAATTAATTACTTGATAAATTTTTAAGGCTTATTGGATAACACAAAATTAAGTTGGTATCATCTTTCGATGGACATTGTGAGGGTACTATAACTTTTCTCATACGTAACTGTACTCTCGAATCCTGTTCTGATTAGTAGACCTGAACCTATTCTTTTAGGAACCCTTAGGCTTAGGTGTTCCTTAAAAGGATAGATTTCATAGGAATCGCACCTAGATAAAAAAAATTGGTGACGACTCCTTCAAGTTAATGTCTAGCGATAGATCTCCTGATTTAGACGTTATGACAATTTTCACTTTAAGATTTTCGAAGAACTCCAAGAATAAACAAAAACACATTAATAACCCTCCAAAATTCATTCAAATGCATCAAGAATCATCCAAATTTGATCAAAACCTTCCAAGATTCTTCAAGATACACCAAGATTTAATCTTTTCTTCAAGATTTCCTACAAAAAGCAAATTAAGCACATTAGGAGTAGAAATAACCTTATTTAGCTAAGAACTAAGCAAAATTAACTCATTTAAGCACTAAAAATAAGTATAAATAACTCTGTTTCATAGAATTATCAAAGTCTTTAAGTTCCTAAAAGCTTAAAGTCGTATAAAACTTTTTGCCAAAAAAAGGTTATAAGTAGCTTAAAGTTAGGACTTTGAAAGCCACTTGAAAGAGTTTAAGAAAGAATCAACTTCTCATTTCTTAAAGAAGTAGTCGAACTTTCTTTTTTCAACTGAAAAGAGACATGTCATCAAGATTACTCCAAGTCAGTGATAAATTTAGCCAAAATTTAGTTTACATACATTCATGTGAAGATGAGACAACTTATCCATTAAAAATCTAATTCAAAAAGACTCTTTCAATTTAAGATACTAAGCATGGTCCAAAATTCATTCAAATGCATCAAGAATCATCCAAATTTGATCAAAACCTTCCAAGATTCTTCAAGATACACCAAGATTTAATCTTTTCTTCAAGATTTCCTACAAAAAGCAAATTAAGCACATTAGGAGTAGAAATAACCTTATTTAGCTAATAACTAAGCAAAATTAACTCATTTAAGCACTAAAAATAAGTATAAATAACTCTATTTCATAGAATTATCAAATTCTTTAAGTTCCTAAAAGCTTAAAGTCGTATAAAACTTTTTGCCAAAAAAAGGTTATAAGTAGCTTAAAGTTAGGACTTTGAAAGCCACTTGAAAGAGTTTAAGAAAGAATCAACTTCTCATTTCTTAAAGAAGTAGTCGAACTTTCTTTTTTCAACTGAAAAGAGACATGTCATCAAGATTACTCCAAGTCAGTGATAAATTTAGCCAAAATTTAGTTTACATACATTCATGTGAAGATGAGACAACTTATCCATTAAAAATCTAATTCAAAAAGACTCTTTCAATTTAAGATACTAAGCATGGTCCAAAATTCATTCAAATGCATCAAGAATCATCCAAATTTGATCAAAACCTTCCAAGATTCTTCAAGATACACCAAGATTTAATCTTTTCTTCAAGATTTCCTACAAAAAGCAAATTAAGCACATTAGGAGTAGAAATAACCTTATTTAGCTAAGAACTAAGCAAAATTAACTCATTTAAGCACTAAAAATAAGTATAAATAACTCTATTTCATAGAATTATCAAAGTCTTTAAGTTCCTAAAAGCTTAAAGTCGTATAAAACTTTTTGCCAAAAAAAGGTTATAAGTAGCTTAAAGTTAGGACTTTGAAAGCCACTTGAAAGAGTTTAAGAAAGAATCAACTTCTCATTTCTTAAAGAAGTAGTCGAACTTTCTTTTTTCAATTGAAAAGAGACATGTCATCAAGATTACTCCAAGTCAGTGATAAATTTAGCCAAAATTTAGTTTACATACATTCATGTGAAGATGAGACAACTTATCCATTAAAAATCTAATTCAAAAAGACTCTTTCAATTTAAGATACTAAGCATGGTCGAATCACACTACTTCAAAAGATTGAGATTAAGCCTACTGCATTTCTCTAGGGTTTATTTGTGTATAAATAACTAGCTTAAGCATTAATGATTAGCATGGTTGTCGTGATAGCCCATCCTATAGATTTTTAAGGTTATCTTTTATTGTTTTCTTATTTTTTTAGGTTCTTTTTAGTTTGAGGCTTGGGGTAATAGACAAGTAATTGTTTTTTTAAACTTTAGTATTGTTTTCTTAAGTTTTCAATTCAATTCAGTTCTTTCAAGTTAATTTAAATTTTTGCAAGTTTAATTTAAGTTTTTCAAGCATTTTAGTTATGTTTTGATTTAATTTAAGTTTAAGCTCCCTAATTTTCTATTTATGCTATTTACTTTAATATGTTGTTTTAATTTAATTTAACTTCAATTCATGCAATTTAAGGTTAATTTAGTTCTGTTCTAGTTTAATTTAAGTTTCTCAAGTTAAATTTAGTTGCACAATTTATGATTGCAAGTTGTTAGTTTAGGGTTAATGTTTTTGCATGATTTTAAGTTAAATTTGCTAATTTAAATTCTGTTAAGTATAATTTAAGTTTAGTTGTTTTGTTTATAAGGGTTAGTTTACTGTTCTTGAAGTTTAATAAGTTCATTTAATTCAATTTAAGCTTCAATTCATGCTAATTTAGGTTGTTTAATTTAGTTTTAGTTTAGTCTTTAGTTTTTTCATGTTTAATTAAGTTTGTTAGATTGCTGTTTAGTTTATTCATTAAGTTTTGATTTTTAATTTAAATTCTAGCATGTTAAATTGGTTTTTAGGTTGTGATTTAGATTCAGTTTTACTTATTACATGTTTAATTGTTATTGCATGCCTTAATTTCCATATCTGTTTACAGTTTTGATTTACTTATGTTGCTTTAATTTAAGTTTAATTCTTTGTTTTTACATATTTAAATTTCAGTTTTAAATTGTTAGCTTATTTAATTAGATTTTTTGCGTAAGTTAATTTTCTACTTTGATTAGTTAAGTAGTTTAATTTAGTTCTTGCTTTTTAATTATTGATTTATCTAAATATAATTAAGGTGTTTTAATTTCGATACTTAGTATTAATTTTATTTATAATTCTTGTGAGAGTGATACTGTATTCATCTTATATTATTTGTTACGATCCATGCACTTGCGATATCACTCATAAAGCAAGGTCTAATATCATTTTTAAAATCCCATGATGATCTAATCTCCATGATGATAAGGTGACATGATTTAGTCACTAGTGATATTAAATTACATGATTGGTCAAGTAGAAATTATCAATTATCTTAAATTAGGTATTTGATATTGCACAAAAAATGTTTGATTAAAAAGTACCCAAAATAACCTTTGGAAAAGAAAACAACAATTTTAATTTGGCTAACCTCTAAAATATAATTAAAAAAAAAAATCATCTAAGCACTTATTTTTTTTATTGCAATCAATCAAGTGCTCTAATATTTATATATATCCAATTAAGACCTTGTTTAGATAAAAAAGTAACACTATTAAATTTTTTGCTAACGAAGATAAAATTATGCCACATAACATAATTAATATTTGTGAAAATAAAATAAAATAAACTTTTATTTTTTTCTTCTCTATTTTTCTCTCATTTCTCTTTAAAAATCCTTTAAGAATTCAATTAATTATAGTTTAGAGATTGATTGATTGATTTAATTTTTTAGGTGATTAGATTCATTTTTTTCATGTGACTAAATTTCATCAAAATAAGAATTTAATTTAATTGAAATAAAAAAAATTAAAGGTTTATCAATTTTAATAAATTGTTAAGAATTTAAATAATTATTAAATTATAATTCAAAAGCTTTTTGACCCTTTGCCCGTTTAATTTTGATTGAATGAATAATTTGTAAAATAGCAATTCATCATCTATATACAATTCAATCACAATATTTGATAGCAACTTGAGAGTTAATTAATTAAATAAATTTATTTGTTTTTTTTATAATCAATAATTTGGAGGTTTACTTATAAAGACAAATTTTGAAAGGAAACATGTAAGAGAATATCGATAACTTTGTTGAATGATTTTACTAATTCCTTTAATTTTCTTTATTTTTTTTTAAAAGTGGTGCTTATTTTATGGGAATTTCCTCTATACATCCGAGCATGTGCATATACGAGATTAAGGAAAATTCCAGAATGAAGGCACCGCTTTATTGATTTTTTCTTCTAATCAAGCGCCGATTTTTCTCAAAACAATTCTTTACTAATCAACGTGTTACGTTCTACTTTTTACAGGAAGCGAAGTGAAAAACAAGGTTCTATAAAATTTCCCATAAAGAAATACTACTTTGTACTAATTAAAAGTCAAATACAGTAAAAATTCGAGTGGTAGAAATATCCCCATAAATTAGCCAGAAATCAAAGTCCCATGTTTATATAAAGTATGTATAATCAAGAGTCAAGAATCCTGAAATGAAAATTCGCCTAAATTTCTCCCCTATTAGAATAATAATCAAATAACCGAATAAATAGCAAAGAGATCCAGAAAATATGTGAAGCCAGCTATATATGTAATGCTAAAACACTGAAAAATAAAGAGATCACAACAATCGTTGTAGACTGAGAGAGCAATTAACAAGGGATCTGTTCAGTGAACCATTCCATCACATGAATTGGAGCTTTGATCAACTCCAGCGCCATCTCCACTAGCACCGTCACGCACAAACAACAAGGACAGATCAATGTCAACAACAACCTGCCAAAACCCAAGGCAGGAAAAACTATTTGTCAGATACCCAGAAGCTGAAAAGCATTCAGAAGAGCAGAAGACAAAATATTTTTCAATTAGAACCTGTAGGGATCAGATACTTAAGTTGACTGGAAAAGATAATTAGAACAAATCAAAACCCAGACCCAAATAATGACAAAAGTAGCAAACAGCAGAAGAAAGTCAACAAATGGAAAGCGAAGAGAAGGGGAAGGACTAACCCCACGATCCAAACAACAACGCCAACAATAGAGACGATTAAAGAAAGAAAAGCAAAGGGAAGGCCAAGGAGGAAACCCAGGGGCTTGCAATCTCCATCACAGCACATGATTTTTTGGTTTGTTTCTCAATGTTTGCTTCACAGAAAGTTCTTTTTATAATCCTGGTATTTATTCGGTCCAGTCTAGTAAAGGCGACAAAGAAGTCGTTATGAGGAAAGACGTGTGCTTGATATTGGCTTTGCTTTGGAGAGAATTATTGACAATGGAGTAGTGTAGGGCCTAATAAATGCCAAAGAAAATGAGGCGTACACGTTATATTGGCTTTTACATTCGGCAACCCCGAAATTTCCTACTTATTCTCTCCAGCTCTGTCTCAATTTTTTTTTTTTCTTTTTTTTTGTTTCTATTAACACTAAAAATTCTTATTTTTTATTCCAAAATTATTTTCATTTTTACATTAAAAGTTAAGAACATCATTTTTACTAGAAATTTTTGAACCATCAATTTTACTATTTGACAAATATTAATAGAGTTAAAAGATGTGTTTTGGAAGAGAATAATACATAAAAAGGGTGGATGGTTATGAAAAATACATATATATTTTTAATTTTATATTTATTAGCATAATTTTATTTTTTTTAATTTAGTTTGCGTTACTTGAGTGCTAACATCGAATTCAACTAGTGACATTATTAATAGTACAGACAAATAAATTTTAGTATTTAATATTTAATACACAGAATTAAAATTTTTTTTCTTAAACTTCATAAAAATAAATGAAGAACAAAAAATTCAAGATAAAAGGAGAAGAATTTGTTAAGACTTGACAGTCTTTTGATATGTGATAATCTCTTTAGAGTTAGAGCTGGTTTTATTTTTCATAATTAAATTATATTTATGATTGTTTGAGAATATTACATAACAATGACCTTGCATCATTATTTTGAAAATGATCTGAATTCCATTATAAAAGTAGAAAGGTTTTACCATCAAAATGGATTGATATCTCGAATATCATTTTATGATAAATTTTTATTTATATTGCCGAGCACAAACACATGTCTCTCTAAAGATCAAATTCTATAATTAATTCTTGTACTTTATATAAAATGTGTATTTAGTCTTTGTACATTAATTTTAATATGAGAAGTACTTTTATTTTTTTACGATTTTAAATTCCAGTCCAATTAAAAACGGTGTTTGGTTTTCCCCATTAAAACAATGCGTGGCCATTGATTATCTTAATTACCATTTACCCGAGGACGTGTAAAAAAATTGATGATTTGGCAATTTTAATGACAGGGAATATCCACGTCAAAGTATTAGGTTTTTCGTCCCTACAACCGTATCATATTGGTGATTGTACAAAAGCCGTTTTATGTTTTTTTTTTTTAATTTTTTTTATTAAGTCTTCCCTTCGATTTCTCTCTCTCTAAAGTTCCGAATCCTGTAACCTCTCTCCAAAACTTAAAACACTCCATCACTAAAACCCAGAAGCAGTCAAAAAATCCAAAATCCGGTTGAACTTTACCGTTGCTATTGCCATTTGTCATCGCCAGGCATCGCTAGCCAACACCAGAAAACCAAAAACAACTTTTTTTTTTGGTTCCATTCGTCCTCCCGTTTCCTTTTCTTTGATTGCTTTTCCCAAAATCTCCTAGGAAAATCCTAGATTTACAGCTAAAGGTTCAGGTTTCCTCTTCCTTTGCCGTTGTCTACCACCACCGGCAACTGCTCCTCTTCTTTTTATCTTAGAAACCTGAAAAAAACTTAAAGAAGACCTTAGAATCCTCAAGTCAGAAAAACACAAAGGCCAGGGTAATAGTAATTGGACCTTAAACTTTGTGTTTGAGATGATATTGAGCTTCTATCTTCTTTGAGCCAACGAGGGCTCGCAAACCGAACTTGAATAGGTCAGGTTTTGGATGGAGATGGTGTAATAGGTGCAATCAATTACTTACCTATAGGGCTATGTGCAATCAATTAATTAAGCTCTGGAACATCAAACATCTCTCGTGAAAAGAAAAAAAAAAACCAAAAATCCTACACCACCTACATTTCCAAATTTTATAATCTATTGATGTAATCTGAGCCTTTAAAGAAAAAAATAGTGAACGACTTGGATTTCTTTGCATTAAACAAATCATCTTTTAAAAACCCTAAAATTCTCAAGTCCTGAAACAAGGAATCAAATAATGAAGTGATGATTGATTTGAATTATATGAGATGGAAAGAAAAAGGGTGCGCAAGATGAGCGGTTGGGGTGGATGATAAGGAGAGGGGAGCAAGTTAGAGGGATGTGAAAGGTGGGAGGGTGGTGTGTGTTCAGCCGTAGAGGAATAGGGGCGGGTCGATTGTTTTGGGTAAATCAGGGAAAGGCTTTTCGTTTTTTCAATCGGTCTGGATATGAAATTTTTTTTTGTTGAGGTTATGATTTTTTAATCCTAGTCACAAAATACATGCCATTTAATCAAGGACACATCATTGAGTTAAAAGACACATCATTCGGTTAATGAATACGTCATTATATTTAAAAGAAATTTATTATCATTTAAGATCGGATGAAAATTCAAAATCCCAAAAATACTGCCAATGTTGAAATTTATCTAGAGGGACTAAATCATATTATATGACAAGTACATGGACTTGTAGCATAATTTGACCAACACAATGCAACCTATTCGAATTAACATTTATGGGAAATAAGATTCGTAAAATGTTGAATTCTAATGAAAAGTGTGATATCTAAAAAAGTGTAATCCTTAAAAAAAAGTGTGATTTTCATAACTTCTCATTTTTAGATTTTTATGTTTGAATTCTAATGAAAAGTGTGATATCTAAAAAAATGTGATCTTTAAAAGAAAGTGTGATTTTTATAACTTTTCATTTTTAGATTTCTGTGTTTGATTGAAAAAAAAATGAATTTATTAAATCATGTATTTTTATCATAACATCTTTGACAATATAACAAATACATAATTTTATTAAAAGTATAATTGACAAATAATATAGTATTCAAGCGACCAATTAAAAAAGTAAAATAATTATAAATTATTGCCTTTATATTTAAAGGAACACAATATTTGATTTTTTTAAATTTAAATTGTAGCAATTACTACGTTTATATAACAAACACAGTAACTGATTTAAAAAAAAAAAACAATTATTGCATTGTTTTTTAAATAAACGCAGTAATTGATGATGTTCAAATTATTACAACGATAAATAACTATGTAATAAATAAATAAATGCCGTAATTGATTATTTTAAAAAGTAACTTGATTCAATTACCATTTGTCTTTAAAAATGTAGTAATTGATTATTAAACATGTCCTAATAAAATTACAAGGAGCTATTACTATGTTTAATTTAAAATAAACGTAGTAACTGATCTGCTTAAAAAATTACTTGACTTAATTACTGTGTTTATTTAAAAGAAATGCAATAATTGATTTTTTTTATAACATAAACCTTATTCGATTTTAACCATTCTGTTTATAACAGTTTAACCTTTAACTAGTAAACGCAACACCGAAACCGTAAACCCCTAATCCATCATTCGACTGCCCTTGCCGCTAGATCTCTGCTGTCACTACCTAGTCTAAATTGTCACCATCATCGTCAAGTCTAACTCTAGTAAGTTGTTTTTTTTTTTTTTCTTTTCTTCGTGATTGGATGTGTTTGTGATTTTAAGATGATTTTGGATTTTAAGCTGTGTGTGTTTAAGTTATGTGTGTATTTGTGATTTTCGAACCATAAAGTAATCAACATTCATCCTAAATGTGTGAGCTTATTGTGAAGTTGCTGTAAGTGATGGTCAAAGTGGAAGGAAGACTATTGCCATTGGACAATTCAATTACTTATAACTGGAAGTAGAATATCAGTTTGTCCTTTTAGTTTAGCTAGAAGTGTTATAGTTGAAAGGCAATAAGTGATAGTAGATGACTCACTAGCTTAAACATTCCCTTTCAATTTTTCCATTATGTTCATTATGTTTTATAAATGTGACTTTTCCTATATGGTAATGCAAATGCTATGTTTGTTGACAAATTCCACTATTCTGTACATTATTGTAGTTGAAAGAACTAGAAATATGGTTTAGTTTAAGAAATAGTTTGAAAATTTTGATTAAAAAATTGGTCTGAATAATGCTCTCTATTTTATTTTATCATCAATTTGAGTTAAGAATCCCAAATTGATTAACGAACAGTAAAAAAATGAGAAAAAAGAAGGTAAGAAGATTAAAGAATTAAAGAGTTAAGAAAAGTTATAGCAACATTACAACAGGCTCACACTTTAACCACAGCTAGTTATCTAACTCAAAACTAGTTGATATCAGATCTTGGAATGTGATTTTGGGCCATGCAACTTACAAAAAAGTTAACAATGTCGCTTTTATGCATAATAAATACACAACAATGTCATATATGCTAGCGTGTCATTTTAGAACCTGTCATTGTTCAAATATTTTGTTTGTGTATTTGCTATTTATTTCTATAGTTGGCATTTTTAGTATTTTATGCTAATCTCATTCCATAAATAAATTCATACAAATTTGTTGATATTATAGCTTCAGAAGAACATATGTCTCCCTCTAATGAATATGAAGAAGAACTTTCAATTAACACATTCTCTTTGAAAAGGAGAAAATCTAGAAGACGTGACAAAGTACTTGAAGCAATTGGGAAAAAAATTCATATTGATTCAATAAAGATGGGTAACCTACGTTAAGTGGAAGAACAAAGATGGCTAGCCACATTGGATGTGTCATTTGGTAGAAAATATTCATTAACTACCCAAATTGGAAAAAGGTTCTAGATGATAAGAAAGATAGTTTATGAGTTTGGTTATGGTAAGTTATAACAATCAAATCCAAACTAATTCATCTTGATTGTTCATTGTTATGGAATGCAATTATGATGTTAACATATTTTAATTTAATCTTTTTATAGGAGCTGTTTGACGTCTTATCTAAATATAAGAAGCTTGTGTTACAATCTCTGGGTTGAAATTCAAAAACTTTAAAAACATATTGACAATCAAATTTATTTTACCTTTTGCTAACAATACTGAATTGTTGGCTTATCCTTTAAAGACATATTCTGATGTTATCAGTGAGGCAGACTGGTCGCAGTTTATTCAAAGTCATCTATCAATTGAATTTGACATATGCATAGCAATCTTTTTTTATTTTTATAATATATTATTGAAGCTAAGATGTTTGTTAATATGTTATTGATTTTGTTTTTTCATAGAAAATCAAATAACAACAAAAAAAAATACAGGCCCAAAAAGTGTCACCATCGAATATCGAAATTATATAAATGTGAAGCACGAACTTGTAAGTATTTAAACACATTTATTATACTCAAGGTTTAAGATTATAAAATTCATTTAATGAAGATTAGAAACTTATATTTTTGTATGATTTTAGGAAACATCTAGCTCAAGTGCCGAAATACCAAGATGGGATATTTGGAAAAAATAACATATTAAAAAGGATGGAACGTATGGGAATGAAGCAACTAAATAAATGGCTAAGAAGATTGTAATTTTTTTTTTGTTTTTATATCATGTATGTTGAATAGGCTTTTATGCATGAATAGATATTGTATTTAGTTACGTTTACATGTTATGTTTCAAAAGGATTTTGCTACGAAATTCGAATCTGGTGAGCTACAAATTGGTTATGGTGAAGAACTTTTCTCCTTAGCTTTACGTTCAAAAAATAGATCTGGTTGTGTTCAAGGGGTTGGTAGTATTGTTTCTCTAAAACAGTATTTCAAATATCAACATAAACCCTATGCAATAAAAAATGCCGAATATAAAGCCATAATAAAGTAGCAACAACAATGATTTGAATAGCAATAGCAATAGCTTGTTGCATTGGAGACAATGTTGGTAACAATGCAACCTAACACAGCTCAAGGTCAGTCTGTTATTGACATTGTTGGCCTTGAATTGATCAAGAATTTTAATTTGACAAAACAAAAATTTGTCTAACTTGAATCAATCTTTTTTAAAATTAAATTGAACATTTTTTCAACCTTCTATCTTGCCAAAACATATTTAAGAACCAAAATAAGTTAAATTCTCGAAACAAAATCTGAATAGTGCAAGTTATGATAGAAGGGATCGATCCCTTAGGGGAAGGGATCGATCCCCTCCTTACTAGATCGATCCCTTAGCAAAAGGGATCAATCCTGTCTTCTTTCAAAACCAAAAACTCTTCATGTTTTGGCAAAAACCAATCGATCCCCTTCCTGTAGGGATCAATTGGTTGGGATTTCAAAATGACCAGATCGATCCTCTTATTCAAGGGATCGATCACTTTTTCATACAGAAAGTTTTCATCGTGCATTTTTCCAGAAAAGGGATTGATCCCCTCATATAGAGGATCGATCACCTAAGGTAAGGGGTTGATCCCCTTTTACAAGGATTGATCAGTTACTCAAACAAAATGCTTCCTAAGTTCAAAAACTCAAAAAAGAGATCGATCCCCCCACATAGGGGATCGATCAGGTAAGGCAATTAGGCACGAAATCGAGCCTTCTCCAATATTAACCAATCGATCCCCTAAGACAAGTGATCGATTCCCTGAAGGCTAAAAACTCTCAACGGTTATTTTTTGTCTGAAATTTTTACAGGTTTGAAGCATTAAATGCTATCCAACGGCTCTCAACTACTTCTTACCTATAAATCAAGCATTTTACTGCAAACAAAGGGTAACAAGAGCCAAGAAAATTTATTGCCATTCACTTATCAATTTGCTCAAGCATTTAAAGTTGTTTCAAGTTTGAAAAATGCAAAATTTATATTAGTTTCTCTCTATTTTCTTATCTATACTACTGTGTACTTCAAATTAGCAAACACCCAACCTTTGTGAGGTTCTTAGAGTTTGCAAAACACTTCAAATTTTTGTATTGTAAGTTTGTAAGCTTAAAGGGAAGGATAACCCTTAAGAGTGTGTAGTGTTAAGTTTGTAAAGCTTTGAGAAGCTTGATTGTAATCTTCAACACATATAATGGATTAAACTCCTTGACAAGAGAGGCTAAATGAGAAGACGTAGGTACCTAAGGAAGGACCGAACCTCTATAAATCGCGGTGTTATATTCTCTATCCCTATCTTTTATTTACTTTCAATTATTGTGTTTAATTGTTTAGCAAAATTTGTGCTTATTGAATATTATTTTTGAAAACTTCATTAAAACCAATTCACCCCCTCTTGGTTTATTCCAAATATTTGAGCTAACAGACATTGTTAGAAATGAATTGATGGATCAAATGTTAGAGCAAACCCCTTGTCTGGTAATCATATTCTGATGATTTTTATGAATTGATTTATTGTTATTTTGATTTTTGTGGTTTGATTTTACACAATAATATTTTATATTTATTTGTAACAAGATGTTCAACCTCAGATCATCCCACCTACGTAATCTAGTATAATTGCACTATCCACTTATGCATGTCAACGTTTAATACAAGGATCATACACTACCATGGGGGTTGAGCATGGATTATTTGATCATCCTTTGTCTACGTTAATAAAGTAACCAAAAATTAATGCATTTTGTGAGATAAAGTAGATATCAACTGCTGAAATTATTGCATATATGAGGTTAAATTATATACTGATTTAAATATATCCTATGAATATATTTTTTTATATTATGTATAACTGTATGATAGTGTTATTGATTTTTATCATACAACTTTACAACTTTATGCATAGAGTGTTGAAAGAGAGAAAATTGACTAATATATATAGATTCGTCGACCTAAATCATATTAGTCATGGTTCTGGCTCTCTCACGGTTCATGCTCATGTTGTGGGTCAAGCATTGTAAAAATAATCTGAATATTTTTTGGCACCTCATAATTTTGGGTAAGTTTAATTCATAGTAATTACTTGACTATGTATGATATACAACTTTTATAATTGTTACATGTATTACATTTTAACATTATATATCATGCATATTATTTGTAGGGGTCATTGGTAGCTAGTTGTCATTGATATGAATATGTTGACTTCTTACTTATTCAACTCATGATAAGAAGGGTCAAAGCCTAAACTCAAACTTACCAATATAATAAAGAGATATTACATTCATGTTCAAGTGAATAAATTTATAAAATATTTTACTATGTATTTATTAGTATTTATATTTATGAGTTCATTAGTGTTATTTCAAGGGATGGGAAATGTTGATTAAAATAGAAAGTTCAAATTGGTAAGTAACATTTTTCGGTAAGTGTAAAATATATTATTTTATGCTTAATTTGTTTAAAGTCACTTTGACTACCGAACAAATTTTCTCGTCAACCAAAACTTGTAGAATGTAGATATTATGTCTTCCGTTTCATGAAGGAGTTTGTTATGTATGATCTAATGAGAACCCCAGACAAGGTTAGTATAAATATAATCTACTAACTAATATGTTTCTATTAAACATATATATTAAATGCAAGTTGATTGACATTGAGTTCTTACATTTTATTAATAGTGGATGAAAAAGGTACACTTCACACAAGACAAAATTGATGAAGTCCGTCAAGAATGGTGTGACTAAGTATCCAAATTTGCAAATTGAGGATTGAGGATAACTATTCAATTGTAAATTTATACAAGAGTTTCCAATTCTTTATACTTCATATGAATATATAGTTTTTAATTAATAAAAATCATAATTGTTTCAATTAATACCATTCCCAATTGTTTCAATTAAACACTATCATGATCATTTTTTTATTAATTTATACAAGTAAAAATAACATCGTTCACAAAAGTATGATTTTTGTTTTATTAATACAAATAACAAAATTGTCATAGATACAAGATTAAATATTAAATTCAATTTCAAAGAAGGTATTTAGAAAATGCCAATCTATTCACAACAAAAAAACCTCTTTATATTAATTACTATATATCAACAATACATAGGATATGAATGCTGGCAATATGTATTACATTCTACAAGTGTCCAAGATGAGGAAAGTCAAAAGATGGGCAATAGGCTTTATATTTGTTTAACTATTTTCATATGTAGCCTTTTCTAAATATATGTGGCAGTGCAAAGAAGAACTCTACTTTATGATTTTCTTTCAATATTTACTTACTAGGAGTGAGCATTTCATCAATCAAGAAATCGTCGAGTTGTATAATTTCATTAAAAAGTGACATTCTTCTATCACTACTCTTGGCTTCTTTCTTGAAGAAAGTTGAAATGCCTTCTATTTGGCTCATAGGCTTTTCATGTACATTCAAAGGTTTCCTATATGCTCAACCAATTCAGCAATTGATCCATCTTCGCTCTTACAATGCTTCTTGCCTGACAACATCCTAGTGGAGGTTAGAGCAACTGAACCTATTTCTTTTTCGTCCTCTACTCTTTTCGTATTTCCTTCATGATGGAGACCAAACTCTAAAGAGAAGTAAACATCCTTAGTAGCATTCATTGCTTTAACGGCATCAGTTGTTGCTTTAGCTCTCTACTTTATCAATTTTAAAAATCACTTTAAAATCATCAAATAAAGGGAAAGGTTTGTTCTTTAACCCTTTAGCATGTGGACGAGTCTACACAAATGTTAAAGTAAGTATGAATCAAATATAATGAGCAAAAAAAAACATAAAAAAGTTGGTTAAGTGATAGTTCAATCTTTAATAACTTATCGAACCCACTCATCAAAAATTGATTTCTTAGCAATGATACATTTGTCTCGACCATTCCATCCAATTTCACTTGTATTTTTCATATCACAAATAGTATGATATTGTCTTTTTAGTAGCTTAACCCTTGACTTGATATGTAGGGTGGCTTTCAGTTGGGAATTGGGAATGAGTTGCTTCAGCATCTTTTCAAGTTACCCTAGATATCTAACATGGAATGTTCCATTATCGACTTTTCATCTAGGATTATATGCCAAATATGTAGGCATTAGATGAGATATGAATCCTCATCCCTTGTCCATAAATGGTTATCTACCCTTGAGCTTTTCTATTCTTTTTCTAGATAGACCTCTTATAGATTGAGAAGAATTGGCATGAGATGAAGAGATGTTGATTTCCTAATCACATGATTAGACATCATGCAACACTATCAATATATAAAATCAAAAACCAAAGAAAATTAAAATGTCTATATTATGGCATGAAATAAACCAATAGACATGGAAAGAAAACAAAGATTATTGAAAACAATTATCAAATACAATATACACTAATCAAGGAAAAATACATAAATATTTATTCAACAAGGGTAGAAAACAAATTATACACTCAACCATATCATACAAACATCAATTAAACCAAGAAAACATGATAACAAAGAAACAAAAATCTATAATGTTTGTATCCCTAGGATTGCAACCAATTTGTGAATATCTTTTGTGCCAGATTGCCTCTAAACTAAGTTAAGCATCACTTGGCTCAACATGTATAACCAAATCTTGATGTTCAGTTCCATCTACTTGGCTATTACTTCCTTTAGCAATATCACCTCTAATAGGGTCAATTACTATATCAAACCTAATAAAATTACGGAGAATGTAGTAAGTATGAATGATTCTGTACTGTTTTTATTCAATAAAATGACTTTTTCCTTAGAATTGCCCATCTAGCTTTCAATATACTAAAATATCTCTTGATACAATTTCTTACTTGAAAGTGTTGTAGACACTAAAATTTATCCGAAACATTTTAACATAGTTGAACAAAACCCATTTGAAGCCCTTAAAAAAGCCCCTTAAAGAGCCCATAAAATATATCAATATTTAGGCCTGATAAACAAAGAAAAAAGAAACCCGTATGATTACTATGAAATTTTTTTGCATGGGATTTATATGAATGATACCTTTTCATGTGAATACAAGAGAAGTAAAGAATAAAAAAACGAGTAAACTTCAAAGTCAACCCTAATCAAAATTGTATAAAACTTAATCAAAATGAATAGAATTGGGGTCAATCCTCAAAATTCAAAATCTAATTGAAATCAATGCAATTTAAATTAAATTTAGTAATTTTTAAAATATTAAAAATTTTATTGCAGCGAGAGAAGTACAAATTACCAAAATACTCCTATAAGGGTATTTTGTAATTTGACCTTTCTAAGCTTAGATTTTCATGAAACTTTTCAGATCTTAATTTCATAATATTTTATGATTTTTAGTGTAGTTGAAATCGCAACAATACCCAAAAAAATATGAAATTACCAAAATATCCCCTATAAGGGTATTTTTATAATTTGACCTTTTCGAGCTTTAATTTTCATGAAACTTTTCAGATCTTAATTTCATAATATTTCATAATTTTTAGTATATTTGAAATCATAGCAATACCTTGGGAAGTGCAAAACTACCAAAATACCCATATAAGGGTATTTTTGTAATTTACCCTTCCCGATATTAGATTTTCATGAAACTTTTCATATTTCAATTTCATAATATTTCATGATTTTTGATGTTTTAAAATCTAAAAAATGAGCTTGAGAACATTGATTTTCTATGAAAATAGCCTAAATACTGAAAATATTACATTATGGGTAAAATGATCTTTTTATGGGTTTGAAGGGCATAAAAATTCAACCTTTGTAGTAAATAATGTAGGCCATTAGATCCTTTTATTGATTTTGATCCAATGGCCAAAGGTGGTTCCTTAAAAAGAAGAAAAAAAAAACTTTGACCATTTGATGAGATTTCATCCAATGGTCCATGTTGACCAAGATTGGTATCTTTTTAAAGGGGGTCTATTGAATAAGATAAAGGGCTTGGAAAGTGCTAGAAGTAAAAAGAAAGGATAGAAGAAAGGGAAAACATGTGAAAAAGAGAAAAGGGTTGCTAAAAAGAAATAAAGTCGAATAGGAGAAAAAAAAAGAAAAAAAAAAGAAATAGTAAAGGAAAAGGGCTATCAACTGCAAAAGAAAAGGGTCAAGGTTGGTAGAGAGGGGACAGAAGAATGAGAAAGAAAGAGAGAGGGGGCTATTGAACAATGGGGAACCGAAACTTGGGGTAACCTTCTTCGTCATTGCATATTCAATTCTTCTTTGCAAACCACCATAGCAGGCAACATACTTGCTAATTTTGCTTGGGTTTTTTGGCTCCATTTGGGTTGGTTTTCTTCTTCATTTTGCTGCTTTTAAATTCTAGCTTTATGTTATCTTTCAACATTGCATATTATTCTTCCTTTAAGTTTTGTTCATTATACCTTAATCTATGGCGTTTCTTATTTTGGTTTAGCTTAGGTTCATTTATTTTCTCAAGTTTAAATTATTTTGCTTTGAGCTTGTTTCCTATTGAGAAGGATGGCATTCGATGGTTGGATGGACTCTTGTTCATCATTGGGCATCAAAATAACTTGACTTTTGAATGCTTGACCCTTTTCTTTGATATTTAACTATGGTTCTACTTGAGGTTATTTTCTGTCCAGCCTTGTTTTTATTGTTTTTTTTTGGTCATTATTGGCTTGTTATTTTAATTTAGTTTCATGTTATTTTACTTTGGTTTCATGATAGTTTAGGATTTTCCCTTTACATCACTTGCATTTCATCTATTTTTTTTTCATCCTCCATGTGAATGTGTGATTTTGGGGACTATTTCCATGTTATTTTGTTTAGTTTTTTTTGTAGTAAGTTACCTTGCATTTTATGTTTGTTTTTTAGGGTCCATAGTTGTTGATTAAAATGTATTTATGGATAAAGAAGAAAAATGCAATGTTTTTATGCTTATTACTTAGTGGTTGTTCATGGAATATAAAAATAGTAAGGATAAAAAATTTTTTTATCCGAGGATGATAGTTTAGAGAAATCCAAGTAGTGATTCTCTAAAATGTCTAGGTGAGGATATTTTTCTAAAAATACAACCAAACTAATGGAGTATTTAGGAAAATATTCAATACAAAAAAATTTTCTTTTGTCTATTTTCCTAAAATTTTGATAGATATTAATAATAATATGTAATGACTCTTTTAGTAATGAAATTGATATAATCAAAGTTTAAAAATTAAATATTAAAGATTGGAATTAATTGGGTAAGAAAGGAAGAAGTAAATGAAATCTCCGAGAATGGGATTCCAAGAAAATTCAAGTAGAGATTCTTATGAAATCCCTAAGTGAGAAAATTTTTTTAAAATACCGCTAAAATATCAGGGTATCTATGAAATTTTCAATAACAAGTTTTATTTACTTTATTCCTTTCGAATATTTTTTAATGATAATTGTACAGTAAAATTAAAATAAATAACAAAATGTATAACATTATAATAAGTGTTATATTTTCGCATGCATATTCTACTTTATTGTTTGCATTACATAGTTTTAAATACAAAAAAAAAATTATGATGATGGGACTTCAGGAAGTCCGAGTAGTGATTCCTGAAAATTTCTAATGTGATAAAAGTCTTTTATAAATTACCAAAGTATTGGAATATTTAGAAGTTCCTTTTAAATATGAAAAATTTTCATTTTATAATCATTTTCTTTTATTTGAATAATTTTTCTTAATAACTAAAAGTGCTTTTTAGGAAATAAATGTATGAGAGTGTTTTTTAGAAAATAAATGTATTTGTGGATAATATTATTATTATGTTACTTTTGATACTTTTTAAAACAAACGAAAAATCCCCGATTATGAAATCATCAAAAAATCCAAGTAGTGATTCTTTAAGAATCTTTAGGTAAGAAGATTTATCTAAAATGCCGTCAATATATTAGACCATTTAGATCAATTTTCAATAAAGATTTCTCATTCTTTTATAAAAAGCATAGAAATCAATTTCACAAAATACTATTATAGATATTATATTTTATGTTTTTCAAAAATAAATATAAACCACCGAAGATTGGATTTTTAAAGAATTTTAGGCAACAATTTTTAAAAAATTCATCAGGTGAGATGGTTTCTTTTAATATTGATAGAGTATTAGAATATTTTTAGGAATTTTTCAATATAAGGTTCTTATATATTTTTCCAGCTTGCTAAAAATAAAAATATGTTTTAAAGAAAATTAAGAAAATTTATTTTTAAATACCAAAATTAAGATAATTTTAGTTAATATTAAAGCATAACACATAATTAATTGGTACAATTTTAAATATGCGCATAGGGGTGCTAATCCTTCCCCACCCGTAATTGACTTTGAAATCAAACTATTTTCGCAAACCAAAAAATTATCTTTTTAATAAAATTTTAATTAGTTTTAAAATTTTATTAAGAAAATAAGTTTTAATAGGTGATCAATCACACTTAATAAAAAAATATTAGTGGTGACTCCATCTTTTGTTTAACGATCTTCAAAATCGTTACGACAACTTCGCCACTCCATTGGGGATATCATTTTTTTTAGAGAGTCAAGCTAAAAATTAATAATGTGTTATCTTTAATTTTGTTTTAATGGTCTTAATTGGTATTTAATCTTAATTTTTTTAGTTTTAATTATTTTTAATAATAATAATAATAATAATATTGATAAATAGCAAAAGGCAAACAAAAAATTAGATTTTTATTTTGATCTTTTATTGTTTGCTTGTATATATTGTTATTCTTATTATGAAGTGTTTAGAATAAGTTTATAATATTTTGTTCCCTTGTTCACACACAACACATTCACATCATGCATAAGTTCTATACCTGGGCTCTAACCCTTTTAGGAGGTAGTAAAGTACCTATACTCTTATGAGTGATAACCTTCGTAATGGTAAACGAAATACTCCCACTCAAATTGAACCCTTTCCATTTATAGCTTGTAATAGATGAGGATCATGGTACCTTACAAGTCTATAATGGATGCCAGTGAGGAACAATTTGGGGACCATTATATGCAAATCAATTCAAACCCAACATATAGTAAACCATAAGAGTTGACCTGAGGTAGAGTTATATCTACCCTTTTCATATACCATCTCCATGAATTAGAATAAAAAGGGAACATTTGTATTATGGTTTTTTTTTTTTAAGAAAATCATAAATGCAGGCATTTAAATTTGTTTCGATTTTAAAAAAATACAATAAGATCTTTGTGTCATTTTTTTTCTAAGAAAAAACTTTTCCTTTCACTTTTTTATTATTTTTCATGCTTTTACTTTTATTTTTATTTTTCTTTCTTTTGTACTAACCACTCATTTTTTTTTCTTTTATGTTTTTTTACATATATTACATTGGCATAGCAAAGTGAGATATTTGTTCTGAGGCATTTTTCAACAAAGTTCTTTTAATAGATCCCACAATTTAACAAATCTGCTCTTTTTCTATAATTGGCCCATGTGAATCATACAATGAAGGGATTGAATGGTTTATAAGAACTCAAAAAAATGAGGGAGATTGATTACATGTTGGTTTCGTGTAGGGATTATTAGAAAAAGTGTATTTGAATCTTATCTAGAATAATTTGAAAGATTTGGCTACTCTATGGAATCGGATGGGTGAAGCTAGGAAGGAATAGTTTGATGAAAGATACGGGCAAATTGCATATCTTCTCTCAGTAGTAATTGAGAAATATTTGATTTGAGTAGCTGTTCAGTTTTGAGACCTATTGTACAGATATTTCATATTTAATGAAGTAAATTTGATACCGATTATCAAGGAATATTTTGTTTTGGTAGGATTAGAATTGCAGTACCTTGATAAGATATATGTTAGGAAACCAAGGTCACGATACTGTAAGAAGATAGCTAAATTGATGGGAATGAAGATAGAGGTCATTGATGCTTTGACTAAAGACAAAGGTAAAGGTGTTAGCTTACCTTAGCATTTCTTTGATGATTTCATATTAGGACACTTAGAGGATGATCAAGGCATTACAGTGTTTTTCCTAGTAATTTATGGTATAGTGATCTTTCCAAAAACTTTAAGATATATTGAAATGGCAGTAGTTGATATGTTTGAAGAAATCAAAAGTCAGATGATTAATCCCATTCTAGCCATCCTAGTTGAAACTATTAGATCATTGAACTTTTATCGTCGGAATGAAAGACATTTCACAAGAAGTGCATAGTTACTATTTGTTTGGATAAAAAGCCATTTCAGATGCAAGAAAAGTGCTTTTTCCAAGCCGTATATTCAAAATAAAACCCCAATCAAAAAATTTTGCAAGAGTCAGTGGCCAACATTGAAATTCAAAGAAGAGTGGGTAACATTCTTTCGAAGGCTTACTAGCGATCAGGTCAAATGGACGGCACCATGGATGTCGCATGTGCTAATGTTATATCATGGCGGAAATGACCCATGGGTACTACTTTTGGGATTGTAAGGAGTGGTAAGTTATCCTCCATTAATGGTGTTAAGGTAATTTAGTGTGAAGCAATTTGTCCCTACCACACATGCACTTGCTCTAGTAAAATTTGCATATGGAGAAATGTGCTTATCAAAAATAGCAAAATAGTCAGTTCAGGTATGGAAGAAGACTTGAAGGCTAAGATTAGGACCTATTTTTGACAAAGTCAGTCTCGATTACCTGATTTGGAAGATAAGGTGTTTTAGAGATAATATACTCCCTCCAAATGATTTTTTATTTCAACAAATAGATCTATGGGCAAAAGAGCCATTGTTGAAAGTTGAACTTGTTAAGCAAGAACTTGAAGCAAAAAAAGAGAAATTGAAAAAAAAATTTGAGACTCTAAGAAGAGATGGGACAACTAAAATATAAAGTAGAAGCTCAAAAAAGTAGACTCAAAAAGGTGATACAAGATTATGATGTGGCCCAAAATAATAAAAAGAATTTGCATCAGGAAAACAAGAAAGTGCAAACCCAATTAAAGAAAGGAAAATGTGCTAGATTTGTTGTTAAACAATAAAAAGAAATGATTAAGCTTCAAGAAGAGATGCAACATTGGAAGGACAAAGCTAAGGAAAATGAGGAAAAAGCCATTAGGATTTCTTGAGAATAACAAAAGTGAGAAGGAGAATAACAACATTGATAGAATATCAAAAGGAGAATGCTAAGTTGAAAGCCCAGATCAAAGATGAAAAAAGAAAACACCACGAAATGCAAAAGGAGAAAGAATCACTTTACCAAGTAATTCAAGGGACGAAACAACAATTGTAAAACCACAAAGACAATATTTCCACAATCATCAAAGAATGGTAAAATAGAGAAGTAGATTAGAGATACACTTGCGATCTCGAAGTAGATGCTCATATGAAATGAAAGACAAAGAGGTTGGGAAGGCGACAATACATAGAGCATCTAGCTAGTCAAATTGCCAAAGCAGTAAGGGAAGCAAGGGAGATGGTTGAAAGAATGGAAGCTTTAATACAAAAAACAACCTAATCGAAAGTTATAGGCAACATTTGTTGAACTTTTTAGTTGATGCCAAGGATTACTATAAGAAAATTAAATGTTTCTATGGCTACAATGCCAAAATGATACTCTCTGTAATCAAAAACTTGTCGAAATCAATGAAAAGTTTTGATACTCGAGATATGTCTTGGAATAAATACCTCTTAATGCATTCATGCATACATTTTGCATTTTTTCTCAATACTTTATATCATTAGAATGATATTTTCAAAATTAAAATAAAATTGTTTTGCTTTCACAAAAATAATATGGCATCATAATTTTTCAAATTGGGTTAATAAAAAGGTTTAAGGGTAGCTCAAACATTGAAAGTTCAAACCCGATCTACTCACCACCTGTATAATACATAGCTACAAGTTAGAATTATGAAAAATGAGCAGCTGGCTAGGATAGAGAGAAGGGAAAAAGCTTAGAAAGATATGTGAGAATGGATGGTTAAAATGCAAAAGGAAAAGTGAAGACAAATGATAAAGTTAAGGAAGTTAATGGGGGGTATGGCCAAAAAGAAAGATGTTGTTGAAACCTTTGCTACAAGAAAGAAAAATCAACCCTAAAGAAACAACAATGTTAGAGAAGAGCCATTTTCTCCACCTGGGTATATACCACCCCATGCTTGAGCTCATCAGCTGATGTATCCATCATATGTGGGCAGACAACCTTATCCATTCTCGAATGTGAACTTACTAATTAACCAACAACCAAATCGGGGGCAATTTAAGTATAATCTATGATGCAATCTGGATGATCCAATTTTTTGTTCCCAATTTGGATGATCTCAAGGAGCAAGAGAAATTAAGGGGCATATTTGAGTCAAGAGAGAAAATAAAAGTTCAACACAAGTATGACTTGTTAGAAGAAAGACTAAAAGTCATTAGAGGAAGAGATATATTTAGTGTTATCAATGCAAATGACCTCAGTTTGGTATCGGATCTAGTAATTCCACTGAACTTTAAAACTCTTAATTTTGAGAAATATGATAAAACTAAATGGTCATCAACCTATCTCACCATGTTCTGCCATAAGATGACTGGTCACACCAACAATGATAAGCTTTTGATCCAACTAGATATAAGTCATATATATTCTTGGAAAGACTTCGCTAAAGCTTTTCATGGTCAATACAAGCATGTATTATACAAGGCTCCTAATAGATTGCCACTGTAAAATATGAAAAAAAAAAGCCAATGAAACCTTTAAAGAGTATATCCATAGATGGAGGGATCTTGTTGTTTAAGTACAACTATCTTTGATCGAAAATGAGACGATGATGCTTTTCGTTAATACTCTCAAAGCACGGTATTATGATAAACTTGTTGGCAATGTAATAAACATTTTATGGATATAGTAATTTCTGGTGAAATGATAGAAAGTGCCATCAATAGTGGTAAGATCGAGACAGGTGATGCCTTCAATTCCAAGAAAATAATGCCTCTTAAGAAGAAAGATGGAGAGGTACATGTTATGGCCTATAGGAATCAATCACCTAGAAATTTTATCTGATATCACCCCTACCCAACCTACCCACTTATTACTCCACCACACATAACATTTCCCAAGGTCCATGCCCATATCAATCGGTATCACCATCGAAATTCTTACAAAGAGTTCGCCATTGCATGCCTACTTATACTCTTGCACCCGTAGCCCAATATGTTGTCCAATCAAATAGTTCGACAAGCAATCCTAGAGGTCTATAGGCCATTCAAGAGAAAACTCCTCTTGATCCCATTCTCATTTCTTACACTAATTTATTCGCTCAATTGGTAGCAAACCATCCCATTAAACCATTAAAGCCTCAATACCCTAGATGGTATGATCCAAATGCTCAGTGTGATTATCATGATGTGTTGCAGGCTAATCCATAAAAAATTGCACAGCTCTTAAGTACACAGTACAGCACTTGATCAAGAAAGGATACGTAAATTTTGACACCAGTGAGAAACCTTTGTTGGCAAGTTTGAGTATTATCTCGAGAATATTATTGGGAATATGAATTTTTAGGTCATGTTTAAGTGTTTGCATTGCATGAATAGATCTTGTGCATTAGGAGTGTTCCATGAATTTAGATTGTCATTTGATATTCTTAATTTCTGGACTTATAATTGGTAAAAAAGGGAAAATGTTAGATTTAAATAAAGCCCTACATAGTTAGGTCTTAAGGTTAAAATAATAAAAAAAAGAAAAAAATTTTGAGTCTCATATGAGTTGATGATCACTATTAGGAATTTGTCAAATACCTAAACTTTCTTGCTTAAGCCTTTCAAATGATTCCATTAGACAGCCTTGACCCTTCAAAAGCTATAAAGTTAAATTTGTGAACCTTGCTTTCACCCAATAACATTCTGATATCAAAAAATGATATTCTTTTGCAAAGCAATGAACAATGAAACATCTAATTTAAAAAAGAACAAAGAAATTTGGATTCCAAAAAGATTAGGCAAATATGACATTTTTCTAAGGATTCAGATGTGGTAATTTGATGTGTCAATATGATGCTGTAGTTTCAAAGAATTTTTAAAATCAAAGTTAACCGAAGTCTTATAAAATAACCTTAGATTTACCAACCTTTCAATCCTTTACCTAAAATTTTACTTGGCCCATATGTTTCCTTGGCATGTTGCTTATATTTACCAACTTTTCAGTCTTTTTACCTAAAAAATTGGCCTGACCCATATGTCATTAAGGTCATGTTGATTACAAAAGTTACCAACCTTTTAATTTCTTACCCTAAAATAGGCTTGACCCACGCATCTTGAGGGCACATTAATCAAAAAAGAAAGATCTCATTATCTTTTAGACAATTTGAGTTATGATTAACCAATTCATTCTCTTTTTAGTAAAGTGACATGGATCATTTGGTACCTCAAATGGGATCATTTTATATGACATTTTCTCATTCATTTCATATAACATTTTCTTGTAATAACTTTCATTAAAGATAGTTTGCTAAAATGAGGCATCTTCTATTAAACACATTACTAATAAAATGAATTTAAGTATGTGTTATAGGGGGCATGTCAAAAAATGAATAAAAAAAAAGAGAAAAAAAGAAGAAAAGAACAATGGTTATGACATCATGCATTTAGAAAATTTGAACAAATTCCAATAAAATCTTGATAAATTCAAAGTTTTGGAAAAGGGACAAGAAAAATTCCCAAAATAGAAAATGCCAAAAAAACAAAAAAAAAAAACCAAAAACCATTTAAATGAAGCCTTTTTTCAAGATCATTTTTCTAAAAATAAATCGTTCTTTAATTTAAGTGTTTGTACTTGAAATGACAAATGGTCATTTTTCATTATCCTTTCACAAATGTAAAAATTTATTCCTTGTTACCCCCTTTGAGCCTAATTGAATTCTTTCAAAATAAACCCTAACTAAGGATCACCCTCAACACTAAAAGGCAAAAAAGAACACATCTAAAGGTTAAGAATAGGGATGTTTGAATGGAATCCCAGATGTAGGGGTAAAAACCCAATATAAAAGTTCACAAAAGTTCTAAATCCATTCAATGAAAGGATGAAAAAAAAAAAAAACAAAGAAAAGAAAAGAAAAGAAAAGAGAGAAATAAACGGAAATGAAGAATAAAAGAAGGAAAAAAATGAATGGGAGAAGAGCAAAAAAAGAATAGCCCTCAGAGAGTATCCTTTGAACGAAAAAATGATTCTTGATTTTAAATACCTTTAAATACTTATTTTGGGCCTTTCTATCCTTTTCTTTGATAACCTCGAACCTCAACCTATATTACAATATTTGAAAAGTCCATATTGGATCAAGCATGAAGGTTTAAAATTGAAAAGTTTCTCTTGAAAAAATGATCATAAATCTTTTGAGTCCTCATTTATTACATAATTTCCTATTTAGACCATTAACCCCTTTCAAAAAAATTATTTTCCTCTTGCAGATTAGTTTTGAATTTTTTAAGTGTATGATGTGTTAATAAAAAAAACAAATAAAAAAAAGAGGAAAAAATAGAAATAAAAATGGCTCTAGGGTGAAAATTCTATAAAAGGTAATCTAGAACAAATCTTAAAGGTTACTCTTAATGCTAAATATGGTAGATGCTAAGACAAACTTTATTAAAAGATCTAAAATATCAAAGTCACCGAAGTCTAAGGTGAGTTGATTTCGAAACTCTCAACTTTTGTTCATTTCCAAATAACCTTTCAAAATTCCAAGTCCTTACAGCTAACATTGATATATATCAAGTTGTAACATTTAGAGACTAAAGAAGATGTTGAATATGTTTGGTCTTTAAGGAATTGATGCTTTTAAAAAAGCTTATGTTTTATTTGTGAGCTAGCATGGAAAATTATATGTTTTTTTTATCCTCTTCAAGTATTGAAACCCTTTTAAATAAACAGAAATCTCTATAAACAGAACCATTCAACCCATTTAAAAAGAATTTTTTTACCTTTCATTTCTAATAGAGATCGTCAATTCTCAGGCATGCAACCCTAGTTTATTTGGCATAACAAAAGAGAGACATTCGCATTTGCATCACTCGTATTCATACTTGTATGTGCATCTTAAAAAGAACATTTACATTCACATCTACATCATAAAAAAAGACATTTGCATTTGCATCATTCACATTCACATTAGCATCATAAAAAGAACATTCACATTTGCATCATTTGCATTCGTACTTACATATGCATCATGAAAAGGATATTTACATTCACATCTGCATTACCAAAAAAAAGATATTTGCATTTGCATCACTTGCATCTGTATCACAAAAAAGGATATTCACATTTGCATCATTCACATTCATACTTGCATCTGCATCATAAGAAAAATATTTGCATTCACATCTATATCACAAAGAAAAGACATTTGCATTTGCATCATTCGCATTCATACTTGCATGTGCATCATGAAAAAAAACATTTGCATCACTTACATCTACATCATAAAAAGGACATCCGTATTTGTATCATTTATATTCATACTTGCATGTGCATCATGAAAAAGATATTTGCATCACTAGCACCTGTATCACAAGAAAAAAAGACATTTGCATTTGCATCATTTACATTCGTATCATGAAAAAGACATTTGTATTTGCATCACTAGCACCTGCATCACAAGAAAAAAGACATTTGCATTTGTATCGCTTGCATTTGCATCATGAAAAAGACATTTGCATTTACATCACTAGCACTTGCATCACAAGACATTTGCATTTGCATCACTTGCATTCACATTTACCTATGCATCATGAGCAAGACATTTGTATCACTTGCATTTGCACTTGTATTTGCATCTTAACCAAGGCATTTGCATTTGTACCATAAGAAAAAAGTTTGCATTTGTATCATGACATCTACATCCTAAAAAAGGGTATTTGTAGGGGCATTTACATGAAAGTAACATTGCCATTTGTATTGTGAAAAAGTCAAATGTATTTGCATCAAGCATTCACATTCTTGCATTCGCATTGACATTTGCATTAGCATTATTTAATGAGAATAGACATTTGTATCATAATTATATTTATCAACTTTGTAAATATTAAAAAAAAAAAGAAAAAAGGACAAAAAAAAGTCTATCATGAAAATATGAGAAAAAAATAGTTTGACAAGAGATCAAAATATAAAAAAGGTTTAAAAAGTTTAAAGAAAAATTATCTACAAAAAGTAGAGGGATTGTTGGACAAATGAAAAAGAAGAGATATGATACAATATAAGACTTAAGTTCAGTTAAGCTGGCACTCAGATATATTTCCAAGACCTCTAGGCAAAACCATTTAAAATTTTTAAAGTTCAATGCTTTTATTACGATGAGCATTCAAAGATTTTAAGATTTGTAAGACCTTCAGGCAAACCATTTTAAATTTTCAAAGTTTTAATGCTTTTTTATTGGGATGAGCATTTAAAGACGTTGAGATTTATAAGATCTTCAAGCATAATCTCCAAGACCTCTGACTAAAATATTTTAAAATTTTAAAGTTTCAAAGCCTCTATTTAGGGGGAACCATCTTCAAAGTTTCAAAGCCTTTGTTTAGAATGAGTAATTTTCAAACAAAGATTAAAAAAAAAAAACTCTTAAAAGCATTATCTAGACAAAATTATTATCTATGTCTTTGCATTATTTTTTATTCTAAAAAATTTGCAAAGAGAGACAGCGTAGACACCGAATTTTATCTAGAACATTTTAACATGGTTGAACAAAGCCCATTTGAAGCCCTTAAAAAAGCCCCTTAAAGAACCCATCTCGGTATTTAGGCCTAATAAACAAAGAAAAAGGAGACTCGTATAATTATTATCAAATTCTTTTGCATGGGATTTATATGAATGATCCATTTTCACATGAATGCAAGAAAAGTAAAGAATAAATAAAATGAATAAACCTCAAAGTCATCCTTGAAAAAAATTACATAAAACTTGGTCAAAATAAATAGAACTAAGGTCAATCATCAAAATTCACATTCTAATTGAAATCAATATGGTTTAAAATTAAATTTGGTGATTTTTAAAACACTAAAAATTTTATTGCAACAAAAAAGTAAAAATTACTAAAATACCCTTATAAGGGAATTTTTAAAATTTGACCTTTTTGAGCTTGAATGTTCGTGAAACTTTTTAAATTTTAATTTCATAATATTTCATGATGTTAGTGCATTTAAAATCACAGTAATATCCTGAAAAATGTGAAATTACTAAAATACTCATATAAGAGTATTTTCATAATTTGACATTCTCTAGCTCAGATTTTTATAAAAAATTTTAAATCTTAATTTCATAATATTTCATAATTTTTAGTGTAGTTAAAATTATAGCAGTACCCTGAAAAGTGTGAAATTATCAAAACACCCATATAAGTGTATTTTCGTAATTTACCATTTTCGAGATCAGATTTTCATAAAACTTTTTAGATTTTAATTTTATAATATTTCATGGATTTTGGTATTTTAAATTCTAAAAAATGAGCTTGGAAACATTGATTTCTAAAAAAATAGCCTAAATACTGAAAACTTTGCACTAAGGGTAAAATAGTCTTTTCATGAGTTTAGAGGGCATAAAAATTCAACCTTTGCAGTGAATAATATGGGTCATTGAATCATTTTATTGATTTTGATCCAATGGCCAAATGTGCTTCCTTGAAAAGAAGAAAAAAGAGAAACTTTGACCTTGGATGAGATTTCATCCAATGGTCTATTTGACCAAGATTGAGAACTTTTTGAAAGGGGTCTGCTGAATAAGATAAAGGTGTTGGAAAATGTTAGAAGTAAAAAGAAGGTTGGAAGAAAGGGAAAAAATGTGAAAAAGAGAAAGGGGCTGTTAGAAATAAAGAATGTTGAATAGGAGAAAAAAATAGTTAAAGATAATGGCCACAGACTGCTAAAGAAGAGGGAGGAGGCTGGTGGAGAGGGGGGAAGAACAAAAAAGAGAGAGAGGGGGCTATTGAACAAAGGGGAACCAAAACATAGGGTAACCTTTTTCATCCTTGCATTTTCAGTTCTTCTTTGTAAAGCACCATAATAGGCAGCATACTTGTTGATTTTGCTTGGGTTTCTTAGCTCTATTTAGGCTGGTTTTTTCTTCATTTTGCTGCTTTTAAATTCTAGCTTTATGTTATCTTTCAGCACTTGCATATTATTCTTCTTTGAAGATTTGTTCATTATACCTTAATCCATGGAGTTTCCTATTTTGGTTTAGCTTAGGTTCTTTTACTTTTTTCAAGTTTAAATTACTTTGCTTTGAGCTTGTTTCTTGTTGATAAGGATGGCTTTTGATGGTTGGATAGACTCTTGTCCATCATCAAGCATAAAAATAGCTTGACTCTTGAATACTTAACCCTTTTATTTGTTATTTAACTATGGTTCTACTTGATGTTATTTTCTATCCAGCCTTGTTTATATTGTTTATTAAGCTTGTTTTGGTCATTATTTGCTTGTTATTTTAATTTAGTTTCATGTTTTACTTTGGTTTCATGATAGTTTAGGATTTTTCCTTTATATCGCTTGCATTTCATCTACTCTCCTTTCATCCTTAATGTGAATATGTGATTTTGGGGGGCTATTTCCATGTTATTTTGTTCATTTTTTTGTATTAAGTTACCTTACATTTTATGTTTATTCTTGAGGGTCCATAGTTGTTGATTAAAATGTATTTATGGACAAACAAAAATGCAAGGTTTTTACGCTTATTACTTGGTGGATTTTCATGGAATATAAAAATAGTAAGGATAAAAGAAATTTTTTATCCGATAATGATATTTTAGAGAAATCCGAGTAGTGATTCTCTAAAATGTCTAGGTGATGATATTTTTTAAAAAATACTATTAAAGTAATAGAGTATTTAGAAAAATATTCAATACAAAAAAATTTCATTTGTCTATTTTCCTAAACTTAAAGATTAAAGATTGGAATTAATTGGGTAAGAAAGGAAGAAGTAAATGAAATCTCTGATAATGGGATTCTAAGGAAATCCAATTAGATATTCCTACGAAATTCCTAGGTGAGAAAAGTTTTCTAAAATACTACCAAAGTATCGAAGTATCTAGGAAAATTTTCAATAACAAGTTTTATTTACTTTGTTCCTTTCGAATATTTTTTAATGATAATTGTAAAGTAAAATTAAAATGACTAACAAAATGTATAACATCATAATAATGTTATATTTTCGTATGCATATTCTATTTTATTATTTGCATTACATAGTTTTAAACACAAATAAAAATTTTCGATGATGGGACTCCAAGAAGTCCAAGTAGTGATTCTTGAGACATCTCTAGGTGAGAAAAATTTTCTGTAAATTGTCAAACTATTGGAATATTTAGAAGTTTCTTTTCAATATGAAAAATTTTTATTTTATAATCATTTTCTTTTATTTGAATAATTTTTCTTAGTAACTAAGAGTGTTTTTTAGGAAATAAATGTATTTGTGGATAATATTATTATTACATGACTTTGATACTTTTTAAAACAAACAAAAACTCCCTAAGGATGAAATCCTAAAAAAAAATCGAAGTAGTGATTCTTTAGAAATCTTTAAGTAAGAAAATCTATCTAAAATACCGCTAATGTATTGGTGTATTTAGATCAATTTTTGGTAAAGATTTTTTGTTCTTTTATAAATGGCATAAAAATGAATTTCAGTAAATACTATTATAGATATTATATTTTACATTTTTCAAAAATAAATATTGAAAATAATATGAACCACTGAGTATAGGATTTTTTAAGAATTATGAGTAGCGATTTTTAAAAAAATTCATTATGAGATATGGTTCTTTTTAATATTGCCAAAGTATTAGAATATTTTTAGAAAATTTTCAATATTAGGTTCTTATCTATTTTTCTAGCTTGTTGAAAATAAAAATATGTTTTTAAAGAAAATTAAGAAAATGAATATTCAAATACCAAAATTAAGACCATTATAGTCAATATTAAAAGATAACACATAATTAATTGGTATCGTTTTAAATAGGCATTGTGAGGGTGCTAATCCTTCCCCATGCGTAATTGACTTTTGAATCCAAATTATTTTCGCAGACCCCAAAATTATTTTTTTAATAAAATTTTTGTTAGTTTTAAAATTTTATTAAGAATGTAAGTTTTAATAGGTGGCCAATCACATTTAGCCAAAAAAGATTGGTGGTGACTCTATCATTTGTTTTTCAAATCCATCTAGCAGTCCCTAAAACTATTACAATAAGTGTTTCATATTAAAGTATTCCTAAGGGGTTGTCGGATGGAGTTCTGGCTTCCAATCATTCAGATGGTATCTTTAACCTTTATAAAGTGCTAAAAAACCTTCTCCATTTTTGTATCTAGCATCACACAAATAGTAATTACCTATTCTAGTGGAATAATAATAATACACAAAAAATGTGTTCCATGCTAAACTAAACCAAAACATTAAAGCTAATACCTTGTGGGATCCTCAACCCATTCCTGCATGGGATGGCATCCCTTAGCATTTTGCCATTTGTTATAAAACCTTCTCATCTTAGTAGAATATATATGAATTACATTTTTGGGATACAAACACCAAGGACATTGGTAGCAATTTCATTTTTCATAATCTTGTATGTAGGACTGTCAACTGTGTCAACATTGGCTTTTATGTATGTCCCATCTAAGGCACCTAAACAACTTTTAAATCATTTTCATCTATAATCTGTTGAATTCTTTGATATTAGTTTGGGTTTTTTAAACAACAGGGTATGCAGTCTCAAAATAAAATTCAACATAGCATGAAATTGTATGCTAATTATCTCTCCAGATCTAGTTATTTGACACTTCATAACCTTATTTTTTGTATGATGGGCAATGATGTTAAGGAAGCTAATAACTATTTCTTCTATTAACATATGCCTAGATGCTTGCAATCCCCATTTTATTTGAAGCAAATGACATAATTTTGTAAAAGATCTCATATCTATTCTAGTATTATCTACACATTGTCTATCACTCTAAAAAACCATTGTATTTAACTCTCTAATATGTAGCCTATCATAAAAGGTTCAACCATAAGATATTGTACATCGTTTTCTAAGTTTCATTGCAATTAATTTCACAGCAACAATAAGTAGCACATGCAGCAAAGTCCCTATATGATTTAAATGCAAAATAAACACTGTAACCAATTGCATCCACTTTATTAGTGATAAACGAGTCATAATTATTTACAAGAAAGATTATAGTTAATGTTGAAAGCATAACTAGAAAGCAAATTTTTGCATATTGTAGATGGAATCTATTAGACATCTAAAACCAAAACATAAACCAAAAACAAAATGTTTGTGGATGAAGGAGCTAAAACTAAAATGAATAACACATTTGGTATATCAACATGTTTTCAATCAAAGATTTAAACAAGATCTAAACAAATAAAACAAGAAAAAATTTGAATCAAATAAATAATGCTGAACAAATAATTATGTAACAAGTAATAGATACATTGTTTATTGAAAAAAAACGTAGATAAACTAAACAGCATGAAGATTTAAAGACGAATGTTGAAGCTGATGTTAGTTGAAACAGAAAAGCATTTGCTTAGAGCTTTGCTATGTATATACAAAAAAAATCAAAAAGTGGTATTGGTTATTCAAATATGATGAAGACAACAATTACGGCATTTCTTATGTAATAACATTGTAATAGCTATGAAAAACATGTTATTTTGAATTTGATTAGACATTACAATGTTCATAATATCATAAGCATAATTTTTTAGAGAGAAAATTTTTTAAATTACTTAATTACTATGTTTATTTTTTATGATATTTGCAAGCATACAGAATCGTATAAGTAATATAATGATAAATCGAGTATCATTCTCATAAAGATTGAGAATATAGAAAACTCAAGCACCAAAATTGTATATGCTTAAACCTATACTTAGAAAAATCAATTAAAAGATATGAAAACTAAACTAAAGAACTTTAAAACATGCAAACTATAGTAACTTAAAACCAAATTAAACTAATAGACTATAAACAAGTAAAACATACAAAATTGAAAACAATATAACAAAATAATAAAAAATCGAGATCAATCTAAAGCTAATGCCAAAATCAAAATTCAATTAACTCTAAATAGCATAAACAAAAAGTAATATTGCAAGAAAATAAACAGTGCTAATTAAAATAACCAAAATAGAAACTTATAAGAATCAAATATGCAATACCGAATATAAACCCTAATGAATTATCATGCAAACCATGCAATATATGTAAATTGAAACCTTAAATAACTTTTAAAACATGTGGACTACTTATTTAATTAAATAATATGCAATTAAACCAAATTAAATCTAAATAGAATTCAAATCAAGCAAATTATAAAATCCTATAATAATAAAACCCTAAACTTTATAATATCAAACCCTAGTGAAACCTTCAACCAAATTTTATTAAATCTTAGCTATCAAATGAAATTATAATGTAATGAAACAAATTCTAAATATGCATAATCTAAAACATAAACTAAATAACCATAAATCAAATCAAGAACATATAAAAGATTATGCAAGAACCAAGATTTAAACGTAAAGCATGCAAATCTAAACAAAACAATAAAACCAAATTGAATTACAACTTTTAAAACCAAGAACCAAATGCTTTAAAATATGATTAATATGCAATTGAATCAATTAAACTAAAATGAACATGAATCAAATGAAAGTAAATCAAGGGCAGCCAAATCGTAAACTTTCATGAACAAAAAACTAAAACTAAATGCAAGATTAAACCTTAATTGCATAAACGAATGAAAAGAACCTGAAAAATAGAATTTTTTTACTTTAAAACTTAAAAAGAAAGTGCATAAACAATTCTTGAAAACCAGAAAATTAAAGAACTATAAACCTTTAAAAGCATAATCTTGAAAACTTAAAGAAAGCTTTTAGAAAACTAAAGAACAAGAACTTTATAAAACTCTAATAAAATCCTAAAAAAGTTGGTCTATCATGCCAAACCCTTACACATTTTTTCTAAGAAGAATATAATTTATTTATAGGCAAAAGAAACCCTAAAATTCCTAGGTAGGTTCAGTTGAAGTGGGACTTCAAGAAGACTTCTTGGTTTCGGTTGGACTTGTCTCTTAAATCCAAGAGTGCTTCTTCAATTAAGACTTTTAAAAGAAAGCTTCTAGATCTTTACTATACCATGCTTATCATGTAGCAACTCTTTCATACCATATATAAACTTACCAAAAATAAAATCTTGCTAAATCAAGAAAGTACATTTTCAGCCTTACTAAATTTAGCTTCCACAAAATTGATTCAAATCCTTCCATCTTGATTTTCATCTTTTTACCCATGCCTTGACTTAATTTCTTTAAGAAAAATTATAAATTAACTTCATCTAAAAAGCTTCCTAAATACGCATACAAGTTGTATTTATAACCCATGCAAAATCTTATTCCAAGTAGAATTAGGAATACTTCACCACTAAGAAAAGAAACCCAACTCCAAATAGAAAAAGAAAATAGAATTACCACCTCATCATGTCACATCGTCTTTCTTAACTAATAAGAAAACTCTTTAAATGCCATGTCATCCTAAAGTAATCCCATGCATGTGCACCTACATAAGCTACCATGGACTTGTAATCATGTGAAAGTATAATTTTACCCTTATTCTTTGCTGAAATTCCAACTTGAGTTCTTGCATGAATTTTCATCTTCTTTCTTCAAGATTCATCATTTTCAATTCTATAACACTTGCCAAAGCAAATCTTGCACATTTTTCCTATTTTTGAAATTCAAAACTTTTAAGAAAATCAAGAACTTTCAAGAACATCTCAATCATCCATAATATGATCAAGAATCATCCAAGAATCATCAAGAATCTTCAAGAATAACCAAGAATCATTCTTTTCTTAAAAAAAAAAAAACCTACAAAACAAAAAATTCAATCATTTAGGAGTAAAAAAAACTTTATTTTGCTAAGAACTAAGCAAAAATCAACCATAAAAGTACTAGAAATAACTCTATAAACTAGAGTTATCAATTGCAAATAAATGTAGCAATAAGAAAGTATCACATTAAATAAAAATGCAAAATTATAATTTTAAAGTTGAAATGAAAACTTCAATCAACCACTGAGTTTTTTGTATTAAATGTAGTAAATATTACCAATTATTGTGTTTCTTTAAAAAATGTAGTAATAAGGTTTAAACAAAAGCCACACATAGAACAATTATGGTGTACTTTTAAAAAAATGTAGTAATAGAAAATTGGAATATAAACCATACAAAGAACAATTACTCTATTTTGTTCATTACAAACACCATAATTGACTTAAAAAATTCAATTTCATTGCTAGACATTTCTTTTCAAATGGGTAACATAAAAAGAATTAATTTTTTATTCAGATCAAATGTGAAACTTAAGCAACTTTCTACCCAAAATTATAAAACACCACAGGGAGAGGTGAGTTTCTAATTTTGGTACTTTTGGGTAATGTTGAGAATCTGACATTTTCTCCAAGAATTGAATAACCCTTAATCAAACGTGAGAATTAGATACCCACAATCAAGATTATGGGGAAAGTTTTTGGATTCCCCTAAATCAAATGCCTTCTTATAGGAACACATCATTAAGTTTGTTACTCTTTTAAAGGGATAATACTTATTAAAATTGGTTCATAGTTTGTAATTCCTTATACACCAATAGGTTCTTATTTTATAAATTATTCGTTAAATAAAATTTGAAATTATTTTTTTAAGTAACTATATTTTTATTAATAAGGGTATTTTAGCAACATAACTAGAATTTTTTTTATTTGAAGCTTGTTAAGTCACTCAAGGTCAAACTATAACATGAATATGTTTGAGTTATGATGGTGGATCTTACTGAACTAGTATTGTGTGGTTTGAATGTGTCACCTTTGACCACATAATATTAGAAGCAAAGTTAGAAGAAATGTACATAATGTATTTTAGATAAGGAGTTGCCACCTGACTAATATATTTGTTATATATAGATGTAATCATTATGCTAAATTACCTACCTATCTAGTTTTATCATGATTTATCGGGTCACTAAAGGTTGTGGTAGGATGAAGGTGACGCTAGCTCACTAAGAAGTTTAAAAGTTAAAATTTTCAAAGTAATAAGAAAGGGCTATTATTTTGGTAAAATATTGAGAATAATAGTTCGAGATTTTAAAACATTATCTTAATGATTAAAAAGCCACATAATACCTTATGTGCATTGTTTACATAGGATATAAATCATCATGGTAAATAATGTCCACTGTAGCATATTTGATGCAAACAAGCTTACTAGGTCAAATTTCATAAATTGGTTTCACAATCTCAAGATTGTGTTGAAACAAGAAAAGAAGTACTATGTCTATGATGATCTTATCCATAAGGAACCTATTGTCGATGCCAATGAGGAGGATTGGGAGGCCTATTAGGATTATAAAGATAAGCTCATCAAGCTACATGTGATATTGTCTAGTATGGCTCCCAATCTTCAAAAATAGCATGAGACCATGGATGCTTAGTAGATGATCCTAAACCTTACAGAATTGTTTGATAAGAAAATTTACACTGAAAAATTGACATCTTAAAAGAACTATTTCAAAGTAAGATGTCCGAAGATAACCCTATGAAGCCTTATATGCTGAAAATGATTTATTGCATTAACAAACTTGGGCAACTTGGTTGAGTTATGATCATTGTTTAAGTATAGACTTATTTCTTTCTTCACTGACGGAAAGCTTTTCTCAATTAGTGATGAACTTCATCATGAACCATTAAAGGCTAACCTCTTAGGGTTTCCAAGTATACTCACACGGGATGAAAAGACCATTAACAAAAAGAAAGCCACCATCTATCTAGTTGCTTCCTTCAAAAGAAAGAAATTGAAGAAAAAGCTCTTCAAGAAAGAAAACAAAAAGATGAGGCTTTTACCTGAAAGGCTTTAAAGCCTAATGGTGGGGGTAAAGAAAGATAAGAAAGTGATAAAAGGACATGCCATCATTGTGTAAACTAGTGTTGGTTCATGTTATCAATGGTTTCAACATCATGCAAGATAACAATTATCAAGAATATATATCACATGTATGAAAGCACAATGGAATAATTAAACAAACAATAGTCGAAACCTATTGGATCACACTTGTGTTATAACTTCTGATTTAAAACATAATATTAAATCTACTTCTATTAATAATCATACCATGAACTCCAAGATATTGTAATCTTGAGTTGAATAGCTCTTGGTTGCCTTTGAACACCAAAGCAAAATTGATATTAAGCCACCAAAGTGTTTGGCCTCTAACAATGATCCATATAGCAACTCTTGCTGAAATCTTTACCAAGGTAGTATTCAAAACTAGAGCTAGCAAGTATGATTTGTTTCACAAACAAAGAAAGCCAATCATTGTTTTTGTCAAATGCCTTAAGGTGTTAAAAGAAAAAAAATAATTTTCCTTGTGTTTAAAAGTTGCAACAAAACCTTGTGGAATAAATGGTTTTCCATAAGTTTCTTTTCCAGCTAGCAATCCTTAATTACCTTTTTTTTTATTCAATATTCTCCACTAGCATAAGTAGTCTATTTATAGACCAACTTTTTTTTGAAACATAACACATAAGGATATAACTTTTATACCTTTTACAATTAAGTCCTTAAAGGCTTTAATTTTACATCCTCTTGTTTTTTGCTTCAAAAAATTAAGCCCCATTTATTTCAAAATCTCAATTTAATTTTGATAATGTCACTTTATGTGTTTGACTCATTAGGCTTCAAATAAGTTGGTAATGAATACAAATTCAATTAGTAATGATAAACAATTGTTGGATTTGACTCATACTTGTCATACAAACATAAATCAATAATTGAAAAATGTAATAGAATTAAACATATAAAAACTAAATCTAATCAAAGGATCAATTTGTTATGATCATCCAATCAACTAGTGCAAAAGTTGCACAAACATAAAAACTATTCATACCTCAAGCATTGGATTATTGCAAATTACAAAGCTTAACATCCCCATTATCCTTTTTGTACACCAAAGCCCATCGTTGCAAATCAAAGTCGACCAAGTGTCTGGCCTTGAACAATGACCCATACAGCTAACAAATTGAAACTTTCAAGAGATAGGGATTATGCTTGGTTAAATACTATGCTAGTGGTTTAGGATTCAAAATCCTCCATTTGATTGTGACTTTTACAACTAGCAATAGGCAAAATGAAAAACACAACACAAGTGAAAAAACTTTTTTCACTTTAAAGAAGAATAATGTGCAGTAAAACCCTGTGAGTTTCCTAAACGCAACCTAATTACTCTCTTTTTTGTGTTTTTCTTTAATTGCTGATTCTATGCTTTCCATTTTAGAAGGGTTAGTTAAACATGTGTTATAAAAGCATGTTAAGTTTCCTGCATCGTAAAATTACACTTTTACATTTTCACTTAATCAAATCTTTTTAATTAAACCTTTAATGTGAAATTATCAATTTCACAACACTAATCTCATTTTAATTCATCATGTCATCTTATTGTGTGTGACCCATTGGGCTTCTAACATGTTAACAATAAATATAAGATAATTCAATTAAGAATTCTTTTTAGATCTAGAAATCATGTGCAGCATTTAGTAATACATTATAACCATCCAAATATTAGGAAAGTTAACATGATTTGACTATCCTTTTAGTGTATAATATGTCAATGTCATTTGATCCCTCTATCATATATGTTGGATAGATGAAAGCATGGTGTAGTGTCTATTTTTTTATCATTTTATATTAGTCCTAATGCTTCAATATTAACCCTAATAGATCATTTTTTGGCTCAAGTAAGGACTTATGGTTAACATTAGCCAGAAACAAATGAGATATGCCCCCTCATATTACTCTAGGTGATGAATCCTCTCTAGATCACTCATCCACCTCCATATGTTTTATGTCACACCCAAAAATACCTTTTTTAGGCATTATTCATCCTAATTGTATAGATGCAATCAAAGTATGATAATTCACATACAAGATGACTTGGTATCATAAGTCAAAAGATTACTTATACTATTGATATATGAGAGTATATTTAATAGACACTTGAGTTAGATACCAAATGGATAATAGCAGGTCATGTTCGGTGAACTTGCTCCTTAACAAGCACCCACGTGCTATCTCGAAATATCTCTATATTTCAAGTTATGAGATCAGTTGCTTACTTCATAAATAAAAAAACTTAACATGTACTAGTTTTTAAGCATTGTTGATGCCTTTATTCTAAAAAATACAACAACCAAAAACATATTTAAGAATAAATCTTTAATGCATAAGGATCTCATTATTGTATCATAGATTACTGACAGATTGCCAATAGATTATCAATTGCAATTAGCCTTTACTGACAGATTATCAACAAATTACCAAAAGAATTTTATCTTTTTTAATTAAATTTTATTGCTTTGTTTAAATATATTTATTGATAAAATAATTATATTACGGACAAAAATATGCATCAGTAATTACTGATGAAATTTTAAGTTTACCAATAATAAATTATTACCAACTTACTTACTATCGACTGAAATTTCAATCGATAGATTCTATCAATAAATATTTTACTGATGAAAATTAACTTTATATCAATGAATTTTACTATTGGTAATACCTTAATTTCTTATAGTGATAGACGTTATTTGAACATTTTAGCATATTTTACTAACACTATTATTGTTTTGTTAGTGCTTTGTAACACTATATTAATTTAGAATTTTAACAATAAAGTTATAGTTTTATTTTTATATATGTCAAAATTATGTAATTAATAAAAACTAATTTTTACTTCAAATAGGCTTATTCTTAAAAAAATAATAAAAAAAGATTAATAATCATATTAAATTGTCTTGTGTTGTTTAAAATTCAATCTAAATGTATTATTCATATTATGTTGTGTGACACATATAATAAAAGTACTAGCATTAATGTTTAAGATCTTAATATGTTTAATTAATTGTGTCATGTTCATGTTTACTATCACAACTTTTAATACCTTATTTAAGACACTATTACAACAAGGACAACACATATTGCTAGGATTAGCATATTTAATACTTTTTCACTAAATCTTTTAGTAAGTGGCTTTAAAAAATGATTTATCAAATGTATTGAAAAAAATAATATTATTAAAAATTTTAATTTTTAATGGTTTTAAAATTTTATGGTTTATTAACATTTTGGACTTGAGTTTTATTTGATAAATTGAACAAATTCAACACTGAAATTATTAAAATTATTGTTTTGAAAATTTTAAATTCTGAAATTTTATGATATAGAAATTGTTTGCTATGATAAATAAAATTAAATATTTAATAACTTTTTATTAATTTTTTATAAAAAAGATACGATTTTATAATTATTTTCGATTGCTAAAATTTGAAAAGCAAATAATAAATAGTTAAAAGAAAAGAATATAAAAAGAATATAATTAAATAATCTTTTTATAAATAAAATTGATTTAATACATTAAGCAGTCAGTTACTTTGCATTAGGAACATTTTTTTATCGAAAACCTTCAATAAATTGATTCTAAAAATATTCATTAAATGCATTGAAAATTTTTTTCAATCGTTTATCAAACACATCCTTAATCTTTACACAAATTCAAATTTTAGGATTTCTTTTTTCAATTGCCGGATTCAAATGCAAAGTTTCAAAATTACTTCACTTTAAGCGTGCAAAAACAAAAGGCGTGTGGTTACAAGTGTTGCTGACATTGAAACTAGAATGTTTCCCGCATTTCGTTGTGAGAATTTTTTTTAATATATTTATGAATATTTATTTTTATTTTAATATATGTAAATTAAATATTAAATTTTTTTTATAAACAAATATATATTTGTAACAATTCGGTTTTATTTTTTAATTATTAACTTTTATTCATTTTATAGTTGTAATTAAATATTTTAGAATTACAGATTTTATCCATACGTTTAAATATTTAAAATGTTGTATTGACTAATTGACTCATGAAAAAAAAAAAAGCTATAAATATTTGCAACATTTGATATTTACATTAAGTATATTTATTAATACTATTATGCGGACGTTTTGTTCAAATAATCCTCATATTGAAGAATTTTAAGAGATTTTGAACAATTTTATAAAACCAAAATTATCTTTAACTTAATTTTATTTAGAAAAACTATATTTTTAATCAAAGCCATCTCTTTTGATTTTCAAATAATTAATTAATTATATATTTTTAATATATTTTTATCAATTTTAATTTTGATAAATAATTGAATACATTATCATAATAATAATAATAGAAAAATTATTATAGAACATAAAACAAATAAATATATCTCAATTAAAAATTATCAAGATTTATTTTTTTACTTGGCTTAGAGATATATTTATTTTTTATTTTTTATAGGTGGTAAAAAGTAAAAAATAGCATTGTAAGGGTCATTCCATGAAAGCATACATTTTTTAAAAACAAATATTTACATCAGATTGTATTTTCTTGGATACCATTGTTTTATGAGTTAGATCAATAATTAGATTATTTTTGTTGATTTAAAAAAAAAAAAAGTAAGTGAGCTGAGATTTTACTTGGTGCACTTTAAAAGTAAAACCTCTAAGCCAAGTAAAAAAATAAATCTTGATAATTTAATTAATTATATATTTTTAATATATTTTAATTAATTATTTAATTAATTAAAAAAATAAAAAGACCCAAATAAGAAAAATTCAAACTCAAAGACCTCAAACTTAAAATAATCTAAGTTGAAAATCATTTAACTCGAAATAACTCTAACATGAAATAAGACCCGCAATAACCCAAATTCATAAGACCTAAACTTGAGACCAATCAAATCCAAAAACCTTTAATCTTGATTTTAATCTGAAAATATCCCAATTATGATTGTTACGAGACAGAAATGGATTAAATTTGAGATAACTTCAATATGAATTGATACAAACCGAAAACAATTGTAACCCATGACAAATCTTAACCTTAAATTATCCCTTTCAGAGCATTAAATAACTTTTAAAGTATTTAACTTTGATTGCTGACATGGTTAGCTCCTAATTACTACACTCTCTGTATTGCTTTAATCTCATAAAAAAGTACAATTAGTGCAGTAAGAAGAACAAAATTATTACAAGACACCAGCCGAGTGCCAAACACAACAAATAAATGGGCTTTCACAGATTATTTCACGTGAAGCAATTACGACTTCATGAACTTGAATTACACTGCTATTTTTCCTTATATAACACGAAAGAATCCTGGACCTGCCACCATAAACCAAAAAAAAAAAGTCCCCTGAAACTAGGATGAGTAGCACTAGTTAGCAATGTACACGAGCTATGCAAAACAAACCCAACTTTTCCTAGCCAAAGACACCACATCTACCCATATTATACAGATAGTCCACATGAGAGTGCTGCAGCCTAGTTCCCACGTCCTAGAACAGCAGAAACAGACCCACTCCGCGCTCTTAAGTGACTTAAATGGCTGGAGCCCTTGGACTTCGAGTTCGAGGCACCAAAAACTTCTCCATTATACATCAAATGCTACTTCAAAGTCATAAAAGACAATCTGCAAAGCTTCAGGATCAGCACCTACTCTAAATGCTTTAGATCAGCCACTGCAAGGATAGAAACACAATTAGTATATGGCACTATTACTGCACCAACAGTGGAAAGTTGAGAAAAGCATTGATCCTATCTCAAACTTGCACTAACAGGTAAAAAGCTTTTTCACCAAGGGCACATTTTAAATAGCATATTTGAAAGGTCACGTTCACCCGCAAAATTGCACATAGGAGGTTTCATTTTTATTTTCACACACAATATTACATCAGAGAAGCTACAAAAACAGAATTTTATCAAAAAATCCCAACTACACTTAAGCGTGCATAAAATCAAAGAGGGAAGGGTAACATTTGTAGCATCATATATTTATAACCACCATCTTCATCATAGCTAGCAGAAGCAGCAGCAGCAGCAAAACTAGATCACATTATAGGACAAGTAGCTCACTAGTTAATAACATGCAGTGACCCCAAAACATTAACTTAACTAGGAGGCAAATCCTGAGCCATCATAAATAAACAACAGAAAATGAAAACAAAAATATGTTTTCCATAAACAAACAAAGTCGTACTAATGGCAATGCTAAATCTCATCGGTTGGGTTGATGATTAGAATACTTTCAAGTTTTCAACCAACTTTTGCATTCCAAAAGATATAAATGATACAACTTATGACATACCATATTTCATTTACATGGATTGCAGTATGATGCTACACCAAACCCAAGGCTCTGCATAGTTATTCTCATACCGACATACTATAACCAAACCAAGTCAGAACAACATAGCCACTGCAAACTAGATCAGAAAAGTTTAGTTGGAAAGTTGATCAAAATCACATGATTGACTCACTATTCCCCAAGGTCCAGTCAAAATCAGGCAGTTTTATATAGAAACACACAAATCTGTCAGAAATTTTTTGTTGAATTGATAAAAATCACACATTTACTAGTTATTCACCAAAGTCCAGTCAGAAAAAATGGTGATGTCCACCACTAGATCAGATGGATATATTCACAAATATATAGTTATCTGTAGTTTTATTTACTCAGCAAGTAGCAAAGTAGTTGCAAGCAAGTAGGAGTCCCAAAGACTAACATAATAACTGCTATCAATATTAACCTTTGGAACTCAATTCCTTAATTGTACCATTCAAACAAGTTCCAAGGCTTATTAGAAGGAGAAAATGGTTCCTCATCACATTGATATAAAGAAGTTTAGAAGGCAAGAATTAAGAGCATTCAGGCCTATTAAAGCAAGATGAAAGTGTCCTGCTAGATAAAAAGACCAGTCAAGGGTATCCATATCAATAAAAATAGAAGATTACACTCATCATAGAGTAGAGCTTGCTCATAACCCGCTTGCTTTCCATTGGTTTAACCCATGAAGGCTAAGAACTTAAGAAGTCATGTAGAAAAACTCCTCACTCCATCAGGAAAAAAAAAAAGACGAGCATTTCTCAGCAGCTAATTTCTTTCTAACGCTCAACTGAAATTTTATCATAAAGTACTCAGTATTGCAAACTTATTTCTCTTGACATATCAGGTCTGTTCATTGTAAACACAAAAGAACACTGAAATTTGAAGTTTAAAAAAGCGGGAAGAGAAGGAAGCAAAGCTCTGTACTAATGCAAATGATCAGAAGAGTTAGAACTACAAATTTTATCATAAACTACAAGTATGACAATAAATGAAACTCACTAAAAAGCATCTAGAAAAAAAAAAATCCCCAAAAAGTTGCACTATCAAGAACCATAACAACTATAAAGTTTTATATTTAATAGACTATCATCTACAAGCCAATCCTAGATACTGGTACATTTAATTAGTTGCCACAGCATGAATAAACATTTATTACCAAGAATTTCAAGTATAATACCAAACTTTCAATCATGCTACACCAGCATATCCAGTCATAAAAATCACAAATATGAACCTGTTTTGCTTCTCCAAAAGATGCAAACTCATCTTAGATATTCCCTTTGCCAAAATGAAAAAATATTTTGAACAGATAATTGTTCAATATTTAGCTTATATAGTCTCCAATCATCCAACATTGAAGCTATAAATCTTCATCTCACAAGGACATTAATTGCCAAAACATACAATGTCTACAAATTTTTTTTCTTCTTTTTCTTACATGTGAAATCCCATTGATTCCGAATAGAAAGGGATGTAAATCTCTTGATCTTATAGACCTCACTCTCCCTCCTCAAGATTTGAATATGAAACCTTCAAGTTGAAGTCTATTTAAGGTGTCGCCTTGGGGTCTCAAGAACCACAATTCTTTACTCAGCCAAATTTTAATTCAAGTTATCATGAGATCACTTAAATAGTAAAACTTTGAGTCAAGGATATTCACCACCATTTACATCAAATGTCATCACTAAACACCATTCATACTATTCAAAAGAACCGCAATATAAACAAAACTGTACACAATTCTACAGCAGAAGATGCTCCATGAAAACAAGCATATACACCTAAGGAACTTTGAAGAATCAAATCATGAATTTTTGTAAGACACAGGAACATTTTATCATATCATACCTGAATGAGAAAACATTCAAGACCTTGGTGAATGTTCAGCATCAGACCCAGATGCTGAGGAACTTTCACTATCAGAGTCTGCAACAAACATTATATACGTTAAAACAATAAGAGAGAAAGTACAAAAAAAATCCAGTTAGAAACAAATCATAATACCAGTTGAAGAAGAAGCAGAATCACTGCTAGAGCTACTTGAACTACTTGACCTACTAGCATTATCTCCCGGCTTTTCAATTTCAACAGGTGATGTGGACACATTCTGTTCATCTGCAGGTAGAAGCATATAAATTTTTTGTCATCAATCCAACCAATCATGCAGCAATCAGAGTACCATCATTCTTATAACGTGAAAACTTACTAGTTGTGGCTTCTTTTGGCAGTTCCACCAAAACAGTAGCTGGAGTCTGCAACTAAATACAACATAAGCATGAATTCAGCAACTCTTGGGAAAAGATAATTACACAGGAAAATATGACAGAAAGCTTTACCTTCTCTGGTACAATCTGCTCAGCTTCTGCTCTAGCTTGAATGGCAAGTTCAGCTTTTCTCTTGTTTTTGCTCAAACTTTTCTTGTAGTTGGTAAAAAATCTATCTAGCTCCCAAAGAGTCTCAGTATCCACACTGTCAATATCCACTTCAATTTCATCGTCATGTTGAAAGAAAGCTGAATTCCTTTTCTTAATAATCTGTACAATGTTGTCCAGCTTCTCTGAAGGCAAACTCTGAAGGTTAGTGCTAAGCTTCTGCTTCTCCTCATAAGTCATATCCCTCTTATACAGATCCTTTGCCTTAGGCTTTTTTGGAGTAGCGGTCCTACCTGAAGGAGTAGTAGCAATGAGTTTTGGTCTCATATCAACAGGGCGTACCATCAACTCTGACCTATCCAAGATCCTTCTCATATCAAGTGGAGATGGAAGCATTGGATGTGCCTTTCTTGGTGTTGGCATAGGAAGACTCACTTCATATTCTATTGCAAGTCTCATATCTCGAATATAATCTGCCTCTATAGGAGCCCATTTGTCCTCAAATATCTGTGATAACTGCTCAGCCATTATATGAACATCTTGTCCCTTAGGATTATATGTCATAGCATTGCGAAATGTCAGTCTCACATCCTCGGCAAACTCTCTAGGAGACTTGTACCAGTTCTTGTTAAGCCTCGATTTCACAGTACCCAAATCCATTGGATGCTTGATGATACTATAGTAATCATGCAAACCCAAACCCTTGACATCAACAGGAGCATTAAAGACCCAACCATGCTTATGCTTCATTAGTCTTTCAAGCAAAGAGCTACAGCTCTTAAAGAACTTGTTACCCATACCAAACCCATGAGTGAATTCACCTCCTCCTTGCTTCTTCCCATTCAATTTCGACTTTTTGTTACTCTCAGCTGGTGGAAACTTATCTTTAGCAAGCAAAAACTCAGAATTCCGATAGAATTTATTCGCCTTAGGTGTTCTCTTCTCCTTCTCCAAATTTTCATTTGCAACCTGATTATTTTCCACGACAGAAATATTCAACTGGTTCAAAGGCCTTGATTGCTTAACAGGCTTCTGAGGAATACCCACTGATGCCACCTCTGGTTGAACCGTCTTGAATCCATAATCAACAGTGTCATTCGACGGAACACGGGAATTACCAAACCCACTTATTTGACCTTCTTTAACTTCAATCCTCTTCACCAAACTCCTCACCAAATCAAGCTCACTCTCCAGCTTCCTCCTCAGTTCCCGCATCTCCCGTTTTGATCTTGAAGCCAAATTGATCTTCACCCGGTTCTCTGAGCTGGGCTTCACTCCGTTGTCTGCCACAGCATGCTGCTTGTTAAGACATGAAGAGTCATCAGAAATTGCAGTATCTACACGCAAAGCAGGCTGTTGGTGAGATGAATCCCCGTATTCCAAAGGCAGAGGCTGAGCTGGTGCTTCAGCCAAGTTGTTGTTGTCGCTGTTGTTCTTATCATTGGTGTTGTCCTCCTTGTTCGCAGCGGCAGGGGCAGCGGTTTTGATGACGGCACTGCTGCTCACAGCAGCGCTATTGACGTTGTTGTTGCTGTTGTTGTTGTTGTCATTGCTGGTGTTGCTGTTGTTAGTGGTGGCGTTGACAATATTGTTTTTCTTGGGACCCTTAAACGCCTTTCTCGTATAAACCTTGCTCTCCGTGTACCTCTGCTTCTCTCTCTCACCATCTTTTCCTTCTCCAACTACTGTCCCCGAAGCCATACATATATATTAGGGTTTAAAACCCTAATTTCCCCTTTTACAGTCTTCAACGAAACAATTCACGTTCTCAAATCAATCCAAACTAGGGTTTAACCACCTCCGCACCAAAACCCTAATTTCACCTCCCAAACTTGACAGCTCCTCAAAGTTTTAACGACCAAATCCAAGAGAAACCCAACAAATCTAGAGATCAAAAACCTCCTCGATCTGCAAAATTAAAACCAAAACATCTATACATCCGAAACCAAATTAAAGACACAAAGAAACAAAGAAAGAGAGATTTCTCAGCTCCATACCTTTGGCTCTTCGATTTCAGATCTTCAGAGTCTTTCTCTCTCAACGCTACTCTCTTTCTCTCTCTAAAAAGTTCTGTTCGTTTTTTCTCTGGATCTCTATCCTTATCTTACAGGTGTACGGTGAAGAGTGCTCTCGTGGTTTCAAACGACTCGAGAGAAGCGTGTGTGCAACAAAAGAGCCGTGCTAGGGAAGATCATAGCGGAGATAGGGAGTGTTCGACTCACTCGCTTTTTCTTGTCGTCCGTACCACGAACCAATTAAAAGATGGAACACGAGGAGAGTGAAAACAGTTTCCGGTAGAGGTTATAGGGTTAGATTTGGCGGAGAGCTTTAATTGTGGGGTTTTCGTAGATTTTTCCCAGCCGAGAAAAGGGTGCGTATGGTTTAATTCCCAGCTGTTCCATAAGTCCAATTGTCCAGAGGGGAATGACACGGGTGGTGTACTTAACTATTTCCGGTTCAAGGTCAAAAATGCGTATGGATAATTGTTGGGGGGAATTCCATTTTGCTATCATGGAGTAAGAATAAGACATGATATTTAACATATGATAATATCCCATTTGATTTCTGAATTATTATTTTTTTAATATAATATTTAAATTAAAAAAAAATTTAATTAGATATCTAAATTCTTAATTTGTATATTAATATTGTTCAAAATTTAACTCTCTTAGTAGAATAGTTTACTTGATCATTTTAACTAATAAAAAATTGAGACTTGATGAAAAATTTACATATCATCTTAAGTGATAAAACATGTGGCTACTTACATGTGAATTGATTTGGCATTCTAAAAAAATATATATCTAAAACAAATTATTTTTCCCTTAAACGTAAATCCCAAATTGAATATCCATGCGATCATAAACCCCAAATTTAAAATACAATCTAAAATTTTAGCAAATTTAAAGCTACTATCTTAAAAAATTGAAGCTATTACTTTCACGATATCAACGACGAATGAAGAAAACAAGATGGTAGAAAGAAGGTATTGGGATTCAGAAGATATTGGTATTCTGTTGAAAATTCATCAAAGACAAGTATACATTCTAAGCAATCACGATCAAGCTATAGCTTGAGAACAAGAGATCAGTTTACTTCAATCAATTGTTATTATGGAGTAATGGCTCCAATTCGTAGGCAGACAACATTGAAGAATCCAAGAAAAAAATTTTATGAGTGTGGAAAGTTCTAAAAGGTATTATAGACATTTGTTAATTTATGCAAAGCTAGTCTTGTATTGATAGATAAAACTAATTTTGTTTCTTTTAACATTTTACAAGGTGTGAATAGTAAGTTTTTTCAATGGGTTGAAGATTAGCATTTATTGGACAATGAAAATACAAATCAAAATGAGGAATTGAGATTTGAAACAAACAAATTGCTGGCTAAGAACAAAAAGTTAAAGAAAGAAAATACTGCATTAAAGGAAAATTACAATAATAATGAAGTTAATAGGCTTTTGAATGAGATTTGAGTTCTAAAAATGAAAAAGAAATCATACAGAGATTTGGTAGCAAAAGGTTGAAGACTAATATGGTATTACAAAATTATGTTACTAATGTCTTGGATGGGGTTTTTCATTTTCATTTTAGGTTTTATTTTCTACTAGAGTGAAATATTTTAAGAATTTTAGATACTATTATATACTTTGTTTTAAACTATTGCAAGAATTATTCAAATGAAAGTAATATTTCAAATCAATTATTTAGTTTTCTTCATTTAATTTAAGTTGCTAAGCATGAACACATTATAAAGAAGATGAAACCAATTGATCATTACACATACAAGATGAAACCAATTCATTTATTTAAACCCATCATTGATCCATAAACAAGATGAAACTAATACATCATTGATCCATAAACAAGATTATCTAAAAAGATGAAACCAATTCATCAATTCCCTACTCATTAAACAAGTAAATGGATCATGATTATCCAAAAAAGGTAGAAATAATATCCATCATTGATCCATAAATAAGATGAAAAAGCATGAAACCATAAACAAGATGAAACCAATTCATTCATTATTGGCTAAAATCAATTCATACAACATCCAACTATGTGGTTTCATCATTGCTCATTACACAAATAAATTGATCATAAATATCCAAAAAAAGCATAACAACATTCATCATAGTCATAAACAAAAATAACAAAAAAATTTACAAAAAGGTATCATGTTAAAAAATAAATTTATATCAATTCTTGGAAATGTTACTGATCTTAAAGCTCTTAGACTTTTTGTTTCTAGCTTTGCTTCCTTGTGTACTTTGTATCTCATGTAGAAAAGTTAGAGCATCATCAAGTGCTATTGTAGTTTATCTCTTCCTCTTGAAGCCCTATAAGTCATTTCTTAAATCCTGTATTGAAACCATTAAAGTATTACCAAATGATGCATAAAAGTCATATCTAGTAACACATATAAATAGGTTACCTTGAAAATACCAAATTCTTTATCTCATATTCAATAACACCATCTAAATGGCCTCAATCTCTTTATTCAAAGAACCATTTATAGTTGTTTTTGATGTTAATGCACCCTTAGCACCGTTTGGAGTAGAGATCAACATCTGTCTTTTTAATTTAGTCTATTTACTAAAATTTTATTCATTAGCATAGATACATAAATCCTAAACAATCAACAGCATAACAAAAATTACATAATAAAGGAACCTTACATTTAATATTTGTAGTCTTGTCTTCTTGTCAGCATATATGCCTATTCTTTGCATGATTTTCCTCCTCCTAATTCCGAGTGGTAAAAGCTTTTCCATAATTTTTTGTTTTCTTTTCCAGGTAACTAACTTTTGGGTTCATGTGGCCTTTAATGTTGCATAAGCTACTATTGTGTTTCGATGTTGTATGGCTGTGTAGTCTATCTTGATGGTGTGATTGTTGAAGTCTGTGTGGATGTTGTGGTTGCTACAGTCCATCTAGATGGTGTGGTTGTTGTACCCTCTATAAGTGATGTGGTACTGATTGGGACATTCTACAAATGCATAAATTGTACAAGTAATAATAATCACATTTCGATCAAGATATCATTCTCATAGAGATTAGTTAAAGTGGTTCCTAGATTAAGTATCTATTATCCTCATTCCCTTTTAAAGTTGGTTCAATTAAAGAATAATATCATACATGCTACTATAACTACTTTACAAATTTGGAAAGCAAAATTTGAGCTACTATTTTGCATAAAAAAAATGAAACATGATCAAATGAAAACAAGCTGGAATTTCAAAGATCTATCAAAGGAAATCATGAGAAATAAATTTCAAAGGCAAAAGTTGAAGAAAAGTCGCACAATGCAATGAAAGAACACAAAACCGCAACTAACAACTAACTTGTAATTGAACTTGAATTAATTGATCTAGATATAATTGATGCTAAAACAAGTAATCATAAATTGGAATTGAAAAGATCAACTAAGGAACTAGAAGGAAAATTGATTTAAAGAACAAAAACTGCAACAAAATACAAGAATTAACTAGAAACAACTAAAACAAAAAATGAAATTCAACTGAAACTCACTAAGTTAATGAGATAAAAAATTAGGTCTAGAAACTTATAATGAAAATGAACTTAAAATAAGCTAAGAAACAATTCATTAACAAGTTTACTATAAAATTTAATAAGAAAATCATAACAAAATAGAGAAAAATAAACTCAATGAACTAGTAACTCAAGTGATACTCAAAACAGAGAAAAATAGAGCATTAACTAAACAATTCATCCAAATAGCCAGCAAATTCATGAATTAAATTGCAACAAAAGGCAAATTAGCAAGTAAACATGTAAATCTAAGAATGTAAGGTTTGAGAGAAGCAAACTAAACATCTAGAAGGAGAGTGGATCATTGCAATATTATCACTCATGCACAGAACACTTTTGCCTTCTCAATCCAGCTATAACTTTGAGGAATTAATTGTACTTGTACAATTGAATTTGAAGCTAAATTTTTACTGAATTATAGCCTTATGAACTAGGAATCTAGGAAAAATTTTTGAAGTAAATCACGTCAGGAATCGCCAAGTTTCTATCAAAAGAGTAAAGATAGGTTAAGTACGTAATTTTGAAATTAGATTTGAGTTCAACGTGAAATCAATAGAATTTGAAAAGGAAATCATGAGAATTTGCAAATTTACTTATGAAAATCTTAAAGAACATTGTAAAAGAGTGCTCAAAACATAAAATTAACAAGAATCAATCAAGAAAACTAGAATTAAAAGCTATTTGGCTAAAGAGAAAATATAAAAGTGCAAGAAAGGAAATACAGAAATTTAAAGGAACAAGAAATGAAAATCCTAACGTAAAGTTTTTAAAATGGCCGGCACCTCCCTTTTATTTATAGAAAAATAAGAGGTGCTTCAAGCCCCAATATATCTCTTTCTTATTTAATCCTTCTTATTTTTAAGCTCTTTTCTCATGAATTTTGCTAATCCAAAAAGTCCACATTATGGCCAATAGGAGTCATCCAAAATGTGAACTCATCAACTCCATTTTACCTTCTTCAAATCACCAAAAGGTGGTGCCAAAACATTGCTACATTGTACTTGAACACTCATGGCAAGCATGCTTATTTCTTTCTCATTTGGTGCCATATACACACATTTCTGCTTTTATTTTACTAACAAAATTCAAGCCATAAAGAAAATCAATTTGACATTATAAGACTTAGCAAAATTCTAGAATTTAATTATCTAAAAACAATCAAGAAACCATAGAAGATAAGGGTAATAATATCTCCCTTAATAGGCAATTAAGTTCAATTATACAATTTTGGACTATGCTGGCTTTTACCACCACAAATCCTCCAATTTAAGTCCAAATTGTCAAAAATTCCTCATTTTCTCTATTTTTACCAACACATGAGACAAATGTTCCTTTAGGAGTATTTTTGCCACAATTCATAAGGAATAAACTAAAATATAAGGAAAATTACACTAAAAATGAGCAAGAAAAGAGTAAAATTTTATTACAACCAACCTCCAAACTTAAGCTTTTGTTTGTCCTCAAGCAAAAAAAGATTGAGTAAGAATCATCGTATACTTTTATTTTTTCATTCAACATGAATGCCTCGTGGATTGATCAATAAATATAACTAAAGTAAAATCATGAAAGTGTACTAATATACAATAATCAACTTAATCTAAGATCATTAGTAACTATGGTTCCACAAGCAAACAATACCTTTCATACATCCTTGCATGAAATCTAGTAATGTTATGCAAAACATAAAGATTCAAGAACAAAAATCAATAAAGTGTGCTTAAGTTCCATAAGGTTACTTATCACATCTCTCCATTAATTTAGATCCACATGTGACCAATGATCATTTAGGACTTTAATAAGCTTGTAATGTAAGGCTAGAGTCAAGGTATGATAAAAGTTAATTTAGGCTCAAGTACCCTAATAATGCATTACTTGTCTAGGATCATTTATAATTGAGCTTTTCATGGTAAAGAAAGGTAAAGCTTGATTAAAGAATTACTCCTTAAACTTTTTTTTTTGCCCTTTTTTTCTTTTCTTCTTTTCTTTGCTTTTCCACCATTTTATTGTTTTTTTTTGTTTTTTTCTTTTCCTTTCATTTTTTTTCTTTTTTATTCTTTTACAAGCTAGCTTGACTTTTTTTTTTTTTTGGTTTTTTTTTCTATTCTTTTCTAAGCATCACTCTACCTCTCTAATAATGCATAGCTCATAAATGGTGCATGAATGTCTTAATGCATATAGGACAAGGGACCAAAAAAAATAAAAAATAAGCAAATCAAGGCTATGGGCTTGTAATGTGGTTTCAAAATAATGAAAAGACATAATAAGGCTCAAATGAAGTGACTATGGAAGAATTGTATCGAGGTTGGCTCGAAAAAGCTCAAACGATCCAAATGTAGGTTACATCATTTTTCTAATCATGTGTCATCTAGGATTTCGCCTTGAAAGATAATCAAAATAAATTCTAGAACATGAAATACAACATAAAAAACCAATGCAAAAAAAAAAGTCTCACACTCATATAATCAATCACTAGATAAAAATAAAATTCAATGATCAAAGTATTAACTCACAAATGAAACTCATAATCAAGAATTCATTAAACCTAAGCATCATACGATATTTCACACAATATTCAATCTTTTTCTAAAGCTATATTCATTCTCAATCTCTACCCATCATTGGCTTCATGAAGAACTAATCAAGGAAAGCATACTAATGATTCAAGCTACCACAAGTCAAGCTCAAATTCAAGGAAAACCTCAAAGAAAATTCAAAAAAATTTACAAAAATTTTGAACAATTTTTTCATACCCTTAAACTTAAACAATATATTTTCCTTAATGTGTAGGCATAGTGGTCGAATCTCCCTTGTTTAAATAATGTTTAAGTTAACCTTATTTAACAATACATTTTAATTAAATAAGGTTGCCTCCCAAGAACCACTTTATTTTAAGTCAAAAGCTTCACTTTATTGGTGTTAAAGAATCACACAACTTTTAGTTCCTGAATCTACTGATTTCATTTTCTTTTTTTACACCAAAATGTAATGCTAATCTTCAAATGAGCCCAATTCTCGAGGATAGATTTATGTTTCACCTCTATGAATAATCTAATTATATTATAATATGGACCAATAGAGGTGGTCATTGGTTTCAATACCAATGAATAAGGTACCACCATAGAGAATATGAATTTTTGCTTCGAGATGAAAAAGTCATCCATGAATGGTATAAGACGAATGATCATAAAAGATGAGAAGTTAAAGGTATCAAGCTAAAATTCAAATGTTTGGTAAATGTCTAAGCAACTAGAGAGTCCCTTTATATCATCATCATCCAAACCCTCTATATTATCAACTTTTGACATTTCTTTCAAAATTTTCTCTATTGCATCTTCACCCTTTTCACTAGGCTCATCAAGGTTATCAAAAGTGGGGTTTCAACCACATGCATTTCCAAGTAATCATATAATAAATCTTTAAAGCACAAAAAAAAATGCATAGGTATTACAAGGCTCAATGTCTTGTTCATTATGACCAATGCTAAGACTTTCTTATACTTTCAAGTAAGAAATTGAGCCATCCTTCCTAAATCATTTTCATTTACTTTCTCCTACATGGATGGTCTATTTAGAAAAAGCTATAAGAATAAGGTGTGTATAGTTTCAAGCATGAGATCATGAAATGAAAAAGCTACTAGACAAGTAGTTTTTTACTAATGAGTTATTACCTATCTTTACACTTAATATTAGATTCAAGAAAGAATGTGTCTAAGGGCTTAAGTGATTTACTAATAGGCTTGCCTTATCAACACATCTACCCACCTTATGTATCTCTACACAATTATGTAAATGAACTTCAAGAAACTTCAAAACTAACATGAGTGAAATATCAAGCTTAACTTCTTCTTGAATGTTCTTTACTTCCTCAACTCCTTTAAATGATCCATCATTAACAACTTTCCTAGCCATAAATATATCATCATCTTTAAATATTTCTTTCTCCATAACTTTTATAAATTGTTGAATAGTCACCACAATATGCTTTTCATTATCATCAATCCACATCGAATTTCCCTTTCTATAATGATCCCTCAAGGTGCACTCTTTCTAATTTAACCAACTAATTTGAACTTTATAATACTAGGCATAGAATATTGAAGATAAGTGTTTGAGGTATGTGCATTTAACTAATATGCGCAAAAGCCCTAATGGATAATTCTTGTTATTTTGGAAGAGTTTTTCTATAGTTTGAAGCCTTTCATTGAGTATTTTTTCAAGGATTTTTTTTTATGAAAGAAGTGGTGGTAAATATAATGTGGATGGAAAGTGATTTGAAGATGAATGGTATTGTGATGAAAAAAAAGTTTTTTATGATGGAACATAGTGTGGTATTTAAGGGATTTATAATGATACTAGGGAATATGAAAGTGGTGGAGAGTATTATGAAAATGAATGCTCAGTAAGATAAGTTAGGTTGTACTAAGGTAGTGAACTAAAGGAATGCCTCAAACTAATGTCCTACATGTTTTTAGGATAACCTTCCTAAGTTTGAGTAGTGTAGGTATTTGAATAAGAATAAAATTTTTGGTCATATAGACACCTAGCATTATGGTAGTCTCCACCATGAACTTTACTATTGTCATATTGGCTTCAAAAGTTATGGACAAAAGTAGGCTTAGGATCATAACTAGCTCTATGGCCTCTACTTCATTTTCTAGAGAGTCTAAAGTTTCGAATAAAGCTTTAAGGGCTGACTTTATTTTGACTTTTATCTTTCTTATTAGGCCATAGTCCTAGGTAATCATAAAAATAGTAAGGTCTAACATGGTCCACCCGATGCTTAGTTACCTCAAAAGTATTGGAATCTCACATGTGAAAAAAAATCCTAAACAAAAAAATTACATAAAGAAAGTTAGTTTTGTACAACTTAAAGAAACAAAAACAAGGCAAGTTAGAAACTAGCTTAACAAAAGTACAATAAGAGTAAACCAATCTATAGAATATGGATAAGGATGATATTAACCTAAGACTCTTTACTCTTAATCCTTGGTAATGAAGAAAAAACTTGATTGGGATATTTTACAAGTCCACAATTCGTTCAAGTAATAATAATAACCTTTCTATCAAGATATCTTCTCATAAAGATTAGGTAAAAAGGTTTTTAAACTAAGTATCTATTATCCCTATACCCTTCTAAAGTTGGTTCAATCAAAGAATAAACATGAAAATTAAACTAATCTAAGAAAATCAAATCAAATAAGATATCATACATGTTATTGTAACTACCTTACAAATTTGGAAAGCAGAATTTGAGTTATTGTTTTGCATCAAAAAATGGAACATGATCAATAAAAAACAAGCTGAATTTCAAATATCTATCAAAGAACATCATGAGAAATAAATTTGAAAAGAAAAAGTGCACAACGCAATGAAAGAACACAAAACCACAACTAACAACTAATTTGTAATTGAATTTGAATTAATTGATCTAGATCTAATTGATGCTAAAACAAGTGATCATAAACTAGAATTGAAAAAATCAATTAAGGAACTAGAAGGAAAACAGAATTGAAGAACAAAAAATGCAAGAAAATACAAGAATTAACTAGAAGTAACTAAAACAGAAAGTGAAATTCAACCAAAACTCACTGAGTTAATGAGAGAAAAAATTAGGTCTAAAAACTTATAATGAAAATAAACTTGAAATGAGCTAAGAAACAATTCATCAACAAGTTTACTATAAAATTCAATAAGAAAATGCAGTAAAATAGAGAAAATTTAGCTCAATGAAACTAGTAACTCAAGTGATACTCAAAATAGAGAAAAACAGAGCATTAACTAAACAATTCATCCAAATAGCCAATAAAGTCATAAATTAAATTACAATAAAATGAAAATAAGCAAGTAAACATGTAAATTTAAGAGTTTAAGGTTTGTGAGAAGCAAACTAAATGCCTAGAAGTAGAGTGGATCATTGCAATGCTATCACTCATGCACAGATAATTTTTGCCTTTTGGATCTAGCCTTAACTTTAAGGAATTAACTATATTTGTACAGATTGAATTTGAAGCTAAATTTTTACTAGATTATAGCCTTATGAACTAGTAATTTAGGAAAAAATTTGAAGTAAATCAAGCTAGGAATCACCAAGTTTTGATCAAAAGACTGAAGATAGGTCAGGCATGCAATTTTGAAATCAGATTTGTGTACAATGTGAAATTAATAGAATTTGAAGAGCAAATCATTAGAATATGCAAATTTCATTGTGAAAATCTTAAAGAACATTGAAAAAAAAGTGAAGAAAACTTAAAATTGCAAAAGAATCAATCAAGAAAACTATAATTAAAAGTTGTTTGGCTAAAGAGAAAATGTAAAAGTGTAGGAGAAGAATTTCCAAAAATTAAAGGACAAAAAATGAAAATCTTAGCCTAAAGGTTTTTAAATGGTTGGTACCTTCCACCTATTTATAGACAAATATGAGGTGCCTCAAGCCTCAAAATTTTTCCCAAAAAAATCTAAGTTAGAGTAACTTTCTAAAGCCCTCTTTTTTTTTTTCCCTTCATGGATAGTTCATTCTTGTTTGGTTCTTTGAACACTTTCTTGTTTCCAAGCTTTATTCTCATGAATTTTGCCAATCCAAAAAGTCCACATTATGGCCAATAGGAGCCTTCCAAAATGCTAGCTCATCAACTCCATTTGGCTTTCTTCAAATCACCAAAGGATGGTGCCAAAACATTTGCTACATGGCACTTGAACACTCACGATAAGCATGCATCTTTCCTTTTCTTTTGGTGCCACATGTACACATTTCATACTTTCATTTTACTACGAAATTCAAGCCATAAAGTAAACCAATTTGACATTTTAAGACTTGAAAAAATTCTAGAATTTAATCATCTAATAAAAATAAAAAAAAACTATAGAAGAGAAGAGTTAAAAGAACTCCATTAATAGGTAATTAAGTGCAATTACACAAGTTATGGCCTATGCTAGCTTTTATCACCATAAATCCTTCAATTTAAGTCCAAATTGTAGAAAATTGCTCATTTTCTCTATTTTTACTTACACATTAGATAAATGTACATTTAGGAGTAAGTTTGCCACAATTCACATGAAACCTGCTAAAATATAAGGAAAATTACACTAAAAATAGGCAAGAAAAGATTAATATTTTAGTGCAATTAGCTGTTGTAGTCTTTCTGAAAGGTGTGGCTATAGTCCATGTGGATGGTGTAGCTGTTATACCCTCTCTAGATGGTATGGCTACTGTTGTAATCTTTATAGGTAGTATAAATGCTATTGTAGTCCTTCTAAGTGGTGTAGCTGCTGCTGTGGTATGGTGTTCTAATCTTGCAAGTGAATGAGGCATAAATGTATTCTTGTTTTCAGCTTTCCATGTATAAATTACCTTGTAATGCATAAAAAATATAACATTAGGTTAAGCAAGTTGTAAATTAAACATCAAATCACATAAGTAGATTGTAACTTACATTTTTTTCTGGACACTTCCTTGAATTATGACTAGACTTCAAACAAATTCGACACCTTATATTCTTTCCTTTCTTTAATAACTTTATCCCATTTAAGATTTCACCATTCTCTCTATTTTTATTTTTTTTTTGCCTAGCAAGCATTTTTTTAAGTGACGGTGGGTTTATGTCTCCTATGAGTGTGGTATGCCAAAACTTATCTCCAAGAATAGGTGGCAACACACAACTGTAGCATTTCTCATACATTTCTTTCTTATAGACATGTGTAACATATTCCTTAATATATTTTTTTTAAATTATGACATATATGGTATGAAAACATGGCATCCCAATCAAATCCCATGACCTATATATGCACTTCCTCCTACTCATGTCTACCATAAATCTATCCTTACAACAAAAAACCTTATATCCATTAGAAACATTCCATACAATATGACAAAAAGCACTATGTTCCTTATGCTTTTTTATTTTCTCATAATTTTGGGATAGGGCAACGTAGTCCACTTAACACATCTAGTCATATTGTTAACAATTTTTTGAATCACATAATGCCTAATTTCCTCAAACATTAAAATGATGGACGTATGCCTAACATGAATAATCCTAGCATTAAATGCCTCAACTATATTGTTATCCACAACATCAAACAAATATCTAGTGCTAAAAAATGCATTTGACCAATGCGTATGACTTTCTTTTAAGATATCAGTTAATATTATACCTTTCAAATCTCTAAGTTTCTTTGCTTTTACTTTAAACTCACCCTATATTTTAGCTTTACTACACATCTAGAATTTCTTAATAAATACTCTTAAAGCTTTTGAATTCAAAGAATAGCCTAGAAAAATTACTTCATATCTTTTTGTATCAAACTTACCAAGGTTTTCTTTTTCATTGTTTAAAACAAACATTTATAACTGAAAAGATGAAAGTACCTTATGTTGGGTTTTCTATCTTAAAAAGTTCATATGGGATTTTTTTCAAAATTGACCAAATCATAGCTCTATTAATAATATAACAAAAAATATTTATAGCTTTGGCCCAAAAAAATCTTGGTAAGTTGTTCTTACAAAGAATAGCTCTAGTTATTTCCTCAATAGTTCTATTTCTTTTTTAAATAACTCTATTTTGTTGTGAAGTTCTAGGAGCTAAAAAATTATGATTAATGCTATTTTTACTATAAAATTTATTTAACCTAAGATTTTCAAATTCTTTTCCATGAAAACTTCTAATGTTAGAAATTGAATATCCTTTTTATCTAGGATTGTTTATAAAAAGTGATGAAATTATCCAAGGCCCTATCTTTAAATGACAAAAATAAAACCCATTTACATTTAGTATAGTCATCAACAATGACAAATCCATATTGCTTACCTCCAAGAATCATTGTTCTAGTTAGACCAAAAAAATCTATTGATAACTACATAAATTATAGTTTTTTTATAGGTCACTTTTGCCTTTAAATTTTGAAAATTTTATGAATTCATTCCATTTTAGGCTTTAGTGTGTTGAATTTTTTATTTTCAGGTTACATGAAGAAATTAGACAATTTGGACAAAATGGCAAAAATCATGCAAACTGTGCAAAAGTGATAAGAAAGGTAGCCATGCATGGGAACTATATAATGTATGTAAAGGTGATTAGCAACATTCAACCAAAGCTTGAAAAGCTTATAAGACCCATTTGCCATGCATATAAGAAGGGGGTTAAAAATCATGCAAAGTTGACAACATGTAACCCACATTTTAATCGAACCAAGAAGCCTAACATAGCAAGCTAACATGTTCAACCAAAGTGAAAAAATGCATGAAAACTCTTTCAAATTTAAAAGAGTTTGAAGCTTAAGGAAACAAATCAAGAAGATCATCCAATCAATTTCAAAAACTAACCAAATCTTTGATATCCTTATTCAAATTCAAAATGTGGTTGACATATCATGAACACTTAAGCATGGGTGGCATAAATGGAATAATCTAATAGTGCTATTTGGCCACACAAGCTCCACCTCATACAAGAAACATCATCCATTCAACTCTCCTATTCAAATTCAAAATGATCACATTTCAAAATGATCCATTCAATCTAGAGTAAAAGTGTTTAGGTTCATCGCCTCTAGCCTAAGTTGTTTACTATAAATAGATTATTTTAGATCACTTGAAAAGGATACTTCATTCTATTTCTTTTCTTTCTTTTTAGTTTTCATTTTCTACTTAAAGTTCTTGTAATTTTTCTACTTCATTCAACTAGGGTGACAGAATAGCCAAAGTTCTTTTGTATTTCTCAAGCTTTTTTATTCTAATACAAGTCTACTTTAACTTTTATTTAAAAGCTTTCTTCATTTACTTTTCAAGCAATCAAGTTTACTATTAAAGTTCTCTTTAAGCATTCAATTTTGCTTTATGTACTTTGCTACACTTGTTATTTTCTTTATGTTTGGCCAATCCTAGTTCTTTTAAAAGTATTCAATTCTTTATTCTCATTTTTATTTACATTTCGTTGCAACTTTCCTTTCTTTTTTCTTTCTCTATTCAACCACTACCATTGCTACCAAATTCTCATCTTGTTTAGCATTGCAATCAAGCTTTATATTTACTTCACTTTTGTTTTGTTATCATTTCAACCTCCAACCACTTTCGATTTGTCTAAATATAAATTTGAAGGAATTATTTTGGTATTTGGTTGTCAACACCTATATATAATCCTCAAGAGAATAATACTCTACTCAAACACTTTATTCTGTACATTTTAGGTTAAAAAGTAGCAATCATCTATATAACGCATTTGCAATGGTTTAGTAGTAGAAATGTGTGTTTTTTTTTTAAAGCGCTTTTTCTATGTTTTCTTTTAACACTTGCATCACACGCTTTGTCATTTTCAAATTTTAATTTAGGCAAACCAACTACCAATTCATTTTGTACAAGTTTTGAAATTACATTTATGCTAGTATGCCTTAGTCTTCTATGCCATATTCAACATCCATCTTCCTTATTAGCCATAAAGCACACATTTTTAGAAGATAAATCATCTAAATATACCATATAAACATATTCTTAATGTTGTCCAATAAAAATAACTTTGTTAGTCTTGACATCAATCACTTGACAACACATGGATTCAAAGAAAACTTTAAAACCTTTATCACTAAATTGACTAATACAAAGCAACTTATGTTTGAGACCCTTCACAAGCAAGACATTTTCAATATTAGTAGAAAAATAGTTACAAATGGAACCAATTCCCTCAATTTGACTTTTGGAATTGTCCCCAAATGTAGTATTCCCCCTACCTTTGGGCTTTAAGTTCTTGAATTAACTATTGTCCCTGATCATGTGTCTTGAGCAATCACATCAAGGTACCATTGATTATTCTTGCTTGAATTTTCTTTTAAGCAATGCTCATCTACCTACAAATACACAATCAAAATTTGATTTTAGGTACCTAAATTTTTTTGGGTTGTTGAGAGTTATTATGCACGATTCTTACGCCTTTAGGAATCCACTACATCTTGGTAATGTCATCTTGAGATGCACTAACTCTTTTTTGAATCCATATTTGTAATGAGTTTACCTCTACTAGTGACTTCCTTGAAGAAATAATATTTCATAGAATGACCCAATTTATGACAATACGCACAAGTACTAGATGTTTTATTTGAATCGTTTACTTTAACAAGAAAATTCTTTAAACGAGTTTTCTTATCACTACCATTGCAACCCAATCCATCTTTGTCAAAAAATAGCTCTTTGAGTTTCAAACATGTAATTGGGCTTTTGATTCACTATATAGAATCTAGAAAAATGTTTGCTAAATTTGGATTCTTCTTAATTAAATCATCAATATTATATTTCAAAACATCAATATCCTTTTCTAATTCATTTTTTTGTCTTAGTCAAAAATTTATTTTCTACTTTCAATTTACAAATCATTTTCTTATACTTTATGTTCATTGTCCCAAATTCTATGGCTAAATCATCCAAGGCATTTTGTACTTCATCGAATGAGTATGAAATCATCACTAGAATTGAAAGTTATCTTGAGTTCTTTAAAAGCCATAAGACATAGGTGATTGTACTAAAATTTTAGTATTTTCATGCTTATTTTTAGTGTAATTTTCTTTATATTTTGGGTTTTTTTTTTATATTCTTGGCAAAAATACTCATAATGTACATTTGACTTATGCGTAGGTAACAATAGAGAAAATAATAAATTTTTGACAATTTGGATACAATTTGGATAATTTTTTGTTCAAATTGTGAAAATAGCTTAAACTAATGTCATTAAAATATCTTAATTTTAAGGGATTTATTCTTGATCTTTTTTAATTTTTTAGTATTACTTTCATAGTTCTTCAAGCGAATTGTACGTTAAATGAGTTCATGTAATGTTTGAAATTTTTATAGCAAAAAGGAAAACATAAATGAAAGCATGAAGCATGCAAGAAACGACAACAAGGAAAAAAAAATCACATTAACGTGCATGGGATGAGCTTAAGTTGCATTTGTGCATTTGGCACTAAAGCTAGAATTCAAATGAGGACCAAAAGAAAAGATGAGTTGGCATTTTAAATTGATGTGATTGGCCATTAAATTGATTTCCTAGTTCAATAAATACACATGAAAGAAGAAGTTGCAAACTGCTAAGGAATGAGGCACTACAACCAACGTGCAACCCAATTAAACAAGAAAGAAAGAAGGCTTTAAAAAATCATTCATTTGTAGATATTTTGGAAAGATTTTTTAGGGCTTAATTCACCACTCACCTGCCTACAAATAGGAGAGAACCGACCATTTTAGGAAGACTTTAGCTTAGAATTTTTTTTCTTTAGTTTTTGCATTTTCATTTACTGCATTTTACTTTCCTAGTAACTAAATAGCTATTGATTTTCATGTTTTTCTATTGATTTTCATTCTAATTTTACATTTCTTGAAGTATTTTCTAGTGTTCTTTATTATCTTGGCAATGAAATTCACAAATTTTATTGATTTCTAGCTCAAATCCTTAAGTTTTTTCATTGATCTCAATTTTAATTTTGCATTTTTGCACTTGACCAAGTTGCAGTGTTTTCTTCAAAACTCAATCATTTTGTACTTGTTTTTTCTTTAATTTTTCTTTCACATTTTTGTAACTCATCAGGCTTTAACATAGTGGAAAATTAGTATCAAATTCATTCCCAATCAATACAATTAATTAATGTAATTTTCAGTTGAAACGGGAGTAAGTGCGATTTAGTTCATGCGATCCAAGCTTGAGCATTCTTCTTTCCTCTTGGCAATTTGTTTGCTTTTTTCAATGATTGATCTTTTCCATTTTAGTTGTCATCTTGCTTATTTTCATTTTGTTGCAATTTATTGCATGATTTTGATAGCTATTTGGACAATTTGTTCATTTACTACTTTTTTTTTTTAAATTTTGAATAGATCTTGATTTGCTAATTTGTTAAACTGGTTTTCCTTTATTTGGCCATGAATTTTTTGTTGAATTTTATAGTAAACTTATTGATGAATGATATACTAGCTTGGTTCAAGTTCATTTTTTCAAAAAATTTCTTATTTTTAATTGTATTGACATGGTAGTTACTAGCTCAACTCAGTTTTACTTTTTCAACTTTTTTTTGTTAATTTTGCATTTTCTTTTCAATTCTTGTTCTTTAAATCTATTTTTCTTATAGTTCTTTCAATTTCTAGTACTTGTTCATGCAATTTTACACAATTTAAGTTCAGATTTATAGCTTGATTATGTTGTTTCCAGATTTTGCTATACTTTCAGTTTTCACGTTCTAACTTAGATTTTGCAATTTTGTTTCATTGCTTGAATTTCAAATATGTTTTTACTTTAAATCATGTTTAGTTCATTGCATTTCAATTTACTTACTGCTTTTGCACTTAATTTTACTTAGTTTACATTTTATAATTTTACATTATACTATACTTATGTTACATGCTTTGTTTGATTTTTTTTTTTTTTTAGTTAGTTTAATGCTATATTGTTCTTTGTTTGATTAAGCCAACATTAGAAAGGTATGGGGATAATAGGTACATATTTTAAGAATTTCTGTACCTAATATCTGTGGGATGATATCTTGACTGAAAGGTTACTATTATTGCTTGTATGGCCTGTGCACTTACAGATTTGCCTAATCAAGTTTTTGACATTATTGTTGAAGATTAGGATTCAAGAGTCTTAGGCTAATATCATGCTTCACCATGCTCTTCTATAGATTGTTTTACTTTTAGTGTACTTTTGTTAGGCTAGTTTCAAACTTGCTTTGTTTTTGTGTCTTTAGGTTGTTTACAAAGTAACATTCTTTGCATAGGTTTTTGTTAAGGTGTTAAGCTATTTTTCATGTGGGATCCCAATCTTTATAAGGTAGCCAAGCATCATGTGGACCTTGCTAGACCTTATTATTTCAATAACTACTTCAAATCATGGCTTAGTAAGGAAGACCAAGCCAAAAAAAAGTTAGCCCTTAAATCTTTATTCAAAACTTTAGACTTTCTAAAAAGTCAAGTAAAGGTCATTAAAGCTATAAATGATCTGAAGCCTACTTTTATCTATAATTTTCCAAGCACACATGATAATGGTTAAGTTTATGGTGGAATTTACCCTAATGGTAGGTGTACACTTAATCATCACTTCCAATTTTACATAAACACCTACACTACTCAAACTTGGAAAAGTTATTCGAAGATCATGTCGGATACTAGTCTGGGACATTCTTTTAGTTTACCACCTAAGTACACCTTGATTTATCCTACTAAGCATTCATTTCCACAACACCCTCAACCACCTCAATATTCTCCACCATTATTGTAAATTCCTCAAGTACCAAACTATGTTTCATCAGAGAAACATTTTTTTTCATCACAACACCATTCATCTTTACATTACTTTCCATTAACACTATATTTACTATCACCTCCCATACAAGAAAAGAAACTATCCTTTGAGGAAATGCTCATTGAAGGGCTTCAAACTATGAAAAAAATTATCCAAGACCAATAAAAGGCATTCATAAGAACTTTTGGGCAATATAGTCAATATAGACATACCTTAAATACTTGCCTTTTAGATTTTATGCCTAGTACTATAGAGATAAATTTTAGTTAGGTGGATAAGAAAGAGTGCACTTTAAGTGATCATTAAAAGAGGAAAATTTGATATGGTTTGATGATAATGATAAACTCTTTATGTTGAAGACATCGCATTTTGTAAAAGTTACAGAGGAAGAGATAGTGGAGATAGAAGATAAGTTTAAGGCTAGAAAAATTGATGATAGAAGATAAAAGAAGAGTGCATTCAAGAAGAAATTGAGGTTGACATTCTACTCATGCCATTTTTTGGGTTCTTTAAAGATCACTTACCCAATTGTATGAAAATGTATAAGATATATATAAGTGTTATTTCGCTTAAGGATGAGAAAAAAATTAATTAGTAAAAAACTTACTTGTCTAGTAGCTTTTTCATTTCATGATCTTATGCCAGAAGCTATAGACACCTTATTCTTAGAGCATTTTCAAGATAAGCCATCCACGAAGAAAAAAGTAAATAATACAAATTTTGGAAAAGATTGCTCAATTCCCTACATTGATTTGCAAAAAAATCTTAGCCATGGTCTTCATCAACAAGAAAGTAAGCCTCGTAGCATACATATGTCATTTTTTTTGTTCTTTGACAATCCATTGTATAATGAGTTGAAAATGTATGTATTTGAAAATTCACTATTTAATAATTGTGGTGAGAGTTGTTTAACTCCACCATTAGACACAACTTATGTTCAGCTTACACCTATACCATCTATAGAAGATTCTTTCATTGTAGACCCTATATTCATATTCTCTATAGTAGTACTCATATCATTAATACTAAAGCCAATAACCCCCTCAATTAGTTATATTGCAATGTACTTAAAATATCTATATAGGTGGGATACAAGTTTATACATGTGCACCACATTCATTTAAAGTTTATGATTACACATTTGGTGCAAAGAAAAAGAATGAAATGAATAGATTTAGGAAAAAAATATGGAGTGATTCTTTAACACTTGTGAAAGTTAAGCTTTGACTTTAAATAAAGTGCTTCTTAAAGGCAACCCAAGCTTTACATTTTATGTTATATTCATTTGCTTATTTTGTGTTTTCATGTTTTTCTTATTCTTTCTTTGTACATATTGATATGGTTTTTTTGGGTAGCTATTTCCTTGTTTTGTAGGTTGAATAAGAGCTTAAAGCTAGAAACACTAGTTTGGCCAAAGCATAAATGAAATATTTGGATACCATGCCTTCAAGTTGATAGGAGAGTTTCCTTGTTCTTTTTTTTTTTTTTTGCTTTTATTACTTGATGCTTACACATTGAGGATAATATGTTGTTTAAGTTTGAGAGTATGAAAAAATTACTTAAAATTTGAAAAAAAATTTTGAATTTACCTTGAGTATTGCCTTAAAATTAAGTTTAATATATACTAGCTTGAGTCATTAGTATGTTTTCTTCTATTAGTTTTTTATGAAGCCAATAATAGATAAAGATTGAGAATGAATATAGCTTTAGGAAAAGATTGAATATTGTGTAAAATATGAGATGATTCTTAGGTTTAGTGATTTCTTGAATATGTGTTTTTATTTGTGAGTTAATACTTTGATCATTGAATTGTATTTTTTATCTAATGATTGATTATGTGAGCATAAGATTTTTTTTTTCTTTGGTCTTTAAGTTTTGTTTCATGTTTTAAAATTTGTTTTGATAATTTTTTGATTCAAATTCCTAGAGGACACATGATTAGGGAATGATATAGGTTATCTTTGGATCAACTAAGTCTTTTCAAGCCAACCTTAATACAATTCTTCCATAGTCAACCCATTTGACCTTTATAATGCATTTTCTTTGTTTTGAAACCACATTACAAGCCAAAGCCTTGTTTTCATATTTCTTATTTTTTTGGTCACTTGCCCTATATGCATTAGCACATTCATACACTATGTTATGAGCTATGCATTATTAGGGAAGAACAATAAAGCTTGGAAAAAGAACAAAAAATAAAAAATCAAGCTTCCAAAAGAAAAGAAAATGAAAACAAAAAAAATCAAAAAAAAAAAGAAAAGAAAAGCAAAAGAAATAAAATGGTGAAAAAAAGAAAGAAAATTAGGTAAAATAAAAGTTTGTGGGGGTGATTCTTTAGTCAAGCTTTACTTTTCTTACCTTGAAAGCTCAATTATGAATAATTCTATGAAAGTAATGCATTGTTGGGTACTTAAACCTAAAATTACTTTTACCATACCTTGACCCTAGCTTTACATTACAAGCTTATGATAATCCTAAATGATCTTTGGTCATGTGTAGCAAACTTATGAAACTTGAGCACATTTTATTGATTTTTGTTATTGAAGTTTCATGTTTTGCATAACATTACTAGATCTCATGGAATGGTGTTTAAAAGGTGTTGCTTGCTTGTGGAATCATAGTTAGGAATGATTTTAACTTAGGTGGATTCTTATATATTAGCACTTGTTCATGATTTTGCTTTAGTTATATCCGTTATTCAATCTATAAGGCATTCATGTTGAATGCGGCATTGAGAGCATATCATGATTCTTGCTCAATCATGTTTTACTTGAAGACAAGCAAAAGCTTAAGTTTAGGGGTTTGATTTCATTAAAATTTTAGTATTTTTATTCTTATTTTTAGTGCAATTTTTCTTATATTTTGGCTTGTTTTTCGAGATTTTTGGCAAAAATACTCCTAAATGCATATTTGTCTAATATGTAGGTAATAATAGTGAAAATGAGAATTTTTGGTCAATTTGGATACAATTTGGAGGATTTTTGGTGCAAATCAAATTGTGAAAATGGTTTAAACTAATGCCATTAAGATATGTTGATTTTAAGGGACTTTTTCTTGATCTTTCTTTCATGATTTTTTAATATTGTTTTCATAGTTCTTCTAGTGAATTGTATGTCAAATATGTTCATGTAATGTTTGAAATTTTTGCAACAAAAAGGAAAACAAAAATGAAAGCATGAACATGTAGGAAACAGCAACAAGGAAAAAAAAAACCATATTTACATGCATGGGATGAGCTTAAGTTACACTTGTGTATTTGGCGTTATAGCTAAGATTCAAATAACAACCAAAAGGGGAGTTGAGATGGCATTTTAAAGAGACGTGATTGGCCATTAAATTGACTTCTTGGTTTAAAAAATACACATGAAAAAAGAAAGTTGCAAACTGCTAAGGAATGAGACATTACAACTAGTGTGCAACCTAGTGAAATAAGGAAGAAGGAAGGCTCCAGAAGATCAATTTTGGAGAGATGTTTTGGGCCTTAATTCACCACTCACATGCCTATAAATAAGATGGGAGCTGGCCATTTAGGGAGACTTTAGCTTAAGATTTTATTTTTCTATTTTTTAGTTTTTGTATTTTCCTTTATTACATTTTACTTTCCTAGTAATCAAATAACTCTTGATTTTAATGCTTTTCTACTGATTTTAATTGCAATTTTACATTTTCTAAAGTATTTTTCAGTGTTCTTTATGATTTTGGCAATGAAATTTGCAAATTTAATTGATTTTTAACTCAAATCTTCAAGTTTTCTCATTGATCTCAATCCCATTTTTGTATTTTTACACTTGACCTAGTTGTAATGTTTTCTTCAAAACTCAATCATTTTGTACTTGTTTTTGCTCCATTTTTTTCATAATTTTTAACTCATTAGGCTTTACATAGTAGAAAATTAGCATCAAATTCATTCCTAATCAATAAAGTTAATTATTGCAAGTTTTGGTTGAAACTGGAAAAGGTGCGATCCAGTTCATGCAATCCAAGCTTAAGCATGATTCTTCTCTCCTCTTGACAATTTGTTTACTTTTTTCAACCTTTGACTATTAGATTTACGTGTTATCTTTCTTATTTTCATTTTGTTGTAATTTATTTCATGATTTTGATAGCTGTTTGGATGATTTGTTCATTACTATTCCATTTTTCTCTGTTTTGAGTAGATCTTGATTAGCTAGTTTGTTAAGTTATTTTTCCTTTATTTTGCTCCGAATTTTTTGTTGAATTTTATAGTAAACTTGTTGATAAATGATATTAGCTTAGGTCAAGTTCATTTTTTCCAAAAAACTTTAGATTTTTTTTCTATTGACTCGATAGTTACCAACTCAACTCAATTTTAGTTTTTCTATTTCTTTTTGTTAATTTTTGCGCTTTTTTTTTCAGTTCATGTTCTTTAAATCAGTTTTTCTTATAGTTCTCTCAATGTTCTTTCAATTTTTAGTACATGTTCATGCAATTTTATGCAATGTTGGTTCAAATTTATAGCTTGATCATGTTGTTTCCAAATTTTGCTATACTTTCAGTTTTTATGTTCTATCTTAGATTTTGCAATTTTTTTCCATTGCTTGCATTTCAAATCTATTTTTACTTTAAATCTTTTTTAGTTCATTGCATTTCAATCAATGTACTATTTTTGCACTTTATTTTACTTAGTTTACATTTTACAATTGTACACCATACTATAATTGTGTTACATGCTTTGTTTGATTTTATTTTTTTTAGGTAGTTTAATGCCATGTTTTTCTTTGTTTGATTGATCCAACTTTAAAAAGGTACAGGGATAATAGGTACTTAGTTTAAGAATTTTTTTACCTAATCTTTGTGGGATGATACCTTGATCAAAAGTCACTTTTATTACTTGTACGATTTGTGCACCTACAAATTTGCCTAATCAATATGTTGGCCACCTTTTTCCACATTGGATTCATCATCAAAAAAGTCACTATCATTTTATGCGGCTACCATTACTTTTTTTTTGGCTTTATTGCATTTTGCCTCTTTCATGAAAGATAATCAAACTTGATATAACCTGATTTTTTACACTTATAACATATAATTTGATCTTTTTTACATTCTACTAGATTCTCTCCTAATCATCTTCTTTTATGGTATTCTTTTATTTGAAAACTTATTTATCTTCATGAACTTCTTAAACCTTTTTGTTAACATGGTCATTTTTTCATCCTCATTAGCCTAATGTTGTTCAACCTTTTCTTCTTTTTCTTAAATGGTTGATTTTAGGGCCACTCCAACTTTCTTGGTTGATTCTTGTCCACGTTTGATTTTCATCTCATAGATTAGAAGAAAACCAATAAATTCATTTAATAAGAGCATATGAACATCTTTTGACTCTTCAATAGCCATTAGCTTGGCCTTCTAACTTTTTGGTAGACTATTTAACATTTTTTTTCTTTCTGCATCTTCACATTGGAATATGTCTTTCTGAGAGCCTACAATCCATTGATGATGTCAGTGAAGTGGTTTGATATCTTGCTTATAGTCTCTTATGGTATCATTTTGAAGAGTACATAGTCATAAGAAAATATGCCAATTTTGTTTTCTTTAACTTGATTTGTACCTTCATGAGTGATGACCAATTTGTCTTAAATTTCATTTGCATTGTCATATAAGAAAACTTTATTGTATTTACTAAGACCTAATGCACAAAAGAGTGTGCATGTTGCTTTTGCATTGAAGTGAGCCATCTTGAAATCATTTGCATCCCATTCACTTTTTTTTAATGACTTCTCTATCTTTCACCCTTTTTTTTTGAAACAAGAGTAAGAGTTTTGTCCTACAATAATCATAAAATTTAATTGTTTGGTGCAAAACTAAGTACCAAAAAAAGTTCTCTCTAACTTTATATTTAAATTGATCAAAAGTTGATTGATTGCAAATGAAAGCAAAGTATTAAAAATATGACAATTGAATGCCAAGCTATCCAACTATCACTTTATAGCTCCAAAGGTAGACCGATTATACAAGAAAACAAAAGAAAACTGAAAGCTTGTAAAAGAATTAAATATTGTTGATTGTAAAAAAAAGCAATAAAACCAAGATTTGAAAGCTTGTAAAGAAAAAAAATTGTGTGTGTAAATAGAGAAAGAGAGTTTGAGTGAAAATAAACTTGTATTAAAGAAAAAGCTTTGGAAAATAAATCTATGCTTAGTCTGTCACCCTAACCAAGAGTTACAAAAGCTTTAGAAAAGAATTAGGCTAGTCTGTCACCCTAGACTATTTACAAAAAAAATAAGTAAAAACCAAAAAAAAAAATGGAAAATAGTGGGAATGAATGGGGTGTGTTACAAGTGAGGAAAGCCAACCTATTTATAAGCATAGGTTTGGCTAAGATGGGGATTAGGATTACAAGTTATTGTTCAATCCAAACTCTAAAAGATAAAGCCTTATCTTAATCTATAGAAGTATGGCCGAATAAGGAGTCTTTAATATTGAGTGCATAGGCTGAATGGTGCTTCTAAATTGGTCTTTGATGTGCATGTGACGTGCTATCTTACCATCTTGCAATCTTGATGGGAGATTCGACTTGACTTGAATTCTAAGAGCAATCATCATGAAATGATTGCATTAAGTTCAGACTCTATTAAGATAAATTCTTTTTGATTAAAAACTCTAGCCTTACCTCTTGTAAAGTGTTTATCTTGCATAAAAACTCTTTTAAGATGATCAAAGAGTCCTCTTATAGCTACAAATCCTATTGGCTGAATATTGTACCATTTTACATAATTGCACAAAATTCATGTCTCATAAGCTTAAAACCTAAAGATCAAGGAAACAAAATTAAAGGCACTAAATTCAATCAAATTTTAACATTTTTGCACTAAAAAAGACTTGTAAAACACTATATATTTTAGTGCTATCACACCCATACACTTAACTTCTTCCTTGTCCTCAAGCAAAACTCTCAAATTAATTATACTAATGATCAAAATACATGCATACAAAGTCAAAGTTATACAAATCATCACTCATGCAATATAGCATGATACAAAGATAGTTACAAGCATAGTTAATAAGAAACTTATTCAAAAGTAAGCTTTCGATTTTATATAACTTTCATGTGTGTGAAGTTAATTTATCTCCAATCTATACATACAATCTAAGTAAGAAGAATGCAACATATGTCATCAAATATCAATTTAAAGATAGAATATATTTCATATATTTACTTTTCTCACCTCTTCTCTACTAATATTAGACTTATATACTTGACTTAAGATCAAAAGATCTTTAAGGCTTCTAATGTAAAACTTGGGTTAAGGTAGAAAAAAAGAAATTTTAGACCTTTTTTTTTTTGCTTACTCTCTTGATTTCTTGGACTTATGATGTGACTTGAAAACTTTGAAACCTTTTCAAGACTTGAAGCATTTTTATTCTTTTTTTTTATTTTTTCTTTCACATAACCATTTTGGCTTTTATTTATTTATTTGTTTATATTTATGCCTCTCTTCCTCCCAATTGTGAAGATTTGTTCTCTTAATTTGTCCACAACAATTGCATAAGCAACATTAGGCAAGGTAACAATAAAAAGGATAATTTCAAGAAAAGGCTTGGGCTTATCAATGTGGCTAAATAATAACAAAAAAAAGAGAAATACATAAAAAGCTCAAAACAAAGGTACTAGGGATGCATTATTAAAAATGGGTTTGAAAAAGGCTTAAACTGTCTAAAGACTGCCTAGACCATCTCTTGAATCAAATATAGTCTAAAATTTTACCTCAAGGATTGAGTAAATAAATTCTAAAGTTACACTCATACTTTAAATTTTTATGCAACTTTATACCTTACATGCTTTCATTAAGATTCATGTATATCAAAGATCAAGAATAAATAAACAAAACATAAAAAGTATACTTAACCGAAAATCCTATTTAAATAAATCATCTCATGCTTCACTATATTTATAGTTCTCCTTATATCATACATAAGTCAATCTTAAACAATTCATGAATATTCAACTAAGTTAGCATCATCATGATTATAACATGTTAAGTTGGTTTAAAAACAAAGCATAAAAGAAAAACTTTTGAAAACAATTTTTAGCTTAAAAAGAGTTTTCCTTTCCCCTTAACTTATATTAAACAATATTTCAAACAACACATTTACAAGTTAGGGGAAAAAATACTCCCCTATCTTTGCTTTCCTTATTGAAGCCGAATCTAAACTTTTTCATTAGGCATCTATTTGCATCTCTTCATCCTAAAAACATTTTTAAAAAACTAACAAAAGATAAAAGTATACTTGTCCTAAACAAAAGAAGTATAAAACTTTAAAATAAAGAACTTGTAAATGTCAAACTTGGATTGTCGCCCAAGCAGCATTAGTTTTGGTCAAGCTTGACTATACATTTTTAAAAATGGGGTTATGTAATTACTCCACACTTAACACTAGCATCTACCAATTTAATGTTTTTCTACTTACCACATCTTCACAAATAAATTCTAAGTTGAGGTGCTCATTGATTATGGTGAAAGAGGATATGAGTCCTACTTCTAGCAATGTCTTCATTATACCTCTAAGTGGACTAAGGTAGGTGGTTACTAGCTTTAGTACCAATGAAAAAAGTATAATCATGAAATCTATATGATTGATCTTTAAGTCTAAAGGTTCCTCTATGGTAAGCTTGATCAGAATGAGGAGTGTTTCTAAATATTCATATAAAATTTCAACTAAACATCCCTTGTCAACTTTGTTATCTACCCCATTTAATTTCACCTTATGCATTTGATCTTTGTAGGACTAGGAAATTGGTAAGGATGGACTATAAGGCTCAAGCTTACCTTCAAATAAACTATTGCTAGACTCCTAAAAAATGTCTGATCCTAAAGTTGATTCTACTTTCATTGGATCAAAATGGTCTTTCTTTCTAACAGATGTTGTCATCATAATAGGCACTCCATCATCTTGCTCTTTAAGATCTTTTTCTTAGGGGTCTTTTTTTGGATCTTCATTAATCTCATACTTTTCTCCCATTTTTTCACAATTGTTTTTTCACCTTAGGTTATATACTTTTCAAGAATGCTCTTGCAACTAGCATCAATATCTCTCTTTTTTTCACCAAATCTTCAATGAACTCTTCAAGGTCCTCTTCTTGAATATATTCCTCAGGATCTTTGTCAGATATTTTCATAAAGTAAGGTAGGGTTACCAATATAGGCTCATCTAATAGGTTGTCATCATCTTCATCATTAGTAACATACACATTTTTTCTTCCAATTATCTTTTAATGTGCATTCCATTACTTCTAACCAACTAGCATCTACATGTTTGTTAAGGCTTTTCAAATTGACAATTTGGGTTTTGAGGAGGTTGGCTTAATTCTAAATGAATTCTATAAGATATTCATCAAGGAAATGTTTTGTTTCTTGAGGAAAAGATGGTGGGTCATATGGTGGAGGAAAGTATTGTTGAGATGAAGGGTTTATAGGGTAGGTTAGGTATATATGGATGACAACTTTTGACTATTTCCCTATGCATAGCTAGGATCATCCTCTAAATTTTGAATGTAGGAGTTTAGGTAAAAGTTGGATTGGTATCTTAATACCTATCACTATAGTATTACCCCCAATAACCATGACAATTATAAAATGTGCTCAAAACTGACTGAACATGTATAAGATTACACTTTCTTTCAAAAGCATTTACCTTTTTAGCCAAATAAGTTAAGTGTAAGGTTATGATTGTAAAGGGATCTTTGTCATGCCTCTCAATGGTGCACTACGATCTAGAATTTTGGAATGCTGATTGAATGTGGGAATACTCAAAAGATGACTCGTCATAGTCCCCAAAGGTTTTAGCCTTACAACAATAGAAATCAGACATAAAGGAAAAAAAAGAAAGAGCACATTAGAATCAAAAAAATAAAAGGTCTAAATTATAAAGTAGAAATAATTGGTATTGATATTGGCTTCTTAGCATCGATATAATTTCTGACAACAATGTCAAAAACTTGATTATTGCTTTTTATATAACCTGTAAGTGTATAAATTGCATCAAGTAATAAAGTGATAAGAGTAAGAGTATTGTCCTATAAGGATTATAGAATTTAATTGTTTAGTGCAAAACCAAGTACTAAAAGAAGTTCTCACTAACTTTATATTTAACTAGATCAAAAATTGATTAATTATAATTGAAAGCAAAGTATTGAAAATGTGATAACCGAATGTTAAGCTATCCAATTGTCACTTGGTAGCTTTAAAGGTAGGCCGATTATACAAGAAAACAAAAAAAGGCTTGTAAAACAATTAGATATTTTTTATTGTAAAGAAAGCATATAAAACCAAGATTTAAAAGTGTGTAAAGAAAAAGCAAGTGTGCATGTAAATAAAGAAAAAGAAATTTGAGTAAAAATAGATTTGTATTAAAGAAAAAGCTTTGGAAATTAAATCTATGGTTAGTTTATCACCCTAACCAACAGTTATAAAAGCTTTAGAAAAGAATTAGACTAGTTTGTCACCCTAGCCTATTTACAAAGAAAACAAGTAAAAATCGAAAAAGAAAGAAAAGAAAATGAGGGAGAAAAATTGGAATGAATGGGATGTGTTACAAGATGGGGATTAAGATTAACGATTCTTCATCAATACAAGCTCTAAAAGATAAAGCATTATCTTAATCCTGTAGAAGTATGACCGAATGTAGACACTCTATTTTGTTCAAGGTTATTTTGAATGTTTTCGAGTTTCGAATTAATTCGAATTGGGCTTTGGACATCTTTTGGACTCGGTTTAGGGTTTCAAGACCAAATGTCCAACTGTCTTTCATTTTGTGTATACTTATATGTCGATTATTCCCATTTATGTTTATGTATATTCTTAGTTCTCTTTACTTTGTTAGTTGTTTAATTTTATTTATTTCATTTGTGAGGTATTTATCTTAACTTGTATTTTTATCTTTATTTCTTTTGTTTATCTAGTTTTATTGTTAAAAAACAAAAGGATAAAACTGAAAAAGGAGAAAGGGTCAATTGGTTTAGCTTGGGATTTCTGAAATTAAAGTGATAATTCATGTTATGGGATTGTGATGTAAATCTCGATGATAATGCTAAGTTTTGAGAAATTGAATCTTATATGATCTAGGATTCTTGTTGCGATTGGAAATCTTTTGTTATAAACATTCGAACAACTACAGAGGAAGAGGCAGCTTAGAGTTTGGTCACTGTCTTCACTCCATCATAGCTTGACCATATCCATCATAAAAAAGCCTCCCATTCCCTATTATCACAATTCCCATCAGCTAACAACAACCCACAATCATTAGCCCCAACCATCAGACACCAAACATACACAAACAGAAACAGAGAGCAATCGGCCAAACCATTTCATCACCTCACTGCCATCCACCACCATTCCAGCCTACAACAGAAAACCCCGAGAGTTTACCCCCCCCCCCCCACCATCTGCAAATTCACCATACAAGAATCAAGACAGTGCCCAGCAAACCCAACCATAGTCCTAATTTTAATTCCAACCAACAATCCTCAATCACAGCCAGTCACCATCGCAATGGAGATCAATCTAGCCGCTCCCAAACCAATCCTGCTACCATCATCAATTCCTTACCAAACAGTCAGCAACAGTCAATAAGCCACAAAAAAGAAAAAAAGAAAAGGCAATTGAGCAAAAAGACATCAACACAATCCCAAATCCAGAAAGCTCCATAATTACGCAGAAAGCACAAAGTAATAGAGAACCAAAATTCATTCATCACAAGACAGCCATCTTTGCACTGCTACAACCCATCACTACCGGAACTTGCCAGGCCGTGCATAAAAAAATCATCAGCCCTTCACTACAGAGACTAAACCCAGCCACCGTCATTAATTCTTCATCAAATAACAAGGCCATAATCAGCAAAATAGAAAGGGATTAACATAACTGGAAGTGGCGGCCGTACGAGCAGTGAAGGGGAAGATCTTGGAGAAGATAATCGAGAGCTTTGGACTCCAATTCACATGAATCTATCAAGTATCAAAGGAGATCATTCTCAGATCTGAGACGATGAGGCAAAAAGGAGGCTTGTGGTGAGTTTTGGGTGTCAACGGAAATCGGTCGGAGACAGTCGGCAATGGTGTGGGACGGTGACCCTCATCGGTTTCCGGGTTTTGGTTACCAGATTATATATTGCTACTTAGTGAGAGAGGCAGAGAACTCTCTGATTCCTAGACAGAGAAACATGATGAAAAATGAAAAACTAAAGAAAGTAGGGCTTTTATAGCACTAATAAAACGACGCCATGTCGGACATGAAAACTTGGGTTCTTTTTGACCCGTTTAAAGGGTCCGCGTGTCAGTCCTCTTGAGGATCCGACCCGACCGTAACTTGCCAATAGAGCCGACGCTGAGACCGAGCCATCAAGTCACGAGCTGTGTGATGTTTCTGAGTTTGTAGCCGAGCTATTTCATATTATAAGCCGAGTCAGACCCCTATCTTGGTATTCTTCTTTTTTATTCACTTATTTCATTTGTTATTTTTTGAAAAAATATTTTCAATTAAAACCAAAAACCCTGTCAACCCATTAAAGGTTTCTAAAATTAAAAAAAGAAATTTAAGAAAATAAAATTTAAGAAATAAAGCATTATTAATATATTGGAGGGCTTGCAATTTTATTTTCAAAATAAAATTTTATCAATATATTAGATAATTTTATTAATTTTTAATAAAATTAAATTTTGAAAAAAAAATAATTTTTAAAAAGATTTATCAACGCTAGTGGTTTAAAAAAAAAAATTTATCAACATATGATTTTTAATAAAAATTAAGTTTTAAAAAAATAAATAAAGAAAAAAATTAATTTTCATAAAACCATACCAACATATTTGAAGATAATCTTTAACAGAAAATTTTATCAACATATTGAAAGATATTTTTAAAAATAAGTTAATTTTATAAAATTTAAGTTTTGAATCTCCGATAATAAAATTACTAAGAGTATTGTAAATAGTAATCTCTATGTAAATTCTTAAGTGAGAAATCTTTTCTAAATTTTATCAATATATTAAATAATTTAGATAGAAATTTTCTATACCAAGGTTTTAAATCTCATTAGATTATCACAAATAAAAATTTTTTGCAATAAATTAAATGAATTCTATGACAAAGCTTTTTTAAAGTATGACAAATATTCTCCTTGAATACTCTTAAGGTGAGAGATTATCCTAAATTATTAGTAGCATATTGAAATAATTTAAAGATAATTTTTAATATTAAATTATTTGGTAAAATCTTTTGAGACTTTAGATAATAAAAAATCAAACTGGTACCATCTTTTAAGATGTTAATCGTACTCTTAAACCTAGTTTTGATTTCATAGACTAAAATCTATCTTTTAAAGATACCTGAGTCTAGCTTCGGACATCTTTTTAAAATGGAACAGATTTAGTTAGGCAATCAATCATACTTAAACAAAAATGATTTGTGGCTCTTTAAGTTTATGTTTATGTCTAATGATAGGTCTACGAATCTAGATGTTATGACAGTTTGGTAACTCCATTAGGGAATAGCCTAAAGTCAGGCTAATAAATTCATGCTATCCAAGCTTAACTTAATAAAATTAAAAATTTTTCTTTAAATGATTTATTTATCCTTAATCATGTACTGATTTGTCATTCATTTGCATAATATGAACTCTATACCTGAGCTTCGTCTCTTAAGAGAGAGTTAAATAACTATGCTGTTATGAGATTTTATGTCTCTACCTTAGCTAGCGAACACTTTCACTCGAATTAAATCATTTCCCTTTTGTAGCTTATAATGGATGAGGCTTAGGGTGTCTTACTAGTCTATAATAAACTATAATGGGGAACAATTTAGGAACCTTTAATTTGGACTAACATCCTAACCAAGCATATAGTAAACTTAGAGAACTCTACCTTAATGTATAGCTATATCAATTGCTTGTGTAAGGCATGTCCTTATGTTGATCTTGTATTTGTTAATGTTTTATTTTTTTTAGATACGTTTTTTCTTTTTTTTGCAAAAAATAAAACTTTTTTTTAAAGGGTAAGTCTTTTACCTCAAAATGGGAAATTTGAGATTTTGAGTGAAATTTTTTTTCATTTTTGCATCACTTGTTTTTGTTTCATTACATACATGCATCATTCTTGCATAAGCATCATTTCACTTATCCGTGTATATAAAAGAAAGGTGTGGATCAAGGGTAATTTTGCCTTTCTATTTTAATTGAGAATGAATCTTGTTTCATTATATATATTATTTGATTTGCTCTCTTTAATTTTGTATATAATTTTGAATATGAATCTTCAAATTATATTATGTAATGGATATATGTGTATATATTATTTGTTTGTTTGGGGTAATCTTTGTTCCTTTTACTTTTCTACATAATTAAAAATGAATCATTGTTTGGCATACATGTAATTGTATATATATTTTCATCCATGTAAACATTTTATTTGTATATCATATCATTTGTTTAAGGTAGTTTTTGCTCTCTTTAGGATTGCATAAAGTCTAATTGGAAAAGAATTTTTGCATTACATAGATGCACATGTACATATATATATATATATATATATATATATTCATCCATGTAAACATCATTGTACTTACATTATTTTGGGCAATTTTGTTTTCTTCTTTCTCGTATATGGTGCTATTGCAAATGAATTCTCATTTTTCACTATGTATTGTACACATGTAATTGTAAATATTTTCTTCCCATCTATATAAACGTTTTTGTATGTATTTTATTTGGGACAATATTTGTTTTGTACATTTTCTAGAACAAACTCTTATTTGAAAAAAGCTTTTTGAGCTTTGCAACATATTGTTTTGAATTGAAAGTGAATTATAAATATTAAAAGTTGTTTTCTTTCATCTTGTGAGTGTAGACATTGATTCAGGTAAACTGTAAGTATACAGGCTTGACAAATAATAAAAACAATCTTTTAGTCAAAATGTTGATCCCACAAAGACAAATACCGGTTATCACCCTACTCTTATTAAAGTTGGTTCAATCAAAGAATATCTATGAGAAAATAAAAAATTAACTAATGCAAAATTGAAAAAAAAAACTAATATGCCACATAACAAAAATCAATTGAAATTCTACTAAAAAAAATACAAGTAATCAATTAGAACCAAATAAGAAAACAAGACATGGAAAACAATGAATAAAATTTTATCTAATCCTAAAACACAAGAACAAGTAACTGAAATAAATGCATGATTGAAAATTAAATGTAAACTAAAATTGCAAAAATCACATGAATATGAAAATTAAATGTAAACTACATTATAGACTTCATGGCTTGTTTATGAGTCTAGTATTATTAAGAATGGCAACAAAGCAAATATCCATTATTTATAATATATCCATATCCAAATCCGTTTAATATTTATAATATTCAAATCCATTTAAATATTCATTTAAATTTAATATCACTATCTAAATTCGAATCTATTTAAATAAGTGTTATTCGTTTAAATATACGAATCCGTTAAAATATTTATTTATTTAAATTTTTTTGTTAAAATATAAATAAACAAGAATTTAATTTAAAACTTGAATTCACTCTTAATTAATAATAGATAAAAATTATTTTTTAAGATCTGAAACCTTCCACAAGAATAAAATTTTATATACTTTACATACATAAATCGGTAACAAATTCGGATATCTATTATTATTCATTAAAATTTAAACGGATTTGGATATTAAATATTTAAGAGATATTATCCGTATCTGCTCTAAATAAATTATGAATAGTAAATCTTTTATCCGTATATGTCAATTATCTATTTATGACTATTCAAATCTAACATAAATGGATTGAATAATTATAGATATCTGTTTTATTTAATATCTATTGCCATCCCTAAGCATTACAGTATAGTATTTTATTATCTGTTAAAGTTAGTTAACATTAATGTCAAAGTTAATTGATGATGCTGGATTATTTACATTGGATTAGTTACAATACGAGTATTGGTCTCTTATAAATTTAAGGGAAGGAATCATCATTTTAAGATAATAGTGGAAGCATTGGAATAGAACAAAGCATTCTTTGTCTCCATCTCTCTCTTTCTTTTTTTCCTTCCTTCCTCTTCCCAGTTCTGGAATTTACAGAAAATTCACCTTCATTCTTATCTTCTTTATCCTTCTTCTCTGTTCTGAAATTTACAAAACATTCATCTTCATTCTTGCAATGTTGCATTTGGCTCGTATCATGAAGTCGCCGATACCTTTCAGGCGATAAAACTTACAATAGACAAGCATTTGAGCGCATGGTCTAAGGAGAGTTGAAAGAAGGAAAATACCAAAAGAAGCAGCCAAACAAATTTTTTTCTTCAAATAAGCTTAATTTTGCTGAGTACGAAAGAAAATGCTAAGAAGATCTATCTAATTTGTTTTTTTCTGTCGATGATTAAGTGATTTGTTGATAGAGTATTGGATTCATAATCCCTGACAATCTCATGTAAAAAAAAAAAAAAAACTGTTTTTCTTTTCTTTTCTTTTCTTTTTTACTTTTTGGGTGTTGGCATCCAGCCAGTTCTATCAAATTATGTCCAAGTGATTTATTGATAGAATATTGAATTCATAATCCTGATGATCTCATGTAAAAAAAAAACTGTTTTTTCTTTTCTTTTCTTTTTTACTTTTTGGGTGTTGACATCCAACCTGTTCTATCAAATTATGTCAAGAACCTTGCGCCAGTTGGAATATGATCATTGAGAACTAATTGTCCCTGAGTGTCTAAAAACTGAGCTACTGAAAAGAAAAAAAACAAAAACTCAAGGCTACTGTCAATTCTTTTACATGGGTTCTTTTTCCCTCGCCAAGATGGCGAGCATAGATCCATTCATCTTTCATCCGGATGCACTACAACCAGAAATGGAAGAAAACAAAGAGAAATAGGTGTTTTAAAAAAAACAAGGCACCATGTGTCCAGGCATGCTACTTTACTGCAAAGCAGAGCACCGAGTTGTTTGCCATTTTGAGACCCCTATCTCCGGAAATGGTTCGGAGAGTATCTAGGCAAAAACATGCATCCAAATGACAAATTGATTCTAACAAGAAGGGAAGACTGGGTAAAAGATAAATGAACATAGCTTGCTGTGCTACTAAGAACAAATAATAGAGGCACAAAGTAAGCTTAAGGAAGCTCCAATAACAGTTAAACTTACAGTAATAGACCTTCCACATCATAATACTATGCAGGCTAGTGATTGCATCCACAAGGAAATATTCACCCATTCAGGGAGGTTATACTGTGATAACATCATGACAAATACAATTCAAGAAGATTGTTACTCGATGTGTTCAATTTATTAAAAGCAATAAACATTCATTTATGGAAAACTCAAAAAGAGAAAACACAATGTCACTGTTTTTAACTGGAATGCTTAAATTATTTCGACATTGCCCGCACAAGTGCACAAACTAAGACAATTGTTAAACAAAGAAATATTCTGCAGTCTACCTCAGCGAACCTTGTTCTTCTTCTGGCTTTGGCTCTGCACTGCCATGGAAATTTTCTTCCAACATCGAACAGCAATTAGTGAGGGTATCAGAATCCAGAAGGAATTTGCCAAAATATAGTATGCATAGTAATAAAATGGGCTTGCAGCGAAGTTATCCCCGTCTAAGTAAGCTGCTATGAAATACACAAGAGTTCCATAGAGCTGTCCCAGGGAGATTGCAAACTGCAGTATGTAGCTATATCCCTTACCTGTGGCTATAGCATACCTGTCAAATTATCAAAAACCTTTTAAAATGAGAATAATCAAAGCAGAAGGGATAAAAATACATTGATAAATTGAATCTTGTAATTTGCAAAGTCCAATCTTACACTGCTAGAAGGCTAGGTGGACCTTCCAGAACTGAAGTTATTCCTTCAACAGTAACAATTGCTGTATCCCTTCCAGCATATCTTGAGTCACCTTTGCTGTACTCTTTCCCTGACATTTAATCATGAGTAAATTGTCCACTTAGGAACCTACCAGGTATGGCAATTATCATAAAAGGAACAAGGTAAAAGGAACTTACAAACTTCGGCTAGATAAAATCCAGTCTTTTCTTTGTAGAATTCAGGAGAGAAAGCAAAATAACCTTCAAGAATCATGTGTGTCAGTCCCGTGAATGCCCACCAGCACATGAGCAATCTATCAAGATTAGATAAATTGCGCCATCTCCCTGGTAGAACAAGTCAAACACAGTTTTCAGTCTCTTAGTAGATCCAGACTGCAGCAAGTTTAATGGCTCTTTAAATGTATTGTTAACAATCAGCTAATAAGTAATAATCAGAAAGAAATTCATGGTCAGCCAACTCTTTTTTTTTTTTTCAGTTGGTGTCAAAGTCAAACCCAAACCCAAATCCAAACCCAAACATTTTGTAGACATAAAGTCCACACAAAGTACCGAAATGTGAAGGTGTTGATGGGTATTGTCATTTGCAGCGCAAAAAGCATTAGAAAGAATGAATAAGTAATAGAAAGAGAGACAAACCGGAAAGGAGCCAGACAAGCGAGACGACAAACAGAGAAGAGAGACCAAAGACGGTGAGAATGGTAGACTGAGAGAGGGAGACGGGGACATATCCAGGCAGTTGCAGATCTCTCGGCACGTATGGATGCTCCATTTTCTGTCCAACTTTTTCTCTTCCGGCTTCTGCTACTCTGATAATACCAATACCCTACTCTAAAAGACCACACAACTCAACTCCAGCTATTCACAACGCACTGCCACCTAATATTATACTTCGATATCTCCCTTTGAATCTTTTATTTTTTTTTTGCGCTATTTGTAACAATTGGTACCACTATTTTTTTAAAATACAATAATAAATACAATTATTCAATTCATTATTACTACTTTAATATTAACTAGTTTTTACCCTGCAATGCAAGGAGTTTTTTATTTTTTATAAAATTATTTAATTAATTAAATCTTATAAATATTATTTTCTTTTAAATTCTAAATTTATATATTGTAGTTATTTCAATTTGAAATTAAAGTATTAAAAAAAGTGTGATAAAGCACACATAAATATAACATTATTTCATATTATTTTTCAAATTTAAAGATTTGTTGGATGTTAATTTAGTAGAGATTTTTAAATATTTATATATATTTGTGAATTTGAAATTCATCTTTTTATATTTTTTAAATTAAATCAATAATCATATTGAATTTTATTAATTTGTGCATAATGCTTACATTTTATTCTTACAATTTATTTAGCAAATAAAATCTAAATTCACTTTCTTTAAATTCATCTTTCTAGGGGTAAAAATAGTATTTCTTAATTAGACAATCACATACTTTGAAATAAAATTATTTTAATTTTTTACGAATTTAACAAACAAAAGATATTAAAAAAAATTATAATCTAAGAAATATATATTAAAATTAATTTATATTTATTCTTTTTATATATTAAAAACTTAATAATTTGATTGCAATTAATATATTTATCTATGTCAAATAACCATTAAATAATCAATTTCAAAATTTTTATTAAAAAACTCATACTTTTTCATTAATTATTTTTTCATACTTATCTGCACATACATTTTAATAGATATTGTTAGATTATATATATTTTAGTATTAGAATTTAAGCCATAATTGCTGAGATTAAAAATTTAACACTTTACCAATAATTGACATGGTTGTTGACTATTTTTATAATATATTTGATGTTAAATTATAAATATAAAAAAGATTGCATAATATAAAAATAAAATTAAGATTTGTTTTTAATGATTTAATGGTAGATGAAATTTGTCTAAATAAGATAATTAAATTAATAAATTATTTTTATAAAAATATAGTAATTGTTTTAATGATTAGATAATTTTTAAAAATTATAAGCTTTTGTTCAAATATCAAATAGTTAATATGTAATATCTTTTTAAAATATGTTTTTTATATGGATTAATTAATTGGAAGTAACTCAAATCCCAACATGCTAGAAAGTCCTTCATTTAATGTAGTATTGTAATATTAAAAAAATAATATATAAAATTGAAATTTAATTTTTTAATAATAATTTAAATTTAAATTTATTTCATTATTAATTATTCTATATATGCAGTGTTAATGTTGAATTTAAAACTTAAAAATTAAATAATAAAATTTGGTTGTGAACAATTTAAGGTAAATAATAATGAGAAATTAAATTTTAATTACAAATTGAGTTGTAACATTGACTATTTACTGAAAAATGATTGTAATTTTATGTTTATTATATTTTTAATGATTTTTACCATTCAATAATAATTTAATTATTATTTGTCTTATAACTTTTTCTCCATTCAAATTATATTATTAAAAAATTAAGATTTTAATGAATAAAGAAAAAAAAAAGATATTAAAGATTAGGTTAGTTAAAGTTTTTAATAATTAAGGAAATTAATATATATATGTAGACTTTTTTTTTATATATAAAGAATGAAATTGTGAAAATAAAGTTATAAAAATAACAAAATAGGTACAGAACAAATAAAACTTTCACCAATATGAAATTGGAACTAAAACCTAGAACATATAAAATGAATCAATTCGGCAACAAAATAAAATTTTATTTTTATTATCAATATTTATTGTCTCAATTAGCATCACAAAATTTTAAGACACATTTAATAATTGTTATTATAAATTCCCTTTGGGTTGATAATGATCTAAATTTTAAAATAAAAATATCATTATTTGAATACCATCTAAAATGATGGCAACTATAATGATTTAAATCATATTTAATTATATCCTAAAAAGATTGCAAAAACAGGTAAAAAGTCATATGCAAAAGTATATCATAAAATTACAGGAATTCACATTTATAAGATATATAAAAGTTGTACCTAATTGATTCTACCAGGGACGGCTCAGTAATGAATTCAAAGATGATGGAGGGGTCAATTTGGGTAAAAAATCTCAATTGTTTCTTGCTTGAGCGAAAGCTTCTCGGACAAAGAATCTGGCAGGGTCATCTGCTTTTTATTTTCTGAATTTCACCGCAAATTGTGGGTGATTTTTGTTGTTTTGATCTCGATGCTTCTTGCATTTCTCTGCAATTCTTTCCCTCCCAAGACCTTGATCGATCGCCGAGTCCTGGTCCTTCTCGACGATTTCGCCATCAAGTTGTCTCACTCCCTTTGCTCCAATTCCCTCAAATCTCGTGGCTTTGACCTTGAATTCAAACTCGTCGATGATGCCAAGATTGCCTGCAACGCTACGGCCAATATCTCCACGATGCCTTGATTCTCTTCTACCTTTCTGTTGAACGTCAGTTTCACATTTTATTTGTCTTTATTTTAATGTTTTCAATTGAATTAATTATTTTTTTTCTTTTTCTTTTGGATGCCTGGTCGTTTAAATAGTAATGTATTTTGTTTAATTAGGTTTTGGAGGATCTATTAATCTTGCTGTCATTATCAATTTTGTTGATTCAGGTTAAGATTTAATCATCGAGATGGATGCTAATGCTTCTGATTTGATTTGAGAAGTTGCCACTGAATGTGGAGTTGATTTTGATGAGGTAAGATTATGTATATATTCTCTAATTGTTATTGCTTCAGAAGCATGTTACTAACACCCCCGTGTTCATGCATGTTGTGCTGTTGCCTCCTATGCACAAGAATATGCATATCTGTAAGTAGCCAAACAAGACTAATTATTGTAAAAAAAACTAAAATTTTAAGCATTTCTCCATTCACGTTTGGGTTTTGTAAGAAAAATAAAATGTGTTCATAATTATTTTTTAATTTTTCATCAAAACAGGTTAGCTTATGCCTTCATGATGAACCAGAACAGCAATCTCCAAACTTTTCCAGGATTTCTGGTAAGTCTGTTTTACCCGAGGAAGGCCCTCAAACATCAAAACAAGACTAAAATGGACTGCAAATCTTCATGAGAAGTTTGTAAATTGCGTCAATCTCCATAGTGGCACAGAGAGATTCTTCCTATAATTGAATAAAAAAAAAAGAATTTTTTTTCATATGCACCAAAGAGAATGAAATTCCTTATTAATTCATTAAATTCTATGAATCATAGAGGCAACACACAGGAAAATACTGAAGCTGATGAAATCAAATGGGCTGACAGTTCTCCATGTCAAAAGTCTTTTGCAGGCATACAATGGATATTTGAAATCAATTATCAGTAAAAAAAAAAACGTGTTTTCTTTTTATTCTTTTCTCTTCATCATTTTCTCAGTAACCAAAGAGGATGTTTCTAAATGTTACTGTTGGTTAAGAAGTAAAATTGAGAGGAAACTGTTTCAAAAGAAAAATTGATTCATTTTTATATGTTTCATTTGGAAGCATGTAATTTGATTAATATCAAATTTTCTTTTGGCATTAATGATTTGGGTGATGATGTTGATTGCATAATGTACAAATTTTCATTTAAATTGGTGATTGAAACAATGCTAAACCCAAGTTTAAACTGGTAATAATGTATTTTACAGGTTTTCTTTATCTGATCTGCTTGGTGTAAAGTCAGTTTCTTGAGTTAGATCTGTTGCTGCTCTATGCTTATGTTATGTGGTTAGTGAACTAAAGATGTCATGCATGGTTGATGAGTTTAACATTTGGTACTTTTTTAATTTTTAATTTTTAATTTTTAGTTCAGCTATTTCTAAAAGACTAATGGAAAGTTGGAAACCCTTCAATTGGGATGCTTAAAGCCATAACTATCTTCTTTTAGATGACTTGTTGTTTAGCATCAAGTGTCAGTCATAATCCTTATGTTCATTATGGAGACATGGTTATATGTTTTTCTAATAATGTTATAATCATTTTGGTTTGTTTTGTTATAGAGACACGGGGAGGGGGGCTCTAATTTTGACATGATCCCACTTGGGTTCTTGATCCACCATCTATTGATAACAATTCCCTTACCTGTTTGTTTCCTTTTTCGGCCAGAACCATGGTTAATGTGCTTACTGGCATTCCATTTTTTCTTATTGATAATAACTATATTCTCCAGGAATAATACTAACTTCCAGATGTGTTTGTTCCTTCTGGCATGTAAGTTTGTTGTTTTTTTTTTTTTTTTAAAGTTATCTGTAATCATCATCTGTCTATGAGTATTTAGATCTCCCCTTGATTATAGTAGTTTGTTTCTGATCATATCTATTACATGCTTCATTTAAATGTGAAGCTTCACATATAAACTGTCCTTGTGGTTGAATGATTAAGGACATATGTAATATTGCCTGCTAATATATCATGATGACCTTTCAGCCTGATCATGATTGGCTCAATAGTTTGGTTGTTAAACTTGGCTCAGGTGGTAGAGTTTCTAAGATATTGGCAGGAACCCGACTTTAGCCAAGGCTCAGCTGAGGTGGTGGGTTGGTTAAATTACAAGTATATAACTTTATTTTATTCCTGTGATAAATGCTGGCTCGAAATCTAGTAAAAGTATAAAAGATTATGCATCAACAATGACTTTGACAAATGATTGGATACAATATTAATTAGGCTTTTTAATTTGTTCAACATTTTCGTCCTGGTTGTTCACATTCCTTGGCTATCTTATTGTGATTTGTAAATTTTCTCCCAAAACAATGCAATAACTTTTTTCATCTTTACGCCTTTAAAATAACTCTAAATGTATTTTTAGTTTCAAAAATCAAAATAGTAATTAGTAATTGATAAAAAGAAGAAAGAAAGATAGTAATTAAAAAAACACTCAATTTTAGAACAATAGATTTTCAATAAAAGTTGGATGATGCCCAATTCAACAACCTACTGCATAACAACAACCAAGTAGATTCAAATCTCATATTTATAAAATAGAATATGATAACACATAATATATTTAAATTTTAATGCAAAATATATATTCCAAAATTAAAATATCTCTTCTCAAAATGATTTAAAAAATAAATTATTTTACAATGCATAAGAAAGTTCTTAACACATTAAAAGGAGTAATCAAAATAATACAAAAATAAACATAAAGGGATAAAAGAAAACTTTAATAGAATTGACTATATTAATTTTTGTGCATTTAATCCATCTAAATACATAATCACAAAGAAAAAAAACTTAGGTTACCTTTACTCCATGGCAAAAGGAGTACCATCAATGGGGAAAAAAATTCTTGTAATGATGCATGCAATCTATTTATTAAACATCTCAAGTGACTCTTACTTATATAGGGTGGCTCTTTTAATTAATTATGGAATAATTTTTAATTTTTGAACGATTAATTGACTAAAATAAATTAAGAATCAAATTAAGAATAATAACATATTAAATCGAGAGTAATTTATATTTGACAAATAAAATAGTTATATAATGTGTATTCAATGTGTTTAAGTGAAATGAAAAGTGAGATTTTGAAATTAATGTAATAATGATAATTAAATTAGTTTGATTTAACATGTCAAAATTAATTTTAATTGATTTAATTATCTATTAATCATTTTAAAATCAATATATTAAATATATATACATATATAGCTTAAAACGTAAAGCCAGTAGGTTAAGCTTTTAAAAAATTGGAAAGTGTTTTTTTTTAATAGATATAATTTAAGAGTTGAATATTTATAATTGAAAAAAGATATATAAAATTATTTTATTTATTAATAATGGCAATCAAAGTTTAATACATTTCATATGAATTTAATGAGAGTGATTTAAGGTAAATAATAAAAATAAATAAATGTAGTAAATTTAGTTTTTTGGAATTATTTTTAAATTAAAAGTATACCAAATAAAATAAAATATATTTATTAGAAGACACATAACAATTTTTAAGATCATTCATATATCAATAATATAAAGTGTCCGCATTGAACATTTTCTTTTTTTGCCAAAATTTTGATTTTTATATATTTATTAGTTTTAAACCCGTGCAATGTATAGATAAACAATTGTATATATAACTCAATTACATATAATATAACTAGTAAATTTTATATAAAAAATAAAAAATTTCAATGTAAAATAATGAAAAAATAAAAATATTGTAGATCAATATGTACCTATATAATATAAAGAAAAAGGCTTTGTATCATATCTCACCTAATAGTGATATTTATATAAAATTAATAATGTTTGATTTCAAATGATAGAAATTTATTTCACTTAAAATCAATTTTTTGTAGAAACTTTTGCTTGATGCTATCCCTTGCTTTGGTGTAAGACATCTAGAACTCACAACAATAATAACAAACCATTGTATTGGTCATGTCCATTCTTGCATTGTATTCACAAATATCAAAATAGTTCAAATTGAATTTGCATTCTTTGGCGAATGAGATTGAAACCATATATTACATATTAAATATGGATAAAACTATAAATGAAAAGTAAATAGGAAGGCAAAAACTTGTGCTAAATTCTAGTAAACTCCAAACTTAACTAAAAATCTCACCTTGTTCACATCCATTAGTAGTCATGAAGAAAATCTGACAAAATTTCCAAGGATTAAAACTAAAAAGAGATAAAACATATGAAATTATTCCATTCAAAAGTAAAAAATAAATAAATAAATAAAGACAATACTGAAAATGAATGGTTAAGTGAAGCATGAACATGCAGAAAAAAGTGAATAAAAGAGATAAAATCAACTGACAAACATGACAAAAAAAAAAGTTTATGAACATAAAAAGACATGTAACTTGGTGAGCAAAATTTTCTTGATCATAATGAAATCAATACATTTGGAGGCTTTTGAAGATTAACCTCCTAGTACTCTTAGTATGCAGGATTCTCTATTTATAATAAGAATTTGAGAGATTTTTATAAATTGAGAGTAATTTATGCAAAAAATTATAATGGATTATTAATTATTTATGTAATATATCTTTTATTTTGAAAAGTCTACACTTAATATTTTGAAAAATTGTTGTAAGACAATAAATTATACCAATTGTAATTAATACTTATATAGAAAAAAATATGAAAATATGTTTCCAACTAATTAGACTTTTATTTTAGGTTTGAATTTTTAGCATTATATGCCTTGTATATTCATTTAGATTAATAAATACAGAAATTAATTCTTAATTAAATACAAAAATCATGGTCATTAAAAAGTCAATGCTTTCAAAGCATATTTCTTATTTATAGTATACATGTTTGATGTTTAAAATTAAAAATTGAATTTGGTTGAAAATAATTTAAGATAATTTAATTGTAACACATTTATAAAAGGCAAGAATATTGTATATTTATAAGAAAATAAATAACCTAATTTAGCCAAATAAATATCTTTTAAATTAATAAAATATATATGAAGTCAAATTGAAATAATTAAATGCAAGATATGTGGTGATTGTTCAAAATAATTCACATGTCAAAAAAATAAAATATCCACATTAAATTTTTTTTTACCAAAAGTTTTAGTTTTTATATATTTATATAAGATTATAATTAATACTTATATAAAAATAAATATGAATATATGTTTCCAACTAATTAGACTTTTATTTTAGGTTTGAATTTTTAGCATTATATGCCATATATATTCAATTAGATTAATAAATACACAAATTATTTCTTTAAATACTAAAATCTTGGTCATTAAATGTCAATATTTTCAAAACATATTTCTTATTGATACTATACATGTTTGATTTTTAAAATTAAGAATTGAATTTAGTTGAAATTGATTTAAGATAATTTAATTGTAACAAATTTATAAAAGGCAAGATTATTGAATATTTATAAGAAAATAAATAACCTAATTTAGCCAAATAAATATTTTTTAAATTAATAAAATATATATGAAGTTAAATTGAAATAATTAAATGTAAGATATGTGGTGATTGTTTAAAATAATCCACATGTCAAAAAAATAGATTATCCACATTGAATTTTTTCTTTTTTTATCAAAAGTTTTAGTTTTTATATATTTATATGAGATATAAGATTTCAAGCTGTTTTTAATTCCTAATGTATATCCTGCACCTACAATCCTTTTCTTTTTCTTTTTTTTTTTGAAAAGTAACTTCATTAGATCATAAACTTGGTTTCTCAACATAAATTACATCTAAAAGAAGCGGAGGACATTCATTAAACCAATAGGTTGGCTCTCTCAGTTGTTGAAGAGCAGTTTTAGCCAATCTGTGAGCTGCCTCATTAGCTGCTCTACTAGTACGAATAGCAAAGAAATGCTAAGCTCTTGGCCCAGTATCTTGATATCTTTTAAAAGTTCACCAACCATTGATAAAGTTTCTCCACAGCTCTGATTTGGTTTATAATAACAACAGCATCTCCTTCAATCTCAACAGCCTGGATTCCCATGTCTTTCACCATTTCCATTGTCTTTAATGCTGTCTAAACCTCAACCGTTGTGGGATCGTTTACACCCTATACTGTTATTGAACATGTGCCAATCACATCTCCCCTATCATCTCTTATTACCACTCCTATCCCACTAAGGCCTTCCTCTACTTTCAATGCTCCATCAAAGTTGGCTTTGAGTCGTCCAAGTATTAGTGCTTTCCATCTGGTGTTCTCCATTACTACCATGCTAACATTGTTGGGTTGAACATTTCTGTATTCTTCCATAAATCTTTCCATAAACACCATACTATCAGCCGCATTCTTGATCTCATTATTCTTGCACACAAGATTCCTATTGTGCCAGATCATCCAACACGTTATTAGCCCTGTTTCCATGCTATTTTCATCCACTTTCTCGGCTATACAGCGAAGCCGTCCTTTCTCTCTTTCCAAATCCTCCCTGATCCATTCTGTTTCCATCCTCCCATGTTCAATATAGCCTTTGCTGACCCACATCTTTTCATCACTTGCATCACCGTCTCACCCTCGTCCACATCGCTGACATGTTTCATTGACCACAATGCCCCGTTTTTGTAAGCTACAGAATATTGGTAATATGCCCCAATTTAGTCTCCACCCGAAGGCCTTGACCTTTCTTGGGATATTTAGTCACCAAAGCCCTTTTCAGAAGCCATTACCTATCATAATATTTGAGATATATACCACTTCTCAGTTGAGCAATCTGTAGGCACTTTTTACTGAATACTCCCCATTTTTTTCAGGACCCCATATTTGCTGGTCAGCTCAACCCATCCGTCCAAGCGGCAATCCACATATCATGCGAGTGTCTTCATCCATTTTTAATGACGTCCTTATTCCATTTCCTTCCTATATGATCCATGAAGTCCGAGACCAAGTTGTATTGGCTTAGGGCAGAGTCCACCCTTCACGTGGTTCCAATTTCTATGAAGGTTTTGCTCGAACATCCTCCCAATTTCTCATTGAGCGTCCATCACCCACTCTCCACCTTAGCCCCATTTCTAATATTCTTCTTACAGCTAGTACACTACGCCATGTACATGATGGATTTGATCCCAGCCTTGCCTCTATAAAAGTTGTGTTTGGGAAACACTTAGCCTTTAGTACTTGGTGCACCAAAGACCATGGTCTCCTCATCGAGTGCCAACTTTGTTTTCCAAGTATTGCAATGTTGAAGTTTCCTGCCCCTCTAAAACCCATTCCTTCGACTTCCTTGTTATGATGCAATTTGCTCCAGCTAAGCCAGTGTATACACCGCCCATTCGACTTAGACCTCCACCAGAATTTGCTGATTATGCTATCAATCTCTTCACACAGCCCCCTAAGTAGGAGGAAGCAATTCATGACATAAATGGGAACAGCTTGGAGTACTAATTTAATGTGGACTTCTTTCCCCCCTCTTGACAACATCTTTCCACTCCAATGGTGAATTCTCCTCTTCATCTTGTCAGTGATCTCCATGAAAAGCTTGTTTTTTTCCCTTTGCCCACCATGATAGGAACTCCCAAATGTTATTCTGGATTTTCTGTTGCTTGGATTCCAAATATGTGTTTCACTCCATCCAGACATTCTTCAGAGGTATTTTTTTTGCTGAAAAATAAAAAAGACTTCTCAAAATTGATCTGTTGTCCCAAACTTTCTTCATAAGTCTTTAGCATGTGGCCTTAAACATTCTATAGGGCTTGCCTTAGTGAATAGCAAGCTATCATCTGCAAAAAAGAGGTGAGTAATTTGCGGTCCAATTTGACTAGCCCTCACACCAGTGATCCATCCTTTCGTCTAGTATTGATTCAGTATGACAGATAAACCTTCAGTATCTAAGGGGAAAAGACAGGGTGAAAGCGGATCTCCTTGATGCAGACCCCTTTTTGGGAAGCGGTTAGTAACATTGCCATTGAAAACTATAGAGTATGAAACTGATGTTATACATTTCATAATCTTTAAAATTCAACATAACTTTTATAATATTTAATCACTTACTTTTATTTTTTATATTTATTGTATGATATTTATTTTTGCATGAATTTACATAATTAATATTATATTTGCATGATTAATATATTTATTTGTGTAATTTATTAATATATTTATTTGTATGATTACATTTAATTTGATTGCATGATTATTAATACATTTATTTGCATGATTATATGTTTATTTGTATGTTTATTTGCATGCTTATTTCCGTGATTATATAATTAATTGTATATTTATTTGCATAATTTATATATTATTATTTGTATGATTATATATTTAATTACATATTTATTTGCATGATTTCTATATTATTATTTGTATGATTATATATTTAATTGTATGTTATTTACATGATTATATATTTGACTACATATTTATTTGCAAGATTTATATATTATCATTTGTATGATTATATATTTAATTGCACGTTTTTTTGCATGATTTATATATTATTATTTGCATGATAATATATTTAATTGCATATTTGCATGATTATTAATATGTTTATTTACATAATATGATATTATATTATTGTATGATTAATATTATATTTGAATGATATTTGATTGCATGTTTCTATATTTATTATGTGCATAATTGCAAGATTATATTTAATTACTAATACATTTGTGTGATTATATTTGATTTGCATGATATTTTATATTTATATGATTATTATTATTATTGCATGATAATTAATATATTAGCATGATACTTTTGCATGAATATTTTAGCATGATCTAGGCATGACATTATTACATGATATTTGGTATGATTTATTATATATTTGCATGATGATTTTTGCATGATAATTATTGCATGGTATGATTTTTTTAATATTTGTTGCATGATTGCATGATTATTTGATATTTTGATAGAATTTTGTGTATCACCATGTTATGATTTTGATTCGCATGATAAAAATCATTTTTGATTAAGGCTTAAGCAAGATAATATATAATTAATATGGTACCAATTTTTGGGCATAAAGGATAGATTCACATAGGTGATCAATCACACCTAAACAAAAAAAATTGATGGTGACTCCATGATTTTTGTGTGTAATGGGTAGGTTCTTCCAATCTAGATTTTATGACAATTTAAAATCACTTTAAAAAAATCATATTGTTTTCCTTCAATCTTTTTTTTTTTTTTTTTTGTTTATGATTCATGTGAGTTCAAGAAAAATTTGAAGTGCATTTTTAATCTCCTTTGTTTGGACATTTTATCTTGGGAATAATGTTTTCAAAAAGTTATTTGCACCTTAGTGAAAAAATTATTATCCTACAAAAAAGCTTCATAAAAGTGTCTTCTTCAAATTTCTTCTTCGTCTTCATTGATTACAGTAGTTTGTCACCCTCACATACAACAATATATTGTCATGGCATCTGATTAATTATGCCATATGTGTGTCTCACATGAAATTATAAATTTAGTATATTTCTTTAAATTTCCAAATAAATGGAGGATGGCTATGCACTATTGGTAGATTTTAGATAAAAATATTTTTAAGGGAAAAAATACAATTGAAAACAGAATATGTATATTTTTGCTTGAAAAAGCTAAAATTTGTCAATAAAAAAACTATTTGATATAAAATTGAAAATTAAATATAAATTTTTATCTAATCTTTAATTTTATAAACGGAGATATGATTTTATAATTATTATTTATCAATAAAAGTTTCAAAAGAAAGAATAAATAGTTAAAAATAAAAATATTTTGTTAATATGATTAAGTAAGATTTTCAAAATAAAATTGACTTAATATATCATGTAGCTAAAAGCTACTTAAGAATTTTAGTACTTTTTCATTAAATTTTCTTTCATTAAGTAATTTTTAAAAACAAAAATCCTTCAAAAAAATTAAATAATAAACTTTTATTTGAAATTTTTAAATGGTTTATCAAATTAATAACCATTGACTTGAAAGTTCTCAATCTTTCTTCTATTGCATTAATTATACTCTCTGACCTATATTTATAGTTTTGACAAAGGTTAATGCTATGAATAATTTTTAAATTATAATGAAATACTTAATGTGATATCTAAATTTTAAATATCTTTAATATGGTACTTAAATTATGAATTTTATTACCTTAAAAATTTGAATTAAACCAAGAGGGGGTGAATTGGTTGATTATAAAATTTTCAAATTTAATAGCCAATGAACACAAAATTCACAAATCAATTTTCTAAGTAAATAAACATAGCAAATATGAGTACACTAATAATCTTGAAAGCAAAGAGATAGAGATAGAGAATCAAACATCAAAATTTATAGGGGTTTAGCCTTTCTTTTAGGCACCTTCATCATATCCTTTAGCCTCACTTGCCAAGGAGTCCAATCCACTATGTGTTAAATGTTACAACCTAGCTCTTCAAAGCTCTATACCATCAACAACACAACCTTTTAAGGGTTATCTTTCTCTTTAAGCTCACAACCTCACAATACAAATTTCGAAGTATTTTGCAAACTCAAAAAACTTCTTTAAGATTGGGTGTTTGCTAATTTGAATTACAAATCAAAATTAAGAAAAATACTAAGAAAGAAATAAATACAAGATGATTTTTCTGCACCTTTCATACAATAAATGTTCTTTAATGCTTAGAGAAGATAGTAGATTGAAGCAATAAATATTTCTTGGCTCTTGATAACATGAAATGTGGTGAGAGACCTCTTTTTATATGTAAAGAGTGGAAAATAGCCATTGCTTACTTTAATTGTTTAGAGCATCTGCAAAATTTCAAACAAAAATAGTCATTGTTTGCTTTCCAAGCATAAGGGCATCGATTGGGTCAGTTGAAATACAAGCAAATTTTTGTATGAAAAACCATACTCGATCGATCCATAATGGGCAACAATCGATCCCTTTACAAGATGATCGATCCCTTAGGCTGGGTGATCGAATCATTTTTCATGTTTTAAAACCAATTTTTGCTTATGATTAAAAAACCAATTAATCCCCATAAGGAGGGGATCGATTATGTCCTTGAAAACTTGTATTAATTAAGCCATACAAAGACGAGATCGATTGGTTTTCATAAAAATTTCATGAGACACCTTTCTAGCCAAAAAAATCAATCAATCCCCTTAATGAGGGGATCAATCCCTTCTATGCAATTTTGGCCAATTTTGTTTTTAAACCATGACAAATAAATTAAACACATTTTTAACTAGATAAAAAGTTAAAAAAAATTTTAAATTAAGTTCAAATCATTTTAATTTAATTTTAGAAAATATTTATTTTATCATTTTAAAATACTTTTATCAATTCAAGGCTAATAAATTTGTTAATTAATGTGGTATTTACAAGATTTTTTGTCTTCCACATATAATGATTTGAAACTAACCATGATAGAGATAGATGCCACTTTAAATTCATAATTCATATATCATATTAGATATTTTTAAAATTAAAATATTATATTAAACATTTCATAATAATTATTAAGGAGTTATTCATTATATCAATCTTTTTAAGGACTAATATAGAATTCTTTTTACTATATTCATAACCTATTTTTAATTGCCACAACACTCAGTTTTTTATCCTATTTTTTTATTTACCATATCTATTACATCATTTTCTTTACTTGTTTCTTATGCTATCTACTTCCTTTTTAAAACAATCGTTGTGATTCAATCTTGTATCCACATATGAAACTTTATCAAGCAATCATCCAAACTATAAATTTTACTAAGGTACAACCATAGTTCTTCTCCCCTAAGGTGCCACGAGGCATTTCTTTTCTTTTTTTTTTTTTTGCTTTTTTGTTTTACTTTTTCAAATTTTCTTGTATTCTATTCCAAATTATTAGATTTCTTTAATTTTGTAAATTTTAAAAAATATTTTGTAAATATTTAATTCTTATTTTGTGCATTTCTTTTAGTTTTTTAATATTTAATTATTTTTTTCTAAAAATAACCCATAAATTGAATAAGTAATATTAAAAATATTTTTTATAAAACTCACTTATACCAAATTTTATTTATTTACTTTTTTTTTTACACTTCTTTTGCTTTTTTCCCTTTAAAAAAAATTAATAAAACTTTTTAGATTTTATTTTTTTATAAGACCCATTTAATATCAAGTGTATACTGTTCGCTTTTTTGCCATTCATTTTACTTTTCTCTTTTTCTAGTTTCTTATAAATTTAATAAATGTAATTATTTTACTTCTTTACGAAATTGGCTTTTTCTTTGTTTTTTCACTTTTTCTTTTTAATATTTAACTATTTTTTTAAAAAATACCAACAAATATTTTTTAAAAATTTTTTAGATTTTATTTTTTCAAATTCTTTTAAAATGTTATAAATATTTTTAAAATATTGTAGAAATATTTAATTCTTTTTTTTTCATTTTTATGTTTTTTATCTTTAAAAATATTTTATTAATTTTCCTAAAAATAAATAAATATATTTTTAAAATTTTTATTTTTGTGTGGGATTCACCTATACCAAATTTCCCTTTTTTTCTTTTCCTTTTTTACCATTAACTTACTTTTTTACTTTTTCCTTTTTTAAAAAAAAACTAGTAAATTTTTTTTAGATTTTAATTTTTTTGACAGATCCATTTAATACCAAGCATATATCACATGTTTGATTTTTTTTTCATTCTTTTTACCTTTCCCTTTTTCTAATTTTTTACTTTTTTAATAATTTTTTTTAGATTTTACTTTTTTGTGAAATGGTTTTTTCCTTTTTCTTTTTTAATATTTAACTTTTTTTAAAAAAAAATACCAAAAAATATTTTAAAAATAATTTTACTTTTTTGTGTATGGAACCCACTAATTTCAAACATTTTTTTTTTTTTTGCGTTTAGTTGTTACCCTTTTTTTTTATAAAATTTTAATATTTTTAGGATTTTAATAATTTTTAGTACTAATTTGATACTATATGTATGCCACATGTTTGTTTTTTACTATTTTCTTTTCTAATTTTTCACATATCCAATAAATATTTTTTAGATTTTAATTGTTTTGAGACTCACTTGATATCAATAGTATACTACGTGTTAAATCATTTGATTCTTTTTATTTAACTTTTTTTTTATTTATTTTCTATTTGCTTTTTATCTTTTTCTTTTTGTTTTTAATAAATATTTTTAAATAATTTAAGATTTTTCATATGGGCTCATTTGATATTATTATTAAAAAAATATATTTTTTATTATTCTTTCTTTTCTACTTTATATTTAATAAATATTTTTAAAACATTTTAAAATTTTTTCATATAGGCTCGTTTAATATTAGTCCACCCCTTTTCTTCCTTTTATTGTGCCATATGGCATAAGCTCATCCTTCTTTTTTTTTATTTTTTTTATTTTTTAAAAAATTTTATTTTTATTCAAAAATTTTAAAATTTTTTCAATTTAAAAAATTTTTTATAAACATATTTTTAAATATTTCAAATTTGAAATGAGACCCATTTATCAGCTTTGTTTCCATTTTTCTTTATAATTTTTTTCTTTTTTTAAAATTTATTATTGGATTAATTTTGTTTTTGTATGGAGCTTAACTCGAGTACTATGTGGTAGTTTTCATTTTTTTTAATAAAATTTTAAAATTTTTAAAACTTTTTATTACTTTATATGTTTTTTTTATATGTTTAATAATATGCGTCCATTTAAATTTTTATAAATGGGACCTACCTCATACCAATTTTTTTTTACTTTTTCTCTTTTGCTATTTTTTTTATATTTATTTTTTAAATTTTAAATTTTCATGGGATTCACTTGATATCAAAGTTATACCATGTATTTATTTATTTTTCTTTTTTACCTTTCTCATTTTTCTAATTTTTGTGGTTAAATATATATTTGACTCCTAAACTTTATACTTTCTATCACATTGGTACCTAAAAAATTATAAGTACCACATTGGTATCTAAATTTTTATTATGTTATCACATTGGTTCCTGCGAGTGACATTGTTAGTCAGCTTTGCTGACCTGACATAAACATGCAATAAGAAATTGAAACATATAAAAAAAGGCCTAACTAATGCCACATTATCAATATCACATCAGCATAAAAAAGAAAAATTCTAACAAACTAATTCTAAAAAATTTTAAAAATTTTAAAAAATGTTAAAAAATTCTAACAAATTTTTAAAAATTAAAAATAAAAAAATCTCAAAAATACAAAAAAGTTTTTAAAATTTTCCAAAAATTGCTTTTTAATTTTTTAAAAATTTTAAAATTTTCAAAAGTTTTTAAAAAATTTTAAAAACTTCAAAAATATTATAAAAAATTCTAAAAATTTTTAAAAAGTTCTAAAAAAAAAATCTAAAATCATTTAATTTTTTAATTTCTAGAAGAAATAAAACATCAAAAATTGTAAAAAATAAATTTTTAAAAAAATTCTATATTTTTTAAAAATATATTCTAATAAATTTCTAAAATTTTTAAAAATTTTTAAAAAAATTCTTAACAATTGGAAACGTTTTTTAAAAATTTAAATATATAAAAAATTTCAAAAAAATAATAAATTTATTTTAAAAATTAAAAAGAATTTTTAAAAAATTTAAAATATTCTAATAAGTTTTTAAAATTTCTAAAAAATTTTAAAACAACTAAAAAATTCTAAAAAATTCAAAAGATTTTTGAAAATTTCTAAAACATTTTAAATTTTTTTAAAAATTTATAAAAAAAATTAAAAATGAAATATTTAACAAATTATAAAAATTATCTCAATTTGAAAGTTTTAAAAATTTTTGAAAATTTTAAATCAAATAAAAAATGAAAATAAAAATTAAATTTTCTTAAAGTTAAAAAGAATCACAAAATCTTAAAAAAATTGAAAAAAAAAACAGAAAGAAAATTTAAAAGCGTTTTAAAAAATTAAACAATTTCAAAAGTTTCAAACATTTAAAGTTGAAATCTAAAAGTAAGAGACTTAAAAATTGACTAAAAATTAAAAATAAAAAATTTAAAAATAAAAAATGTATAAAGAATAAAATTGTAAGATTAAAAGATGAACAAATTTCAGAAAATTTTAAAAACTTTTAGAATTTTTAAAATTTTCAAAATTTTTGAAGAAAATTTTTTATTTTTTATTTTAGTTATTTTTAAATTTTTGTGAATTTTATTTAATGTTAAGGAAATTTTATTTTTCGTAAAATCATCATTTTTGTATTTTTTAAATTTTTTGAATTTTTTTTCTAAATTTTTGAATTTTTAAAAAAATTTTAAGTTTCCTTTATTCTTTTAGAATTTTTTAAAAATTCAAAAAAGTTTTACAATTCTTTAAAAGTTTTTTAAAGTTTTAAAAACTTTTAGAATATCTTTTAGAATTTTTAAAAATTTTATAGATTTGTTTATTTTTTAAATTTTTTGGAATTTAAAAAAAAATTTAAAATTATTTTAAAATTATTGTAAAATTTTAAGAATTCTTTTATATTTTTTCAAAAATTTCAACATTTTTTAAATTATTTATACTTTCAAAATTTTTAAAGTTATTTTAGATTCTTGAAAAAAATTTTAGAAGTTTTTTTATTTTTGTTTTGATTGTTTTAAATTTTTAAAAATTTTATAAAATTTTTTAAAAATTATTTTAAAATTTTTTAAAAAAATTAAAACTATTTTAAAATTATTAAAATTTTTATAATTTTTTATATTTTTTAATATTTTTTAAAATTTTGTGATTTTTTTATAATTTTTTATGATTTTTTTTAATGATAATGTGACATTGATGATAAGGTTTACTGGATTTTTTTACTTGTATTAGCATCTTATAAGATATTCATGGCACGTTAGTAAAATTGATTAACAATATTAATTCAAGCTACCAGGTATGATTATGAATTGAAAGTTTAAGTATAAATTTGGTAATTATAATTCTTTAAGTACCAATGTGACAGAAAGTATAAAGTTCTTGAATAAAAAATGTATTCAACAATTTTCTTTTATATATTGATTAAATTTTTAAAGATTTTAAATTTTTTTGTGTGACCACTTAATACCTAAAATAGTTAAGTATTAAGTTATTTGCTTCTTTTTTCTTGTTTTACTTTTGTAATATTATAAAATTTTTTAGTGATGTCCATTTGTTGTTATTATTAAAAACATTTTTTATTATCTATTTAATTATATGTACGTATAATATTAATTAAGTTATTATTTTATAGCTTATTTTAATATATTAATATTTTAAACTTAATTTGAATATTCATATGATAGTCTGATGGTATCTCTTTTTTTTTTTCTTTTTTTATTAATTAAGTTATTATTTTATAGCTTATTTTAATATATTAATATTTTAAACTTAATTTGAATATTCATATGGTAGTCTATGGTATCTTTTTTTCTTTGTTTATTTCTTTTTTTTTTCTTTTAATTGTTATTTTTTTAATTTTTAATAATTAAATTATTATTTAATACCTTAATTTAATATATTAATATTTAAAACTCAATTAGAATGTCATGTTAAGCCCTAATGAGCTCTTTTTTTTTCATTTATTTTTTTTGTTTTTATGGTTTTTTATGTTAAATTAATTTTATGCAAAAAAGAAAAAAAAAGATGCAAATGAAAATGTCAAAATGGTACCTTCAATTGGCTTTTTATGTTTCACATTTTTTATTTTTAGTTAGATAAATTTTTAAAAAAAATATACCAATTAATAGAAATGTCAAAATAATTTGTTCAAAAACTTTTGATCAATCTAGATCAGAAAGCGATTCTTTAAATCGAAATTAGGTTTGAAGTAAATGAGTTTTTTTTAAAAAATGAGATAAAGGCAAAAGTATATTTAGAATATTCTGTGTCAATCCATTTTTTTTTATATATATTATTTTTAATTTTATTATACGTATTATATTAATAAAACTATTATTTGATACCTTAATTTTAAAAATTAATATTTTAAGTTTAATGAAAATGTCTATGTAGTACCTCTTATAAACCTTTTTTTTTATTTTTTATTTTTCCTTTACTTTTTTTTTTTGTTTTTGTGTTTTTCATTTTTGCATTTTTTATTTTTTCATTAAATAAATTTTATGAGAAAAATGAAGTCAATTGAAATATTCAAATGTTATCTCCAAATAGCTTTTTTCGATCTTTGTTTTTTTTTTTAAAATTTTTTTAATTTAATAAATTTTACAAAAAAATTAATAAATAAAAAAAAAATAATCTGCAGCATTACAGGTAACGATGGCAATGTGTTGAGGTGGAGCGAATTTTTGCTCATCTTAAATGTGACCTGATTTTATATTTATAATATTTAAAATTAACTTAATTTGAAATTTTTTTAATTTTTTATATTAAAATTTGACTCAATCTGTCATTATATAAAATTACATTCGACTTAAAATTAATAAATTTTTTTAAATATACATATAAACTTAAATAAATATAAAATTAAATAAATAATAAAAAATTTATATACATATATATATATATATATATATATATATGCACTAGATTGAGTTGGGATAGATTTACCTTAAACTCAATTTCGATTTTTTTATTACCACTTAATTTGACCCAAAACACAATTTAAAAAAAAAATCAATTCTATTAGGTCGAATTGATCAAAACTAGATGAAATCGGATCAATTGCCATCCCTAATTGCGGGTATTATGTTCGTAATGATAACTGAAATCAAATTTATTGTACTCCAAAAGGAAAAAGAGTAAACAGAAGGGACGCCAATGACTCTTGGGTCAAGTCCAAGCTTCAAGAATTTTTCTTTTTCTTTCATCAAGCTCGAGATTTAAGAGGGCGATTAAGACTAAAACATAAATCACGAAAAGAAAAAAAGAAAAAAATACTTGCAGTCTTTCATGGGGACATCACCGTGGCTATGTTGTAAACACGGTATCCCCGTTTGTGTTGCGGTCTTCTTTTTCCTGGTTGTTTCTTCTGTTCTGTCCAAGTCTCCTACCCTCGGTATCCATCCCTTAGGTATTCCAAATTCCAAACTCCATTTCATCATTGTGATTATTATTTAGATTTTTAATTTTTTTTATAATTAATAGATAAGAAGTATTTTGATGCGGAGGTCATCAAGTGTAAGGATGGGTCCAAATCATTTACCCGAGACCGTCTTAACGATAACTTCTGTGACTGCATCGACGGCACCGATGAGCCTGGTATTTCTCTCACCTCTCCTTTATTATCACAGTCCTATTCGATTCTTTTACAGTTTAACTGAGTTGCTAGATTGCAATTGTTTGTTCAATTGGGTTGAATGGTATAGCATGTTGCAGGTTATTTTGTTTTTCAATAATCTGGACTGATAACTGCTAATTGATGGAACATTTTTGAATAATTTTCCACTGGAGACTATTGTTGGACAAGCAAAATCGTACTTAGGGTTATGAGACCTTTAAGGAAATGAAAACAACTACCATGACCATCTGTTGTCAAACATAATGAAATTAAGGATCATAACTATGAAAAAAGCTTACTAAATTTTTAAACAGTTCATCTCCATCCTTAAGGACTTCAAAGGCTATGATCTAGTTCAAAGGCGAAGCTAATGTAAGCACAGTGGATGGTTATATAATCTAATCGGCAAGGATTGTAGGGAACCTATTAAAATATGTATCTTCCCGTCTGAAACTATAAGGCCATGTACGTCTCTATTAGTAGTGTATCCCGTGGTTATTGTTGTCGCCTTTCTTTCCCATAGTCAATGAAGCTTATTGAAATTTATGGGTTCTCAGGTTCATCATAATTTGAGTCAATCTTTATTTAACTGGGGTACCAAATGTTTTATCTTTGCTCTATGATTGGTTTTTTAATCAGTTTTGGTGCTGGAGCCGGGCAGACAGTCTCAAATTTTACTTGCCGATGATATTGCTTGCATCAATTTAATTACTTAATTTTGTGCATTTTATTGATATTGGAAGTACATTGTTTATCTCTTTTCTGCAAAGATTGATTAATTCATTTGAATATTTGGAATACCTATTGTTTTTCACTTTCTTTCTTTTTTTTTTGGTTTCTGACTTGGTGAATCCCGTGGCCTCCCCTTTTGTTTGTGCAGGGACTTCAGCTTGCCCAGCAGGCAAATTTTACTGTAGGAATGCAGGAAGTATACCTCAATTAATTTTTTCTTCTCATGTTAATGATCGTTTTTGTGGTGAGTATTACTTGAAGCTTTTTTCTTCTTTATTTATGATCTTACAACTGGTTAAGGTTGCACTAGTTCTTTTGTAAACATGGATAGATGGTTCAAGCTGGAAACTAACAATGTTTTAGAAAATGTTTCATTTTCCATGGAATGGGATAGCCAGTGATCCTGATAATGGGAGAGGGTTTTTTGGGTTCCATGGTGGTGGATGTCATCCTAATAGTTAATGCCCAGAATAAATGATTGATTTAGATAACTAGGATTGCATCTTTGCATGCCTTTTTCTGTCTTGTTCCTTTTTTTTTTTTTCCTTTAAAGGACCAACTCTGCAACTGAAAACTGGTCTCTTAACAACCCCTTCTTATGGTATTGAAACTTTTTTCTACCACCTGGTCTTATTGCATCTCAACTTATTTACAGTCTTTATTCCATCCAAATTGTTGACCTGCTAATGGGCTGGGTTTGCAGGTGTAGATTTCAGCTCAATGTTTTGTTGAATTCTGTGGTTATGAGCCTGATATATTAGTAGTCAGTGAGATTTGCTGTAATTTGGTTGTTTGTTAAATTAATGTGTCATCTGTTCAGATTGCTGTGATGGAAGTGATGAGTATGATGGTGGCATCATGTGTCCTAACACATGCATCATGGGTGGTAATATCGAGTATAAATCTGAAAATTATATTTCTGCAACAAGTCATCTGCACTCTACTAAACTGAAGGAAAGGAAAATTGGAATTACTTTGGATGATTTGATTCAGACACTTCCAGGTATTTAAAATCATTCATGAAACTGAATCAATCATGATCTAATGGTTAGACTTATAAAGCTCACTTAAAATGTGTGTTTCAATTTATTTGGTTTTAGTTTCATTTCATCTTGTTTAGAGGAAGCAAAGCTCTAACTAGGACATGGCAACAGGGCAGATATGGAGCAGGGATGCACTCCCCACACACTTGCACGCACCCTTCATTCCCAATCCTGTGTATGCCTGGTGGAAACGGGAATCCCTACTCCCTCCCAACCCTTACCCCTATGTTTGATTATACATACATATATATATATATATATATATATACATACATACATATATATATATATGGTTAAGTACACATTTGGTACCAGAAACTATAGTGAAATTGTGAATTTGGAACTTGAAGTTTAAAACTTCATAATTAGGTACTCAAATTTTAATTTCGTTAATTAGTTTGTACATTTGACACTGATGTGGCAAAACATTCATTAAAATTATTATAAATGTGTAAAAATTTTCCTGTCTTTTTTATTTTGGACTTTTCTCTTGAAATTTTTATGTTTAAAATTTATACAATAAAAATATCTCTAAGAGAGAAAGTGGGGGAAAGAGCAGAAAGGAAGTAAGAGAAGAGAGGGAAAAAGAAGGGGAACTGAGGAGGATCGGCTGGTTCGGGTAGATCAATGTCGATCAACCTCAGGTCAATCAAATCAACAGCTGATTGTTCCTCCCCTTCCCTCCTTGCCCCCTTCACTTCTTTCACTCTTCTCTTTGCCTCCTCTCCTCTCTCGCGCCAATTCCTTTTCACTTTGATTTTTTTTAAAAAAATTGTTTTTGTAAAATTTTTTAATTTAAAAATGAAAATAAAAAACATATTTTTATTTTTTGATTTTGATGTTTTGATTTTCTATTTTTTGAATTTCAAAAATAAAAAAAATTTAAGAAAGAAAAAAATTTTCATCTTTTTTCTAGTTTTCCATAAATTTTATTTTTTAGTTTCAAAATAAAAATTTCAAGAGAAAACAAATTTTTTTTTATTTTCTAAAACTTTTTTAATTGAAGAAAAATAGAAAAAAGTAAAATTACGTGATATAATTCGACACGTGGTGTAATCTTATTTATTGTTCTTTTGTTGGAAGTAAAGTTGGAGTACCTGATTATGAATTTTTAAACTTTAGCTATCAAGTTTGCAATTTTACATATCAAACTACAAGATTACCATATCATTATATATGTATATATATATGTATGTATATGTATATATATATATGTAGTCTACAATTTTACATACCAAACTACAAGATTACCATATCATTATATGTATATGTATATGTATGTATATGTATATGTATGTATATATGTATATACATACATACATAGATGTATGTATACATACATACATATACATAGATGTATGTATACATATACATACATATACATAGATGTATGTATATGTGTATATGTATACGTACATACATATATATACACACACACACACACACTAGATGTGGTGAAAAACAACTGATTAGAATGCACGTGTGATTTCTTTTTCTCGTGTATAAATGAAAAAACAAACACTAAATTGGGGATTGGTGAATCTAGGTTTGAAGATGATAACAATGGCAGAGATGGCTCTTGGTTGTTTTCTGGTGGTTAAGTGGATACATTATAAGCGCGTGAAGTCTAAGAAAAGACATCATAGATGAAGCAATCTACCATTGGTTCACAAATTTATTTATGGTAATAATTTAGAATATCTTTTTCTTCTGTTTTTCACTTTCTTTTCCTTTTTTACCCCCATCCTTACCAAAACATGTTAATATATTCTTTAGAAGGTTCCCTTGGACGCATGTTGAGGAAGGAGTGGAGGGGTTATCCAGCCTTCTGTTTCTAACTTTACTTTTGTAATTCATCTAGACTTAGGCTTATAGGATTGAGACTATATCATTGACGTTGGTGCATCAATTGCGTAAACTTGTATAGCTGCAAAAAGGTCTAGACATAAGAGAATACTACTCAATTATAGTCGGTAGCTTTGAAATGGATTCTGTGTAATTTATGTGATCTTTTAGGTATGTGCTTTTTTGTTTCATTTTTTCGCCTCCACAATCAACATTGGAAAAAATTGCTGAGAAAATAAAAAAAAAGTGGGAAGCTGTCCACGACCCTACTTTTCTATCCTAAGCCTGAATGGTCTCCCAATAAATGGCCAAGCTTATGCAAAAATTTAAGATTCGTAGGCGAGGGTAAAATTTTGGGGTTCAATTAAAGTTCAAGTATTACACTAATAAAAAGGTTTAAAGTCCGGCCTAAAAGAATGAAAACAACTTTTATACTATTTGATGAAAGAGGTTAATTTTTGTATGATTAATGAGATTGATTTTGATAAAATTAAAAACAACAATGATGATAAGAGTAGCTATTGGAGTAATTAGATTGAGTATTGTAGCTATAAGATTGTGTATTATAATTGTGATATTAAAGTTAGTAGTAGGACATGTATTTAGATACCAATACAGTGGTGGGAATAAAGTAAAATGTAATGAAAATAGAAAATAATCATTAAAAATATTATATTAAAATTGATATAATGAAATTTATAGCATATATTTGATTTTTTTATATTAATAAATAATTAAAATTACTAAAATTTATTTAAAAATTTTGAATTGAAGAATCCAAGGTGAACAAAAAACAAAAAGGAAAAGAATGAAAAAAAAAAAGAAAGGCTAAATGCCATGGGATAAAAACATTTTAAGTAGTTATTTATTTAATATATAATTACATAAATTTATTTATATATTAAATGGCTAAATAATTAAAAATCCCTTAAAATTAAAAAAAATGAAATGTAAAGTAACAAAATGAAAGTAAAAATATACGAGTTAACAAAAATAAATAATTTGAAAGCATTTTAAGTGAAAAAAATGAAATATAAATTAATAAATAAAAATCAACAATATAAATTTAATGATCACTTAAATAATTAAAAAAATAAAAAAATAAAAGCGAAGAGAAGAGTAAAAGGTAAAAATGGAACAAAACTATGGTTGGGAAAGGGAATTTTCAATGAATTCGTAGGGGATGTGTTTGCATGATGGATTTTAAAATGGAATTTCATTTGTAAAGAGACTTTTAAAATTTTAAAATATAATATAATTATAAATTCTGTTATTTTAAATTCATGTATTACAAAATTTTAGCATTCTAAAATTATTGAAATTTCAAAAATTTCCATTCAAATGTACCTTAATGGTTCAGTTAAAATTTTAGTACCAATGCAATTCAAAAGTTTCCAATTAAATTGAAAGATGATATTCAAATGAGTGTCCAATAAACATTTGAGTGCTAATAGCACCACACTGAAAGTAATTGATAATTCAAAGGGAGTTTTAGTTAAAGAGATACAAAACCCAAAAAGTTTCTATCATGTTCATAGAGAAAATAGAAATAATTTAGTCTATAGAGAAAATAGTAAGCATCTAGTGTAGGCATAACCCACTTTTAAGACCAACACAAAATAAAATAAAATGAATAAAGGCTAAAATATTAAAAAAATTCACAATTTTTATTAAAAATTTTCTAATTAATTGATGCCGGCAAGGGGTTTAAGTATTTTAAGGTAATGTTTGAAATGGAAAGCATACTAAAGCAATTTAAAGAAGTTGGAATAATGAAAATTATGTTTTATTGAATAAAATATGGATAGGAGTTCATTACAAAAACTAGACACTAAAGGATAAAGATTCATGAATTTTTAAATTGAATTTTGGACTAATTTGACCTTAATGTCTTGTGGTCAAAAGTAGTCAAACTTGATCAAAATCTATCAAACTTGATCGAACTTGGGTCAACCTTTGAAATTAAAAATTGAATAGGACTATTAAGGCTTGGGATAAAATTATAATTTGGATTCTTAAAAACCTTGATCACACCTTTGGTAATGCCTTTTAGAGATATTTTTGTAATTTGACATTTTCTAGGTCAATTTTTCATGAAAAATTCCATATCAAATTCTGGAATGATTTCATGAATTTTAAATGCATTAAAAACGTCAATCACACCTCAAAAATATTGAAATTACCAAACTACCTGTTAAGCCCAAGGTCAATTTTTTCCAAAAAGCTACAATCATGTTTGGGTATTATATCATGAATTTGACATATTGAAAATCCTGATTGCAACATGAAAATATTGAAATTACCTAAATGCCCTTTGGTGGTATTTTCATAATTTGATCTTTTCAAGGTTGATTTTTCACGAAAAGCTCCAAATCATGATTAATTTTTTTTTTTTTTATGAATTTTGGTACATTAAAATTATAAGAATCAAAATTGGATCATAAGCTTTTAATAAAATCAAGCAAAATAGCTAAAAGCATTAATAAGGGTAAATTGGTATATTTCCATTAAGACAGCTGCACTAAAAGCAAAAATTTTGTGCTGTATTCTTTTAGAGCCATTGGTCTTGTGAGGGTTTAAGTCCTAGGGTCAAGATTGCTTGCTTGATTATTAAGCTTGAGGGAGAAATGAGAATTATTTTGGCCTTTAGATGAGATTTGATCAAATAGTTAGGACATGAAGATTTGGCCTTTAGATTCATTATAAAAGGTTGGGAATTAGGAAGAAGGCAATAGCAGAGTGATGTGAAAGGAAAAAAAAAAGAAAAAAAAATTGGAGAAATGTTGGAAGGTATAATTTTTCTTCACTTTCATGCATATTCATGCAAGCTTTCATATTCGTTCATGTAGTTTTCTTTTACTTTTTATGATACTTTAAGAGGAGATAACTTTTCCCATAATTGTTTTCTTCACCATTTTCACTCTTGATTCAATAATTCACCCTACCAAGTTAATGGTATGGGTTGAAACAAAGAAGAATAAAAGAAATAACAAAATCCACATAAGGAGTCCGTGGCTAATGTTTTCCCATAGCTTGGCCGAAACTCCCCTTGTCTTTGGCTTGTTATTTGTTTGTTTGTCTAGAGATATTATGGTATGCTTGTGATTTTAAAGATTGTTACTTTCATGTTAGTTTACTATTTTGGTGTTTTATGTATGGAATGTTTTCTAGCATTTTCATTTTTGATAGTTCTTTACACGTTTGATAAAAATCTTTTAACAATAAAAGGTCTTTTTAAGGTAGTTTTTCAAGTGTTTGACGCATGTCCTAGATAAAGAAAATAATGGCATGTTTGTGGGAATGGCCATAACAAGCTTTTGGTCTAGCTTTCCCATTGCTTGGTTGAGACTTCCACCTTGTTTCATGGCTAAAAGTTTAACATTAAATTCATTATTGCTTTGTTTTTTAGCTAAAATTCATGTTTTCTACTTGTTTGATAAAATTTTCAAAGGGTAAAAATGTTGGATGAGTGGATTTTTAGTAGATTTAATCTTGTTTGATAAAATTTTCAAAGGATACATAGTCATGCATACTTGGCCAACACAAGAAATGTTTCAAATGGCCATGGTTTTTTGCCTTAGCATTGTTCATGGCTTGGCCAAACCTTTTTTTTTCCCTTAATCCTTATCATTTAATTTTCTTTTGTTAAGTTTATGCATGCATGGTTAGTTTTTTTAGTGTTTGTGAAATTACCATAACTTTTGGCTTTCTTTTTTAGGTCCATTTCATGCATCAAATATTTACGCTTAGCATTGATACTATGTTTAATCATTTTCTCACATGCATCACTTATGCAACCAACCCCCAACCGCCAAACCTTAACCTAACCTTCGAATCCTAAGCTAAAGCCTAAACCAAGGCCAAACTCTTAAACCCTAAATTGAATCCCCAAATCCCCAAACCAAACCTAAACATTCAAACCCTAAACTGAATCTCGAACCTTAAATGAAACATTTAAACCTTAAACTAAAGCCCCAAACAAAACTTTTAATCCCTAAACTCAAATCCCAAACCAAACCCAAACCCCAAACTAAACCTTAAATCAAACTCTCAAACTTAACCAAATCTTTAAACCTTAAACTAAACCTCAAGTTGAAACTAAGCCTAAACTGAACCTAAACCCTAAGCTGAAACCTGACCCAAACCGAACTTAAACCTTAAGACAAATCTTCAAACCCTAAACCATACCTCAGACGAAACCCAAACCCCAAACCCAAACCTTAGACCCTAAACCAAACCTCAAACTCAAAATTCAAACTCCAAACCAATCCCTTAAACTTAAATTCCAAACCAAACCCAAACCTCAAACTAAACCTTAGACCGAACCTAAACCCTAAATCAAACCACCAAAAGCTCAAACCCTAAATTTAAACCCTAACTTAAATCCTAAATCAAATCCAAACCCAAACCCCAATCCAAACCAAACCCTAAACCAAATCCTCAAGCTCGAAACTCAAACTCCAAACCAATCCCTTAAACTTAAACTCCAAACCAAACCCAAATTACCGATTATACCCCAAATCAACCCTAAACCCTAAATCAAATCACCAAACGCTCAAACCCTAAACTTAAACCCTAAACCAAGCCCTCAAACCCTAACCTAAATCCTAAACCAAACCCAAACTCAAACCCCAATCCAAACCAACTAAACCAAATCCTCAAACCCCAAATTGAACCCAAACCCTAAACTGAACCTTAAACCAAATCTCAAACTCTAAGCCAAACCTTAAACCTTAAAAACCAACCCTAGACTCATTTTCATGCATTTTACATTTCATTTTAATAAATTGTGACACATATTATTATGTTCATACATATTATTTACATGTTTTATGAATAAATTATTTTTAAAAAAATATATTTTTAAAAAATAAAATAAGATAATATTTCAAGTAAAAATAATTCTTATCTGGCTTAAATATGAGTGTATTCTCAATAATTATCATTTATGAGAAATATTATCTTGGTTTTATGGAAGCATTATGAAAACTCCTAAAATAAAGAGGTATTTTTGAAATTTCACCTACATATAAGGGGATGAAAAAGATGTTTCAATACTAAGGATTTTTCATCTTGATCCTAAATTATTAATTTTGATTTTCAAGAATTCAAAAATAAAATAATTTGTATTCAAAATACAAAATGAAAAATGATTTGTTTTCAAGAAATACTTTTGAGAGGGAATAAACAAAATTTAAGGAATTAACATGCAAACATCAAAGTTAGGATTATTTTTACAAAAACTCAAGGATAACATGCAATCAATTAGTATGTTTTCTAATAGGTGCTATGGGGTGCTAATCTTTTCGCACGCGTAACAGAACTCCTGAACCTAATTCCATTTTCAAAGATCAAAATATCTTTTTAATAAATTTTAAACTCGTTTTATTGTTTTATTAAAATGATAAACATTTTACGTGGCCAATCATACCTTAGAAAAAGATTGGTGGCCACTCATTTGGTTTTGAGATTTTAAAATATTTTTCACGTCTTGACGTCGGGTTCCTATACCCGTACGTTGTGACAGTTTGACGACTTGCTGGGGACAATTTTAAGGCTCAGGCCAAAGACTGATTACATGTTATCTTAAGTTTTGGTTTAATGGTCCTAGTTAGTGTTTAATCTTAATTCCTTAATTTTAATTTTTTTTTGTTTTCCTAAAAAAAGTGAAAAAATTGAAAAAAAATTAAAAAAGTTGAAAAAATATGTTTTGACTTAAATTTTCTTATTTTTTAAAAAATATAAAATTTAAAAAAATAAAAAAAATTTATATTTCATGCATATTTTTAATAATGCCATTCTTTTTAAATTGTTATTATTTATCTTGTTTTTAATAAATTATGGAGCATTTAAGATAAGGGTATTTTGGTAAAAATATCAAAGATTTATATGTTCTTTCGCACACATTCACATCTACATTACATGCATGAGCTTTATACCTAGGCTGTTACGTTTTTAGGATGAAGTAAAGTAGTTATGCTCTTGTGAAGTAAATACCTTCGTAATGGCTAATGAAATACTTTCACTCAGATTAAACATTTTTTTTCCATTTGTAGCATGTAATGGATGAGAATCGAGATGCCTTACTAGTTTATAATGGATGATGATATGAAAAATAATTTAAAACCTTTAAATATATAAATCTTAACTTAACATATAATGAACCTTAGGGGACTAGCTTTAGGTAGAGCTTTATCTACTTTTTTTGTAGAAAATTATCCGAATTAGGACACATAAGGAACATTGTGGCATAACTTGTATTTAAGGGTAACAATAATGCGAAAAAAAGTAAAATTTTGAGAAAAAAAAAGAAAAAATACAATTTAAAATTTTTTTTTTTAAAGATTTTTGGTTAAAGAAAGAAGTTTTTCTTAATTTCTTTGTTTTATTAGTCAAATAAACGAAAAAAAGAAAAAATATTTGAATTTAGGCCATTTTATGTACCCTTTTTTATAGTAATTACTTTTTTAATCCTTATTTTATTTCTAAAAATAGAAAATTTTGATTTCAAAATGTTGTTGTATCCATTACATTTCATTTTATCATTTTTTTCATTCATTTTCATCATGTGTTGTCTTTGAAAATAATAAGTTGGTATATACATTTTATTATGTGCACATTTTAATAGTAATGTCAATTTCATTAGATTTGCATAACACCTACATTTAACTTTATGTAAACATATATCGTCATGCGTAGAATATGTCAATGTATTTCATATAAGTATGTTTCATCAGTCATATACATACGTCTCATTTCTCATGTAGTAAGTCATTATGTCGTTGTTTTAAGCATCTTTGTATTTCACGGCATTTTCTTGAATCGAATATCATTGCATTATGCATCCATGGACATATCATCTATCGTTCTGCCAATTTAGTTTGATATCATTTTTTTATTTTTCATTTATTTTTTCTAAATTTCATAATAAAATAGACATTTGTTTTGATTCACATCAAAAGCTAAAAATATGGAGGATCAATTATAGGTACGAATTAGTGCAATCAAGAAGAATTTGGATATGACTTTATGGCTCACTGAGTTGACAAAAATGGTTGAGAGATTCAAGGAACTTAGTTTGGCTCATTCTAAAAGGTCTTTACCAATTTAGCCCAATTGAGTTTTAAGAACTCATCGAGTCATGATCAATTAATTCCTACTGGGTCCAACACTTTTCTTGAGCATTCTAAGGCATTTAGTGGTTTAAGCAATGATCAAAGTTTGGGCAAGGTCATGAAATGAATGAATGATTTGACCACAGAAATGACCAAGCTCATAGGTTTCATACAACCTTTACAAATTGTTTCAAACCCAAACCTGCACTCAAACTCTCATCATGTCTGCCTTTGACCTTCTTTTCAAATGTCTAGGACTAGGCCCCAAACTTCATGCAATCTCATAGAATCCCATATTTAAATTCATATCCTCAGCCTGTAATTCTCTAACCATTTGCTCAATTAATTTTTTAACTCTGAACCTTTGCACCACTATCAAACAGTTGGGGTCCTAGCTAATTTATTGCCCAAAAATCACTCAAGAAGAAAAAACATACACAGTTAGATCCTATTCCCATCCCATATTGAGAACTTTTTCCCATTTAGATCAGAAACACCTTGTTGCTCTCATGCCTTTAAAGCTTTTAAAGCCTCAATATCTTAATGGTATAATCAGAAAGCAAGATGTGAATATTATGGTGGAAACATAGGGCATTACAATGAGAATTGTGAGGCTTTCAAACACAAGATGTAAATGATCATTGATGCGAAATAGTTCGATCCAACGACAATAACAGGTTAGAGATCTAAAGACGATGAAAAAACATTGGAATGATGGTGAATGTTGATGGAGTTCTTTCTTTAAAAGGATCTTCGAGCAATAAGTTACTAAGGAAATGAAATGTTTTACAGAATTTTTCTATTTTGTGAATGTTTAAAAAGAATAATATTCTATTTTAAATGTTACAAAATATGGTGTTGTCTCCTTGAATTTGGATGTATGGATTATAATCTTGAATTTCTCTAACTTTTGCCTCTATTCTAATTTTTTTGCATTTTATCAATGAGCTTTGTCATTAATTAATTAATTTATTCATTCATTTATATATTAACTTAATAAAATTCAAATCATGTGTGCCCTAGAGATAAAAATAGTTTGTTTATAATTAATCTTGGCAATTTCTTCTTAGGATTGTGATAACATCAAAATGATAGAGGGCATATAGTCTGAATGGATGACATAAACAAGAATAAAATATGATGTCATGCGAAATAAAAGGTATGGGGCAATTGGAAAAGACTATGAAAAAACTTTTTGCTAAAAGAAATAATCAACCTAAGAGACCTAGCTTAGGACCTTTGGGGTAGAACTCATTAAAAACGACATGGGATCTAGATGCACAAAAAAGGTATAGCTTTTTATAAGAAAGGATTCAAACTATTTAAGCTGGGGAGAAATCTCACAATGTAAAAACATTTTGGTTGGTTCCAAATGTGATCATTCTACCTAAGTTCAAGATTTCAATGTTTAAGAAATATGATGGAAGTGGATGTCGTAAGACACATTTGGCCCAATACCATGACAAAGTGGTTGGTTATGCTAGTGATGAAAAATTATTTATTCATGTCTTTTAAGAAAGTTTGACTAGAGTAATGGCCAATTGGTATTATAGTTAGGAAAGCAGCAAGATTCGCACTTAGAGTGATTTATCTTGAGCATTCTTAAAGCGATACTAGTACATGTTAGAGATGACCCTAGATCGATTGACCTTTTAAAGCATAAGAAAGAGCCTCGATGAAAGCTACAAAGAATATGTTGCTAGATGGAAGGAGATAGCATCACAAGTATGACCACCTCTTACTAATAAGAAGCTGAATTCCCTGTTTATGGATACTCTTCTTTTTCCCTACTATGATAGGTTGATTAGCAATATTTTTTCAGAGTTTGTAAATTTACTATTTATTGTGAGTAAAATTGAGGATGGGATAAAAAATGGTATAGTTATGGATGTTAGTGCAAAAACTTATAATGAAATGAGGGAAAATATTTCTAGTGGGCATGCCCTAAAAATAACCGTTGAAGGGCAAAACAAGGGAAACCTTGGCATGATACAAAAAATCTTCTAAAAGCTTATTTTTATTAGTCACCACATGTCAATAATCTATCCCGACTTTTTTGTGATTTGACACCTCATGCTGGTAACTTTCCTCAATAATTTTATCCTTATGCTTCAATGCCTTTGTCTTAGACTTTTTTGCCATGGAAATTTGTTGAACAAAAGATCAACACAGGTTATCCGTAAAGTCACAAAAGAAAGAGTTAAAATACACCACCCACTTCCACTGTCCTACGCAAAGCTTTTCCTTTTACTTATCAATAGTCATATGATTTCCATTATCCGTACAAAAGCCTAAAAACCTTTTCACCCAAAGTGGTATGAGCCCAATGCTAAATGTGAATATTATGATGGGGTCAAAAAACATTCTATAAAAAATTGCATTGTTATCAAGAATATAGTTCAATCTTTGTTTGACGTAGATCCTGTAAAATTTAAAGAGCTGATTGATGGCTATGATAATTGATGGCGATGGAATTAAATGTCAAAATTCTAAGGTTGAGACACCAAGTAAAGGCATTTGTTTAACTTGTATTCTATTTTAAAAGCATTATTGATGATGTTAATTTTGGATTGGGCCTCAATTTTTGCATTGAATGAATGGATATTGTGTACCATATTGTCTTATGAATTTATGAAAATTGTCATTTAAGGTTTTTAATTTCTTTTAAGTTTTGAACTTTTTAAGATTTTTCCCACAAGAAAAAAAGAAACTATCAGATTTGAATAAAGCCTTATATAATTAATTTCCAAAAACTATAAAAAAGAGAAAAAAGAGAAGAAAATGCCTTGCAAAAAAGGAAAAAGAAAAAAGGGTTTTCTTTTACAATGAAAGGATAAAAGAGCCTTTAAAAAAATGGTGATCACTATAAGAAATAAACTCATCAAATACTTTTATACATTTTTTTTTAATACTCTCATGTTCCAAACCACTTGAAGAATTTCACTCATAAGCCATAACCCCTTTAAGGGGCATAAACCTTAATTCGTGAATCTTGTATTCATTTTATCATATTGTAATTTAGAAGGGTGATAATATTTTTCCAAGCAATAAGCAATGAGATAGTCAATTACAAAAAAAAAAAAAAGATTTTTTTAGATTTCTAGAAAATCAAGCAAACATGACACATTTTTAAAGAATCTGAAAGTTGGTAATTTGATGTGTGAAGATTATGCTATAATCCCAAATGTGCCAAAACCAAAATCACCTAAATTTTATTAGATGGCCTCAAATGTACTAACCTTTCAATTCTCTACCCTAAAAATTTCCTTAAGGCACATTGACAAAAGAAAAACTTAATTACCCTTAATCTTTTCCTAAATTTACAATAATTAAGGTTATATATGAAAAAAAGTTCAAAAATAAATATGAGAAATATGAATATTGTACGAGTGACAAGTGAATTTTACCCAAAAATCCAAATATTAAGTGCATTTGATAAATGACAATAAAGGTGAAGGGTATATTTAAATATTAAATATATTAGCTTGTTATCCATTCAACGTACAAATTATTTTTACTTATTTAAAATGTGTTTAGATTATAAATTAATTTTATTTAATTAATTAGATGTTCAATAAATATGGAGGAAAAATAAAATATCTAAAAGATTTATAGATAAATAGTATATTATTGAATACACTAGCAAAATGTTAAATTGAAAACTAAAAGTTTCACCACTTGAAATTAACTTTTTTCAATTTGTGTCATTTCTGTACAATCATTTGTATACTCATTTAAGTTTATATAATTTTAAGATAAATTTTATTTATCTAGAAAAAAAATTATTTTAAATGTTTAAATAATATGTGTGATAGCTTACTTGTATGTATATTTTTGCATGAATTTTAGTAATATCTTAGTCTTCAATATTTATAGGATTTTTCAAATTAATTTTTATATTTTTTTAAGCTTTATATTTGATGCAAAATTGTATTACTGTAAAAAATGAAATGAAATAGTTTTAAATTTTAAGTAATAATATTATATTTTAGATAATTATTTTAAAAATTTGTTATAAAAAGGTTTCAACGAGAAGATATTAATTCCTATTCATATGATCTTATAATCCGTTTCACTTATAAAAAATCAATAATACTATAAAAGAATTAAATTATAAAAACTTAATTTCAAATAAATAAACATGAATTTACTTTTATATAAAATAATTATGTTAAAATTAGTATTGCATTTTAGTCATTTGATTTTATTTATAAATTTAAAAAAACAAATAAAAGAAAAGTGCAACAAAATTAATAATTGAAAGTAAGCATATATGGTCTTTTCTAAATTAATAAATAAAACCAACAAATAAAATCTAAACAATTAAATCAATATTTTTTACCTTCAATTGCTAAAATATTTTGAAAAAGTTATTATTGCATTAGATTGGTTTTCTTCCTTCGCTTTAACATTCATGAATTATCAAGAAATTTCAATAAGATTCATGTATACATTCTAAAATAAACAAAATATTCAAAGTTTTCATAAAAAATTCATAAAAAATGTTAAATTTAATATTTTAATGTGTGAATGCACAAATTATAAAAAAATTATGCATCTCACATATAAAATAGTTATAAAATTATAATAAATTTTTTTTTGTGTATCTCATAGGGTAAAAAATAATTTCTTTGCAAGTATAAAGGTTGAAAAAAAACAAGAGAAATGCAATTAACATTGAGATTATCGCTAAAGAATAAATTACCTTCTAATGTATATGATATTTAGTCTTTTTAAATTTAAAAATAATCAAATAATAAAAGATTATTATGAAATCTCTAAAAATAAAAATTATATTTTAAAATTTGAAATTCAAAATGAGATATATTTAAATTATTAAAATTCTATTTGATAATATTACTAGATTTTTAGATTTAAAATGATATATATTTATATTATTAGGAAACCTATTTTATTTTAAAATATAATATATCATTATATTTGAAATTTTAGATTGAGAATATATATTTAGATTATTTGAAAATGAATTTTTAAAAAATATATATATTTAAATTGGATTTTTTTTGTTAGCAATTTAAAAACTAATCGAATTGTTTTCCACTTAAATTTTAAAGTTTTGAATAATTAAATAATTTTTAAATATATATTTTTAATAAATAATTTAAAATTAAGAAATATATTACATATTATTATAAAAAAAATTTAAAAATTTTCTTATGTGAAAAGAAATCATTTACCTAACGTTTATCTAAGTAAATTTTATTAAAATTTTATGCATATTATAATATAATATTATAAATAATATATTATATATAATATGACAAATTTGAGCCCAATAATAACCGGTCCGGCAACTACTTATTTTTCAAAACTTTTGAAATTCAAAACAAAGACGAGCGTCTTATGTCTCTTTCCCTCTCCCCCCTCTTCCTATGAAGTGAGAAATTCAAACAAGGAGCAAGACTAACTCAAAGCCCAGGGCTTGCTGTCTCTCTCTTTCTCAAGTAACATATCAGAAATCCCATTGTGGATTGTTGTAGAGTCATTTTAGGCGTAAAGGGAAAAAGAAAATCAAAATCAAAATATGGACAAATACGAGAAACTGGAGAAGGTAGGGGAAGGTACGTACGGCAAGGTTTACAAGGCCAAAGACAAGGCTACCGGCCAATTGGTTGCCCTTAAGAAGACCCGTCTTGAGATGGACGAGGAGGGCATTCCTCCCACCGCTCTCCGTGAGGTCTCCCTCCTCCAGATGCTCTCCCAGTCCCTCTATGTTGTCCGTCTCCTTTGTGTCGAACACGTCGACACAAACAAGAACGGCGGCACCAAGGCCAACCTCTACTTGGTCTTCGAGTACCTTGACACCGATCTCAAGAAGTTCATCGATTCCCATCGCAAGGGTCCCAACCCCAGGCCCCTCCCTCCCTCCCTCATTCAGTCCTTTCTCTTCCAGCTTTGCAAAGGCGTTGCCCACTGCCACAGCCACGGTGTCCTCCACCGCGATCTGAAGCCCCAGAACCTTCTTCTGGACAAGGGCAAGGGCATCCTTAAAATTGCAGATCTGGGCCTTGGCCGTGCTTTCACTGTTCCTCTCAAGAGCTACACTCATGAGATTGTCACGCTCTGGTACAGGGCTCCGGAGGTTCTTCTTGGTGCTACTCACTATTCCACCGCCGTCGACATGTGGTCCGTCGGATGCATCTTCGCTGAAATGGTTAGAAGGCAAGCGTTGTTTCCCGGGGATTCCGAATTCCAGCAATTGCTTCACATTTTCAGGTTTGTTTGTGTCTTCCTCTGCCCCTCGCAGCCGCAGTTTTACTAATTACTAATTGAAATTATTTTTGGTTGGCTGAAAATTGAAAAGGTTGCTGGGCACCCCAACCGAGAAGCAGTGGCCTGGGGTTTCGTCTCTAAGGGATTGGCATGTCTATCCACAGTGGGAGCCACAGAGCTTGGCACGTGCTGTTCCTTCACTTTCTGCTGATGGAGTTGATCTTCTATCCGTATGTCCTCTCCTTCCTCTTCGCGTCATTCCTTTACAAATCTTTAAGAAACAGTGGCAAAAGCTGTCCAAACCAAAACATAATAATACTGCTCTATTTCTACTGTAGATTTGTTTTTCTTTAATAACATCAAATCCCAGTTGATGATGTAGGCTCATTTGAGCATCAACAATTGTACATATACCTGGTAACAAGCAAAGTCCCATAAAATTTCAATTTGATGTTCATGGATTAATTTTATGCAAATCACAATTCACTTGGAATTTCATGGCATACATATGTTATAGTTGGAATATAGCTGTAGTTTGAGTGATTTCAGTCATTAAAAGCTTTTTATTCTGTTACATAGTCAAACCAATTTAAAGAATAGAAAGGAACATGAAGCAATACGGATGAAATATCTTTGGTCGGTATAATCAAAACTTGAACCGGAGTGAATATAAGACATATATGCCTACCTGCATATGTATTTATGCACAGCAATAGACGGAATTAGAATGAGTCATTTTGGTTGCCTTTTCTTCTTTTAATTTATATTACATTGATGCAAGCCCTTTTGTGAACAGTGCAAAAGGTAATGCAGGATATGCCTGAAGGAGGGTCGAGAAAGAGTTCTGTGGTTTTAAGAACACCTAAATCAATTCATGGTGATATATCCAATGAGAAAAGGATAAAAAGAAACAGTGAGGGAAAAAAAAGGTTTCTTTAAAAGATTATGGACATTGTTATTGTAGAAGAGAAAAAAGTTTGTTCGAGAACTTCAAATGTTTTCTATGGGTTTTTTTTCCTCCTTGTAGTGGGCTCAGCTGAAATCAAAGTTTTCATTTTGTAATTTGTATAGCAATGAAGTTCTTGAAAGTAGATATGTCAATTTCAAGTCATAGACCTTGGATCATCATCAAATGGTTACATAACAATAAAACAGATGACAAAATTTTTTTGGCTTGTATGACATCTGTTAATCCATGCTCGTGATGCCCTTTTATTGATTTACCTCTGCATTACTTACAGATTTTAGAGGCTAATAGCTTGCTGTGTTTGGTTATTGCAGAAGATGCTTAAGTATGATCCAGCAGAAAGAATATCAGCGAAAGCAGTAATGGATCATCCTTATTTTGACAGTCTTGACAAGTCCCAATTCTAAATTTGCTTTGCATGTTATAGAATCATAAGGAACTTACTCTTGTGTTGAATGATATGTTGCTATTCACTAGGTGCTCACTTCCCTGAGCTCAAAGCACCTACTTTGAAGAAAGTTTCAAAACGTGTGGGGTAATTAGTTGTCATCATTTAGGTGATCCAAACAACTTTAACAAGCGAATTTTGTTTGGCAAGTGTGTTCATGTACCTTCTAGCTTTACTTAAGTTTCTTATGATTGAGTGACATCAACTTGTTAAATTTGCAACTCTTGTTGATATCTGATTTAATGCGATTTAAATCAATTTATTAAGCATCTTTAGGTAACTTTAAATGCCTTCAAGGTAATGGATTGATTTTAGCAGTAGTTAGCTTATTATAGCTTGTTGCCATGGAATGCTTAGTTCTTGAATGAGTTGGTAAAAGTTCTGGCTAGACGCGGTGCTGAAGGTCTGTCTTGCGTTTACGATTTAGTATTAACCTGACTTCCATGATAGCTGTCTGAATCTGATGCAGCTGCCCATGGGGAACTAATAGTGGAGCTTAGGATACCAGGTGGGTAGATTAGCGGATCTGAAACTTGATTTCTGTGGTCAGATAACATATGCCTGAAGTAGCATGTTCTGTTTTGTTTGTTAATGAATTTGTGATCAAGCTTAGGTTAAGTTAATGTGAACTTATTTGTATTTTATTTGGTGCATCTTAAAATCGAGAGAAACCCTGGCGTACGATTCAAATATATGAAATACTATATTATAAAGTGTTAATGTCTTGGTAGTGGATTTCATATGTCCTTGTTCTTAATGTCTTGGTTGTACATTGCTGTGATAGTTTGATACTTTGATTTGGATATAGCTACAACTATGAAAATAATGCGATTGAAGGATGAACTTTGTTGGGTAGATTTTGTAAATAGGAGTGATAAAGATTTGGATTAAATTGAATTTGGTTTAATTTTGGATAATGCATAAAATTATGAATTTTTAAAATTCAATCTCAATTTGAATTAAGTTTTTATATGATTTGATGTGATCCAAATTGAATTTTATTGGTATAGTTCATTAATTTTTAAATTTTAAATTTTTTGTTTTTTATATATTATTTTAATAAGATTTTTAATATATTTAAATAAATTTGAATATAAAATAGTTATTTTTATTTTATAAAAATTTAAAAAATATATGAGTTAATAAAAATATAGAATTTAGTATGGTTTGACCTTTTTTTTTTTAGTTTTTCATTTTTCAACTCAAAAATTGATTTTAATTTAATATATATATTTAATATTTAAAATTAATTTAAATTGAATAAAAAAATTGATTTGAATTAAATTAAATTTTATATTTTTGAATCAATTTTTGGTTTTTTTTTTATTTTTAATTTTTTTCACTCTTATCTATATAGATGCAAATAAGCCAATATTGCTAAGGTTTCTTGACTAGTAGGTTGAACTTTCATATTATGTAACGGTTGGAATGAAAGCATTGACAAGTGATAATATATATTCAATTGGTCATGTTTTCTTATATATACTTCATTCATTTGCTTATATTCTTTGGTCACAACTCTTATTTGTGCACTAATTTCCACTATTATTCCAATTAGCATTTAAATGTGCTTTTATGCTTTAAATAGCATTTCATCTTTTTCTTGTAACTTTGTTTGCAATTGTTTATTTTTTTTCAAAAATTGGGCCAATTCTCGATTAGTGGATGATTATGTTGTGTTAAGGTTAGTGAACAAACTCTTTTATTCATCATTTTCTTGTTCAAATGCTTGAATTTCTCTTTTTAGTTTTTTGTTTGCAAGCTTCAACTTTTTAAACTCCCTTTTAAGGCCAATAAAGGACTTTGTTAGTCTTTTTATGGATGTAATTGAGACTTTTCTTGTTAAAATTATTTTGTGACAAATATTTCTTATGATAAATTTAATGATGTTAATGCATAATAAAAAAAAAGGGTTAGTAGGCATAAAAAATAATATATAAATACAAAGACCAACATAAAGGGTTAGTATGTAAAAATATAAATACAAATATAAAAAATATATATATATATACACGAAAAAGACAATACATAAGCTTACAAGTAAAATAAACATCAAATCATAAACATCAAATCATATATCCTATTTAGGATTTTTTAACATAAAAAAAGATATGGCTCTAACTTAAACTTGGACTTTTAGGGTTTACTTATACGTTACGTTTAAAGGTTTGATAGTCTAAGAGTTACTAAATTATTTCTTACATTATTGTTTATTATAGACTAATAAGACACAAAATCTTTAGCTATTATAGGCTACAAGTGTAAAGGATTTAATTTAAGTGTGAGTTTTTTGTTAGTTTATGCGAAGACATAAAATCTCACGAAGGTATATGGTACTTTATTCTCTCATAAAAGATAGAACTTGGGTGTAGAGCTCATGTTATGCATATGCAAGTGAATTATAGATATATGAAAATGAATACATGAATAGCTAAATAAAACATAATCAAGGAAAAAGAAAGAAAAAAAATTAAAAAAATCTCAAATTTATTAGGTTAAGCTTGGATAACAAGAAATTATTTACTGATTTGACTCTTGAGTTTTCAGTAAAGTCATCAAACTGTTATAACGTATAGATCCACTAGATATGGATTAAAGGAGTTGCTATTAATATTTTTTATTTAGGCGTGATTGACCACCTAATCAAATCTATTTTATTTAAAGAGTAATATTAAGATTAATTTAGGTATCTTTAAATAGTAGATTTTAGTCAACGAAATCATATTTTAGATTCGAGAATGCGGTTATGCATGAGAAAGATTATAGCATCCTCATAGCGCCCATCCAAAGGATGATACCTGTTTAATTTTAAATTATGCAAGCCTTAACTATATTTATGGTTTACCAAAGTATTTAATATTGAAAATTAATATTAAAATTACTCTAATAGTTTAGTAGTAATTTAAGATAATTTTTTTACTTCAGGAATGTTCATGAAGACTAGTGTTTTCACCCTGAAGAGATTTCGTTGTTAGATTCATTTAAATTTTAGTTAAAGAAATAATTAGTAAAATCTTCTAATAATTTGATAAGATTTATTTTGATGCAGATCTCCCAATAGTTTGATGAGATTTTATTATAAGATTTTTTTAAAAAAAACATATTAAATCTTTTAATAGTTTGGTATGATTTAATTTAAAATGTAAATCCTCCAATAGTTTGGTAGGATTAAATGCAAAATATTTTATTAACAATTATTTTTTTTGAAAATTGATTAATGAGAGTTTTCAATAGTTTGGTAGAATTCATAAAAAATTAAAATTCAAGAAAAATTTTTAATAGGTTAGTAGGATTCATAAACTTATTTTAGAAATATTTTTTGGTTACTTTTCAAAAATAAAATAATAAAAATGAAGTTTACAGAGGTATTAAAAAAAGCAATAAATTGTTCAATTTAAAATAAGTAAAATAATAAAAAATAAATAAAGAATAAAAATAAAATAAAAATATGTAAAAAACCTAAAAATAAAAAAAATAAAAAATGTAAACAAAAAATAAAAAATAAAAAGAAAAAGAAAAGCATGCGATCGGGTTGAGTCCAGAAACGGGTTATGTGCAGATCCACATGGGTTGGGACACGAGTTATGTTGAAAGAAATGACATCGTTCGATGCTAGTATAAAAGTCAAGATTTTTTTTTTTTTTTCAAAATCCTTTAGCTCTCTCTCTTTCTCTAGGATTTTTGCTCTACCTTTTCTCTAAAAGGCCTGATCGAAAACTTTAAAATCTCTAAATCTCAACCAAAAATCCCACTTTTTCAGCATTGTGAAATTCAAACAGTCGCTGAAAACTTCAAGTTTGTTCAAAAACCAAATGAACTCAGAATCCGGTCACTGTGAATCTCACTTGAAAATTTAAACCCCCACTGAAAAATTTATCCTAAACAAAAAAAAAATCCAAAATTTTTTAGAAAAATCAGTTTCTTTCAGAAGATCTCAAAACCATTACAACATTTTAATAGAAATCCCAGAAACTAATAGAAAGGGAATCAAACTCTGAACTCAAATCTGCTTCCCAAAAAACAAATCAAACCTAAGAAAAAACCAAGACTCCTAAACAAAATCCAAAGAACTTCCTGTAATAGCCAAAAAAATTATTCAGACAATACTAATCTAAAAGAAAGTAACCTAAGATGAATCCAAAGCCCCTTCTATTGTGTGTTTTGGGAATGCGATTTATGGAACATTATATAGTAATTTTAGGGGTTTGCCTTAAGATCGGATCTATCACCAACATATATGATTTTAATTTTCTTTGATTTAGGAATTTTAATTTTAATTAATTGAGGCCAATTTTGTTTCTAATTCCACATCTATATGATTGTTGGAACAGTTTTCTGATTTCATTTCCCTTTTTTTGTTGACTTTTTTTTCGAATAATAATAATAATAATAATAATAATAATAATAATAATAATTGGGCCAAAGCCCAAACGAGATAAAAATGTAAGAAGTGTTCCGAAGCTCGATGATCTTGAAAGACCCAAATCGAGAAATTGATCGCACCCTAGACAAAAACAAATGTCTACAGATAACAGCATCTAAATAAAAACAATGTTGCTAAATATTTGTGATTTATTTGCTCAACTTCATATTCTATTCAAATGTCAATTTAGACTGCTAAATATTCTTTCAAATTTGGATGTAATCAAGTCAAATGAAGTTAATATATTATCATATTCAAATTCTACTTCAATAGAAAACTTGAAATTAGAAATTTGACTCTAAGCTCAATGGAGTTTTATTTTTTATGTTCAAACTTGACTCATTAATTATTTTATGTTCAAACTTGACTCATTAATTATTTAAGTCACTGAAGCTCAATTTAGTAAATTCGACCAAATTCGAAAAATTATAAATATTAACATTAAACATTATAATTTTATCATTTATTTATATATTTATTATATATATTAAAAATTAAAAATTCAATTAAATTTAATTAAACTAATAAGCCTTTCAAATCAAATATTAAATATTCAAATTTAACTCGACTTGTTACTCAAATAGCTCAAGCTCGATGGACAATAAACGAGTCGAACTGAGTTTTTTCCCTGACTCATTTCACCCCTATTCCCTGACTGCTGCAAACATACCTGCACCCACGAGGACTCAACACCCACCGGACAGAAAGCAAGCTGCTTGTAGAACGAACGTTCTATGTATCAAACTTAACTGGAACAAACTTCTCACATCTCATATATATAATATAATTGTTAAGTTGTCGAAGTGTAGATATACATACTGCACATTAATTAACATACAAATTACTCCTTGTATCTAATTTATTTGAGATAAAATAAGATGGAACAAAGAGGTGATACGGAAGGCAATTCTTCCATGGATTTTCAGCTCGCTGCTGTAAACTGGTAGGAAGCATATGAAAGAGCACCAAGATCCCAGCTGTGATGGATAAGTTTGGCCTTTGCATTTTCTCCTGCAGCACCCATGGCTACGTGCAACGGATAGAAGTGGTCTGGCCAAGGGTGAGCCATCTTTGCATATGGTGCCTTCTCCTGAAAGTGATTCACATCTTCATATCTACAAGAACAATCAAATAACCACAAGAGTCAAACTTCCTACCCAATAACAAAAACAAAACAAGCAAACAAAGAAACCTCAGACCTGGCATTGCATACAAACATGGATTCAAATATCAAGTCATCTTGCCTTAAAAGAACTAAATTTGGACCCAACAAAAACGGATTAAGTGAAGGAAAATCTTAAAAGGTAACATCATCAACAGAGAATGTGAAGACATACTTCTAAATTATAATTTGCAACGCCACCAACCAAAACAAACACAATGGCAGCAGCCCTCCCCCATCCTGCACCCCTCCTCTGCCTTTGCTCCACAGGAAATATAAGAAACAAATATCTAAAAGAGAATAAATAGAAAAATAGAACCTTGGTTCATTAAAATAGATTCCCATTTCTTTTTTTTTTTTTTTCAAGTTCAGTAGCTTCACAATGTTAAATGTAACTTGTAATTCAGCACTTAGAATCTTCTCAGACAATGTACTTTCTTTGCATAATTGCACTTAACTCCTAAAGCCTGATTTAGTTAAATATACACTTGATGAGAATTTAAAGAAAAAATGGACAAAGGGATGCCATAAAGCACACCCTTAGGATCAGAACCATAATCCAATCAAACTCAGAACCTCATCACATAGTGTGTAAATACTACTGTTAGATACAGCCCCTTGACAGTATGATTATAGAAGTAAGAAATGCGACTAAATAACTTTAAAATTTTTTCAGCTTTCCAATTTATATCATTGTCAAGTCATTAAATTTGCTAGTTTGATCATAGGTCATTAGAACTTAGAGGAACGCTAGAATGAGTCACAATGTTTAATTACCAATAGCATGTTGTTGTGAATCTAACATATGTATAAACATAAAAAAGGAAATATTCTCTCACAAGAAAGAATGATCACCTTCCTTGAAGGAGAGCATCTTTAAGCCAAGTATCAAACTCTGAAGCCCATGGAACAACACCACCACCCAAGTTTCTAAGGGCCCTCAAGTTATGAGTGGTGGCTCCAGAACCAATGATGAGAACACCTTCATCCTTGAGGGGGGCCAAAGCCTTTCCCAAGTTGTAATGGTAATTACCATCCCTTTTTGACTGAACAGAGAGTTGGCAGACTGGAATATCAGCCTCTGGATACATGAGCATCAGTGGAACCCAAGCACCATGGTCGAGTCCACGTTTTCTATCTTCATCAACACGCTTGAAATCAGATGCCATAAGCAATTCCTTCACTCTTAATGCCAACTCCGGAGCGCCTGGCGCTGGATATTTAAGCTGTTAATAGAAAATGAAGAGTTCGGAATAAATTAGGAATACCATTTCCAATACAACAATATAAGCTTTGCGGCAATTGTTGATAGTTTAGAATTTTGTGTATTGATTAATAAAGTTACTGTTTGTATTAATTATTCATAATTTGAAAAATTATGTTTGAATAAGAAGCATTTGTTTAAAATAGCTATGTAACAAAAAAGTTACAACTATTAAATGAATAATTACATTTGAATAGAAATATTTGTTTATAATAGTTATATAATAAAAGAGTTACAACTATTTAAACAAATTGATATGATTATTCATCAATAGAACATGTCTATTCATCAGCTATAAATAAATCATTATGCATAACCATTTTCACTATTTTTGTCCAGAAAATTGAGATTTTGTTTTATCTTAGAGACATAATTATCTTTAAAAAACCATTCTTCACGCCTCAAAACTAAAATTCGTTTATATTATTTCTATATCCCTTATTTATTTTTCTAACAATTTAAAGGCAATTATGTGAAATTTATATTTTGCATAAGAAGATATAAGAAAAAAAATTGGCAAAATAGACTTTTCAAACATGCATGGAAAGTCTTAAATATCCAAATGATTTCTTGGTGAAGTAAATACTAAAGATTAGATAAGTTTCTTATTTCTATCTTTTTAGTTTTTATATTCTATTCAAAGAATTGATATTAATAATTCATAGGAGATTTTGCGTCTTATTGAATTTTTTTTATTAACTATTTTTTAATTTTCAATTCTAATTTAAATTAATTAATTATATGATTTATGATTATATGGTATGTTCTATGTGGATTTTCTTGATTACGGCATTGAATGGTCATAAGCCTTAAAGGACATTGACTACTTGCTAACTTTATTTATGGATCTTTTATAACCTTGTTATATTTTGATAAAACCATGGTTATTAAAAATGAAATTCTCGAGAATTGTTTCAAGGCATAAAAGAATTAATTAATTTGTATTTTGTTTAAAGAGAAGCTAGTATATATGCTCTTACCATAAAAATCATATTTTAATGTTCATATTCCATGCTTGCATTTTATTGACAAGAGTAGAATGTATGATTCATATTATTTATTTCACATATTGTTTCGGCATTTATTTCTTATGGATTAAATACTTTGTTTAAATTATGCAAGAATAAACATATTATTGAGATTACTTCAATTTCATCGAAGAAGTTGTATGATTTTTTATAAATGACTTGTTAAAATGCCTTTTTATTTGATGGAATATTTCATGTATGTATTTCAAAATATGAACATAAACTTATATAGCATTGTGTGGTTATACATGAAATTATGATTGTTCTTAAATTAATTAAGGCATGAACTATGGTGGATATGACTCTAGTGTCCATGATAAAATAAATTAATAAGTTATTCACCACAATGAATTGGCATGCAAGTCTCAAAGTAGACTATGGAAGCATGAGTTTACTAAAAGAATAATAACTTTGAGTGATTGTATTTGATATTTTAATACTTATTGTGTAGTTTCATATTGAGTTGAGATAAAAGTTTTAAAATTTTTAGAGAGAAGAAAATATCAAGATATTGAATACTTGATAGTAATCTTTCACTAGAGATGGATAGTTGGAGACCTAATAGAAAAAAAAAACACTAAATAATAAAAAGATAAATAAAGAGCAAGGTTAATTAATACACATATGGTGGGTCTTATAAATTATTAAGAAACAAAAGAAATAAATAATAAATGCTACCATAATGTAATAAGATTAATCTGTATAATTTTACTATATTTAAATTATACAAGTTAATAAGTTTAGTACAATTTATTAATGGAAAGTCATTAAAAATGATCCTTAATCTTAAAGGACTAATAGTGATTGGCTTATTTATTTAATTTATCTAATTATACTAGAAGTATAATTTTATTTAAGTTGGATAAAAAAGGTATGGAAATAGAATGGTTGAAAGTTATATAAATAAGTATGGAGTTATGGCCACAACTAATGCCAATTATTTCTTACAAATGACAAGAATGAGGCAACAATGTCTATAGTATATAAATGAAATGCAAAATGAGAAGTGTTGACATGTCAGCTTATGGAGTGATTATATTAGAGATTCAATCTTAAGTGAGAGTAATTATCATAAAAAAAAATTGAATCCCAAGATGTTCAATTAGTAATACTACGAGTGGAATGGGTTTAAACTAAAACTATTAGACACCAATAATGGAAACCAAACTTTGAATTAGCAACCTTTAATTACAAAGTTTAATGGGTAAAAATAAGTTATTATTATGTGTTTGTTAAACACTAGTAAAACCCATTCAAATTTTAGAGATTAGTGAGGTCCATTTCATGGAAAGAATAAGTTTTATACTCTTAATGGAGTTAATTATGTAAATATCTAAAGAAATGGAGATATCAACAAAACTTTACCCATATAAATATGAAAGTAGTGTTGCTTCAACAAGAAGAATAAGGGTCTCTCTTTCAGATGTTTGTGAATAAGATAAGCATATGACCATTATACTGCTAAAGCGGTTATAAACCTCTAATAGAAAAACAAGTATTATGTGTTTTATATGTTCAATTGTAACACTACAAGTTGAAGTTTAATCTGTGGATGCTATCAGCTTCGTTAGAATTCTAAGTTATATACGTTAATTGAAAGTTTAAATCGAGAAATAATGTCTTGTATTTATAATATTTATTTGTATGAAAGGTGAAAAATTAAGTACCAACATTTCAAACTAGTGGAGAGATTTTTGGTAATTTAAAATTTAGTGCATCTTATATTGGATAAAAAGACTTAATTATTAGTGAATAAACTTAATTTTTATATTAATTTTACTCATATTTTGAATAATTATATTTGAACAGAAATAATTATTATAAGACAAATGATCATAATCATTTGAATACAAACAAATGACATTTCATGTATGTCATGATTAAACAAATAGTTATAATCATTTTAATAAAAATTTGTCTACTTTTTCATTATAAATAGAAAAATTTGTCATCAAACCTCAAAGCCAAAATTCAATTTTATTATTTCTGTACTCTTATTTATTTTTCTAACAACAATAATTTTCGCAAATTAATAAAATCCAATCGCCTAAATCCCCGTTCTATCCAAGAACCTCAGCCCGTTTCTTTAATTTTCAGAAATGAAAGATCAATCTACCAGACCCCGAACTGAACAAAGTATATAATAATAATAATGGAAAAGTTTTCAGGTTAGGAAAGGCACCTTATACATTGGGTCGGGGAAACCATAGAAGTCATAGATGGTATCATTGCGTTGAACAATATTAACGGCAGGGAAAGAAGTGTCCCAATGCCCAGAAATTACGAGGATGGATTTGGGTGTGTGGCCAAACACTTTGTCCTTCCATGACTGCAAGAAATGCCTAGCGGGAAGCGACTCATCTATCGACAGCGTCGGCGATCCGTGCGATATATAGAAAGTATCCTTCATCGTCAACGCCATTTTTTGACGATAGTAATGTTTTATAAACAATTAAAACTCAGTTGGAAATGCCAACTCTGGGACCGATCTTGATTTTATGGTTCAATATCATACCCACCTCAGGCCCGGCCTGCCCTGGCTTGGCAGTTCGTTTGACCCTGACCTTCAAAAATTCTTTTTCTGTTAATATCATTATTATAATTTTTATAACTATTATTATTAATTATTTATATTATTATTATTATACATAAAAGTACGGAAGCCTTTTTTTGTTTTTTATAATTTCAGATCATTCCCTTGGCTTTTCTCGCCTTTCTAGCTTTAGCAGTCACCTTTTGTCTTTTCTCCAACATTTAACCTAATTAACCCGAATTTGAACTCAAAGGGATGAGTTTGTTGTGGACCTTTTAGTATCAATCAAATTGAGTAGAGTCACCTATTTTAATTTAATCTCAATTTTATTATTTATATATCATTTTTTTTATTAATTAACTTTTATTAATTTTTTTATTTAATTATTATTTTTATCATTTGTTTTTTTTCTTTTTACATTTTTTAAAGTATTCTTAGTTGGATTTTGAGGCATCTCAATATAAGTATGTTTTAAGACACCTTAAGAAGATTTAACCCCATTATCCGATGGGAAGTTTTGAACCCCATTTACTAGGTAAAGACTCCAAATTCTTATTGGCCTTTATATAAAGCATTTGAGAGAATTATAAATGCTTACCTTTATGCTGCAAAACCAAACCTCCATGATACAAACACAAGAAAATTTTTTTTTCAAAACCAAGCATCTTTTATGAAAAATTTTGAAATCCAACTAGGTCAATTAGCTAGTTCATTTACTAACTTTTTACAGGATACTCTATTTAGTAACACTAAAATAATTCCTAAGAAGGATGGTAAAGAGCCATTATAAAGCTACCAGCCTTAGAAATTTAGTGACTTAATTAAAGTTATCCTTAATTAAATAAAAATTAATTATTAAATAATAAAAAAATTATCGAGTCAGGCCAGCCTGAATAAATTTAATCATTCCCTAACCATTTATATTGGCTTTCTAGTTCTCAGCTTTTACAACCTAGGCAACCAATAGTGTTACGCCTTGGGCGGGCGCACCAGGTACATCAGGCCCACCAGCACGTGCACCTAAGGTTGAGGTCCACGCACCGGATGCACTGATGGGAGTTAGCATGCAAGGCCTTGAAGGCAAGGCCAAAACGCTTGCACAACCTGTAGGCCAGCTTGTAAGACCAAGGTCTGGCTTGCATGATGCCCGTACCACATTCAGCAGGGCCCAAGATGGGAGATACGCAAGAGGATCTTCTGAAAGATACCAAGATCAGCAGAAGCTTTCTGACAGATCTGGTTGATCTTTAGAATCAAGAGATAGAATCCTAATTAATTGTAATCTTTGTAATTCTTTGATTTTAGCCTTGATCTTAGGGATTTAGCCATAAGTGTAGCTGAGAGCCTCAACTATAAATAGAGAGCTGCTCCACCCTCATTTGTACACCATCATACATTTCTGTTTCAGTGAATACAAAGTATATTCCAGCAAGCTATCTTGCTTTTCTGTTTCTTTCAAACTTGCGCATTCAACCTTTCCCATTGTTCTAGTGCCCGCATGCTAGTGTTTTAGGCTGACTTAGGCTACAAAGAGGTGATTCCAAGCCTAAGGTCACAAGGATTCTGAGTCTAAGGTTGGAGCCCGTGACAGGTTGGTATCAGAGCAAGTTCGATTCTACGTATTTATGTTGTTCAGGTTAGATCACAATCGAGGAGATGACATCCCAGAGTGACGTTGCTAGCCAACAACCAGAGGCCAATGAGCAGGGGCATAGAAGAGGCAAGAAGGCCAACTCGAGAGACATCTGGTCTACCGTGGATGATAGACTGGCTAGGATAGAGGTGAGCATGAACGACATGCAAGAGAAACTTGAGGATGTGGAGATTCACGTTGAAGCACTAGACTCTATGAAAGAAGAGCTCAGTGGCGAGTTACAAGTTGCTCTCAATAAAGGCATGGACGTGATCACCCAAAAGAATGAGACCTTGGAGGCTGTGGTGGAGGCCATGAGCAAGAGGATAGAGAAGTTCACCAACGAGCTCATTGCTTGTAAGATTGCCATTGGGAATGGCATGTTTGCTAGATTGTCTAAGTCTAAGATGGATGTCCCCAAGCCTAAAGAGTTCAAGGGAACTAGGGCGACCAAGGAAGTAGACAATTACCTATGGGGTATGGAATAATATTTTCAGGCCATAGGCATGCAGGATGAAACAATAAAGGTAAGTACCACTGTTATGTATCTCACTAATATAGCCTTATTATGGTGAAGGCGTATGTATGATGATGTTAGGCGTGGGAACGCCAAGATTAGAACCTGGACAAAGTTTTAAAAAGGGTTTAGAGAGTAATTTACCTAGAGTATTTCGATGATGAGGCACGGGTAAAGTTACGTAAGTTGAACCAACAAAGAGACATAAATGAGTATGTCCAGAGATTCTCTAAACTGATGCTACAGATCTCAGATCTAGATGAAAATGATGTCTTATTTACTTTCATGGATGGGCTGAAATCGTGGGTGAAGCATGAGCTACAACAGAGTGGAGTTCATGACTTGGCTAAAGCTATGTCTACTACCGAGTCCTTGATAAAGTTTAAGTCTCTGAATAAGTTCGAGTCTTCCAAGCCCTAGGGTAAGGGCAAAGACGAGAGTGACCGAAAGAAACAGTCCAAGGAGAAGAATCGTGATCGAGAGTCTAAGGATGTGGACTGAGATCGTTCAACCAAGGATGGTGAGAGGAAGCCACCAGCAGGCAATTGGAAAGTAAAAAGGGATCGAGAGCCACTAGCATGCTATCTATGTGAAGGGAGCCACATAGCGTGCAATTACCCATAGAAGGGCAAGCTGGCTACTGTAGACAAGGAGTCTGACGTGGAGCCAGAGATAGAGGCAGCAAAGCTTAGGTTGTTGGTGCTCAATGTTGTCAAGAGTAAGAGAAGCCACAAGCCAAAGGGCTTAATGTTTGTGGGTCAGAAAGTGAGCGCACTAGTGGACACATGTGCCTCACATCTTTTTATTTCAGGTGATAGAACCTAGAAGCTCAGACTAAAGGTGTAAAAAGAGACTGGTACCATTAAAATGATGAACTCCAAAGAGGTTCCAGCCATTAGAGTAGTGCAGAGAGTGGAGTTACAGCTTGGAGACTGGAAAGGCAAAGAGACCATAGAGGTAATACCCCTTGACGACTATGAGTTTGTGATTGGGTTAGATTTTTTTGTTCGAATTAATGCCCTCTTTGTGCCTTTTACCAATTGTATTTACATCCTGGATGCACGGTGTCAATCTCTAGTACCATTGAGGAGAAGGTTTGGAGTTGGGTCGTATGTGGTGTCAGCCATCCAATTTACTAAGACGGTAAACAGAGAAAAAGACACCTTTTTGGCAGTCTTAAAGTATGAAGAACTAAGAGAGAAAGAGATTGAGTCACCCTTAGAGGTGCTAAAGGTGCAAAAAATCTTTAGTGATATGATGCCCGTAAAGCTGCCTAGCCAGCTACCACCTAAGAGGAAGGTGGGCCGCAAGATCAAGCTGGTGTTCGAGGCCAAGCCACCAACTAGAGCCTCTTATCGAATGTCTTTACCAGAGTTGATGCAGAAGGGACATCTAGTCGCACTTGAGAGCATGAAGCTAAACGAGACTAAGCGTAAGTACACAATCCAAGAGAAGAAGATGACAGCAGTGGTGCATTGCTTGCTCACTTGGCACTACCTATTAGGATCAAGATTCATGGTTAGGACGGACAATGTGACGACCAGTTATTTTCAGACGTAGAAGAAGCTATCCCTCAAGCAGGTAAGATGATAAGATTTTCTTACATAATTTGATTTTCAGATAGAGTACAAGCTAGGACGGGTGAACCTGGTGGCAGACGCTTTGAGCAAGAAGGCTAACCTTGTTGTCATTAGTCAATTAGAGGGGTCACTGGTGCCTCGCATCAAGGAGGGACTTACGTATGATCCTACAGCCAATGTTCTTATAGAATACATCCAACAAGGTAAGACTAGGTGTAGGATGGTTTGTTGTACACCAGAGGTAGTAGACTGTTTATGCCGTAGCATGGGAAGCTTCATAAAAAAGTTTTATAAGAGTGCCATGATTCAAGCTGGGTTGTACACCTAGGAGTGAGCCGTACCTTGGCATTGCTAGAGGATCGGTACTACTGCCTGCACATGAGAAACAATGTAGAGGCCTATGTGAAGACTTGTCTTGTGTGCCAATAGGACAAGTTAGAGCTCAAGAAACCAGACGGTCTCTTAGAGCCATTGCTAGTGCCGGAGTGACCATGGAAGAGTGTTTCTGTAGACTTTATAGTCGGTCTACCTAAGGTAGAGGGGTTTGAAAGTATCATGGTAGTGGTGGACAGGTTTTTCAAGTATGGAATCTTTATTTCAGCAACCAAAAAGTGCCCAACGGAGGAGGCAACTCGATTATTCTTGAAGAACATGGTTAAATACTAGGGAGTGTCGAGGACCATTGTTAGTGATCGGGACGGGCATTTCACAGGCAGGTTCTGGACTGAGTTGTTCAAGCTGTTAGGGTCAAACTTGAACTTTTCCACTAGCATGCATCCACATATCGATGGGCAGACTAAACGTGTGAATGGACTATTGGAGGTCTACCTTAAGCACTATGTGAGTGCCATACAAAAGGACTGGCCAAAGCTGCTAGATGTTACATAATTTTCCTATAACTTGCAAAAGAGCAAGGTAACGAACCAAAGCCCATTTGAGGTTATAACAGGTTAACAACCACTAACACCTGATTCGATTACTGCAGGTTATACATGGCCAAATCTAACAGCATACAAGTTTGCCAAGGCTTGGTAGGAGTAAACTGACTTGGCCAGAATCTGTCTACATAAGGTGACAAAGAGGTCGAAAAAGTGGGCAGACCAGAATAGGTGGTACGTGCAGTTTCAAGTTGGAGACTTGGTGTTGGTGAAGCTACATCCCATTGTACACCATAGGAGGCTACACAAAGACCTAGTCTGGAGGTATGAAGGACCTTTTCGAGTAGTCAAGAGGGTAGACAAGGTTTTCGACAAGCTATATATGCCACCCAGGCTGAAGGTACACCTAGTGTTCCATGTAAGCATGCTCAAGCCATTTCATGAGGATGAGGGAGATCCAGGATGGGCAGAGTCAAACGTGCGCTATTGGAAGCAAGGGCTTCATATGAAAAGGAGGTCCATAGCATCATAGTTGACTGAAAAGTGAGACGAAAAAACTATCAACCAAGACAAAAGTACTTGGTGCGTTGGAATGGACTTTCAAACAGTGAGGCAAGCTGAGAACCACTAAAGGACTTATGGCAGTTTGGAGACCATATTAGGCGGTACCGTGTAGAGGACACAACGAGAACATTACGATAATCAGGTGGGGGAGAATGTCACACCCTGGGTGGGTGCACCAAGCACATCAGGCACACCAACATATGCACCTGAAGTTGAGGTCCGCGCACCAGGTGCACTGAAGGGAGTTAGTGCAAGGCCTTGGAGACAAGGCCAGAATGCCCGTACAGCCTACAGGCCAGCCCACAAGGCCAAGGTCTGGCCTGCATGATGCCCGTACCACATCCAGTAGGGTCTAAGATAGGAGATATGTAAGGGGATCTTTTGAAAGATTTTAAGATCAGCAGGAGCCTTCTAGCAGATCTGGTTGACCTTAAAATTAGAAGATAGAATCTTGATTGATCGTAATCTTTCTAATTTCTTGATTTTAGACTTGATCTTAGGGATTTAGCCATAAGTGTAGTTAAGAACCTCAACTATAAATAGAGGGCTGCTCCACCCTCATTTATACACCATCACACACTTCTGTTTCAGTGAATATAAAGCATATTCTAGCAAGTTATCTTATTTTCTTGTTTCTTTCAAACTTGTGCATTCAGTCATTTCCATTGTTCTAGTGCTCGCACGCTGGTGTTTTAGGTTAACTTAGGCTACAATGATGTGATTCCAAGCTTAAGGCCGCACAGATTTTGAGTCTAAGGTCAGAGCCCATAACAATAGCACCTAACTGTTAATCTGAAGCACATAGTAAAAGTTGCATGGCACCCAACCATCAACATAAAAAGTGATAGCACCCTAAAGTATAGTGTTTTTACTTGTTAAAATGGGTGCAAAAATTTAAAATTTTGATTTTTGGTGCCTTTTACCTTTTTTGTGATTTTTAGGGTTTCAAGCTTGTGGATTCCATTTTCATGCAACCCATGCATGCAAGCATGCAAAGAGCACATTCTACCTTAACTTGAAAGCCTATAGTTAACAGCATTAGTCCAAATTCATCCATCCATGTGGCTAAGAAAGATTTTTACTTGCATAAAGACACATCCAACTTTTCTATGGTTCAACCAAAGCAAAAATGCAAAAAGATAATGCATATTTGTAGAATGTGGCGTGCACTAGAACTCTCTCATGATTCATCACATTTGACTACCTCTATTCTAAGAAAGATTGCATGCAATTGTAAGATTGCTTAGACACCACCTTATTTGGCCAAAGAGGTTTAATCCAAAAGTGATTATTTTACTTAGCCATGAAGGAATTTAATAGCACAAGAACTTCTATCTCTTATCTTTCATTTGACTAAGACACATGCAAAAAGCTTTTTAAGAAGTTTAACTTTATTCTAACTATCAATCAATCTATTACTCAAAGAGAAACTACTTTTTTACGTGTATCAAATTTACTTATCCATCTAGCTTCAAAGTTTTTAATCTTTTTCTCAATTAACAATCTACTAAGCCTCTATTTTTTTTTCTTGTTTTAGGCATTTCTTTTCTAGTTCCATAATGCTCAAAACTAACCCCCAAACCTACAACATCCTAGTAAAGCAGTGCATCAGGTAGGGGACAACTTGCATGTACTCTACAAAAGCTCGATTTGTTTTTTTCAAAGCCTTTTTGTATCCATCTAATAGATTTTCCATCAAATAAAGCTCATAATCAAGCCTATAAACTTTCATTTGTCTCTTATGTTGCTCTTTATAGTTGGCATTATGTAAATGCTTGATAATGCTATCCCTTCATTACAACTCATCAAGCAACATTTGTTGATGCATACTTGAATCTCCATAAGCATGTTCTCTTGCAACATACAACATTTTTGCTTTACCAATCCAATGCTGCTTTTGCTCCATGCACATGTCAAAATCAGATGACTTATCAATCTATCACCCATCAATTCTCAATAGCTTATTGGTTCTATTCAAAGGATGATGAGAAATATCATTTTCATAATCAATCTCTCTCTTATTACCATTAACTAGAATTAATGAGACACTATGATCTATTTGAGCAACATCTTTAAACATAATAAATTCCCTTAATGAGTTATCATGAATGTGCAACATAGTTGTAAAAGGGAGATTTGCTGTTTCCATTGCTATAAAAAGATTTGTTGACTACTATCCTCCAAATTATCATTTTTTAGTGAAGTAGGAAATCTTTTTTCATGTTGCTCTTCCTTTGCTCCCTCTCTAATCTCTCCCCCAACTTTTTTTTCCTATTCCTCTTCTCATTTTACTTATTTCTTTTCCTCTTCCATATAAACGTAGCAACATTGCCAAGATTACATCATCGTAATAAATTCTCCTCACCCAAATCAATATAACTATCTCCATCCAAATGCCACTGCACGTGTTGACGTTCATCTCCTTTACTTTTCTTATAATTCATAACTTCTTCATCTATAATGACCTCCATTTGTTGATGTTCATCCTCCTTACTTTCCTCACAATTCACAACATCCTTACAATTTATAACATCCTCATCCACAACCTCCTTTTTAGCATATCATTGTTCATCAAATTATCTTGCCCACAAAGACTCAACTCAATATTATGTTCCTCCAACTATTATCCCTTATGAAATTCATCAATTCCATCAATAACCATCTTGAAAACTCTAGGAATATTATGCTATTTGTCTTTTTCTTTGGCATCGTAAACATTAATTTTTTACTTTTTTTGAAGTAACACTTTTTTTTTTAAATTTATCAAACATTGCATATATGAAGCATAATACAAATTTCCTAATTTAGAGGTAGCCATGAGTTTTTTCTCCACTATAAACCAAATCAAACCAACCTAATCTACCTTATCAAAATAGCCTTCTTTTATCATTTTAGTCTAGTTCAACATCTCAATTGGCATCATCCAAGTATCCTCACGTAAAAGCCCATAATTTGACACAAATTCCTCAATAAAAGCCTATCAATTCCTTTGATTCTTAAACTTCCACAAAGTAATCCTTATCCTTCTTCACAAACAACTTTAAGGCATGGGCTAAGTTGGGTTGGTTGACCCCAATGCAATACCCATTAACGTATGCTACAACAATTTTACAAGTGTAAGTAGCGATCAACTACGTGATTAGATCTCCTCGAGCTCTTCCATCAAATTTCAAATTAGCAAAATCCTATAAACTGAGTCGTTTAATGAGCTTTTTGTGCGATGAGAAATCTAGAGTTTTATTGAGGATAAAAAGAATAGGCCTTAGGACTTCATTTAGTATCTCCAGTTTTTTCAGTGACTTTTTCTCTTGAGTGCATTGTTTCATTATTGCTTTCTTGCGTTTATGACCCTTGCCATAGCAAGAGCCAGTGTTGGTGGTGACATGGATGTCAGTGTCTAGTGGAAATGAAAGAAAAGGCAAATATAGGTAGTCTACGTAAGCTTTATGTTTGTTTGGGTCTTCTTGATCATCAAATTTGTCTTGGGGTTGAAGGGTTTCTATGAGTAGAGCTTTAGGTGATTTATTAAGCCGCTAGGGCATAACATGGTTATAGTTTTAGTTGGGGTATGGCTATGGCTGATTTAGAGGATCATTAGGGTGGCCATGGGGAAAAATGTGAATTTTTTTGAGGCTAATTGTTTAGATAAGAGGAAATAAAAGATGATACAAATTACAATTTTTTTCCATAAAAGCTATTTCACATGTAAATATTAGCTTTGACAATACAAATGCTTTTTTCAATATTATTGATAGGCAAATAATTATTGTTTATTGTTAAAAACAAGGTTGTTAATATCATACCAGACAATTTTTTAATTTTTTTAAAAAAATATGGTATATATTGGTATCAGTGATATCGATATATTATTTCAGATTTTTCAGTTTAGTATAAATATATTTATAAATATATACATATATATATATATGAATTCGTACATTATAATACTATTAATAATCTACAAATAAATATGCAATATCTTTAAAAATCAAATTATTTAACACTTACATTTTATGAATTTTTAAAAAATTAATTGATTTGAAAGGACCTCGCTAAAGCCTTTTTTAGCTAATATAAGCATGTATTAGACGTGGCTTTTGATAGATTGTCACTATAAAATATGGAAAAAAAGGCCAATACGTTTAAAAGTATAAAAATAGTATTATAAAATTTTCATAATATTTTGAAACACTTAATTTGATCATATGATATTTAAATAAATATTTTTTATGCAAATATTAAAATAAAAACAAAGAGATGAAAAAATTAATCTTGGCTTCATGATTGTTAAACTTTTAAAAAGAAGCACAATTACTTTCTTGAAAAAGATTGAAATACTTATGAACTTAGGTTTGAAAAAATAAATTATAAGAGAAAACAAGTTACAATAAAAAAAAAAAGAAAAACTTAACACTTAAGAGTTATTTTGTCAATTAATTTTATTTTTATTAGATTAAAAATATTCAAACAACAAAAAATAAATTAAAAATTACAAAAAAATTTTCACATTTACGCACCGATCAAAACAAGCTAATCCACCGAAATTCATCGAAATCAATTGAAACCAACGAAAACAATCGATTTTACTCGATACCAAATCCGACATGAAAAATATCCTTAGTTGTACCATGTTTTGGTATAATTTGAGCATATTGGTCGATATAGCCAGTACTAAAAGAAATTAACAATTGTGGCTAAAAATAAAAATAAGAAAACAAAACTCATTAAAGTTTTTTAGGATATCTTTAAATAATTGGGTAAATCTTATATACCCCCCTGTGATTTACAATTTTTCATTTACACCTTATAGTTCACTTATCTTAACAAAAGGGATAACGTCAAAAAAAGAGTGAAACTAATTTTGTAATTGCACTAAAATATGGTTGATTTTTGACATAATTACCTCATTCTTGTAATGGAATTGAATCATAATGTTATAAGTGGAAAAAATTTCTATAATGAGTATAAGTGAAAAGTCACAAACTATAAGAGATTGTTGCTGAAACTGCAGGTGTACAGGTCACACAAATAATACAAATGGAAAGCATTTCAAATATCATCTCTTTAGGGATTGGGTGATCTTTTTTAAGGATAAGTACTGATTTTAACAGTTGAGGTTTATCTAGTTAGAGTGAAAATTTTTGGGTAATTTCTAATTTGATTACTCTACATGAATTAAAACCAAATTAAGCCAGTTAATTAAACCTAAATTATTGACAAATTAAACCTACATTACTAAATCGAGAAAGTTATTGAAATTGGCAAGTTACTAAAAATAATAGGTTTTAATCTAAATGGATCTAAACCCTAAAACATGCATTAAAGATAACCTACACCAAAATGACATAAAATCAAATTACTTGAATTGTAAAAATAGAAATTAAACAATTAATGCAACAAGATAAGCAAGCAAAATTAACAAAGAAGTAAAGAAATTAAACTTAAATAGACTAAAACATTAAAACACATGCAACCATACTTTACAAGCAAGTTAAAGGCCTAAATCAAGGATCAATTTAAACCAAATATGGGTTTGAAACAGAATTGGAAATGAGCAATAAATAGCATCAAAAAACCTAAAAAAAATAAGGAAGACAAAATATCAAACATGTGCAAAACATAATTAAATACACACAAAGCCTGTCATAACATGCATGACATTTATTAAAGATGAATTGAATATGAATTAAACCTAGGATACAATAGTTAGATCTTTAAATAAAAAGCAAAGATAATTTAAAAAGACATGCAAAACTTAAAGTGAATGACCAAAATAACTTTAAGGCATATTAGCTAACACCTAAAAAACTAGTAGGAAAAGACTTCATGCATAAAACCTGGCTAAGGACATTAAAACAACTTTAACAACACTTAAATAAGGACCAAAATTATTAATTTTAGGGGCTGGAAATAGATTAGGTAGAATTGAAACATGGTTAATAGAAAACAAGAATAAAATGCACTTATTATCTATTATGCTAAGAGAACTGAAATGAAATGCAAAGGAACATTAAAATAAAATCTAAAAAAATCTCAAAATAGACTTAAAATGCTACATAAAAGCCATAGGAAGAGACCAAGAAAAATTTGATAGAATAGGGTCTAAATTAAAATTGAGAACAAGCCATGGAAAGGGAAATTTCAAAAGAACATAAGAACGTAGGTGTTGGAAAAAATTAGAAAACATAAAGAAAATATTAAACATGAATGCATAACCTTAAATTATACCTAAAAGCAAACAAAAAATTCATAGGAAACTATAAGCAAAGACCATTTGCAAAAACTTAGAACCTTTGCAAATCTTAGGACCTTTACAAATCTTAAAATCTTTGTGAATCTGGATCTTTATGAATTTTAAAATCTTTGAGAATCTTGGAACCTTTGCAAATCTTGAAATCTTTACAAATTTGGAATCTTTGTGAATCTTGGAATGTTTGAAAATTTTGAATCCTTTATGAATCTTGTAACCTTTATGCATCTTGAAACCTTTATGAATCTAGAACCTTTATGAATCTTGAAACTTTTATGAATCTTGTAACCATTGTGAGTCTTGGAACCTTTGCGAATCTTGTAACCTTTGCAAATCTTAGAAATCTTTATGAATCTTGGAATCTTGCAAGTTTTGAAATCTTTACAAATCTTCTAACCTTTATGAATCTTGAAACCTTTACAAATCTTAGAACTTTTGCAAATCTAAAAAATTTTATGAATCTTACGAATCTTGAATCTTTTGTGTTGCATTCACTAAATTCATTAAATTCATTGGCTTGTATTGCATTCAATACATTCATTGCATTCATGCATTGCATTTATTATGATGTCTAAAAAGAAGAAAAATTAAAGTTTGAGTTGAAATTGAATTTGAGAATTTTGAAAGAATTTTTTCATTCATTGTATGTATTTATTGTATATGCTTGGAAAGTAAAAAGGAAAAAGTATATGTTGATATGATTTAGAGAAAAGACATTAGAAGATGATCAATGATGGTCCAGTCGAGATGAAAGAAATCTATTTAAGGTAAGAATTTTTAAAGTTTCAATGCTTCTATTTAGAAAGAGCTTTTCCAAAGATAAGAATAATCTATAAAACCTCCGGACATAATCTCAAAAACTTCTGGGCATAATCTTCAAGACCTCTAGGCATGATTTGTAAGACATTCAAATATAATATTCAAGACCTCTGAGCATGATCTTTAAAACCTCAGGGCATGATCTTTGAAATCTTCAGGTATCTTTTTAGATTTGATTATTTAAAGTTTCAAGCCTTAGTTGTAGGAGAGCATTCCATTTAAAGTTGTAAGCCTCGGTTGTGAATGTGCATTTTATTTAAAGTTTCAAATCAGTTGTGGGGGAGCTTTTGCAATTTTTTAAAATTTTTTTAGATCTAAACAAAATGGATGTCTTTTATCTTTATACAAAGCAAAACAATATTGAGCAAGAATCAATATAAACTCTCAATGCTTTATTTAACATGAATGCCTAATGGATTGATCAATGAATATAACTAAAGTAAAATAATGAACAAGTGCGAATATACAAGAATCAACCTAGGCTAAGCTCATTCCTAATTATGGTTCCACAAGCAAGCAATACCTCTTACACATCTTTGCATGAAATTTAGTAATGTTATGCAACACATGAAACTTCAATAACAAAGATCAATAAAGTGTGTTTTAAGTTTCATAAGTTTGCTTATCACATCTTTCTCTACTAATGTGGATAAACACATGACCAAGGATTATTTAGAATTTTCATAAGCTTGTAATGTAAGGCTAGGGTCAAGGTATGAGAAAAGTCAATTTAGGCTCAGATACCCTAAGAATGCATTACTTGTTTAGGATTATTCATAATTGAGCTTCCAAGGTAAAAAAGGTAACATTGACACAAAACTTTGATTTTGCTCACTTTTCTTTCTTTTTTTTTTCTTGTCTTTGCTTTTTACTACTTTATTGTTTTTGCTTTGCTTTTATTTTTTTTATTTTTTATTTTTTCCTTTTGCAAGCTACCTTAACTTTTTTTTTTTTTTTAGTTTTTTCATTCTTTTCCAAGCTCCATTCTTCTTTTCTAATAATGCATAGCTTAAAAATGGTGCACAAATATCCTAATATATATATATATGGCAATGGACCAAAAAGATAAGAAATAAGCAAATCAAGACTATGGGCTTGTAATGTGGTTTTAAAACAAAAAAAAAAGTAATATTAGGCTTAAATTGGGTGATTATAAAAGAATTAGATCAAGGATGGCTCGTAAGGCTCAAACGATTCAAAAATGGCTTATATCATTTTCTTAATCATGCATTTTCTAATATTTCACCTCAAGAAATGATCAAAACAAATTATAGAACATGAAACATAACTTCAATGACCAAAGAAAAAAAATCTCATGCTTACATAATCAATTACTAGATTAAAAATCCAATTTAATTATCAAACTATCAACTCACAAATAAAAACTATATTCAAGAATTCACTAAATCTAAGCAGCTTTTTATATTTTACACATATTCAATCTTTTCCTAAAGCTAATATTCATTCTCAATCTCTATCTTTTCATTGGCTTTATAAAGAACTAATCAAAGAAAAGATACTAATAATTCAAGCTACAACTAATTAAGTTCAATTTCAAGGTAAAACTCAAGAAAAATTAGAAAAAATTTTCAAATTTTGAGCAATTTTCCCTTACCCCCAAACTTAAACAACGTAATGTCTTCAATGTGTAAGAAACAAACAATAAAGCACAAAAGAGAGGAACAAAGGAACTTTTTTTCATCATAGAGGCATGGCGTAGCTAAATCTCCTATAAATGCTTGGTTGAAACTAGTGCTTCTAGCTTTAAGCTCATATTCCACTTATAAAACATAAGAAAATACCTACAACAAGAAAAAACATCAATATGTACAAGAGAATATAAGCAAAACAACAAATAAGCAAATGAAAACAACATAAAATGTGAAACTTAGGTTATCTCCCAAAAAGGGCTTTATTTAAAATTAAAAGTTAGATTATCAAAATAAGCTTATAACTATATGTTCATAGTTATCAATTCATACTTAAATCTTGAATACAAACATTTAATGACCTCTTTCTTAACCCTTTTATTCAAAATAGGGTCTAATGGTGGATCATGTGGGCAAGCAAGAGTGATAATGAAATTTTTTATAAAACTATTAACCTCACACATAGAAGGACTAATGTAAGTGAGTTTCAATTTTGAAATCCAGTCAATCGGTCTATCCGTAACATTAACCATATCATATCTTTATTGTATCTAATCTACACCCTTCCTCTTAGAAAGACTATGATAATTAAGGTTAAATTGAAATTTCTTTAAAATTGATGAATTAACCAATGCAGATATCCCATTATATATATAATTGAACCATTAGCCTCCATCATAAATGAACTATGATCATCATTATCAAATTGAAATGTCTCAAAGCTTGATGAATCTAGATTTGAAAGTCTAATCACTCTAGAAAAAGTGTTAGAATCCATTAAAGGCTTCGCATAGGGGATGGTGCAAATCAACAAGTAAAGACTATCAATATCTCATCATAATCCTCACTCAAATCTATGTTCTCTACCTCATCGGCTACAAGGGATTCCTTAAAATACGAAATAAGGTGCTCTATGTAAAAAACATAAAAAATCACATCACTAACTATCTTTACTTTCAAGCACTCATCAAAATCATTAAGGAATGGAAAAGCTTTGAAAACATTAAATCAAACCTCTTGATTTTGAACTCACATAGTCAATTCTCTTTTTTGCACATCAATTAAAGCCCTAGCAATGGCTAAAATAGGTCTCCTTAGAATAATTGGGATTCATGATCTACCTTAATATCTAAAATCACAAAATCAAGAGGCAAAATAAAATTTTCTACCTTTACTAAAATATCTTCCACAATCCCTTAAGGATATTTCAATGATCTGTCAGCTAACTGTAGAGTAATCAATGTGGGTTTGGCCTCTCTTATGCCTAATTTCCTAAAAATGGCTTAGGGCATCAAGTTGATACTAGAGCCTAAATCATAAACTATTGAAGGACATATTACTTATAGTGCATAGGATAGTAAAACCAATAAGATCTTTCAATTTTGTAAATAGCTTCTTTAAATTAAAGATGTATACTTAATGGTTAATAAACTATTTTATAATCCTCAAGTCTCTTCTTTCGAGAGATAATGTTTTTCATAAATTTGGCATAAGTAGGCATCTGCTCTAATGCATTCATAAAAATGAAGTTGACATGTAACTTCTTAAACACCTTTAAGAATTTGAAGAATTACTTCTCTTTCCTCTATTTCTCAAACCTCTGAGGGAAAGGAATATAAGGCCTAGATGACTTGACTCTAGAAAGAGCAAGCCTAAATGAACTGGGTATAGCACAATGTGCAGGTGTTTGAAGTAACTAGGTAGGTATGACACTTTCATCCACCTTCTTACCCTTATCCCTTTCTTAAACTAGATCTCCCTCAAGTTTATCCCCATCAAACTTCTCTATTACTATATTTTTGGAACCTACCTGGATCGGGCCACTAGTTACCTGTCTCCTATTTAAATGTGTAATGGCTTTGCACTGCTTCTTCCCTTCCCTCTTAGTGTTTACCTTCGTGTTATCTGGTAAGGTCCCATGAGGTTGGGTACTAAAGAATGTAGCTAACTAACCTATATATGTCTTTAGGTTCTTAATGGATGCAGCTTAGTTCTAGAACATAGTGTTATGGTTTATATGATAAAAGTCTCAGCTCTAATAAGAGAACTTACAAGATCTTTGGTTAAAAGTTTTTTTTTTTCAAAAAGTAGCATTAGTGGATATGGAGGTGTATAATGCTCTGGGTGTGGGTGCTGCTGTTGCTAATATGATGGTTATTAGAAACTAAAAAATGAGGTGGTCTAATGTATTAGGTCTGTTATAATGCTTGAATGGACTGGATTAAGACAAGGTTATTCTTTCAACTTAGGCTATATGCGGAAGCATAAAGGTTATTAGGTTGCCTAAGGATCTATCCTAAATAATGGATACTCTCTAGACTAGGATAAGACTCCCTTAGGTGACCTACCCCACATATGTCACACAAAACTATAGGACTATTAGTGAACCTAGAATGACTAGGACTCGACTAAGAGGATGTGACCTTAAGATTCAAAGACTCTAAAAATTTGGCTAGAAACTCTACCTTAGTACTTAATGTTGTAAACCTATTAAGCTCATACACCCTTGAAGTTTTCCTAGGATGTTGTTTATCATTTGACTGCTAATAGTTATTGATGGCCATACACTCTATTATATCATATAAACTGTCTAAGGTATTATTCATCTGGACACCTGCTGCTATAATATCTAGGATGATATTAGTATTCGATATCAACATATTATAAAAAATCTTAATCTTTAGCCATTTCGGTAGTTCATGATGTAGACACCTCTTTAGGAGCTTTTTGTATTTTTTCCATGCTTCATACAAGTCTCTGATTCATGTTGGGTAAATGTTGTAATCTTATTTTTAAGCTTGGCTATCTTGGCCAAAGGAAAACACTTAGCCATGAACTTTTTAACTAAATCATCCCAAGTAATAATGGAATATAGTGGCATCAAGGCTCATTAACTTTTAGGTCTATTTCTAAGGAAAAATGGTTAGAATCTAAACATAATGGTATCCTTAGTAAAATCATTATATTTGAATGTATCACATATCTTCAAAAACTCTTAAAGATGAGCATTCGAGTCTTCATTCATATGACTTCTAAATTGTACTGACTGTTGTAACATTTGGATAATTATAGGTTTAATTTTGAAGTTATTGGCTTGAATGGCTAGCCTCCTAATGCTAGGTTAACATCCATTAAGATCAGGCACAACATAGTTCTAAGAGCTCTAGTGTCTTGCTCAACCATAATGATGGTAGAATCGATTTGTCTCTCTCTTCTAAGTCTTTTAAAGGTAGTCTTAAGCTCGAGATCTACGAGGGTTAACTCATGTCTCTTAACTAAGTACATACATGAGCCACAAGAGCATTGGACTGAAAGAACATTCTGAAAACATAAACCTAAGTATGTACATCTAAGAAAAATGAACAACAAATGAAGCTAAGATATGGACATCTAAAACTGTGACAATCCTAAGACTAGCCTAATGTAGGTACACTAAAGGTGAGCTAATCTATAGAAGAGTATGGCGAAAGATGATATTAGACTAAGACTCTTGACTTCTAAGCTCTAGCAATGACGCCAAAAACTTGATTGGGTCATTTTGCAAGTGCACAAGCCATATAAGAAATAATAGTGACCTTTCGATCAAGATATCATTTTCACATGGATTAGGTAAAGAAATTCCTAGGCTAAGTATCTATTATTACCCTACCTTTCTAAAGTTGGTTCGATCAAAGAATCAACATGGAAATTAAGCTAATCTAAGAAAATAAATCAAATAAAGCCATGCATTAGTAAACTAAGTAAAATAACAAAATGCACAAAAATAGTAGCTAAACTAAAATGCAATGACATGAATCATGAATTAAAATGTAAACCTAATCTAAGAGTGAAAATGACAAGTATCATGAACAAGGAAAACAATAACTAAAACAAACATAATAGAATTGACTAATTTTAACTAACTTTAACTACCTTCTAACTAACTTCACTTTTTAACAAAAAAAAATCTAAAAATGATAAAAAATTAATCAAAACATCTTGAAAAGTAAAGAAAACAGTAGCCTAACTAAGAATAAAATAGTATTGAAATAAGGATTGAAAAATGAAGGCACCAATCTCATTTAAACAACCAAAATTAAGAATAACACACCAAATTTAGAAAGCCAATGCTCAAGAAATGAACCTAAAACTAATGTAATTTCCATGGCCTTAAGTATCAAATTGCAAGAATAAGGAATGAACTAAAATAGAAACAAATTTAAAATGCAAAAGTTGAATCAAAACCTCAAAACTCAAGTGTGAAGTTGAAAATTGAAAATGATAAGAAAATCTAGAAACCAAATTTGAAACTACCATTCTAGCTCTAAATGATACAAACTCAAGTTAACATGAATTAAAAATTTAAAGATCAATTAAAGAACTAGAAGGAAAAGTAATTTGAAGAACAAAAAGTGCAAGAAAATACAAGAAATAACTAGAAAAAACCTAAAACTGAATTTGAAAGTTAACCAAAACTCACGAAGTTGTTGAGAGAAAAAATTAGATTTAGAAATTTATAATGAAAATGAACTTGAGCTAAGCTAATATATCATTCCTCAACAAGTTTACTACAAATTAAAGAAAAAAATTGTAGCAAAAATATACTTAAAACAGAGAAAAACATAATACTATCAACAAAAACTCATCCAAATAGCCATCAAATGCATGAATTAAATTGCAATAAAATGAAAGTAAGCAAGTGAGCAAGTAAACATGTAAATCTAAAAGTACAAGGTTTAAGACAAGCAAAGAAATCACCTAGAGGAAAAAAATCCAAGAATCTACTTGGTGTTCATGTTTGGACTACACTACCTCTAGGATTTCAACTATGATTTGCAAAAATTAATTGGAATGGTAAGGATTGAATTTACAACTAAAATCTTACTAGATTGTAGGCTAATGAGTTATAAAACTATAAAAAAAATGGAGCAAAAAGAAGTAAGAAATCAAGGAGTTTTGATTAAAAAACTATAAAACAGTTAGGTGCATGAATTTTAAAACAAAATTGAGATCAATGAGAAATTAAAGGAATTTGAGTAAGAAAATGTAAGAATTTGCAAGTTTCATTATAAAAGTCTTAAAAAAAAAATTGAAAAACACATCAGGAAAGTGAAAATTCAACAAGAATAAATTGGAAAAACTAGAATTAAAGGCTGTTTGACAAGTAAAAAAATGTAAGAAAATGAAATGCAGAAAAGTAAAATGCAAAAATTAAAGAAACAAAAAATGTAAAGTTTAAGCTAAAATCTAAGCTAAAATTTTTCAAAATGGCTGGCTTTCCTCCTATTTATATGTAGGTGAATGCTGCCTTCAACCCCTTAAAATCTCTCCAAAATATTTAAGATTGAGGGGTCATCTAGATCCTTCTTTTCTTCTTATTACATGGCTTCAAGGTTGGTAGTTAGTTGCACACCTTTCTCTCTTGACTTTTGCGGCCAAAAAGTCCATTTTATGGCTAATAAGAGCTCTCCAAAATGCTATGTTAGCAACTCTTCATTGCCTCTTTTGAATGCCAAGAAATGGCGCAAAACATATGAATCATTTGAAGCTTGATTCCACTCACGTCAATATAGCCTTTCCTTGTTTTCCTTATGGCGCCACATGGATGAATTAATGCTTTTATTTTTGTTGCAAAATGCAAGTCATTACATGAACAAATTTAACATACAAATCATTAGAAAAATTATGAAAATAATGCTAAAAAAATTATAGAAGCTAGGATCAAGAAAACTCTCTCAAAATGCAATGTATCTTAATGACATTAGTTTGGACTTCACTAATCTTTTTCACTATAAGTCCTCCAAAATGTGTCCAAATTATTCAAAATTTCTTATTTTCTCTATTTTTACTTATACATGAGATAAATGTGCATTTAAGAGTATTTTTGTCAAGAATTTATAAGGAACAAGCTAAAATATAAAGAAACTTACACTAAAAATGAGTTTGAAAATATTAAATTTCTAGTGTAATCAGTCAGCTATTATCACATTAGCAAAATATTTTTTTTTATCTTTCCTTGATTCTTTCCCTTTTATTATTATTGTTTAATTTGGAATTAAAAAGATATTTTAAATTTTTTTTTAATTTTTTATTTAAATATTAAAATGAAAATAAATAATTAGATAATGACTAAAAATTTATGATATTTGTTATAATTTTATTAGGTATTAATAAGTAATTTGACTAAAATTGTTAGATTAAAGTATTAAAATATTTGATAGAATAAAAATTTGAATACAAAACTTTTTATTTTCTTAAAAACTAGACTGATACAAAAAATGTACCTAAATAAACTATTTTTGTATTTAACCCTTCAAAAAAATTTTCATAGAAAAACTGAAAAGGATAGGTAACCGCTACTAGACAAACCACAAAAGGGAACAGATCCTCGTTCAAAACTTTACTCTTTCACATGTCTCGTTTCACTCTCACTCATATCTGCCAAATCACCCTTTGGCTTTCATCGCTTCTTTGCAATAGTTTTTTTCCCCTAGATCTCTCACTTCCTCAAACCCCTAAATGTCCCAACGGTCGTTGTTCCATTAATCTCCTACATTTACCTTATTAAATATTATACAAAACAATACTCTTGTCAAAGCATCCACCTCCTGTTTCCTGCATAACATGTCGCACAGTCTCTTCTTTCCTCTAATTGTGTATCTCATTTTCGTGCTGCTGCCACGGTCAATGGCCCAGCAAGGCGGCGGAACGGTGGTCACGGAGCTTTGGTGCGTCGCAAAGAACAACGCGGAGGACGCGGCGCTGCAGGGAGCGCTGGACTGGGCGTGCGGCCCAGGCGGAGCGGACTGCAGCCGGATCCAGAAAGGTGGACCCTGTTATGACCTCTCAGATATCCAGAAAACGGCGTCGTATGCCTTCAACGACTACTACTTGAAGCACGGTTTGACTGACGACGCTTGCTCCTTCTCCAACACTGCCGCTCTCACTTCCTTAAACCCTAGTGAGTTCAGAGTTGCCATTAACAATCATAAAACCCTTTCATTTGTTAATGCATTGCTTAATTTGTTTATGTTTTGTTGCAGGCCATGGTGATTGCAAGTTTCCTTCCAGGTAATGCTTTCAGTATCAATTTGGATTTTGAAAATTGTTCATTTCTGTTTTGGAATAACCATCAACGAATTTCCATTCTCCTTTTTCTGCCGTTGAATGTTTTAAAACATCAATAGCTACTTATTGAATTGATTTGGTACATTTATTTTGTAATGCAGCAAAACAGTGAAAAATGCAAGCATTTCTGGATCAACGGGAACACTGGGGATGAGACCAGATACTGCAGATTTGAGCGCTTCTAATCGCATTGCTCACTCCTGGCTAAGGCCGCTAATTGTTGCTCATTTGTTTTTTGTTATTGTAAGGATCTTCTCAGAAACTTAGAGTGAAATGACACGTTTTAGTTGAAAACCATTGGCAATTATTTTTATTTGTTCTGAATTAGTAAGGCAAATGCCTTTTGTGGACAAGGTGTAGTTATTTCAAATTAAACTCTTGGATTGCGTGTATGTTTCTGCAAGTTTTTTCTTTTTTGTTTTATTCCAGCTTTGCTACCTTGTTGTGGCTTTTTGGGATGAACATTTCTATGCGGGCTTTTACATGAGATTGTTAATTTACAAGGCTGAAATTTGAAGTTCTTATGTGAAGAAAATGGGCATTAATATTTGGATCGAAGGGCAAATTTGTTATTATACCATTTATACTACGGGTAAAATTTGGAATTTACCGTTTTATTTTATTATTTTGATTGAAATTTATGATTATATTATTATACTTTTATTGAAAATTTTGGGGATGAACATTTCTATGCGGGCTTTTACATGAGGGTGTTAATTTAGAAGGCTGAAATATGAAGCGTAGATTTTTTTTTAGTTATTATGTGAATAAAATGGATACTAAATTTTGGATCATAGGGCGAATTTGTTATTATTCCATGTAAAAATTGAAATTTGCCGTATTTTTTTTATTATTTTGATTGAAATTTATGATTATGCTTTTATTTTTTATTTTGAATTTTGATTTGCATTTATAGAAAAAAGAATTTTCTATCTTATGGAAATAGAATATGTTGTTTGGACATCTAGAATTAATTTTGAATAAAGAAACACAAATTAAAATATATCATTTGTTACTCAAATATGGCCATATCTTTAAAATGACTATCTAACCGTTAAATTTTTCTATGTAATCACCAAAATTTGAATAAGTATTTTTGTCAATCAACCGTTAGTCTTTATATTAAACAAAAAGATTGTAATCAATTGATCATTAACATAAGTGAAAACATAATCTAATCATAATTCATTTATATATAAAAAATAATAATTTAATGTAATTCAACACACAACTTGCTTGTGTTCATGAATGAAAGAAAATCATTAACAATCAAACAATTACTCGTAATCAATTCTTATAGACATTCTCCTCTAATCTTACGAATATTTTTAACCCAAACAAATATTCACATATACATATATAGAACCTTTATCACCTTTATTCCACTCTAAAGCATAACAATCATTATACCTATGAACCTTTCCAATCTTTTTTAGTCCTATAGAGAATTTACACATCAAATATTTATACACACCCATAAAAACTCTCTCAATCTCCTCTAATCTTATGAGGTGTCTTTCACAATAAAATCTTACAACTCTCTCACACATTTTTCTTATACCTAATCTTATTGAGATTTTCAATATTTATAAGCCAATTATTTTTCAATTAAGAATTCATTTTTTCTTGAAATTATTCTTTTACAAGTCTTATTATCTATAAAGTAATATATAACCAATTTTAAAAAATCTTAAACTTATCTCTTACCAAATTTTTTGAGATTTGAGTCAATATTTTCAACACTCTAAAGATTGTCAAAGGTTACGTGGTGTTGCCACATCAACAAAATTTATGCTTTGCAAAATTCATAATGCTATATTAGTAATGCCATGTTAAATGAAGTGGCAATGTCATGTGGCACCTAATAGCTGACGCGAGATTGCTATATTAATACACTATTAGAGACTAATGCCTAGATGATAAAAAAACTTAAATTTTGGTGACTAAATTAAAAATTTTAGTTGTTAAGTGATCATTTTAAAAATATGACATATTGCCATATCAGTTCACTATTAAAGACAAATGTCTAGGTGATAAGAATGAACACATACTCAAATTTTGATGACTAAATCAAAAATTTTAATTATTAAATGACCATTTTAAAAATATGACCATGGTTTAGTTATCAGTAGTATATTTTACACAAAATATAATAATAATATTCATTATATAAATATGTACACCTCATTTGCCACATTAGAAAAATTATTATTTGTTTTTTTAATGAAAGCTATACTACTTTATATTAAAAGAATCCCAAACAGATTTAAAGGTTGACATCTGACTAGGCCACTGTGGGCTGGATATTTGTTTGGTGTTTAATTTTTGACATTAGGATTAGAGTCTTATTTGCATGAAAATGTGTTTGATATATGGATAGATAGGCTGTATTTGTATTAGGTTGGATATTTTATAATATTTGGGCTTAATTTCTTACGTGTGATAAGTATTCTAGAATTAGATAATTAATAAAAAATTAAATGGACAATTTTGATATAAAAAATCAAAAGTATACGATACGATCAAATAATAAAATGAAAGTATTCAATCTAAGTATTGTCTTTCAAGGACTGCGATGATATTTTGAATAAGTACCGAAATTGAATATCATGACTATATCGAATGAATGAGAATTGAAATTGAACTAACAATATTACAATGCAATAGAAATTGAACTAAGCTAAGATGCAGATGTAAAAGTATTTGAAATTTAAATAGTAAATTAAGTAGAGAAAATGAAAGTACAAGTAACGAAAAACTAAAACAGGAAATTAAGCAAACATGTAATGAATTAAAATTGAAAACAATAAAATTGACTTGATTCAAGTTAGATAATATCTCATAAGCACTGTCACTACCTACAAGGAATCATTAACCATTGTCAATTAGCAACAAAAGCCAAGAAAATCAATAGAAACATAATAAAGCCGCACATGACAAATGAAAATCAAAATCTGGACAACATTTCTTTGATTCATGATTTGCACTAGCACATCTTAGAATTTGAACTTCAAATTTCATATAAACTTAGCTAACTAAAAAAGGAACGTATATGTAAAAGTTCAACACCAATGGAAACTAAAATGCATTTGAAAAGCATAAGAAACAATAGTTACAACCAAATATGAATACAGAAAATAGAATCTGGAGTACAGCTCATTCCTTTTTAGATCCAGCTCAAAATACAATGTGTTTGGCTCTCAAATTTTGTGTAGGAAAATTTGACGCATAGATGAACAAGTGGAAAAAACTTGACACAAAATAAAAAACTGAATGGCATTTGAAAATTAACAAAACCCGAAGCTTAACGGAATCTGGAAAACAGAGAGTTGCTAACTCAAAATAGAGTTGGACAATTTTCAAATTGGAAGCTCAAATTAACGAATTTAAATTCCAAATTTCTTGTGGAACTAGCTAATTAGTACATGAACAACTAAATAAAAGCTTGAAGTAAAATAAGACAAAATGGCTGATGATCTCTAATGAAACAATAGCTAAACAGTGAGTTGAAAATTGTAGAACATCTTGAAATGTAATGCTTGAATTAAAAGGATTTGCTTAAAGAAATGTAATGCATGTAAATTGAATTAACATATTAAGAAATGTAAATGTAAGCTTAAAATAACTTTAAATATAGAAAATTAAACAACAAAACTATTTGGTAAGGAGGAAAATGCTGGAAAATAAATCTACTCTACACTATTCCTACTCCTATGCTAATTTCTACTCTCTAATCAAATCTCCCTTCAAATGGCAACTGAATGGGGTATTTATAGGCAGGGTTGAGGTCAGTTGAACCAATGGGAGCTCTTTGCATAAGTGACACCATAGCTCCTTCTTGGCTTTTGGTTTGGTTCTTTTTCACTTCACACTCTTAGATTTACATGTTTACTTGTTAGTTTTCAATTGGTTGCATTTCTTTTCATGAATTTACTTGCTGTTAGGATCCACATACACTGTTTTTTCCACATTTATTTGCCGTTTGAATTTCTAGTTCAATTAGCTGGACTTCCTCTTATGTGATGCAATTTTCTTACTGAATATTGTTGTAAACTTGTTAGTGAATCATACCTTAGCTCAGTTCTTGTTCATTCTCTCTATAAATTTCCAAATCTAACTTTTTCTCCATTGAATTGGCAGTTATTGAGCTAAAATCAGTTTTTGTTTTGCACTTTTACTTGTCAATTTTTGTAATTCCTTTAAATTCTTATTCTTGAATTTAGTTTCTCACGTTGTTCCTTCAATGTTATTTCAATTTTCAGTTCATGTTCATTTGATTTTACATGATGTAGATGTAGAATTTCAACTTGAAGTTGTGGTTTACAGTTTTGCTTGAATTTTCGGTTTTTCTTCTTCTGGGTAGATCTTGCACTTTTCTTTCATAATTTGCACTTGAATCTTGTTTTAACCTAAGATAATTCACAGTTTTATAATATTTCATGCAAGTTCATTCAATTTGCTCCAACTTAGATCTAGAATTTAGTAGTTAAATTTCAATTTTCCAATTTTGCACATTAGTGTTGATTTTAGCATGGTATTTGCATTTGGTGTCTTTATTTCGTTAATTCTCACTTCAAACATGTTTTCACTTAGATTAGGTTATTGTATTGTTACCATTTATATCTTGTTTGGTTCAATTCTCATGTATTTCTTGTTTGGTTCATGTTGCTTATTTTACATATTGATGCTTTATTCGATTTTATTTTCTTAGTACTTAGTTTTCACGTTTACTCTTTGATTGAACCAACTTTAAATAGGGTATGCGGATAATAAGTACTTAGTGTATGAATTTCTTTACCAAATCCTCATGGGATCAACATCTTGACCTTTCGATTACTATTATTACCTAAATGGCCTATGCTCTTGCACAATACCTTAATAAAGTTGTTGGCATCATTATCAGGTATTAGAAGTCAATAGTCTTAAGCTAATATCATCCTTCAGCATGCTCTTCCCCTTAGTGTACTTTTGTTAGGATATTTACTAACTTGCCTTGTTTTTGTTTCCTTAGGTTATTTACAAACTAACCTTCTTTGCATAGGTTTTGGTTTAAGATTTTTTTTTTCACATGTGGGATCCCAATCTTTATGAGGTAGTTGAGCATCATGTAGACCATGTTAGACCTTATTATTTTGACAACCACCTAGGACAATGGCCCGGCGAGGAAAGCCAAGCCAAAAGAGAGTCAGCCCTTAAAGATTTATCCAAAAAATAACTTTCTAGAAAATCAACTAAAGGCCATTAAAGCTAGGTATGATCGTAAGCCTAATCTTGTGCATAACTTTTTCTAGCCAACATGATAATTTTCAAGTGTATGGTGGAGATTATCATAGTGCTAGGTGTCCATATGCCCAACAATTACAATCTTACACAAACATCTATACTACTCACACTTGGGAGGGTTACCCTAAGAATATGTGGCACATTAGTTTAGGGCATTCCTTTAGTTCACCACCTCAGTACACCCCCGACTTATCCTATTATGCATTCACTTCCAGAAAACCCTCCACTACTTCAATATTCTCCACCATTACAAGTCCCTTAAGTGCCACACTATGTTCCACCATAACAACATTTTGCTTTATCACAGTACCATTTATCTTCATATCACTTTCCATCCACATCAAATTCAGAATTACCTCCAACACAAGAAAAGACACCATTCTTTGAGGAGATGCTTACTGAATTGTTCCAAACTTAAAAACTCCAACAAGACTAAGAGGCATTCATGAGGACTCTTGGGCAACGTGGTTATAATGCACATACCTTAATTACTCGCCCTCAAAATTCAATGCCTAGTATTGTAGAGTCGACATTTTGTTGGGAAGAAGAGGAGCTCAAAAGGATCTCCGATGTGGATTGATGATGATGATGAGCCCATTGTGTGCCATATTTTGCAAACATTGTGGAGGAAGAGATAGGGGAGGCAAAAGACATGTTTATAGTTAGGAAAGTTGATGATGATGGATCATTTAGAGGAATAGAGATAAAAGATAGCATTCAAGAAGAAGTTAAGCTTGATATTCCACTTATGCCATTTTCAGAGTTTCTTAAAAATCACTTACCTGATTGCATAGAGATGCATGAGGTGAATAAATGTATTGATAAGGCAAGCTTACTAGAGAAAGCACTTAAGCCTTTAGACACATTCCCTCTTCAATTTAGTATCAAGCATAAGAATAAGGAGGAAACATTAGTAAAGAACTTACTTGCCTAGTGGATTTTCCATTCCATGATCTTATGCCTAAAGCTATAGACACCTCATTCATAGAGATTCTTCTATATAGACCATCCATGGAGGAAAAAGTGAATGATATAGAATTTGGAGATGATGGTTCAATTCCCTACTTCAAATTGCAAGAAGGTCTTTCCAATGGTATTGAGCAAGAAGAATTTGGACCTCATAGTTCACTTATGCTCTTTCTTTAATTCTTTGAAATTCCATTGTTTGATAATTTGAAAATGCATGTGGTTAAAGACCCACTTTTAGATAACATTGATGAGCTTGGTAAAAAGGATGAAGATAAAATAGAAGAAATTTTGAAAAAAAAATGCTAAAAGTTGATAATATAGAGGATTTGGATGATGATGATATCGAGGGATTCTATAGTGGCTTAGAAATTTTCCCAGCTTTTACTTCTCAATTTGATACCTTTGACTTCTCATCTTTTATATTCACTCAACATATACCATCCATGGAGGAATTTTTCATTTTAGAGCCAAAACTCATATTCTCCATAGTGGTACCCATATCATTGACACTGAAGCCAATGACCACCTTTGTTACAACATATTGCAATATTCTTAGATTAATCATAGAGGTGGACTACAATTCTACCTTTGAGCACTAGGGTCATTCTAAGCTTATCATTACATATTCGGTGCAAAGAAAAATAATGAAATGGGTAGATTGATTAGGTCAAATTGTAGGTGCACAAGCCGTATAAGTAATAATATTATCTTTTCGATCAAGATATCATCCCATAGAGATTAGGTAAATAAATTCCTAAGCTAAGTATTTATTATCCCTGCACTCTCCTAAAGTTGGTTTGATCAAAGAATAAGCATGAAAATTAAACTATTCTAAGAAAATAAAATCAAACAAGACATCACACGTGCTTATGTAAACAAAGTAAAAGAAAGCAACATGTAAACTAAGTAAACTAAAAGAAATTGCAAAAACAGTAGCTAAAATATAAGGCAATGAATTGAAACAAAGTAGAAGTGAATTAAAGTGATGCAAATGCAAGAATTAAAGAAGACATTGCAAACTGCACTTTAATGCTAAACATGGAAAACCGAAAATCAACAGCAATTGGATCTAACTTCTTCAAATTGAGTAAAATTGAATTGTAATTGCAAGAATAGTGAGTGAACTTAAGTAAAAACAGAATTAAAGTACATGTTATTAAAGAAAATTGCAAGATCTAAGCTAAAAGCATGAAAACAGAAATTGCATTTGAAAGCTGGAACCTAACAATTCATAGAAAAAAAATTATATCTACAATTCTCTAGAGGGAATGAACTTAAACTGAGCTAAGGCAGGCTAAATCATCAAGTTTATTATAAAATCCAACAAAATATTCGCAGCAAAATAAGAAAAAAATAGCTAAACAAACTAAGAATTCAAATAGTGTGCAAATAAGTAGAGTACAGAGCATGATCAACAAAATTCATCAAACAGCCATCAAAAACATGAAATAAATTGCAAAAAAATGAAAATAAGTAAGATAACAAGTAAATCTAAGAGATCAAAGGTGAAAGAATCAAACAATTAGCCAATAGGAGAGAAGAATCGTGCTCAAGCTTGGAGATCACGCCTGGACTGCACTGGATCTAGATTTCAACCTCAAACTGCAAGAATTAACTGTATTGATTGGGAACGAATTTTATGCTTATTTTTTACTATGTTAGAGCTAATGAGCTACAAAACTGTGAAAAAAATTTGGAGCAAAAAAAATTACGAAATGATTGAGTTTTGATTAAAACATTGCAACTAGGTCAAGTGTGAAAATGCAGAAACAGATTTGAGATCAGCAAAAAAACTTGAAGATTTGAGCTAGAAATCAATAAAATTTCAAGTTTCATTGTCAAAATCGTAAAGAACATTGAAAATAACTTTCGGAAATGTAAAAGTGCAATCAAAATCAATAAAAAAAATGAAGATCAAGGCTGTTTAGTTGCTAAGAAAGTAAAATGCATTAAAAGAAAACTGCAAAAACTAAAGAATAGAAAAATAAAAACCTAAGCAAAAGTCTCCTTAAAATGGTTGGCTTCACTCCTATTTATAGGCAGGTGAGTAATGAATCAAGCCCCAAAAAATCTCCAAAAAATATCTAGAAATAATAGGTCTTCTGGAGACTTCTTTTTTCCTTGTTCATTTCGTGCAAAGCTGGATGTAGGCTTCTTTGTTCTTCCTCAATTGCAAGCCTTCTTTCATGCGTTTTTCCACCTCCAAAAGGTTCAAGTTATAGACAATAGGAGCTCTCCATAATGCCATGTTATCACCCCTTGAAGTCTTCTTCAAATCACCAAAGAATGGTGCCAACTTCACATGGACATTTCACACCACAAACTTTGCTACCTTAGGTGCCTATTCTTGCTTCACCCTTCTTCATTTTGGCTGCCAAGAATTCGATTTATTCGATGAACAAATTTAGCATTAAAATTAATACAAAAATTCTAGAAATAAGCTAAAAAAATTATAGAAGAAAATATCAAGAAAACTCCCTCAATTATCAATGTAACTAAATGACACTAGTTTAGGCCATTTTCACAATTAGCATAAAAAATCCTCCAAAAATGAATTCAAATTGACCAAAATTCTATATTTTCTTCATTTTTATACACATGAGAAAACTGTGCATTTAGGATTATTTTTGCCAAAATTTGTAAGGAATAAGCTAAAATATAAGGAAAATTGCACTAAAAATGAAAACGACAATACTAAAATTTTGGTGCAATCATAGATTTGGGAACAAAGTGTGGTGTGATTCTCTAACACCAATGAAAGTCAAACTTTTGACTTTAAATAAAGCGCTTTTTGGGAGGCAACCCATGTTTTACGTTTTAATTTTTGTTCATTTGCTTATTTTGTTGTTGAGCTTATGTTTTTCTTGTACATATTGATGTTGTTTCTTTGTGTAGTTATTTTCTTTGTTTTGTGGGATGAATAAGAACTTGAAGAAAGGTTGCACTAGTTCGATCAAGCATTCTTAGGAGATTTAATCACTATATCTCTACGTTGATAAGGGAGTTTTCTTGTTCCTCTCTTTTTTGCTTTCTTTCTTAATGCTTACACATTGAGGGCAATGTGTTTTTTTAAGTTCGGTGGTACAGGATAATTGCATAAATTTTTGCAAAATTTTTTAAATTTTTATTGAGTTTTGCCATGAAATTGAGCTTGATTTATTATAACTTAAATCATTAGTATGCTTTTTTAATTAGTTTTTCATAAAGCCAATGATAGGTAGACATTGAGAATGGTATAGCTTTAGGAAAAGATGATGCTTAGGATTAGTGAATTCTTGAGTATGTGTTTTCATTTGTGAGTTAATATTTTGATTATTAAATTGTATTTTTTTTTATCTATTGATGATTATGTGAGCATGAGATATATTTTTGCATTGGTCTTTAAAGTTGTATTTCATGTTCTAAAATTTATTTTGATCATCTCTCAAGGTAAAATCTTATAATACACATGATTAGAGAAATGATATAAGCCATCTTTGGATCAATTGAGCTTTTTAAAGCCAACCTTCGTATAATATTTCAATAGTCACCCCATTTAACCTTAATGAAATCTTTGTTTTGTTTTGAAACCACATTACAAGCCCAAGCTTTTGTTTTGATATTTCATATCTTTTTGGTCATTTACCCTTTATGCATTGGGAGATTCATACATCATTTTGGACTATGCATTATTAGGGATGAAGGGCAGAGCTTAGAAAAACAAAGAAAAAATTAAAAAAAAAAAGATAAAAAAAAGTCAAACTAGCTTGTAAAAGAAAAAAATTTAAACAAGAAAAAAAAAAGAAACGAAAACAATAAAGTGGTGAAATAGCACAGAAAGGAAGAAAAGAAAGAAAAAGGTTGCAAAAACAAAGTTTGGGGGTGATTTTTTAGATAAGCTTTAGTTTTCTTACATTGAGAGCTCAACAATGAATAATCCAAGACAAAATACTGCATTGTTAGGGTATTTGAGCCTAAAATATCTTTTAATCATACCTTGACCTAGCTTTATATTACAAGCTTATGAAAGTCTTAAATGATCATTGGTCATATGTTTATCTACATTAGTGGAGAGAGATGTGATAAGCAAACATATAGAACTTGAGCATACTTTATTGATATTTGTTCTTGAATTTTTCATGTTTTGCATATCATTTTTAGATTATATGCAAGAAGTTGTGAAATGTATCGCTTGCTTTTGGGAACCATAGTTAGGAATGAGTTTAGCCTTGGTTGATTTTTGTAAATTAGCATATGTTTATGATTTTTTTTTTTAGTTATATCCATTGATCAATTCATGAAGCATTTGATATAGAAAATCTGTAAGTATACAAGCTAGACAAGTAGTAAAAGTGACTTCGATCGGAATGTCGATCCCACAGAAATTAGGTAGAACTTTTTAAGCTACTTACCAGCTATCACCCTACTCTTCCTAAAGTTGGCTCAATCAAATAATATTCATGAACATATCAAAATTAAATTCTACTAAAAAAATGCAAATGATCAACTAAAACCAAATAAGAAAACAAGACATGGAAAACAAAAAAAAAATGAACAAAATGCAAATGAAAAAATATGTAATATCTAAAATAAAATGCATGAAAAGTATGTATGAAAATTATGTGAAAATGAAGAAACATCAAATTGAAATTGACGCCTAAGATGAACATAACCAAAATAAAATTATAAAGTGTACATACACTCAAACTAAACACATGCAAAGCTTACTAAATGTGAACTAAATTTTGAATTAAACATTAAGTAAGCTATATGAAAACATTATCTAAGAGTAAAAAAAAATAAACCAAATACAAAAGAAGATCAACCAACTATATACAACAAACTAAAAATAGCAAAAAACAAGCAAGCTAGAAATTGATTTTATACTTCACAAAATGGCACAAATAAAACTAAACCTAAACTAGAATTTTTATAATAAAGTAAAGGACTGAGTGAAAAATTAAAATTGCAAAAGAAAACATGTAGAAATTTATAGCAACACAGGAACAGAAACTACTCCAATTCTGATATATGTTGGAAATACATGAAAAGTGCAAAAGAAAAATTCAATCTACAATTATTTAATGAAAATGAACTTCATCTAAGCTAGAACAACATAGATCTATGAATTAACTACCTAAATCAATAAAAAAATAGCATGAATTAACCAAAATATCAGTTTAATGAACTTAACTTCAAAAATAGTATAGAATTTGGAAAAATAAAATATGTTCAATAAAAATTAACCAAACAGCATTTAAAAACATGAAATAAATTGTATAAAATTAAACTAAGCAAGGTGACTAATAAAGCTAAAGATCTAAAGAAAAAAGAAAGCCAAACAAACTACCAAAGTAGAGAGAAGATCCACACCAAAGTTGATCTTCACATTTAGCTTGCATTTATCACCTGCATTTATACATGACTTCCAACCTTAATCTGGATCAATGTGTCACAAGTTTGAAGCTAGAATTTAACTATGTTGTAGCTTTATGGATTAGGAAACTATAAAAAAAGAACTTGAGCAAAGACAATGAAGATTTGATAGAGATATGATTGAAAAATTGTGATAGGTCAAAACAGGTAGATTTAAAACAAATTTGAACACCCATGAGAAATTAGTAGATATAAGTTGAAAAATGAATGTAAATGTAAATTTTATTAAAATATTCTAAAAGAACACTAAAAAAAAACTTAATATATAGTAAAATTACAATAAGATTCAATGGAAAAATGCTGAAAATAAAGTGTTTGAAAACTAGGAAAATGTAATTTGCAAAAAAGTAAAGAAAAAATTTAAATCCTAAACTAACTCTCCTCCTATGGCCAGCCCTCACCCCCTATTTATAGGCAGAAGAGTGGAGTCTAATGTCCTAACAAGTTACAAATGATCTCCAAGTAGTTGGTCCTTTGGTGCCTTCGTGCTCTTCTTAGTACACGATTGGTGCACACGGGTCTACTTTATTATTTCTTCTCAACATTTTGCAAGCTCTTCTTTCATGTGGAATTGACTATTCAAGAAGTCAATTTAGTATCCAATCATAGCTCTTTAAATTGCCACATCAACCCTAAGCCTTGATGCATTCCAACTAGCATGTTATGTCCAAAGGGCCTATCACTCTTTCATACATCATGCACCTATGTACTTTTAATAAATTTTTGCACCTTTCATTTTTTTTTTCGAAAAAATTCACAAACATTCTATGAATATTTTTAACAAACAATTCACTAAAAAAACTATGAAAATATTATTCAAAAATCATGAAAAAAAAAATCAAGCAACTCCTTCAATGTTAATTTTGCTTATTGGCACTAATTTAGGTCATTTGCTCAAATTGCACCAAAAATCCTTCAAATTGTATCAAAATTGTCCAAAATTTCTCAATTTCATAATTTGCACCTAAACATGAAATAAATATGCATTTAGGAGTAGTTTTGCCTCGAATCATAAGAAACAAGCCAAAATATAAGTAAAATTATACTAAAAATAAATATAAAAATACTAAAATTTTAATGCAATCAAACTCCCAAACTTAAGCTTTTGCTTATTCTCAAGCAAAAAAAGATTGAGTAAGAATCATACTATACTCTCAATGCTTCATTCAACATGAATGCCTCATAAATTGATAAATGGATATAACTACAGTAAAATTATGAACAAGTGCTAATATATAAGAATTTACCAAGACTAAGATCATTCTTAACTATGGTTCCGCAAGCAATCAACACCTCTCACATATCCTAATAATATAAAATTTAATAATGTTATGCAAAATATAAAACTTTAATAACAAAGTTCAACAAAGGATACTCAACTGCCATAAGTTTGCTTATCACATATCTTTTTTCACTAATGTAGATAAACACATGACCAAGGATTATTTAAATTTTTTATAAGCTTGTAATGTAAGGCCTAGGTCAAGGTATGATAAAAGTCTTTTTAGGCTCAAGTATTCTAATAATGCATTTGTTTAGGATCATCCATAGTTGGGCTTTCAAGGTTAGAAAGGTAAGTTTGACTAAAGTATCACATCTCAAACTTTGATTTTATGTATTTTTTTCTCTTTTTTTCTTTGTTTTTTCACCACTTTATTATTATTTTTTTCTTATGAAAGCTAACTAGACTCTTACTTTTACTTTTTCACTTTTTTTTTCCAATTTCTCATTCTTTTTCAATTTTTCATTCTTTTCCAAGCTTTACTCTTCCTCATTAACAAAGCCCACAAATAGTGCATGAATGTCCTATTGCATATAAAGTAAGCGACTAAAAAGATAAAAAATATCAAACTATGGCTATAGGCTTCTAATGTGATTTTAAAACAAAGAAAAGAATATCATAAGGCTCAAATGGGATGAATATGAAAGGTGTTATCAAAGACGGTTCGATAGGCTCAATTGATCCAAAGATGACCTATATCATTTCCCTAATCATATGTCCTCTAAGATTTTATCTCGAGAAATGATCAAAATAAATTCTAAAATCATAAAAAAAAACTCTAAAGATCAATGCAAAAATAATCTTATGCTCACATAATTAATACTAGATAAAAAAATACAATTTGATGTTTAAAGCATCACTCACAAACGAATATCATATTCAAGAATTCACTTAACCTAAGTATCATCTCATATTTCACACATATTCAATATTTTTTTGAAGCTATATTTGTTATCAATCACTACCTATCATTACTTTCTTGAAGAACTAATAAAAAAAAAAACATAATAATGATTCAAGCTACCACATGCTAAGTTCAATTTCAAGGCAAAAATCAAAGAAAATTAAAAAAAAATTTTAATTTTGAGCAATTTTCTTATACCCCCAAATGTAAATAACATATTATCCTTAATGTGTAAGCATAAAGAAATAAAACATAAAAGAGAGGAATAAAAAAACTTTCCTGTCATCCTAGAGATATGGTAGTTGAATTTCCCATAAAAGCTTTGGCTAACACTAGTTTATCCATTTCAAGCTCCTAGTCACCTATAAAACAACAGAAAATACCTACAATAAGAACAAACATCAATATGTACAAGAAAAAATATAATTGAAAGAAAAAAATGAACACATGAACAAGTATATATAACTTAACCGAATAAACAAAGATGACAACTATGCAAAAACATATATACACAAGCATGTACAAAAAAAAAAAAAGCTTGAAAAGTAAAACTTAGGTTGCCTAAAAAAAAAAAAGCTTTATTTACAATCAAAAGCTTGATTTTCATTGGTGTTAGAAAATCACACCATATTTAGTTCCAGCATCTACTTATTCCATTTTGTTTTTTACACCAAATATGTAATGGCAAGCTCTAAGTGACCTTGGTGCTTGAAGGTAGTTTGTATCTCACCTCTATGAATAATCTAAATATATTGCAATAGAGGCCAATAGAGGTGGTTATTGGCTTTAGTACCAATGATATGGGTACCACCATAAAGAATATGGGTTTTGGCTTTAAAATGAAAATTTTCTCCACGAATGATATAATCAAGTGAGCATAAAGGATGAGAAATCAAAGGTACCAAGCTGAGAAGTAGAGGTTAGAAAATTTTCTAAGCCACTAGAAAATTTTTCTATACTATCATCATTCAAACCCTCTACATTATCAACTTTTGATATTTGGCTCAAAATTTCTTGTACTTCATCCTCATCCTTTTTCACTAGGCTCATTACTAGTGTCAAAAAATAGAGTTTCAACCAAATGAATTTTTCAATCATCATACAATGGAGTCTTAAAGAATCAAGAAATAGCATGAGTGAACTATGATATCCAAATTCTTCTTGATCAAGACCAATGCTAACTCTATGTAAGGAATTAAACCATCATCTTCAAAATTCATATCAGTCATTTTGTCCTCCATGGACAATCTATCTAAAAAAAGCTCTAAGAGTGAGATATTTATAGCTTCAGGCATAAAATCAAGGAATGGTGAAGCTATTAAACAAGTTCTTTCTTAATGAGTTTGTCTTCTTCTTTAAGCTTAATGTTAGATTCAAGAAAAAATGTGTCTAAAGGCTTAAATGATCTACCTAGTAGGCGCACCTTATCGAACATCTATCCACCTTATGTATCTTCATATAATCAGGTAAGTGATCATAAAAAGAACTTATGAAACTAGCATGAATGGAATATTAATCTCAACTTCTTTTTGAATGCTATCCTCTATCTCAACTCCCCTAAATGATCCTTTATCACCAATTTTCCTAGCCCTAAACTTGTCCTCTACCTCCACCATCTCTTCTTCTACAAGTTTTACAAAATGTGTCATTTCCACCATAATGGGTTATTGATCATCATTAATCCATCTTAGACCTTTTTCACTTCAAATGATTCTTTAATGTATGCTCATTCTTCTTATTCCAACAAGGTGTTGACTCTGTAGTCCTAAGCATAGGATCAAAAAAGCAAGTATTTAAGGTATGTACAATTTGACTATATTGCCTAAAATTCCTAATGCATGCCTCTAGGTCTTGTTGCTATTTTTTTGAGTTTGGAGCAATTTAGTGATCATCTTTTTTTTTATATATAGAGAAGATGGTGGTGAATATGACATTGATAGAAAATGATGTGAAGATGAATGGTGTTGTAATGGAGAAAAATGTTACTATTGTGGAGCATAGTGTGGCATTTGAAGAACTTGTAGTGGTGGTGGAGGGCATTATGGAAGTGAATGTTTGGTAGGATAAGTTGGGATATATTGAAGTAGTGAACTAAAGGAATTCCCAGAACTAATGTCCAACACATTTTTAGGATAAGCCTCTCAAGTTTGAATAATGTAGGTGTTTAAGTAAAATTGGAAGTATTGTTCATTTGGACACCAATCACTATGGTAAACTCCACCATAAAATTGACCATTATTATATTGGCTTGGAAAGTCATGGACAAAAGTAGGTTTAAGATCATACCTAGCTTTAATTGCCTCTACTTAATTGTCTAAAGAGTTTAAACTTTCTGATAAAGCTTTAAAGGTTGATTCTCTTTTGACTTGGTCTTTCTCACTAAGTCATGGCCTAGATAGTCATTGAAATAATAAGGTTTGGTATGATCCACATGATGCTTAATTACCTTAAAAGTATTGGAATCTCACATGTGAAAAGAAAAACAAATCCTAAACAAAAACCTACACAAAAAAGGTTAGTTGTGTACAAGCTGCAGTAGTTTAGCTTTATTAATTATATAATAGAATGGTGGAGGCATCAATTAGTGGCTATGATTATCATAATTTAACCCCTTTAATTTGCATTTAACTTTCATAATTTATATATATTATCCTAAGCTTAACTCTCTATTTCTTTCTCTCTCTTTATATATATATTAATTATAATACATATGCCTTCAATTTGAGTTATATTGATTCAATTATTATATATGTATCAATCTTATATTTGTGACCGAGTTAAAGACCTTTTTACTATTATAAGACCTGCAAACGGTCTTACACAATTACTTTTTTCTATTATTTATGTATGAAAACTAATAATTTAATATTTTATCAACATATATGAATCTTAAATGATTGCATTTTAAGAATTCTTTTAGGTTATATTCACCTACGCTAGATAGTCTATTAGTAGAGTCATTTACTCTTTTTGTAAACAAAAAAATAAAAATAAAAATAAATTAAATGTAAATGACTGCATTTTAAAGATTCTTTTAGTTTATATTCACCTACATTAGATAGTCTATTAGTAGAGTCACCTACACAATATTCACCTATGCTAGATAGTCTATTAGTAGAGTCACTTACTACTTTTGTTAAGAAAAAAAAAACCTTAATTTTAAATCAAATGTAAATGTTTAATATGAAATAAAGAGAGTAATTATAGAAAATAAATTAATAATACAACCTAAAATCAATACTGTGATTTGTTGGTAAAATGTTATATTCTTAATTTTAATGATTAAATTAAAATCTTGATGAACAAACTCTTATAAATATGAAAGTTGGATTGACATTTATTACTTTTCAAATGTAGATTTTGGTTTGCATGTCTAAGAGTTAATTAGAGTAAGACTTATGTAAAATTATTTAGGTTAAATTTATGAAAATTCAAAAAAAAAATTAATTAATAAAAACTACCATCGAAATCCAAAACAATAAACCGAACGTATGGTATATGTATGTAGAACAACAGATTAAGTACACAAATTTTAGAATAACTTGAATTAATTTTGATTATTTATTTAAGTTGATATCTTTTGAAAATTAATTGTGAGAAATTAAGTATATATTTAAAGTTTAATATTATTGATAAAAAGTTGTATATATAGACACTTTTTTTTTTTTTTGCATATAATTGATCTCTCATTGCATTTTATTCTATTTTACTGGTTTTCATTTATAAATATAATTTTAGTGTGGTTGTTTTTAAATGAACAAGCTCATTATGAACTTGATCCAAGATGCTTATCTAATTTTCGCCCTATTAATAATTACTATGGATCCCATTTGTATACTTCTTATAAATTTATTTTGTAATATTAAAGTCAATTTCAAATTTAAAAATCTCGAGTTGAAATTCCAATCTTCATTTAAAAGGAAAAAAAATGATCGCATACTCTCGTTAATTATAAAATAACTTATAGATATCTATTTTTCAAAAATCTTTTTACCAGTAATAAATATCAAAAGCATTTTTACCATTACTTTCGAAAGGTGAAAAACAAAAAGAGAGATAAAAGTTAAAAAAAAAGGTGCAATTTCTGATACAGCAGAATAAATGATACTAGTAGGTAGAGATACTCAAACATTAATAACTCACAAGAGTACTTGTAAGCGACATTGCAAAACATGTAGGATATGTAGGACTAATTTGCTTGGATAAAAGAAATGTTAAGAGAAAAAGGATGGATATCAAATCTTGAGAATGCTTCAACCTACAGAGAATTTATCTTTCTTTGCCATGCTTTGCTTATTATTGTGCATCCACACCTTAAGGACATTTCTTATTGATTATCTCCTATCATAACTATAACATCAACATATACAATGAGAATAGTGATCTTACCATTGTGATGTTTAATGAACATAGTGTGATCCACATTCCTTTGCTTGTAGCCAAAAACTAGCATGGCTTTACTAAACCTGTCAAACCAAGCTCTAAGTGATTGTTTTAAGTCATATAAAGCTTTCTTCAAATAACAAACCTTCATTTCAATTTTCTAACAAGTGAACCCAGGTGGAATTTTCATTAGACTTCCTCCTCCAACTCACCATGTAGGAAAGCATTTTTTACATCAAATTGCTGTAAATCCCAACCAAGATTAATTGCACATGACAAGAGAATTTTAATAGAGTTCATCTTTGCAAATGGTGTAAAAGTTTTTTGATAATATATTCTATAAGTTTGAGTATATCATTTTGCTACCAACTGAGCCTTAGGTCTCTCAATGGAGCCATCTATATTATTTTTAATAGTTAACACCCATTTACACCCTACTAGTTTCTTACCTAAAAAAAGAGTAATAAGCTCACACGTTTCATTTTTGGCTAAAACTTTTATCTCTTCCACCATGCCTTCTTTCCATTTAGGATCATTAAATGTTTCCTTCCATCCTTATAGAATAGAAATAGAAGGTAAGGACAACAAAAAAAGCTTTATAAGAAGAAGATTGAGATTCATATGAAACAAAGTTAGAAATAGAATGTTGGGTACAACCTAACCCCTTTCCTAATAGTAATTAAAATATCAAGATCACTATCAAGAGAATTAAAGTTAGGTATATAAGAATTAGATGGAGAATGACCTGATTCTATAGAAGTTAAGTCCACGAATGGCATTTGACTAGGTATAGTATCAACAACTATATCTACTTCTTTTCTCTTATAAGTATACTTTTATAACTCCAATTTGTACACTCTACCCATCTCCCTCATCTAATGTATTTAAAATGCCAACATTCTCATCATCCCGATGACCTTTATTCTCCTATTGACCATTATATATAGATAACCTATAAATTGGGTTCACCTTTTCTATACAATTATTCTCACCTTAAAAAGTGATGAGTTGGGAAGAAAATAGGATTTTATTTCCCTAAAAGTAAAATCTATACTAAAAAAAACTTTTCTACTTGGATGATGATAACACTTATATATCTTTTTGAGTGAGGCAATACTCAATAAAAACATATTTTAATGCTTAAAGATCAAGTTTCTACTATTTTTCTTACAGACAAAACAAACATACCTAAACACTTTATAAGGGATAAGATAACAATTGGAACCTTGAATAATTTCCAAAGGACTTCTGAAATTCAGCATCCTTAAAGGCATTTTATTAATAAGGGATGCTACTAAGAGTACTGTATCCCTCTAATAAAATTTGGGAACATTCATAATGAACATAAAAGACCTACCAACTTTTAATAAGTCTCTATTTTTCCTTTCCAAGACACCATTCTATGCAATAGTATTGACATAACTAGTCTATTGCACAAGCCCATGGCTTTCTAAATAATTTTGAAAGGCATTTTTCGTATCCTCTATACCTTGTTAATTTTTAAAACTTTAACTTTAGCATTGGACTAAGTACTAATCATTTTATAGAAGGATTTGAAATAAGAGAAAACACCTCATTTTTTGCATGCAGCAAATAAACCTAAGTCATTCAAATGCAACAATCAATAAATGTAACAAACCATCTATAACCCGATAAGGAAACCATGGGCTAGTACCCTATACATCTGAATGAATTGTCACAAAAGGAATAAGACTTTTTTTTTTATCAATAGGAGGATAAAAAAAGTTTTAATATGCTTTACAAATTCACAAGCATCATAAACTAAAGACTCCTTACTTCATTGTTGAAATAATTTTGGAAAAAGTTTTTTCAACACAAAGACAGAATGATGACTCAATCTCTTATGTCATTGTATTATTTGTTGATAGCCAGCTCTAGAATCACTTAACAATGCTTAACCCTTAGATAAAGATAGGGAAATAATACATGTTTTCAATAGATATAAGTCATCTTTCACTTTACCATAACCAATCATTTTTCTTGTGCTCAACTCCTATAGAATATAATAAAAAAGATAAAATGTAATTAAATAGTTTAAACCTCTTGTAATTGCATTAATAGATAGGAGATTATAAGGAAAAACTAGGCATATGAAGAGCAAGAGTTAAGGTGATAGTAGAAGTACAAATAATTGAACCTTTCCCAATTATAAGAGATAAAGAGCCATCAATTATACGTACTTTATCTTAACCTAAGCAAGGAAAATAGGTTAGGAAATCTTTTTAAGATCCATTCATATCATCAAATACTCTAAAGTTTATAATCCAAGGGTCATTTTGAACATTAGGAAAGATGTAAAAGCTTAATGTGATATACTTGGATGTGCAAAATGAGCAAAGAAAGTGGAAGCAAAAGTAAAAGCCATAACGGGTAAAGATCAAGTCAAGCCATAAGATGTCGAAAAGTTTGCAACTTTTTATTAAATAATCCACTTGTAGTAACATTTCATTCAGATAGGTTGGTGTCTATAATGTCAAACACATAACTTTATGGCCTAAAGGCACCAACTCTTTTACCACTTTTCCCCTTACTTAGCCGACCATGAAGTTTCCAACAAGTGTTCTTAATGTGTCTCAGCTTTCCATAATACTCACATTTAAGTTATCTTTTTTAAATGAAGCTTGATGTGTTGTTGTAAATTCCTCATTTTGGCCGAGCACATTCTAACTAGTTGTGATGCTTTTAAGGTCCAACCTAGTCTATATCTAATTTTTTTTAAGATTTATGAATTTTTATAATTGAAATTTGGGTTAAGCTAATCAAAATACCTTGTGGTCAAATCTGATCAAACACACTCATACAAGGTTAAACTCAATCAAATTTGGTCGAACTTAGTTTAACCTTTGGAATTCATTGTCATAACATATAGATCCATAAATCTATAGCTAGACTTAACAAATAGAGTTGTCACCAATCTTTTTTAACTAGGTGTATTGGCCACCTAAGGAATCTATCCTTTTAAAGAGCTCTTAAGCTTGACTAAGGGTCCCTAAAAGAATAGATTCGGGTCTACAAACCAAAATAGGGTTCAGAAGTTCGGATACATGTGAGGAATGTTATAGCACCCTCACATACCCATTCGAAAGATGGTACTATTTTATTTTAACTTCATCATAGGGTCTTAGTTCTAATGGTTTCAAATTTTTTTGTTGAAATATTTGAAATAATTCATAAGATTCTTCCATCAATCTGGTAGAATTTTTAAAAATATTTTTTTACCTCAAGAATATTCAACAATCTCATTTGTTTTTTTAAAGAAGCTCCGTCGTCAAAAAAATATTTATTTTTTATTTTTTTATTTTTTTATTAAAAATATATCTAATTATTCCCCCATTTGGGCTAAATTAAAAATATTTTCTCCCTTAAATTTTTAAAATTTTCACCATTTGGGTCAATTTAGAAATATTTTTTTTTTGAAATTTTTAAATTTTTCATCATTTGGGCCTATTTAGATATTCTTTTCTTTTTTAAAATTTCTAAATTTTTCACCATTTGAGCTTATTTAGAAATTTTGTTTTTTTTTTCTTCTTTTTTTTAGAACGAAAATAATATGATAATTATTTTTTATTGAACTTTCATTTAAATTCTTTCACCATTTGGGACAAATTTAAAAAAATTTCTCACTTAGAGATTCTTTAAAAAATTTACCATTTAAAATTTTTAAGAATCTCATCCTTAGATAATTATCAAATATTTTCAACCAAAAACTTTTTTTTTGTTTTTATTTTTTATTTTTTTGTTTGAAAATAAATATTAACTATTGTTATTGAAACTTTATCTAAATTATTTCACCATTTGGGACAAATTTAGATAAAATTTTTCACCTAGAAATTTTATAAAAATTTATCGTTTGAAATTTCTAAAAATTTCATTATTGGATAATTATTATTTATTCTCAAACAAATTATTTATTATTTATTATTTTTTACAGATTTAATCATGCAAAAATACTAAAAAAATACCAAAAAATAAAAACGGCTCGGCTTGGTGGCTAAAGTGGCTCGGCTTAAGGCATAAATAACGGCTCGAAGGTGTGACTCAGAGGGGAATCGGCTCAGCTAGACTCAACAACAGGGTTTGGCTAGGAAGCGGGTTGAAGGTAGGTCGTGCGCTTGGGTCGGATCGTCTAGCGATAAAACGCACGGATCTTGGAAAGTTACTTAACGCCAAAATGACATCGTTTTAGGATGCTATAAAAGGCCAAATTCCAACTTTCTGCTTCAGATATCCCTTTTTCTTTTTCTTTTTTCCCTTTTTTTCTCTCTTTTGCTTTTTACAAACTAAAGAACTCCAGTTGAATCTTCACTGAATTTTGAAAAAAGTCATCGAAATTTGGGTTGGTTCATCGAAAAATTTAGTCGGCGCCAGAAAAGTCACCAAAAAATTTAACCGACATAAAAAAATTTCATCAAAATCTAAAATTTTCAAAAATATTTTTAGAAAAATCCTCCCTTTTTTTAACCCAAAAAAACTCTAAAATTTTTTTATTGATTTATGTTTTTCTGTGTAATCTGTCTTGCTGTGTGTTCTCTTCTATGTGATTTATGTTTGTATTTATAGGGTTTCAATCTAAAAACCTTTAATCCGAATAGGAATCCCATTTCCTTTTAAACTTCAGACATAAACCTATCTCAAACCAAATCAGACAATTTCACACAAACTAAATCACCTTTTTTTTTGTTTTTTCTCATTTTTTTATTTTTTATTTTTAATTAATATAATCCCAATCTAGTAGACCCCCAGACAGATTAAGGTGTCTACAGCTATCCCTCTTTGCACATTTTTTATGAAACAAAAATTATGGAAAAACATAAATAACCCAATCAACATGACGTTTTTTTTTTTTACTCAGACTCTTTAAACATCATAAAACTTCTCTAAACAGAGGCTCCATAACTTTGAAAAAGTAAACAAAGCTCCTCTAAATAGAAGCTCAACAACTTTAGAAAAAATAGATCAAGCTCCTCTAAACACAGGCTCAACAACTTTGAAAAAATAAATAAAGCTCATCTAAGCAAAGGCACAACAACTTTGAAAAATAAAAGGCTCTTCAAAACAAAGACACAATAACTTTGACAAATAAAAGGCTCCTCTAAACAAAGGCACAATAACTTTGAAAAAAATAAATAAAGCTCATCGATAATCATGTCTAGAAGAATCGTAGATCAGATCTGATGAAATTTGTAATGGAAACTCAAAGATTCATAATTTGAGTTTGAAATTCAAAGGTTTAGATTCGTAAAAACCTCTCACCTTTGTAAGAATTCACTGAAATTTGATTATCAAGATTTCAGTTTCACAAGAATTCAAATTTGCATGATTTCAAGATTCGCACTTGTAAATTGCAAAACTCACATGCAACATCTAAAGATTATCATTCAAATTTTGGAGATTCACATCCAAAAATTCAAAGCTTCTCATTCGAGTTCAAAAGTTCACATTTGACAAATTTGGGATTCATATCCAAAAAGTTTAAAGCTTTTCGCTCAAATTTTGAAGATTCACATCCAAAATTTCAAAATTTCTCATTCAAGTTCAAAGGTTCACATCCGACAAATTTCAAAGTTTCACATCTCAAAGATTCTCATTTGAAAACTTAAAAATTCTTAAAGATTCTTATTTAAGACTCAAAGGTTCTCATTTGAAAATGTCTTAAGGATATTTATTTGAAAAAATATTAAAGATTCTCATTTAAGACTCAAAGCTTCTTATTTGAAAACGTCTTAAAGATTCTCATTTAATATCATTTGAAAACATCTTAAAGATTTTCATTTAAGACTCAAAGTTCTCATTTGAAAACATATTAAAGATTCTCATTTGAAAACATCTTAAAGATTCTCACTTAAGACTCAAAACTTTTCATTTGAAAACGTCTTAAAGATTCTTGTTTAAGAGTCAAAGATTCTCATTTATGGATATTCTCATTTAAGACTCAAAGATTCTCATTTGAAGATTTCTTAAAGATTCTTATTTAAGACTCAAAGATTCTCATTTGAAGATTCATAATTTTATCTTAAAAGACTTTATCTAAAAATTTAAAATTTCTTTTTCAGATGACTTTCAAACTTTTATTAAAGTTAAAATTTTGTATGTAATGAATGTCATGATCAATGATGCAAATGCAACAATCTAGATCCTCATAATACTACAAATGTCATGTTCTCAATCATGATTTCAAAGTTTCAAATATTCTCCAAACAACAATGCGTAATGCATGTAATGCGAATGTCCATGTCATGAAATTCTAATTAATTGTGGTAATATGGTTCTCAAGACTCCACCATCTCTCATCTTTCTTTTCCAACTTCTCAACACTAGCCATTTAGAATAAGTTTTGTCAATTGATACCTGATCGTAATTCATAGGCCTTTCAGCACTAGTAATTTCAGAACAAATTTTGCCCATTATCCCATATCATTTAATCACAACTCATAAGCATCCACTAATCCTCATCATTTGATCACAATTCATAAGTTTCTCAGCTCTAGTAATTTCAGAATAAATTATGTCCTCTAATCCATAATGTTTCCATCATTTGACCATAACTCACAAGTTGTGTCGACCAATCCATTACCATATTCATCATTTGATCATACCATTTGTCCTTTCAAATCATCTTTTTAAGTTCCTGTGCTCTTCATTTTTTTACTCCCTATCATCTTGGATTTCTTTTCAAATGAATGCAAGAATCTTTTATGCACATTGTCATTCATTCATCATCATTTTAATTTTTAACAATTATAATGTAATCAAATATTTTTTCGATTTATTTTGGGGTACAACAATAAGATAGCACAAGGTGAATTGAGGGAAAGATAATCAATGAAGAATGAGTCTAGTACAAAAACAATTCGGCAAAGGAGCAAATTCAAAGCATGTTATTTGAGATAAATGGTATATCCAAACAATGAATATTTAGACAATTTTGAACATTAATCCAATTTTTTTTTTAAAAAACTCATTCCATTGACTATCGAAATCATTTTGAGCTTATCAAACTTTACTTTAGCTTTGAGAGATCTTTAGATGTCTCTAATATCCTATCCATGTGAACTATTTATTCAACTTTCAGCTAAGAGATTTTTTTACTCAAATCGTCATTTCAGGTTTTCAATTTGAGTCTTCTTTTTCTTTTATTTTCATCTTTTTTTCTTTCATCTTTTTTTTTTCATCTTTTTCATTTTTTCTCTTTCTCTTTTGTCATTTTTTCTTTTCTTTCACTTTTTTTTTAATTTTTTCCATCCATTAATGATATCTCTCACACATCAATTTTTAGAGCAATATAGCATGATTCTACTATTCCATCACGAGCATGCTTTAGTCCAACATATGATCATTCAATTTGAGCATTCATATTTGATCCAAATGGACTTTTAAAGGTTGTAATATAAGCCATGGTGATGGGTCATGAAAGAAATGGATAAAATAGGCTCAAAACCTCTATTTAAAGGGTTCAAAACCAAATGATCATTTTTCATTATTTTTTACAACTTGGCATTTTGCCCCATTCCACATCATTTCACTACTTTTTTTTTTCATCTCATTCCTCACAAAAAGATTCTCATTATTTTGCCCTAACTGGTGTGTGGCATTCATTTTTCCTTTTCTCTCTCTTTTTTATTTACTTTTTTTTCTATATTTAAGACCTTTTACAATTTTTTGTATTTTTCATTTTCAAAAATTACCCCTCAATGTAAAGGTGATCCTTGGTTAGGGTTTTTTAGAAAAAAAATCATAATAGGCTAAAAAAGATAGCAATAAATGATTTTTTAAATGGTAAAAGAAATATGGCTATTTTTCATCTCAGATGTGAATGTTTTCCTCAAAAATCATCTATAAAACAAAAACAAACTCATGGTTCTTTATAAAAGACCGTTTATCTTTAAGACATATTAATTTCACATCTACTAGTGGCTGACTTTTTTTGCTCAAATAGTCTATTCAGATTAATATAAATGAGTTCTCAAAATTAAATTTCATAATTATTGTTATCATTGTTTAAATATTCACCATCTAAAATTTGAGAATGAGAATGAAAATTTATGAAAGGTAACAAAGCATGGAACAATGGTTGAATGAAAAAGAAAATATAATGAAATGTATTATCCTTGCCTTTTATTAAAATGATAACAAATGAATCATATTACACACAAAAAATCCTAACTTTCCTCTTAAAGAAACCCTAGAATAACAAGTAACATTCAATCAACCTTAACATCCTTCTCCAAAATTATGCCCCTATGCAATCAAGTGAAGAATCTTATCCTTTTGATTTGTCAAAGTTGACCAAGCCTTTCTAGATCAAACTTTGCACTTTATGTTTGAAAGCAGGGTAGTTTTCAATAGAATGACCTACATTCCCATTATGATAATCGCATGTCTCATTAGCATCATACCACTTTGGATAAGGTGGCTTCAATGGTTCTAGAATAACTAGAGATACCAAGCTGTTCTTGACCAGTTCTGGGAATAACTTAGTATAGGTCATGGGGATAGGGTTAATTTGTTCTCTTTCTTGATTATCTTGAGATCTCCTTAAACCACTTGCTTAGTTGTTAGGCTTTGAAGCTAATACAGGTACTTGAAAGGTTGATTGGTAGGTTAGGGGGTAAGCTGATTATGGATATCATTGATATGGGTATGGTAAGGTATTATTCACAGTAAGATAGTATGAAAAATAACCTTGTGGTGGATAGAGTTGATATCTCCTGAACTATCTGTCAAAGCTCACAGTTTGAGCTTCAATTTTTTTTTTCTTTGGCACCTTTTTAGGTTCCCTTCCTTCCAACTTGTCATTTTTCATGGCATTCTCAATAATTTCACTTGAGATTATCATGTCGGTGTGGCATTCCCTATCATCTTTCATAATAAGGAGATTTCAAAGTGCTGATGAATAATATCGTGGTCTCTTTCTTAGTTAAAGAAGGTTGTACTTGAAAAATTATGTCTCTCCACTTTTAGGCATATTTCTTGAATGATTCAGTCACTTTTTTTTTCATATTCTACAAAAAAAAAATCAAAGATCAAGTATATGATATGCTGTTATTGATTAATGAAATCATGGGCCATATCATTATAAGAACAAATAAGAATCTTATCCAATTAGGCATACCACTTAGCAACAGAACCAGTAAGGCTGTCTTGAAACACATGCATTAATAGTTTTTCATTATTAGCATGGACAATCATTTTTTGACAGTACATGGTAATGTGAGTCTTTGGGCACTTAGTACCATCATATTTTTTAAACTCTGAAACCTTGAATTTTGGAGGAATAACCATATCTGGGACTAAATAGAGCCTAACAGCATCTACGAACCATAAAAACTTACTTCTTCCACTACTCGTAGCCTTTTCTCTAACAAGTTCATCTTTTATTCAGTTTTTATGGCTTTTAAAGTCTCTTTCTTTTCTGGATCATCCAAAATAGGGATTGGTATTGGTTTTACTGTCTTTTTGATAAAGATAGAATTTACATAACTTTAATACTATCCTGAATTTGATGCTAATGGCATTCTAGGGTATGTATACCCTACAGGATAGGTGAACTGCTGTAGTGGTGCATCCTAAGTGGACTGAGCTTGATGATACCCAAAGCCATGAGGGTATAGAGGGTCAGTTACCTCTTGTGATTGATGGCCTTGTTAGCTAATATTTTTCTTCTATACCATTGCCCTTGCTCAATTTGTTCAAGGCCTCCAAAATTTTATTCAATTCTTCTTTAAACTTTTCTTGAGCTTTCTCTATCCTCTCAAGATTATTTCAATTTTTTTGTTCCATTTGTTTGGCTCAAGTTCTTATGTTGTATTAGTGAGTTAGGTTCTTACTTGGTGGAGCTATCCTTGAACCTTAAATACCATAATTATGATAAAAAATGATATGCTTTATATGTGATATATTGATGCATGAAATGTACCTTTTTATGGATGAAATGGAAATGAAAATGATGCAGATGCACTATGTTACATATGACAATGAAAATGATGCATGACATGCTAATACAAATACTAATTGATGCGAAAGCATAAAGTCAAACACATAAGATGGTTAGATCACAAACCATTCCTTCTTGTGTCCTAATTTTGGGTTAGGTCTATCAATGGATAGGAATGGTTTATCTTAGAGCTGGCCTCTTAAGGATAGATTATATACTTGGTTACGTGATTTTGACTACTAAAAGTTTCCAAATTGTTCCTTACATCATCGTCTACCATAGACTAGTAAGGCGGTCCAATCTTCACCCATCACAGGCTACCAATAAAAAGGATTTAATTTTAGTGGGAGTATTTCACTAGCCATAATGAATATTATCATCTCACGAGAGCATAGGTACTTTACTCCCTCATAAGAGAGATGAAGCTCGAGTATAAAGCTCATATAATGCAAATGCATGTGATAGTATGTGAAGGAACATATAAGTTTCATGCCCCAAAATAAAAGAAAAAAAAAGATAAAAATGTTAGTAAACAGATTACACAAATCATTATAATTTAAAACCATTAGACCAAAGAATAGGATAAATTTAAAAGTTTATGGCTTGACTCTCTATAGCTCTCCTCAATGGAGTCACCAAACTATCATAATATATAAATCCACAAATCTATAGCTAGATTTAACAAATGGAGTCGCCACCACTCTTTTTTAACTAGGTGTTATTGGCCACCTAAGGAATCTATCCTCTTAAAAAGCTCTTAAGCTTGACTAAAGTTTCTTCGGGTCTACAAACCAAAACAGAGTTCGAGAGTTCGGTTACATGTGATGAAGGTTATAGCATCCTCACATACCCATCCGAAGGATAGTACCATTTTATTTTAAATTCATCATAGGGTCTTAGCTCTAATCGTTTCAAATTTTTATGTTGAAATATTAGAAATAATTAATAAGATTCTTTCATCAATCTAGTAGAATTCTTAAAAACATTTTCTTATCTCAAGAATATTCAAGAATCCTATTTGTTTTCTTGAAAAGACTCCGTCGTCAAAAAAATGTTTAATTATTTTTTTTATTTTTTATTGAAAATATATCTAATTATTCCACCATTTAGGTCAAATTAAAAATATTTTCTTTCTTGAATTTCTAAAATTTTCACCATCAATTTAGAAATTTTTTTTTTTTGGAATTTTTAAATTTTCCACCATTTGGGCTTATTTAAAAATTCTTTTCTTTTTTGAAATTTCTAAATTTTTTACCATTTTGGCCTATTTAAAAATTCTATCTTTTTTTTTCTTTTTTTTAAAAGGAAAATAATATGACAATTATTTTTTATTGAACTTTCATTTAAATTCTTCCACCATTTGGAATAAATTTAAAGAAATTTCTTACCTAGAGATTTCTTAAAAAATTTACCATTTAAAATTTCTAAGAATCTCATCTTTAGATAATTGTCAAATATTTTCAATCAAAAAAATTTTTTTTAGTTTTTTTTATTTTTTTTTTGTTTGAAAATAAATATTAATTATTGTTATTGAAACTTTATCTAAATTATTCCACCATTTGGGATAAATTTAGACAAAATTTCTTACTTAGGAATTTTATAAAAATTTATCATTTGAAATTTCTAAAAATTCCATCATTGGATAATTATTATTTATTTTCAAACAAATTATTTATTATTTATTTTTTTTTATAAATTTAATTATGCAAAAATACTAAAAAAAAATACATAAATGAAATACTAAAAAAATAAAAATGGCTCGGCTTGGCAGCTGAAATGGCTTGACTTGAGGCACAAATAACTGCTTGAAGGCGCAGCTCAAGGGGGATCAGCTCGGTTTAGCTTAGCAATAGGTCTAGCGGGGAAGCGGGTTGAAGGCAGGTCGCGAGCCCAGGTCAGATCACCTAGTGATAAAACTCACCGATCCTGAAAAGTTACTTAACGCCAAAACAATGTCGTTTCAAGGCTATAAAAGGCCAAATTCCAGCTTTTTGCTTCATATCTCCTTTTTTCTCTCTTTCTTTTCCCTTTTTTTCTTTTTTTCTCTCTCTAAAAATCGAAGAACTCTGGTTGAATCTTTATCGGATTCTAAAAAAAATCACCAGAATCTGGGTTGATTCATCGAAAAATTCAATAGCACCGAAATCTTCCACCGGATTCTGGGATGCTTGCAAAAAAATTCAACTGACGTTGAAAATTTTCAATTGAATTTGGAATTTTCAAAAAAATTTCTAGAAAAATCCTCTTTTTTTTTAACCCAAAAAAACTCTGAAAATTTTTTGATTGCTTTTTGCTTTTCTGTGTGATCTATCTTACTGTGTGTTCTCTTTTGTGTGATTTGTGTTTGTATTTATAGGGTTCAATCAATTTGAATAATTACAAGTTCAATTGTGTTAATTCTAAACTATCTATTTTGAATTTAATCATTTCAAAATTTAAATTTTTCATATTCAAAATTATTTTAAATTTAAACTTTTTATTTTTTAATCATTCGAATCGGTCTGAATTTGATCTCAAACTGGTTTAGAGATTTTTCAAGTTTATTCATATTTTGCCATGTCGAGTATTATTATATTATTAGTCCCCAAGACTCTAAGTATAGGGCCATCAAAATCAACAAATGCAAGGTTTTCCTTTTTTAAACGTTAAGGTTTTGGGTCTATAAAATGCGTTCACAACCCAACTTTCCTTATAAAAAATTTATAGGGACATTTGGTTCGCGAATTTTAAGATTTTTTCTAAGAATCTAACTTCCATAACGTGATTCTCACGTTTTATTCAAGGAATTTGATTCTTTATGAGTTTCTAAGATTAGCAACAATGTTAACAAGAGAGAAAATATCTAGAAATAAAAAATCATCCTATATTAAGTTTGACAAGAATGTAACATTTATCTTACTTTTACTCTCAATATTTGATATTTAGTGTCCATTATATCCTTCAATATGATAGAAGCTACATAATAAACCAAGGTTCAATTTAACACGTATAGAGGCATTAAAGCCTCAAAATTTGACACTTGGCAAAAGATATCATTTTATAAAAATATAAATTAATTTATTTGTTTTAGTTTTTTTTTTAGTTTAAGGTTTTTGTAATGAATTTGATTTTTTATTTAATAAAAATATAATAATAAAAATTATTAACGTATATATATTATTTCAATAATATTCTAATTATAAGGAATGAGACAAATTTTTTAATAAAATATTTATTTTAATTGATAAAAAATTATTATACTATACATATTATTAATGTATGTATATTATGTCAAGAGGTTTTTATATGTTTAATTATTTATTTATTTAATGTAAAAGTTGTCTAACATATTAAATAAATATGGAATAGAACACTTTATATGTTTACTCATCGTTTTAAAGAATAGATGACGGTTGTTTATAACAACCGTCATCAAACAACTATTATCTATTCCATAAAAGATTATGGTTGTTATAAAAAATTGACTTTTTTTCCATAAAAAGATTAATAAAATAAATAAGTAAATATGCAAAGCAGTCATAAAATAAATAAAGAGTACATACTATATTTAAGGTATAAATAAATAAATAAATAATAAAATAATTGATAATAAAATAAATAATTGATAGTGACAAATGCAATCATTTTATAATAACAAAACATCACTTGATTTAAAAGAGTATATATTATATATTAAATTTGTCTTTTCAAATATAAAAAACAATTTTATTAATAAAATATTAAAATATTTTAAAAATCATTTAAGTAATGTATTCCGTTTCATTTTTACTTAGGGAATCAAAAAATAAATAAAAATGTAAAAGCGAAATGCTAAAAAATTTTAATAAAGCATCAATAAGAATAGTTTGATTGAATATGAGATATTAAATTATTATTTTAAAATTAATTTATATTATTCACATATTATATTATTATTTTTATTAATATTAATGTGTTAAATAAATATGTTATGAAAGTATTAAATAAATAATTATATGAATATCACATGTTATTCATATGTCATTAAGAATAATATAATAAAAAAATTCATTAGATATTTTTAGATTTCGTAAATCAAACTCAAAAATCTTAGATCCCTTAAAATCTACAAAACACAAAAAACAAAACACAAAAATCACTCATTCCCTTTGATTATTACATTCCTTGGAATCACTTATCTTTTTAACATTTAAAAATTCACGAACTAACCCTCTTATTTTCTTCTCTTCTTCATTTTTTTTTATTTTTTTATCTTTTAAACAAAAAATGATAGTTTTCATTTTTTTAGTTGAGGTGATGATTCATTGTTTCGCTTGGACCATAATAATAGATCAAATGATGAGCCTGAGAGACCAACAACATGATTGATTTGTCCTATGATTCCCCATATTTAAGTCCCTAATGACCTCAACCCCTTTTTTTCTTTTCTTTTGAGTTGAGATAAGCTGGTTTTTTTTTTTTCCTTTTCTTTTCCCTCGGGAATAAAATGATAAAATGATAAAGCAATAAAGGTTTTTTATGTTTTTTCTTTAACAAAAAAATAAAATATAAAGAAAGTATTAGTGTTTCTTGACCTTGGCTTATCTTTTTTTGTTTAAATTTTAAAATCCTTCTGCCTTCCAAATGGCAAAGGGCGTTATCATATAAGAGAAAGCCAAAGTTAAGCTAGGATACCTAGTTTAAAGAGGAAATAAAATGCATATGGAGTGTAATTATGATAAACGTAGGCAGTAATTGTTGTTTCCACACATTGCTAACTAATAATTTCTTCAAATATTAAAATAAAAAGAATATAATTTCTTGAAATATTAAAATAAAAATGCTAATTGATGGATGGGCTACCTAATCTCGTTCCTTATCTGTACTAATGTTTTTGTAGCTTAATGGTGTTTGAATTTTGAACATTGTCTACATTATTCCCCATTAAGCCAAAAGAATTAACATAAAATGAGTAATAAATACGAGGTATTTCAACCACTCATACTTATTTAAGTTCTCGGGACAAATAATTTTCGATTTTTTTGGTACATACTATAAAATATGATAAACTTAATCAAATTTTCTGAAAATTAAAATCCGAAGTTCAAACTTTTTTCTTCTTATAAATCTCAAAATCCATGTTTGTATTGATAATTAGAATATTTCAAGTTTTAACAATTGAAATTTTTGAATTACCATTTATTTGCATATGAAAATATAAGATAGTAAATGAACAAAATGTTTAATGAATAATTTGTAAATAAATTGAATTTCTATTTGTTTATATTCATTTATTAAATTTAATAATAGATCATAAATAATATTTCTTGGTTTATTTATTAAACAAATAAATTATGAACATAATAAAATTTATCCATATTTAATTCATTTACTTATGTAAGTTTAAAAAACAAAAAGGTCAAAAAATAATTCATTATAAGGCTCGATTTTTATTCATTTATTAAAACTTAAAAAGCAAACAATATTTCAACATTCGTTAATTAAATGAATAGATAACAAATATAACAAAATCCATATACACCATCAATCAATTGCCCTGTATATATAAAGAAGATTAGTAGTGTATTTATAATTGTGAATAAAACTATTTCCAGCACATCCTATATATAAATGCCGCAAATTTGCAGCAAAGAGAACCATGTGTCGGGCGTTTAGGTTGCCATGTGGCAGCATATGGATTTTTTTTTAAGCCTTACTTTTTTTATTGTTTTCAAAATAGTGTGGGGCTCTTTTTTTCTTTTCCCATTGATTCTTTTTTTTTTTTTCAATTGGTGAGACCAATATTTTTTTTCTAAAATTTTTTTAAGAGGTGTAAGGTCCACATTTTTTAAATTTATCTTTTGGTTTTACTTGTTTTTCATCTATTTTTTATAATTTCTTTCTTTTATTATTATATTCAATATTTTTAAAAAAATATATAGTTTTTTTAAAAAAATTTTATTGAACTCATTTATACCAATTTATTTTTTACTTTTTTACTTCTTCCTTTTGTTTAATTTTTTCTTTTTTTTTTTTGTTTTAAACTCATTTGTTATCAAGGGTACATAACTTTTTTTTCTTTTTTAACCTTTATTTTTATTTTTTACATAATTGATAAATAATTTTTTATTTAAATTTTTTTATGAGACCTACTTTATATAAATAATATACAACATGTCAAGTCATTTTTTTCATTTTTTCTTATTAACTTTTTCAAGATTTAATAGTTTTTTATATTTTGACTTTTTAATTATAGGTTATTTGATATTATTACTAAAAATATATGTTTAATTTTTTTATTTTTATTCTTTTTTTTAATTTGATCATTTTTTTTCAAAAAAATTTATATTAGTGGATGTGTTAGCTTCGCATTTGAATTTGATTCTTTTTTTATTTTTAAAATTTTTTTAGTTTATATTTTTAATTCATAATACAAATTTTTTTATAAAAGCTCATCATTCTTATATCACGTGTAAACTTAATTCCCTTAGAAATGATTATCATATGCTTTTAATTACTTGAAAATTGAATTATATGATCTAAATTGACTATGGTACCCTATTTCTATAATTACCTAAAATTATTATAATGTTCCTCTTGACATAATTACTAAAATATCTTTTTTACCATAATTGACCAAAATGATTATAATACCCCTTCTACCATAATTGGTCAAAATTACTATCACACCTTCTAACCATAATTATGAAAATATCCTTTTATCATAATTATGAAAACATCTTTCATATTATAATTAACTAAAATTACTAGAATTCTCTCTAACCATAATTATAAAAAAGTCTCATTTGATTACTTCATATAATGCCTCTTCAACCATAATTACAAAAATATCTTCCATATTATAATTAGTCAAAATTATTATAATACCCTCTAAATATAATTACAAAAATATATTTTTGATTACTTCATAATTATGCATTAAATTTTAACATTCATATAATAATATAAAATTAATCCCCTTGAAAATGATCATAATGCCTTTTTAATTATTTTGTATGCATCCAAATTGATTATAATGCTTCTCTTAATCTAATTATTAAAATACTCCTCTTACCATAATTGGCCAATTTACTGTAATGTTTCTATAACCATAATTACAGAAATGCTCTCTGCCCATAATTATAAAAATACCTCATATATTATAATTTATCATAATTACTTTAATATCCTCTAACCATAATTATGAAAATACCTTTCATATTTTAATTGGTTTAAATTACTATAATACATTCTAACTATAATTACAAAAATACATTTTTGATTGCTTCATATGATTCCACTCCTACCATAATTACGAAAATATTCTTCATATTATAATTTGCCAACATTATTATAATGCCCTCTTCAGCATAATTGCAAAAATGCTATTTTGATTGTTTCATAATTACGTATTAAATTTTAACATTCATGTAATAATATTAAATTAATCCCTTTAAAAATAATCATGATACCTATTTAATTATTTGACAATTGAATCACATGCATCCAAATCAATTGTCATGCTCCTCTTTCTACGATTAACTAAAATTATCATAATGCCACTCTTATTATATTTACTAAAATATCCATTTTACCATAATTAACCAAAGTTAATGTAATGCTTTTACAACTATAATTACAAAAATGCCCTCCTACCATCATTTGCTAAAATTACTATAATGCCTTCTTATCATAATTACAAAAATATATTTTTTATTACTTCATAATTACATATTAAATTTTAATATCCATACAATTATATGAAAGTGATCACCTTGGAAATGATTATAGTGTCCTTCTAATTGCTTGACAATTGAATGACACGCATCTAAATCAACTGTAGTACCCTTCTTAAAATTACTATAATGTCTTAAAATATCTCTTTTACTATAATTGGCCAGGGTCACTATAATACACTACAACCATAATTATAAAAATACCCTTTAACCATCATTGGTTAAAATTGCTATAATACACCTCCTACTATATTAAAATCATTGATTTTTTCTTAAAAAATTAAGTTGAACAAGTGATGATATTAGTAGGCTTTGATTCCATGGGTAAATGGGTTTGAATTTGATAATTGATCAATGTTGGTAATAGATAAATATTGTATCGATAAGTTGAATTATCATGTATGTATTATTGAGTTTTGATTTAATTTATATAATTTTTTTTAAAGTTGTCTACCTTGAGTGACACAATTCAAGTACTAATATTTTTATTTTTGTTAAAAGATTATATTTTTCAAAAAAATTAAAAATAACAACAAAATATTAAAAAAATATTATTTTTTATTATTAAATAAAAATTTATATAGTTTATATTCTATCAAAATAAAAAAAATTGTAACCCAAGCATAAACGGGTAGTTTTTCTAGTTTGATAGTTAATTTTAAAGATTTTGGAGAAAGGAGCGTGTTCACGTAACAGCCTCACCTTTGTAAAATCACTATTTTTTTTATTTGAATTTTTTAATTTTTTATAGACAGATTTTATAAGAAAAAATTAATGGAGATAAAAATGATAAAACAACTCATATTCAATGAGTATTGATTTGTTTTGATCTAATAAGCACATTTTTTTAAAAAAAAATTCAGAATCCAGTTAATGCTTTTACTTTTTTAAAAATTAAGGTAGGTTTGAAAGCAATTTTTTAGTTTTTTGTCCCACTCAAGATATATATATATATATATTATTAATTTAATTTTATATTAAATATATATTGTATTTTATTAATAAAATTATTATTTAATACTTTAATTTAATAAATCATGTGGCACCTATTTAGCTTTTTTTTTTGCCATTTTATTTGTTTTATAGTATTTGATATTTTTTAAATTAAATAAATTTTGTAAGAAAAAATTAATGAAAGTAAGAATGACAAAATAATCCGCATATGATAGATTTAGACTTATCTAGATCCAATAAGTGTAGGTTTTTTAAAAATTTTAGAGTGAACTGAATTTTTTTTCTTTTTGAAAATTAGAACAGAGTCAGAAAGTAGTTTTAGTGTGTTCCACCTAATCTCGAATAAATATAAAAATATATTTTATCATTCATTTAATTATATATATGTATTATATTAATTAAATTATTATTTAATACTTAAATTTAATAAAAATATTATATTTATACATAACTAAGATATAATTTTCTAATGTAAGTTATATATATGTGACAAGCTAAGATCAAAGTACCAATAAATAAATAAAAACTCGATATCATGTGTAAATCAAAACAGAGTTGAATTATTAAAAAAAAAATGAATTAAAATTAGTGTATACACAAACATGCCCTTGATCCGATCAACTATCATTCTTAAATAGAGGTGTTCATATAGCACCTTTATTATTTTGGATTTTTTTTCTTTTTGTGCTTAGATAATAATTTTAGTTTTAACTCTCTTTTTTTTTGTTTTTTAATTTTCTATTGTAATATTTTTTATCTATATTTGAAAACATAAATACCGAATTAGAGTTTTCACATGACCCTCTCATTGGAGTTTTTCTCACTTTTTATTGGTCATTTTTTTCTTTTTTTCTTTTTTTCAGTTTTTGCTTTTTTTCCTTTTTTAAATAAAATAAATTTTATAATAAATGGGATCAGTAGAAGTAGAGATAACATAACCTATATCTTATGAATTTCAACTTGCCAATTCAATAGGAAAAGTTTTTTTAATCGGAATCAGCTCGATGAAGGACATTTTTTCATTTTGAAAATCAAAGTTCAAATCAGAGGCGTGTAAAAGGTTCTGCCCCACTCCATCTTGGATATAAGAATATATATTTGATTATTTATTTAATTTAATTTATATATATTATATTAATAAGTTATTATTTAATATGTCTATTTAAAAATATTATCTTTATATATTTAATTAAAGTATAATTTATATTAAAAATAATATTTTCATAAATGTTACACTATTGAATTGATTTTTTGTGTAGTCAAATATGAATTATACATACATATATACATAAATATATATATATATATATATATATATTTCAAGTTTAAGTTAGGTATAAAAAATAGTAACTTGGTATAGGTCTGGAGTTGGGATGAGGATAGGGCAATCCCTACCCAACTCGATACCATCTCTAAGTGAAAATATTCACATGATATTCTCATTTAGCTTTTTTTTTTTCTTGAACTTTTTTTTTTGTTATTTTTAATTATCTTTTTTAATATTTTTAACTATGCTTGAAAAGATAAAAAAAAATTTATCAAATGCACTGTCAGTGTAATTTTTTTATCTCCATAAATAAGGTTATATGAGTGACGCATCTCTTAAGATATATTTAAAAAAATAACAAACTAATTAAAAAAAGAAGTGAAGTTTACCCTGGTTGTGAAATTAAAAACTTCCACTAAAAATGTATCAAATAATTTCTTAAAGATAAATTTGATAAAGTGATTTTATATTTGATTTGTTATACCTATGAGAATAAAATGCATAAATTATTAATAAATTAGTTGATAAATGTTCACTAATTGCTTTTATTAAAAAAATTATAAACAACATTATACTCACTAATTTATTAGATTCAATATTATTAACCAAAAAAAATTAGACCCGTAGCAACGAATAGGCATGTGACTAGTGTATATATATATATATATATATATATAAGGCAATTTGTGAGAAGAGAAAAGTGTTAAGAGGAGAAACATATGATGTGAGCAATAAAGAATATCATTTCGCAGCTACTCTAAGGTCAGTAGTTGTCACCACAATTACTACAGTCGCTAGCTGTTAGTGGTTAGTACCTTCCAATTCCACGGCATGGATGCTTGAAAGGATTTAAAAAAACCTTTCAAGTTAAATTCAGATCCAAATTTATAATCTGCGCTCCTGCTAGTAATAGCAATTTTCGATTAGGAGCTATAGTTGGAAATAAAATTGGACAGGTGATCAGCATAGGTTAACAAATCAGTGCCTTACCTTCTCCTTCAAACCAGAGAGAATAATCTGCATCACTCTAAATTGCTTAAAATTACATAAATGACAAACCCAAAAAAAGTTACTCAACCCGAGTTCTCATTTCAATAATCAGAGCAACATCTCTTCTCATATCTAAGAAAATCAAGAGCAGCAGAAGGGATTTTGCAAGGAAAATTCGTCTTTGAGATTTACTAGTCATACCTAGTCATATCTCATATCTCATGTTTCAGTTTTATGGATATGGACTAACCTCCCCTCTTTGTATATACAGGAAAGTCCAAGAGCAGATTCATCCAAGATCATCTCGGAAATCAGATTAAAATTCAGTGTCAAAACATGAAAGCATGATCTTTGAAACCATGGACCTGGCGAAAGGGATGTAGCTCAAGGTATACCTATAATAGATCATGCAAAGAAAAAGAAAGGAAAAACATTAAGATTTAGACTTTAGTGGTAAAATAAAAAAAAAAAAATAGATGATTTCCTTTGCACATAAGAGTATAATAAAAACCAAGACAAGCAACCAGCATTTCAACTTCCATATAAGTAAACATCATCCTACACGATAAGGGAAGACAACTGTACTTATGAAGCTTTTAATTAATTCTATGGATTTTGTTTTATTGTTGCTTATTTGATATAAAAAGTGTATTTAGAAAGAAAAAGCAGAGAATATTTTAAAAATATAATTGAATTAAGCAGGCAAAAAAACTCACATTTATTTTATTTTTTATGTGAAATGACTATGTTTGAATTGGTTTTTCAAGTTAATCATTTTCTCATTTTTAATCAAATATGATTTTACTCTACTTTTGCTTCATAATAGCCTTTAAGAAAGCAAAATGTAAAAGGAATCTAAATAATTCTAAAAAAAAGACCCTTTTTCTCTCTATAAAGACTTAACTTTGTGTAATGCTTCTTTCACCCTTAGAAGGTTAAGATACTTTCAGTCCATAACAACTTTGTCTAACCACAACTCATGAAAGCTTGGGAAACAGTAAGATGTCTCTACATTAATCTTCAATGTTTCCACCTTTAACCCATGTGATTTTTTATCCACTTTTATTCTTTTTTGTTCCTTGATCCCAATATTAAATCACTATGATACCAGCACATTCCCATCCTATATCACATGAAAATAGAATATCCAGATTATCTAATACATTTATATGTAATTAAGTTATAATTTATACTAAAAATAAAGTTTTTTTCATGAATATTTTACTAAATTAAAATCATTAAAACAAATTTTAGATCTGGTCAGGTGAGATGTGGGTTATAAATATTTTGTTCACATCAGGATCAGGTACTAAAAGTTATAACCCGGTGTTGGGTCAAGGTGGGTCCGAGTGAAGATACTAAAGAGTTGAGACAGGCAAAACACCATCCCACTCAGTTGTCATCCCTTAGGGCTGGATATCACTAAGGCTCTCCAAGTTCTTAAACTAGAAAACTAGCAGGTCAACGAAATCACGGGATTTGTCAATGCAAAACTTATTTGTCAACAGAAAATTTTAGACAATAAGTAGTAAAACATTTGAAAGCATAACGTGTTCAACCATAGGAAATTGAGTTATGTTAATCCAAGTACTCCTACATGTATGAAAGATCAAAACTCCCTAAATACTTTATTGATTTCAAGAATGCATTAAAGAAGCACAAAATACCATAGAAAGAATAATAAGATGGAGAGAACAAACAAATAATGCATCTTGTAGAGCTGATAATTTTAAACATAATAGAAAACAATACGAAAGAAGATGTGAAAGTGATATAGTTTAGAATTTTGGCAAAAATTGTAAATGCGTTTAGGAAAAACCAAAAAATATGTTTTGCATTTGGTGTGTTGACACAAATTTGGCAATAATTTTTCATGTTTTACACATATTTGACACAACACTAACACGAAATAAATACACGAATTGTTAGGTCTACATCTTTGTCTCAAAAACCAAAATAACACATCAATTCCATAGATAAAAACCTAAAGACATCTAAGAACTAGATATATTTAAGGCAACGTTTAGATGAAGTCTTTTAGATGAAATTCATGAAATTCCTAATAAAAAACCATAAATAAAATCACAAACTGCAGATCGAAATCTCTAATATATTGTTCTTTTTGAGTGAATAATGTGTATAAGAAATTAAGTAATTTGTTATTTATCTAAAATCAAGTTCTCCATTAATATTGCATATAGATATATTTTCCATAAATATTTTATATATTATGGATTTATTTAATAAAATTAATCAATTTACAGGTTTTGATTTTCAGTTTAAATTTCCTCTCACCGTCTTCACTTTTTAATTGTTTTTAATTATAAACTTCATGTAAGAGACCATTTCAAAGCTTTAAACAAATTTTTATTGATTGAAAAACCATTCCATTCGGATGCAAAGTAGGAAACTGCATACACCTAAATAATCAGTCCCTCTAATATTGGATGTCCCAAAATTAGTATCATCATTCAACACTTGAAGGATGTGTTTGGTATACAACATTTTTTGATAGGATAGAATATGATGATATTATGAATATGATTTGATTAAATAATATCATACTATCTTATGTTTGACATGTACAAGGATTAAGATAGAATAATTTATTTATTAGTCAAAATTATCCTTCCTTAAAGGTTATACAATTTATATTATTAATATAATTTTTAAGTGTATAATAAGACATATAAGTTCAATCCCATAGATTAAAAATAATCCTCTCTACTTTGGAAACATTTAATCATCTTATACTAAAAGATGATTAATCTTCCTTGTAATACTATCCCTTTCTTTAGATACAAACTAAACATAATATAAGATGATTATCATTTTATCCTATTCATAATCTTATGCATCAAACATGGCCAAAATTTCTTCTTTTCCTTCTGCCATTCACCTTAACACCATAGTCAATATAAAGCAATTATTACGAGCATGGCATATGAGAAAGTGTACAAGACAAAATGTGATGCTTTGTTTCAAACGCAATATAGGAAAGATAATAATTGTTTGGTTCTTTGGAGAACCATAATTGCTTTGTGATATGGTAAAATTTATAGAAGCCATATATATTGAATTGAGTGTTTTGACATACCAAATTAGTGCACCGAATTCTAAAATGATGGCCAAAAGTGTCAATAGTTTGTTATGAACCTGTTCAATAAGGTAGAGCTAAGGTTATCACTTAACCTGTCGCATTCTATAATTACTGAAAGCTAAAAAGAATGTAAAAGAAAAAGGGGCATAATGATAAAAATGAAAAATAAAAGGCTGATAGTGACTTACATAGAAAGCACAAAACAGAGCTATAATCATACTTGCAAGGTATATAGCTGTTGCATATATACGAACAGGATCAAACATCATTGACACCTGCCTTTTTGGGCCAATGAGGAATGCTGTGCTGCCATACAAAACACTCCAACTTAGCATCTGAAATAAACACAATAGCCACAAAGAAGAATTATAAAAGGAAAGAAATGGAGCTACTTTGACAAAGGGCTACATAACACTAAGAAGTTGCATAAATGCTAGGTATAAAAAAGCAACAAAGAAACCGTCCATTGTTAAAAGGTTCAGAATCCACATATTAAAAGTTAGAACAGCCAAAGTTGTCTCGTGCTAATATGCCAAAATAAAGGTTTATAAATAAGAGTAGGGACTTTTTACATAAAGCAGCAAAACCAATAACTGAAAACAAGAAGAAAGTTAAGGAAAAATGAGGAACAAACAGACTACATTTAATTCTTAAAGGAGCAAAGGTGACTAAACTTTAAATAATAATAGTCTGGCCCAGCATGGAACCAGCAAAACTTTATTGCATGTACCCCATGATCAAGAAGTACAGCATAAGTCCCTTGCAAGTTTGCTAAGGATTAACATCCTATACTCAGAAAAGAAATAAACAACCAATAGCTATTTATGTTGGGTAGCAACACTTGGCAGGAGTGACAAGGGAACAAAGGAAAGTGGATGGGAGAAAACGAGGGAAAACCTCATTTCTGTTATTTGTTTCAAAGAAAAATGGAAACGTACCATGCATTCTTTCACACTAAAAATCTACTCCCTCATATGAAGGAAAATGAGAAAACACTTAACCCAGATTCATTCCTTTCCTCCAATTGCACTATGATCTACCAAACAACTGTCGAATTACACTCTTTTTGCATTCCCTTTTATGCTGGTTTTTCCTTTGCTCCAGCTTAGTGTCAATGAGAAGTGGAGAAAATCTCATGCACAGTTTTAATAATTTATACAAGCCATCAATATCAATACAATGCATGAACAAAGCTCACAAACATTTTCTTTAATAATTTGGAAGATGGATGTGCCTTCTCGGATTAAACATTTTCTTTGGTTAGTATTTCAAAACATCATATTAACAAACGTCATATTACCCTCTCTGCTTCATGTCCCAGGTGTAATGGAGAGGTTGGAAATTTGCTACACTTACTTAGAGATTACCCGTCTTGGTCTCATTGGTTACATGGCACTCAATTGGATCACTTCTGCTCTTTGTCACTAAGGGATTGGTTGTGTTTTAATTTTAGTTGAAAGAATGTTTTAGTTGAAGAAAATATCTCATAGCCCACATGTTTTGGTTTTGTTTGCTGACATATTTGGAAACTATGAAAAAATGTGCCTTTGAGGTGGAGTTCAAGTCGCCACCAAATGCTATTTGCTTGATGCTTGCTGGTATTCAAGATTATTTGCAGTTTAGGATGCTAAAGAAACTTACTAGTGCTCGGCAGGTAAAACTTATTGCATGGCAATTTCCTCTGCAAGAATATATGAAGATGAATGTTGATGGGGCTGCTTATTCCAACCCAGGTGATTGGGCTGTTAGCCGACTATGCAAGGATGGTTGTGGGAATTGGTTATTTGGCTTTAACAGGAGACTTGATGTGGGCTATATTTTAATGGCTGAATTATATGCCACTTACACTGGAATGCTCTTAGCCCGGGAACAAGGATATCGGAAGGTAAAAATTGAATCTGATTTGCTCTTGGCTGTTAATAAGATTTTGCAGCCTTTGCATGACAACAAACACATGTACCTGGTGATTTTTTACTGTAAACAGTTGATGAGTGGACATTGGCATAGCTTCGTCATTCATACATATAGGGAAGTCAATTGTTGTGCTAATTTTTTACGGATTGGGCACATGCTGGGAATTTTGAAGTTACTAAACTTCATAATCCGCCAAATGCTTTAGTTGGTTTTCACATGATGATCTAGTAAGAGTGAAAAAGCCTAGGGCTTGTATTGTTTGAGTGGTTTCCACCACTCTTCTGAACAAAAAAAGGAAAAGGAAAAGGCTCACAAACAATTAAACCATGAGAACATGTGACTGTGTGCACTTGCAGACACACATAAATGAATAATCACACATGTTATAGTTTAACTGACAAACTAGGAGCCTGACAAGTAAATATATAAATCTAAATGTAAATGTGAATGTAAACGTAAATGTACATGTAAATAAATATACAAACCTTCCAAGTGAAAGCAAATTGCCAAATGTAAATGTGATTCCAAACTTTATTGGATGGAAGAAAACAAGGATTGACTGTGAGATAAGCAAGAAAAAGTGAAATTAGATTGGTATATTCAAAAGCATGAAATTCAATGAAGCAAATTGAAGCAAACTAACTACATAAAAATTTTAAACACTATCCTATTAACCAAAAAGTCAATAGTGTTCAGGACTGAACTTCCAAATTTTGTAGCAACACAAAGAAACGATACCATCACCATCTTGATATGTTGAAAAGTGGTAAGTGCAAAAACATTAAGTGACTTATTTACACTTTCACAAGTAAATAATATTTTAGGGATGCTACCTTTGCAGTGCAACCTAAGATGCTAAAATTCCAAACTTCTGATGAAAGGAATCTATACATCAAAATTAATGCAACAAAAAAAGAAAGAGAAACAATAGCAAACACTTACCTTGTCAAGACTCAACAGGATGCAAGGTAAGAAATTGTAAATTAGCCATTTAATTTTTGAAGAAATAACAAGCACTTAACATATTTCTTGTTTCACATGAATCTCAATTTGCCAAGCAAAACCAACTGTCCATGGTAAAGAACTCATAATTCTTGGAGAAAGTTTCAAACCATGAATATCTTGCGAGGAACACAAACAACAAAAATCACCTCATGGAACCTGAACTTTAAAGATTGTGATCAAATATAACCAGCTATCAACCCAAACTTCCAGAATAGTAGAAACTGTTAGCAGGTTAAAGTAATTATCATTAAGGAATTTTTAGAGCTTTGTATCACTATCTCATCCAGTATACCACTCGTATATTTTTTTTTTCTTCAAGAAAAATTAATCACTAGGAAATGGTAATTTTCCAGGAAAGGTCAATGTGTGAGTTTCAAATAAGGTAACTTCATAACTATTTTAATCTAAAACCCTTCGACGGTAACACTTATGCGTTAGGAAAAGTTCTTTAAAGAAACTACAGGCAAATATGGTACTTTGTGCAGCTTAGGCAATTTTTTTTGCAGCAATTGCTTCATTGAGCTTTTAAAAAGGAAGAGTTATATGGAAATAAAATGTGAACAACGGATCAGAAAAATATTCAGTACATAAAAACAATCATAAATCATGTAAGATCCAACAGAAAGCAGTTCACAGCTTCAACACTTAATATATTTAGTTAGCAAATCAAATAGAACTTCGATAGTAAGAAAGAAAATAAAAAGGAAAGAAGAAAAGTGGTCAAACTAAAAGTACTAGATGAAAACAGAGGAACGCAACCCTCTCAGTCACATATCCTTTTTTAAGTTCTAGTAGTTAAAAGTATTTCACTCTTAGGAGAAATAAATATAATTATCAATTTAGATAGTTGCCACTTGAAAAATCTTTTATCTAAGCAGTCATATCTATTTGAATAGCAATGTCATTGCGCCGAAAACAAATAACAATGGACTATATATAACTAACTACACATGTACTATATGTTAATACTTACCAGGAGTGTACAAGTTAACCCAGCAACAAAGCATATTGCAAACCCATAAAACCTCTGAAGCATGACAGAAAGAAAGCAATTAGTTAAAATAAATTAGGCTACATTTGATTGTTACTTTTTTACTTGCTTTTTATTTCTTAAAAAGGTTGCTAAAAGCAAAAGTAGAGGATAACAAGCAAAATCATAATTGATTATAGAAATGAACAAATTACGAAAATGCAACTCTGATTCTAATATAACTATTCGATATAAAAGTTACTACCACCTACTTTGCTCTCCACAAAAAAAAAAAAAAAATCTTTAAATTCAAAATTAGATTTTCTTTCGTGGTCTAAAGGCATTTTCATTTTTTGGAAAAAGCTACAAGCAATAAAATATGTATATGTCGAAAGAAGGCTGGCACAAGGTTACTTTAGTTAATGTTTGGATAAATATTAATAATGAAGGATAGGAAAGGAAAGGAAAAGAAAGTTTTTTAAAGGAAAGGAAAGGATATATGTATCCCTTGTTTGGATAATTAAAATTAATAAGGAAAGGAAAGAATTCTAACAACCATTGTTTGGATAAAGAGTAAAAAAGAAAGGAAATGATTCATTATAACCTTTCATTGCCTGTGATTTTAAAGCACTTCTAAACCATGATATGTTTGTCACCTTGTAAGGCCTCATAATTACTACTATATCAGTGGTTTTTAATCAAATGAAACAAAAAGATATTTTACAAACATGCATTGATAGATTTTTTGGCCACTGCCAAAATTTTAGCACACTATCACTTTGAAGATGTATTCATATATAAAGCTATTAAATACAAAAAATGCAATAATATAAAAACATTACATCCCATAAACCCAAAAAAATATGTTTATTCATATTCAATCATTCATCAAAATCAAATCACCAAAAAATTATAAAAATTTTTATATTGGAAAAGATATGTGAAACTTACTTGAAAAAAGAGATGACTTTGAAAAGATTATAGAAAGATTGTGATGTGGTTAGGTTTTTTTTACTAGGTTTTTAGTATTAATAAAAGGATTGATATAATAGTGTTTTTTATAAAAATAAAATTTTTTCAACTTTCCTTTCTTTAGCTTTTCCCCCAAATTGGGGTATTAAAAAGTGAGGATTACAAGGGAAACCAAAGGTTATTGAGTTTCCACCTTTTTCCTTTCTTTTAAATTAAAAGTTTATCCAAACAGAGGAAGGTTTTTTCTGTTTCCATTACTTTCCTTTATTTTCCTTTCATTTCCTTTCCTTCCCCTCAATCCAATCATAGTTATTAAGCTTGGGATGTAAGATGGTAAGGGCCATGCCCCCCCCCCCCCCCCCCAAAGGTATAGAAAATGTGTAAATTTGATTTTTTATATTATTTTATTATTTTTATCATTTCATTAGTTATTTTTATTTACTTATTCAACCCAATTTTAAAATTCAAGTTAAATTGAAACCCAGTTTACTATTTAAACCTAACTAAATCCAAGTCAACTATTTTATTGTTATGTCTATGTGCCTTATTAATATATCTAGCCGTCAACCCTTTACAGTTTATCAAAATAAGTTTCTTCTAAATTCTTTATCTAATTCTCAATCTGGCCATCTCTTTGCTTTAGTAAAAATAATTTTTTTATCTCGATTAGTGAGCAGTTGAAGCACTCTTTTGACTCTTTTGACTGCCATTATTCTAGCCCTCCTTCATCCAAATGCTGGCTTGGCCCCTGTACCTTACAAATTTCCAAGTAATAGTTAACGAAACATAAATAGAAAATGAAAGGAAAAAAAAAGGGGAAAGCTAAGGCCTGTCTAGCTAATCGTAGTCAACACCTAGCTGTTGATTTGGATTTATAACTATAGAACAACAAAAAATGAAACATTGGCAGAAATGAGACCATGTTTCTGAAAGCACTACAATTACAAGGAGTGAAAATTTTCAAGCCAATTAAAAGGCGGCCCAGATCTTAAGTTTGAAGAAGATTATGCAAATTCCAACAGTTGCAAGGAGAGTTAGCAATTTAAGCAAGAGAAAGTAAGAAACCTGTTTGGTGGTCAAAGTGCAATGGCTATTGAAGTCGTCCATAAAAGAGAATGAGTTTCCGTCTTCTATTGCAGGCTGTTGGTGGTAATCTTCCCCCTCCATCCCCACCAGCATTTTCATCTTCTCAAACGCATGGCTCATCTTCTCCATCTTTTTCCCAATCTTTCTCTCTCCGAACTCCTTAGGTTGGATTGGATCTGATCCACTCTCTACTTTACCCAGAAAGAATTGTTAGTCTTTTCTTCGGATTTACTCTCTAATCTGTCGCTTTAATTCAGTTGCGTTTGGTTTGTGCAATACAGGATCCCGTTGTAAAAGTGATTATCCAAAATGTGAAAATTGAATGTAAGATTTTTGTGCTAGCTTCCAACAATTTATGATTATTTAATGAATTTTTGTATTATATATATGCATAATTTTAATAATTATATATATGTATAACATTTATAAAATAATTAAACAACTTATCTATTTAATATTTTTATAATTTATTTATTTGTTTAACGTACAAGCAATTTATTTTAATTAATTTATATATTTATATAATGAAAAATTATCAAATACATTAACAATATAATTTTATAATTTTACAAACAAGTGAAAATGATGACACATGTACATTAGTGTATACTTAAAAGAATAAAAAAAATTAATTTAAAAAAAAGTGAGATATATGTCATCATTTAAATCTCATTTATGAGGTTAAAAAACTATATTGTTAGTGTGTCAAATCATTTCTCTTTTATATAACATGTAATTTGTTTTAATTTATTTATAAATTATTTATATATAAATTTAAAAAGTAAATTTTATATTTTTAATTATTTAACTTAAAAATTATGATACTTTATTTTGAATGAAATCTTAAATAATAAAACATTATAGTTAATACAATAAACGTTATTGAATATATTTTAAATATTGAAATAATAATGTAGATTTCAGTTGTTTATAAAAAAAAAAAAAAGTAGTCTGATACATAAAAAAACTATATTTGTTTTTAAAATTAGAGTTTTATATCCACCGTAGCCCAAAACCCTAATATTAAATGAGATTATGTTTCTTTTTTTATAATTGTAGTGTTTTTAAAAAGATAAATTGCATTTTTAATTAACAAACATAATGTTTCATTCTTTAGTTAGCTCATTAGCAAAGTTGACCCTTCATCTTGCAAGAGTATTAGTCATGTCGATCGTGCTATGTGGCCACACAAATTTTTGTTTCTGATCATCCTAAAAAATATATAATGATCAACAACCAACCAACTATATACAACTACGATTTCTTGCAATCTTTAAATAATGAGATGCTGTAACTATATTTAAGTTTTAACTTCAGATTTGTGATCACTAATTGTTTTTACCAACACCTTCTCTTGTCATATACAAAGACAATGAGGCAATGTTAATACAAAAGTGAGTGCTAAGATGGTTGAAAGAGCTTAATTTTATTTACTAGCATCACATGTATATATATACACACACAAAAGAGCAAATATACGTTAGTAAATATAATACAATAAAGATTATGGTTCTAATTACATGAAATCTGATATGCTTTCAAGTTGACTTTGCAATTGTATATCCTTAATATTATTACTCTAAATGATTCTACAAATTGAGCTTGCCTTTATTCTTTTGATATTCAATCTTGACATCATTGTTGTTTGATTACAACTCCGTCTTTGATTGAAAAGTCTTCTTACAATTGTTGTCTAATTATATACTAGTTTTGATGCTAGTTTGTGGGCTTGTTAATTATCTTTATTTGTCTACTGCTAATTCTTAGTTCTGCTCATTTGTTGCTGCAACTACCTAGTTATCTTTTACATGCTTTCTGCAAAATGGTGAAGCCATTTGCTACATCTATCTTGGCTTAGATAAACAAAAATCTTTGTCTTGCAAGTGTATAAGTCAACCATTTGTAAGTTGATATTTGGTAAAAATGTGGGATATTTGAATTTTGCCAAAATTAACATACTAGCAAACAAAGTTGTACTAAGAGCTAAGTGTTTCATCTTGGAATGAAACACTAGATTGACACTACAATAAATAACACTTATATTATTATAGTTGATTGAAGAAGAAGATTTACATGGAATGTATAGCTTAGTTAGAAAATTTTGAATTTAGAAAATTTTGAATCCATATAAGCTCAACTATTGTGTTTGCAATCGTTCTATATTTAACCTTTCAAGATAATCTAGCTATTGAATTTTGTTTAGAAGATTCCTATGAAACTAGATTTCTTTTTAAAATATGTTATTGTTAAGGTCAGTCATCCATGTTTTCAACCCAGTCTAAGTCACTAAAAGTTAAAAAAGTAAGTTGTTTGGATTTCTTCAGAAAAAGATCATGATAAATTTTTCTTTTGAGATATTTGAGTATCCTTTTTAAAGAATACTAGTGGCAATGGTTTGGTGCATGCATGAACTAAAAATACTTGTTGACAAAGTAAGCAATATCAAGTTTAGTTAAGAACAGATATTAAAGGGAGCTAATTACTTATTAATACTTAATAGGATCCAAATCACATGTGTCATCTTATAATTGTAGCTTTGCATTGTTAGCCATAGGTGTATAAATATCCTTAGCATTGAGCATATCATGTTTTTTCACAATATCCCTGATATATTTATGTTAGAATAAGAACATACTAGCATTGGTATCAATCATTTCAACTCTTAGGAAAAAATTGAGTCTACCATGGTCTTTAAGGAAAATCTATGAAACAGTTACTAAAACATATGATTGAAAACTTCAATTTGATTACCAATGACAAGTAAATCATTAACATATACAAAAAGTATATAATGACAAAATCTTTGGAGTTGATAAATGATGATGCATCAGATACGAAAGTAATGAATCCAAACTCAATTAAAAACTTTTTTAACTCTTGATATCATGCCTTGGGAACTGTTTTAGTCCATAGTTGGCCTTATGTAATTTGTAAACATGACTTGAAGCATCATTGTTAATAAAAGCCAATAGGTTGAGCCATATAAATCTCATCAGAGAGTGATTTATAGGAATGCATTGTTTACATCCAATTATCTAATAAGCTAGTCATTATTTAAAGCTATGTAGAGAACAATTTTGATTGTTATAGGTTTGATAACAAGACTAAAAGTTTCTTAATAGTTGATGTCAAGACATTGGTAACACCCTTTAGCCATTAGTCTTACCTTATATCTTTGGATAAAACTGTCAAAGTTTCTCTTCACTTTAAATACCTATTTGCAGCCAATAGTGTTCTGTTTTGAAGTGGAAGATATAAAACTCCAAGTTTTATTTCTAAAAAAACATTGAACTCTTTTATCATAACGATCATTCATTTAGAATTTTTGATAGCTTGAGTAACATATATAAACTTAAGAATAGCAAAAATTGAATGCTTGGAGACAAGAAGAACTTTTTTTTTTTAAAATGTTATTCTAAAATCTAATTATCATTGAGCATGTTCTGATAAAAAGATTAGCATTGATATTTGAAAAAGGTACATGTAAAGAGGATAAAGAATCATTACCTAGTGATTAAGATATTGCATTAGAGGATAAGTGAAGAGTTTGAACAACAAGATTTTTTCAAAGCTAGACTGGCTAGTATGTGATATTACTTTAATAATAGTAAAAGGATAAGAGATATTAACTAAGGCAATTACATAAGACTACTCATCAAAAGTAAAAAATATAACAGAAAGCATAATAAATTATAATGATGTAAAAGGAAAAACAGACTCATGAAATAGAATATCTGAAGACAAGGATTCTCTTGGTTACATGATCATAGCATTTGAAAACATTTTGTGTGTTTGTGTTGTAAGGTCTTAACCAAGAACAACAAAAGTAGCTAAAAACCTTGAGTTTACTACAATTTGTTGGTTTGTGAAATAGTTTTTCAAAATGTGACAAATTATGAAGAATATAAATGAAGAGTCTATTTATAAGATAGATTACAATATGAAAAACATATGACCATAAACTCAATGGCATGGTAGCTTGATGTAAAAGAGTTAGATAAGGTTCAACAACATTTTTATCTCCTTTCAATTGTTCCATTTTATTGATTGATATGTAGCTAAGTGGTAAGATGATAAACATCATGAGATGCTAGAAGTTTTAATAATTTTTCACACTCATTTCATTTATCAGAGTAAACTGATATGATTGAATATTAAAGAACTTTTCAATAGTAGTTTTGTATGATAAAAATAAATGATAAATATCATATTTATGTTTCAAAGGAAAAAATCAGATATACTTATTATAGTGATCGATACAGATAACACAAAACTTAAAATTAACAATAGAAGTGACATGTATTAGCCATAAACATTAATTTATAGCAATTCTAAAAGTTTTGAGCTAGTAAGACTAAAACTATTGAATGGTAGACTATGACTTTTATTATAATGAAAAAAGTCACAAATTAACAAGTTTTGAAAACTTTCAAATGACAAATTAAAAAACTTAACCATTTGACTAAGGGCCTATTTGATTAAAAGCTTTAGATGATAAATGTCCTAGTCTTTTATTCTAAACATCAACAAGATTCTTGACACTAAGCAATGTTGTTACTAATGAAAGAGATGTTGACATTTTGTTAGAAAGCTCATAAAAACTAATCCTGCTTAAATCCTTCACTAAAGATGCTCCCTTGCTTAAATCTTTCACTAAAAAATGAGATGAAAAAAATTCAATAAAAACTTATTGGTGTTGCAAAATTGAGAAACAATAATGAAATTATTTCTTATATATGGTACACACAAAACATTTGACAATTTAAAAGGTTTAGATATGGTAGAAATAATAGTAGAGCATGTGTGAACAATTTACAAACCTATACAATCACCAACAATTATTTCATTTGGCCTTCCATAATCTGAATACAATGATAAGTTGTTCAAGTTTATTGTGACATTATAAGAAGCTCCCGAGTCTATGATCTAGTAATGGTTGTTAATGGAAAAATAGGTGATGACATTACTGGCTACTAGCTTTCTTGCATTAGATTTATGAAGCCTATAAGTTTTGGCTTATGGCTTGGGTTTTCGCACAACTAACAGATAGGTTTGCTAGGTTGATAAGTGGTGTTAGTAAACTTTTTCTTTTGATTGTTGTAGTTACCTCAGTTGAAATTGTTTGCATAACTTCTCCTAAAATTACCTCTTTTATATAAGTAGTTTTCACTTCCTCTTCTGAAATATTAATTATTATTGGCAATAATTATAGGAGCAAAATTGAAGTCATATTGCTTAATGGCTAATTCAAAATCAATAAGTTTATAATAAAGTTCTTTAAATGTAATAATTGTCTCTTAAGCTCTGATAATTGTAAAGATTTTTTTAAAATAAGAATTCAGTCCATTCAAGATGAAGATAATTAAATCTTCTTTAGCAACATGTACTTGAGCCAGTATAAGTTCATTTGAAATACTCTTCATGAATTGAATATAGTTTACAATTAATCTACTCTATTGAGTATAAATTGTCGATTTCCTTTTTAAGGACATAATCTTGGATATTGTTTACTAGTAAACATTTTAAACAATTTCTTTCATGTTTCTTGGGATGTTTGGTTGTTGTAGTGAGAGGAACAATGGATTGTATAACTAGGGCCACTATGGCATAAAAAATGAATTTATCTTGCTTTTAGCAAAAGGTATATGTTGGATTTAGTGATTAAGTGAATCCTGTTATGATTGTAGGTTCTTAACATAAATTATTTCCTATTAAATAACCAATCAAATTGTACTATGTTTGAAGAGAATGAAATTGGATTTTCTGAAAAAGATAGTTCGTGGAATTAAGTTTTAATAGTAGTTAAGTTGTTACTTTGATTGAAACAAGAGTTGACATAGAGAGGTTATTTTGATGTGACGATGAATTGGTTTCTAGGGATGATGAACTGATTTTTAGGCCATGAAGGATCAATATGCTGTTAAACTTTAGAAGCTTTCATGCCATATAAAAGCAAATGCTAAGATGATTGATATATCTTGATTCTTTTACTAACATTACATGTATATTTACACAAGAGCATATAAAGATTCAATAAATATAATACAATAAAGACTATGATTCTAATTGCATAAAATATGATATTTGATTAACAGTTTGCTGCTTTAAAGTTGACTTTGAGATTGCATATCCTTGACATTATTAGTCTTGATGATTTGCAAATTAAGCTTGCTTTTATTATGTTTGGTATTGCAATCACTCTTATGTGATTCAATCCTGACATCATTATTGTTTGATTGTAGCACATTCTTTGATTGAAGAGGCTTTTTATAGCTTTTTGATTATGTACCGGATCTACTAGTGGTCTGTAAGCTTGCTAATGATTTTTACGTGTTTGTTGCTAAATTCCTAGTTCTAATCACTTACTGCTGCTAATGCTTGATTTTCCTTTATAGTTGGAGCAAGATTGAGGTTTGCTAGTAATGATGAAGGTGTAAAGTCATTGAACATGCTTGAACTAATTAATGACATCCAATAGTTAGAGTTGGGCATTGTTTTGAGATGGATATCTATAGAACTTTCAAGAAATTTATTTTTTTGGAAGAAACTAATGTCGTTGCAAGGAATAGTTTACACGCAACAGCTCTAAAATTCAAAATCCTTGGGCAACATGGCTATGAGGTCTCTTAAGTTAAGCATTTACATAGAATTATATTAGATCATAATATGTTGATACAAGAAAAAAGACTACGGTTGTTTGAATAAACGTTTTGTATATGTGATAATAGACAATGTTTTTTTTAAATGTAGTCTATATGATAATAGACTACTTTTTCTTTTCAAACGTAGTGTATATGTAAAACTAAACTTGAATTAATATTAAAAAAATATAAATATTCATATAATTTCATAATAAACTATATTTTTTAAATAAAAAACATAGTGTATTTATTTAAATGACTATGTTTATTGTGAGAAACGTAGTCCACTAAACCAGTTATTCAAGACAAAAGTGAGAAAAATTTTGCATTCCTCTAAGAATCTTTAAAAACTTGAAAATATGAAATTTTTTATTTTGGACTATTTCTCCCCTTCTTGACACCATTGGATATATAAGATTTCATACATAAAAGGAAACCTAGATTCCGTGAACCAAACATAGGAATCATATTCTGGAGATAATCTTAAATTTCAAGAACTAAACCCCTCTTAAGAAAATTTTAAAAGCTATAATATTCCTAATTTTATTTTCTTCTTTGGCTTTTTATCTTTTTTGGGCTAAATCTCATATTGGGCTCTATTTTTCATTTTTTGTTGACAGCATAATGTTATGTCATAATTTTATCTTTTCACAATTTAATATTGAATTCTAGCACTATAAAGGTAGCATATTTGATTCAAACTTAAAAATTTTATCTGAACTAGAAAGTACCCGTGCATCGCCACAAGTATTTGTCTATATGTATCGTGTAAAACAGTAAAAATTTATGCATTTTGTTATATTTTATATAAAAATTACATGTCACAATTCATATCGACACAAAAAATATGAAACACATTTTTTCTTTCTATTAAATCCATTTATGTTTTTTGCAAAATTTTAACCCATGTCATTCTCATATCTTTTTTCACATTATTTTCATGTCTTATCATCGTGTTATGTTTTTAATTGATTGGTCTAGTCGTAAATCAAAATTTTTTTTGTTTTGCCATTTCTATTCATCATATTTTTTGCAAAATTTATCAAATCAAAACGAAAATGAAAAAAAAAACATAATGAAACATAAATATCTTAATTGACCTTTTTTCTCTCATAAAATTAATATAAAAAATTTTCAAAACAAAAAGAACGTTAAAATGAAAAAAAATGGTGAACAAAAAAGTAGGAAAAAACTAAAAATGAATAAAAAAGAAGCTAATAGAAGATGTCACATTGATATACGATATTGAACTTAAAATATATATTTTTTTAAATTAAGATAGAAGAATAACTTTATTAATATAATATATATAAATAAAAATTAAATAAATAATAAAATATATTTTTATATACAACTTGAAATTGATCGAGATAAAGTATCATAAACACGCTTTGACCCAATCTTATTTTACTTTTGTTAGCTTTTTAGGTGAAATGGTGATCCAAGATGGGGTGAATTGAATCTTACTAAATTCTTTTCAAATCAATGATTTTAAGATAATTGAATGAGGATTTAAATCAATAAGCACTTTTGATGAAAATATAATACAATAAAAAATAATTAATAAACCTAGAATCAAATATAAACAACAATGAATGCAAATAGATAGGGATAGAGAAATTAAATACAATGATTTATAGATATTCGATTTTTCTTCACAAGATACCTACACCCTTTCTTTTTAGTTGTCCACACCAAGGCTTTAATCCTCTAATTGAAGAAAAAATATTATAAGATATAAACCCATCTTGTAGTAAATTTTTATCTTTTTCATAAAGCTTAGATAGCAACCTTTACCCTTACAATATCAATAAGATACCTTACCTCTTACTTACAAGATAATCCAAATGATTTTTACAAACTAAAATATCTCTAAAGGTTAAATGTTTGCCTAATGAAGTACAAAAAAATTTAATGAATGAATAACAACAATGATTTAGATACAACAAATATAAAGTTATAGACTTTAAAGCTCTAAAACTCTTGATTTCTTTGAGAGAATGAAAATATGACTTATTTGATCTTGCTCTCTTGATTTATCAACCTCCTTGGTGTGTTGGAATGCTTAATATATAGAAGAAATGAAGAACTAGTCATTTGGGGATGGTTTAGAGTTGAAAATACCCATTGAAGCTTGAAAAACTAGCCATTGGAGCTTTTTAGGCAAGAAAGGATTGATCCTCTCTTAGGAGGGATCGATTAGGTTAGTTAAAAAACAAGCAACTTTACACAAGAAAAGGCACAACCAATCGATCCTTTTTTGTTATCACTCAATCCCTTTTTCAGGTGATCAATTCCTTAGTTGGGGTGATCGATCCCCTGTTAAATCTTGGAGTAAAATTTTCATTCTGGATAAAAAATCAATCGATCCCTTTTTGAGAGGATCGATCCTGTCCATAAAAACCTAGAACCAATCATCCATACAAAGAAATGATTGATCCGATCAAGTCGGGTGGTTGTCTCTGATTTTGTACTCCACTCACTAATTTGATCATATCTCAAGTTATATAATTTCAAATTAAAAACCGTTTAAAGATTTAGAAACTAGACTTAAAGGGCTTTCTATCCATATAAAATTCATTACGTAGTTCCTTGTATGCGAATTATAGTGAATTTTTAAAACTATCTTTTATGTAATTTTTTGACAACTACAATGTGTCTAATAAAAAGTCAAAATCTTTTCTTAAAAAATTAGATTTTAATTTGTTTGATCTATTAGAAAGTAGACTCAAAGAATTTTTTAAGCATATAAGATTCAAATATTAATACTCCGTGAATTAATACAAAAAAATAAAACAAATTTAATGTTGAAAAACTTTGTTCTTGTAAAATAACTTTCTCAAGTTAATCTATTTCTTAAAACCAATATTATCAAAATTGTATTGAGTAAAAAATGAATAAATTCACTTTAAAATCAACAATTAGACTTCCATTTAAACTCAAGTAAATAATTTTAAAAATACCTTTGATTTGAGAAATAAGAACATATAAAGAAATGTTTTGTTTATACATCATATTATTTATTTAGTACCAAAATAATAAAAGTTAAGAACTTGTACTAAATGAATCTTTTTCAAAATTTTGATCTAGCTTATTTAGCTTAATGTTTTGTCATTTCAAAATACAGATCAATTTAAGGCTAAGAATCTCCTCATTTTTGATATGACAAAACTTAAAAATAAATTTGCTTGATGAAAAACTTTCTTTATGACATTTAAGATTTTTGAAAAATATTTTGAAAAACTCTCTTTAAACTTTGAATGGCAAAACTTCCCCTTAATTAATGTATCCTAATCCAACACAACTTAACAAACATATGTTAGTCAAATAAATTAAATAAGCACAATCAAACATATCTATGTCAAGGACAAGCAAATTTGTCCATATGATATTTCTCTCCCTTGTTTATCATAGCAAAAAGACATGAGCAAAATGAACACAAAAAGAAGGTATTAGCAAATATATTCATGAAATATTTCTTTCCCTTTTTATTTAACCTCTTTATACCAAATATTAAAACTCCTATACCAATTATTATAAACATACAAAAAGAAATATCTATAAACTCTCCCATTTTTTGTTATAGCAAAAGAAAAAGAGATCAATTTAAGGCATGAGCCAAAATACTTGATACCAATAATATTAAGAGTATTTTGAATGCATATAATCAAGTGTAATATGCACAACGAAGTTCACATACATATATTCAAGCATAAAAGTATCAATGTATCCAATTTTAGTAGCACAAGTCATCAAATTTACTACATAAAATTTATGAGCAAATAATAATGAATGATATCCAACCTACTCATAAATTATGTTCGCATAAGATGTGCTTAGAACCTAAAACATCAATAGTAATTAAGCATAAATTCAAGTATATGCATACAAGCTCATACCAATTGTTCAATATACCAATTATAAAAGATATGTTATCACAAAACATACCAATTATTATCACAAAATAAATCAAGCAAAATTATATTCTAAGATTTCTTTTCCTTTTCAAAATAAAGATTAATCAATTTAAGAAATACATAATTTTTCATGAAAAGTACAAGCTATATAAGGGATAGATACATAAATAAGTGTCCATGAAAGTTAAAAAATTCATTAACAATTTTGATACAAATTGTTACCAACTGTTAGCTATTTTATTCAACTTTCATAGAGCACACATACTTCAAACATATGAAAGATTCATTCAATACAAGCATAAATGATAATAGTAATCTTTCATAAGCTTTCCTATCCAAACAAGAACCAAAACCTCATTTATATTTAATAAAGCATGAATACTAATTAGCAATAAGGTTCAATTATCATCATGTCATAACAAAGATTATTCAAGCATTTTTCAAACATAATGAACACATAAGCTATAGCAAAAAAATAATGAAAGTATAATTATTCAAGTATATTTTAAATTATTTCAATGCAAAGCAATATTCTTAATCCAAACATATGCAAGTACATAAATATAATTCAAACATATTTTTCAATCAAAATCATACAAGCATATGCAAAAATGTTTCAAATCACATATAACAATATACCAATAAAGATACAAACATTTAGACATAATGTGGTACATGCCATCTCAATGATCTCAATCAATGAATATGTTCAAAAAAATCAATCTATTTAACTCATAGCCATGTCCAAAGATTCAAACAAATAGTCGTGACATAAAAACTATTAATCAAAACAATCAAGAACTAGGTATGAATATCAATAAAGGTGAGTTAATCAATCCAAACTTTCAAGAATATTAAAACAATATCTACCAAGTGGCTCGATGATTAATTTGTGCAATGTGTTCATATTTTTTAGCATAATATCTTATTTTTGCACATAATCAAAGTAAGCATGTATAGACATATAGTATATAGTCAATATAATTACCTCTATCATTATCAAGCTATTTGATGTGCTCATTTGGTTTTGAGTTTTTCATTCCAAAAATTTTAAGCAAATCTTTGATGTACTTGAGCTTGATTGATGAATATGTTTTACTTGCTACATCTGAAACTTCAAAAAGTATATTGACCCATTAATGCTCATTTTAAGTTCTCCTAGCATTGAGTTAGAAAATTTCTTGACAAAAGATTTTCGTTAGAAGCATCAAGAAAATCAATTGATAAAAATTATACTAATTGTTAAAAAATGAATTCCATATTCTAAGTTATTATAAGCAAAAAATTTTGCTCATTAAGCATATGTTGCTAATTTGCTAACAAATCATTCAATATTAATTAAAGTTATAAACCATTCATCATAATAAACATCATATAGCACAATGATGGCACTAAAGTAAAAGTGCAAAATATCAATCTTTCTAGATCATTTATGAACACAAAGAAGATATATTTAATAATCATGTATTTTTAAAAAATCACCAAAGAATATGTCAAAATAAATTTTAGGCCATATGAAAACTAAAAACTCTAGGAAGACATATTTAACATCAAAAATATATTCAAAAAAATTTTAGCACAAAAGCATAATATATGTCTAAACAAATTATAGGCCATAATCAATAATGACTTAAGCTAAAAATAAGTATCATAAAAAATTCATTTCCTTAAGTTATGTTGCAACTATGTCAAGTTAAGAAAATTCACATTTATTATATATGTACACACTTGACAAGAATAATAGATGAACCAATAACACATATCATTTAAAATAAGTAGTTCATCAATTTAAAAACATAAATTAAGAGATAAAACATTTAAGTACATGAGCAAGCATATCACAAAAGTATTTCATAAATTAAGAAATAAACAATTTAAGCATTTTCAAATCATAAATATGAAGCTTAAGTTGAACCAATCATCATATGAGCATATATCTTGATCAAAAATATCGATTTTAAGCACATAAAGCTAATCAATTCGTCAACACAAAAGAAAAAATAAATCTTGAATTAATAAGGATAAAGAATTAAATCATATTTTAATATTACTTCATAAGAAGTCAAGAGATGAACAATTAAACGTTAATATATATTATTTAAGCACAAGATGATCATCAATTTCTAAAATCACAAATCAAGAGTTAAAACAATTGAGAATAAAATAATCAAATTTAAATAATATTTCATAAGATCCAAGCATTACCAATGAGTGAAGTAATTTTAAACAACATAGTCATATCGACATTTTTAATAATCATAAATCAATGCATACCATATAAAGTGCATAAAGAAAAATATGAAACATATTCATAAAGGTAAAATCATTCAAACAAATATATTTATGCAAAAACACAATAAGATAATCCATTCAAAGCTTAATATGTCTAGGATTTTGATTTTTGCACTTTAAAACTCATTTTTGCTTGAAAAATACCTTAATGAATCTCATAACAAGTCAAGCTCATTTTTAACCATCTTTAACCATTCCACCAAATTTCAAATGACAAAACAAAGTTGTTCAATTGGTCATTTGGCTTTAGAAATAAGAAAATCAAAAAGTCAATTCTTAAACCCTATATTTTCTTGAAAAAGGCTACTAAGATAGGCAAATATGTTTAAACTCACATTTAAGCTCTTAAAACCATTTCGAAAAGTTTTTCACACTTTAAAAAAGTTCAAATGATTTTTATGCCCATAAATGTTCAAAAACAAGATTTGATATTTTAAACTCCAAAATATTTTAAAACTTGCATGTAGCACATGTGAAAAATTGAAATAATTGCAAGTTACTAAGTTTTCTTTGTTTGAGCAAATTTAAATCATCAAATTCAAGATATTCAAATTCATTCTACAATTGAAAGCTTGCTAAAACAAAATTTTGCATTTTAAAGCTTGACTCTAGGCAAAATCACTTTCAAAGCAAAATATAAAATTTTAAAATTATTAAGCTTTGAGTGTTCCTCTTAAGTTTGTGCATAAATATAAAAATAATTAAGCACATAACTTAATCATATCAAGCATATATAAAATATATCTCAAGTATTAAACACAATATCAATAAGCATATGTGGGCATGTATTTCCTTCAAAACAATTTAGAAATCAATCAAGATATATCAATAAAGCATATAATAATTTAGCACTCAAAATTCATCAAGAATAGGTAACCAAATTCAAATTTATAAAAGTTTAGAGGTTATCTATCTCCATTGTGTGTTTAGAGTTTCAATATTAATTATCATATTATAGCTTTTTACTCTAGCACACTTACAAGAGACTATCTTTTTTTATATTTGGTACCCAAATTGCTTTGGGTCCTTGAGAGTTAGATACTAAGTCTCTTGTTCCTTTAGGAATCCATACTTGTCTAATTCTAAATGGGACTTTTCTTTTAATAAGACAAGTAGGTATAGTTTGACCATGAAAATGATAAAAATTACATTTAATTATTTTAGTACTTAATGAACTCTTTAAAAACTTTTATTTTTTATCCATCAATTCGTCAAATTTCTTTTTCAAAACAATATTTTCTTTCTCTAAAAATTTATTTCTACTTTGAGAGGTTTCAAAATCTATTCTCAATTTTTAATTTTTCTTCCAAAATATTTTTTGCATTCATAAAAAAATTATTTTCAACATTCAATTTTGAAATCATTTTCTTATATTTCCTCTTCATTTATTCACATTCAACATATAGCTCATTATAAGCATCTTATAATTCAACAAAAGTATATGAATTTGAATTAACAGAATTAGAGGTTACTTTCAGATCTTCAAATGCCATGAGGCATGATGCATTTTCAGTTGGATTGTTATTTTTCATGTATTTCATTCAACTTATGTCATATCTCATTTGAGGTTGAACATTTTGATTTGAAGTTGAAGTTGTGAGAGTTAAAAACTTTATATAGTAAGCATTTGACTTTGGCATCATCCATCACTTGCCTCATGTAGTTTTACATCATTTAAAAGAATTCCAAGCTCTTTTTTTTTTTTTTTATCACATTTCAGCTCTAAAATCTTGGGCATTATGAATGCCTTCATCCTTATTTTTCATTCACAAAATTCAAATTTATCAAATGACTTCCTCATCATCTTGACACCTAAATTAAGCTATAGGATATTTACTTAAGGTGGCTAAACCTATAAAAAAAGGATCAAAGCTCTGATACTAATTATTAGCTTTTTAGATGAGATGGTGATCTAAGAAAAGATGAATTAGATCTTACTAAATTCTTCTTAAAACAATGATTTGAAGATAATTGAATGAGAAATTAAATTAATAAGCACTTTTGATGAAAATATAATGCAATCAATAACAATTAATGAACCTAAAATCAACTATAAACAACAATGAATATAAAGAGATAGGGACAGAGAAATCAAATACAATAATTTATAGAGGTTCAATCATTCTCCATAAGGCACCTACGTCTTCTCTTCTTAATTGTCCATACCAAAGCTTCAATCTACTAATTGAAAAAAAATATTACAAAATACAAACCTATCTTGTACTAAATCTATATATTTTTCATAAGGCTTAGATAGTAATTTCTACTCTTACAATATCAAGAGGATACCTTACCTCTTACTTATAAGATAACCAAAATGAATTTTGTAAACTAAAATATCTTTAAAGGTTGAGTGTTTCCCTAATGAAGTATAAAAAAAATTGATGAATGAACAACAACAATAATTTGGATACAACAAATACAAAGATATAGATTTTAAAGCTCTAAAACTCTTTATTTTTTTGAAAGAATGAAAATATAACTTATTTGATTTTGCTCTCTTGATTCATTAACCTTTTTGGTGTGTTGAAATACCCAATATAAGAGAAAATGAGAAACTAATCGTTTAGGGATGGTTTGGAGTTAAAAATACATGTTAAAGCTTAAAAAACTATTCGTTGGAGCATTCTGGGTAAGAAGGGATTGATCCCCTCTTAAGGCAGATAGATTGGGTCAATTAAAAAACAAGTAACTTTACATAAGAAAAGACACAACTAATCGATCCCTTTTTAGTACCAATTGATCCCTTTTTTAGGTGATTGATCCCTTAGTCTGGGTGATTGATCCCTTTTTAAATCTTGAAGCAAAATTTTCATTCTAGATAAAAAATCAATCGATCTCTTTTTGAGGGGATCAATCCTGTCTATAAAAACCTAGAACCAATCGACCTATACAATGAAGGGATCAATCCGATCAAATTGGGTAGTTAAATTATATTTTTTACTCCACTCACTAATTTGATCATATCTCGAGTTATATAATTTTAAATAAAAAATTGTTTGAAGATTTAGAAACTAGACTTAAAAGCTTTCTATCCATATAAAATTCATCACTTAATTCCTTGTATAAGAATTATAGTGAATTTTTAAATCTATCATTTGTGCAATTTTTAGATAACTGCAAAGTATCTAGTAAAAATTCAAAATCTTTTCTTAAAAAATTTAAATTTTGATTTTGTTTGATCCATTAGAAAGTAGACTCAAAGAGCTTTCCAACCATATAAATTTTAAATATTAAAATTTTGTAAATTAATACAAAAAAATAAAAACAAGTTCAATATTGAAAAATTTTGTTCTCGTAAAATAATTTTCTCAAGTTAATCTATTTCTCAAAACCAATATTATCAAAATTGTCTTTAGTTCAAAATGAATAAGTTCACTTTAAAATCAACAATTAAACTTCCATTTAAACTCAAATAAATAATATTTAAAGATACCTTTGATTTGAAAAATAAGAACACATAAAAAAACTTTGTTTATACTTTAAAAATCATATTATTTATTTAATACAAAAATAATAAAACTTAAGAACTTGTGCTAAATAAATATTTTTTAAAATCTTAATCAAGCTTATTTAGCTTAATATTTTATCATTTTATAATAAAGATCAATTCAAGATTAACGTCTTTAAAAAATTCATCTCGTCTTAACTTAACCCAAATTTAAAAAATACCCCTGATTAGATTAAAATAGATCAAAACTGGTTGAATATGGATTGTTTTAGCATATTTATCAATTGGCACCATTTGTTTCAAAATTTATCAAATTAAAAAAAATACAAAAAAATAAAAGGTAAAAAATATTAAAAAAGACTAAAAAATGAAAAGTTAAAAAATCAAATTCATATGTGAGATTAATACATCCGTTAATATTATTTTTTTAAAAATTATCGAATTAAAAAAGATAATATAACTAAAAAATATATTTTTAATAATAATATTAAGTAGATCCAACATTAAAAAGTAGATCCAACATTAAAAACATTCAAAATATTTATTAAATAAAAAAGAAAATTTTCGTAAATAGAAAAAAGATTAAAAACAAAAGCAAAAAAAGAATCAAATTACTTGACATGCAACATATCTTTGGTATCAAATGAGTTACTAAAAAATTAATGTAAAATATTATTTATTAAATATATAAAAAAGAAAAAAAGTAAAAAAAAAAAAGGCATACCCTTAATATCAATTGGATCTAGCAAAAATAAATATAAAATAATAAATAAACTTTTTTATAAAAAAGAAAAAAAAAAAAGGTATCAAATGAATCCAAACTAAAAAATAAAAAAATGCACGAAACCAAGCGAAAAAATTTAGAAGAAAATAAAAATTAAAGTGGATCTCAAAAAATAAAGTATAATATAAAATAAACCTGACGTTTAAATAAAAAAAATTAAAAAAAGTGAGTTCCACATAAAAAATCGTGATCCCTACTGAAATAAAAATATGATATATATATATAAGTAAAAAAATTAAAAAAAAAAAACTAAAAGCAAGTGAGCCTTATAAAAAACTGAAAAAGCAGTAGACACCATTAAAAATATTTTTTTAACAAAATATATTAAAAAGTTTAAAAAATAAAATACAAAAAAAAAAAAGTCGAGTGAGAAAAAACACCAAAGTGAGTCCCACCATTATAAAGTAGTGAGCTCAACTGAAAAATAAAATTGATTTTATAATAAGATATATTAAAAAGTAAAAAAATTAAAAAAAAAAAAAACCTAATCGACCCCCACCGAAAAATCAGTGGCCCCCACTAAAACAAATAAAATTGATTTTATAAGAAAAAATATAAAAAAAAAGTAAAAAAAAATTTAAAAACTAAAAATCAAGAAAATTAATTTCAAAAAAGCAAAAAAGTGGATCCCAACGAAAAACAACGAATTTCATTGCAAAAATAAAATTTATTTTATAATAAATATTTTTAAAAATGGTGATAGGTGTCGGTTTAAAAAAGCAAAAAAAATAAAATAATAAAGGTAGTAAATGCGTGGCTTGCATTGTATCATCCCATCTGCAGCATTTATGTTATAGATTTGAACATACTCCAATACAATTTAATCAGAATCAAGTTTAATAATCCGAATTTATTCAACCTATACCTGAAACCAAAATGCCTTGAATTCAAAACAACTTGAATTTGAGATGACTTAAACTTGAATTGATTCCAACCTAAAATGACATGAACTTGAATAACTTAATAATTGACGTAAAATGATTTAAATTTAAATATAAATATAATTTAAAAATTTTTTTAATTTAATAAAAATAACAAATATAATATAAGCCAGAGATGATAATGAGTACCTTATAAACAAGCACCATGCATTATCCGATACAATTAAATAAGATTATAATATCTTATAATTGATTCAAATATGATTCATATAATGTTTTTAGGATATTCACTACTCGAACTCAACTACAAATAATAATTTTTTAATTATATTATTTTATTTATAAATTATTTATTATTAATATACATTCATTAAGTGTTCTAATTATTATTAATGTACTATTTAACTAAATAACAATCCAAATTTACTTTTAAAAAAAGTTTTCAATATTTATATATTTTAGAAAAATTACAAATTTTTTAAAAATAATTTTGAATTTTTATGAAAAATGAAAAATCATGTTTTTATTTTTTTGTATCTTTAATTTTTAATAAAATCATTATATTTTAATTTTTTTGGATTTTTTATTTACATTTAAAAGAATCCAAATTTTTAAATTTTTAAATTTGATTTTTGGTACTTTTTAAAATTCTATTTTTTTTTTTACTTTTTTTCAATTTTTTGATTTCTCACTTTTATATTTTTATATTTTTAAATTTTTTAAAAGAATTTTAAATTTTTTCGCCTTTCATATTTTTGAGCTTTTGTAAATGTTTTCTATTAATGCTGATGTGGTGATGGATCTACCAATGATGTGGTATTTTATTACCACATATCATGATTTTATTAAGCATTCATGCTACATTAGTAACTTGATTAACAATATTAGGCAAAAATTTCGAATGTGTGATAGAATAAAAATTCTAGTATCTAAATGCGAATTTTATTTTCTTAAGAATCAAACTAATAAAAAAATGAATACTAAAAAAGCCAAATGAATATTTGACCCCCTTTTTTTTTTAATTTAACTTTGCATGGATCAATTTAATTCTTTACCATATAGAAGCTCACGTTTTATGGTAGGAGTATAATAAATATATATTGGACACATATAAGCATTTAGACATAAAAGAACAAAGAGGAGAAAAAAAAAATTTGTTCATTTTTCATTTTTCATGTTTTGTTATGTGTATAGTATTTGATATGTTTTGACAAAAAATATTAAAATATATATATAGTATTTCATATATTGTAATTACATTTTTTTGTTAATTTTTAATGCTCTGTTATGAGCATTTATTTGTTATCAATCATTTGGTTCTATGTATGATATTTTAATCTATTATATAATATATTTTTTGTAAAAATATTTAAAATAATAAACAAAGGAAAAGTAACTTAACTTTTAGTTTTTTTTTATATTTATATTTATTATAAATTTTTACTTTTTATTTTATTATAGATAATAAATGATAAAAACTCAAAATCCATAAAATCTCATCAAATTACAAACCTACATCAAATAAACATCCACATTTTTCTTTTTTAAGTCCAATTGAACTTCAACTCACCATATCTCAATCCAATTAAATGCTCAATACATCATAACCTACTAAATCCAATAATTTATTTCACTGTTTTATCAACTAATAGTTATTTGACAAACGAAAAATAATTGGATAGCTCAATTGTGATATGCTCTTTAATTAAGAATTATCTTCACTTGGGGGCAACTTTTATTGCATATTAGGTTTTAAGCCCGCACTTCAATGTAGGAATAAAAAAAATTATATAATTTAGTTGCAAAAGTAAAAACTACTTGAATCGAACCAAAAATCGTTAGAATTATTCCTCTCATATAGAGTCTCCAACTTGGGATCAAACTAACTCGGATTATCCAACTCGACAGAGCCTTCTTCACTCACATCAACTTCTTTTGCATACATAGTTTGATTATCAAAAGAAAAGTTATCAAACCTAATCATCCCTTCTATGTCACTTTCGATCTCCTTAACAACATACTTTATTAATTTAATCAAATTAATGAACATATACATGCCTAACACCAAGTTTCAACCATAAAAGGTTGACCAAGTTGGTCAACCCAGTTGTAATCTGCTAGTAGGTTCTCAAATAGACCCATTACAAACTTAACTTACAAAATTCTTGTCATTGCAGCATCAATGCGGCTTATGGGGATGATATTGTTTTCATTTGGAAGGTTAGGCCATATATGAATTCATTATAATTGTATAGAACCATGACCTAAAATTAGTAAGCATTATTAGAAGGCCAAACACTTGAAAACAAATGAACATAAGTTTAAACATAAAATTCAACATTTCAAACCATGTCAATGCAAATATGGATTGTAGCTTGAATTGAATACGAATAGTTAGCATGAGGTGGATATGTGATTCTATCAAGACCTTCCCAATCCAAAATGACAAAGCCCTGAGATAATGTACAAAATCTGTATTATGTTCACAAGTTCTTTTGTATGGTATGCTAGTGACTTGGAAACTCGATTTCAATTTTTTGAGCAAAAGACATACCTTGACTTCCAAGCTGGTTAACCAAGCTGTAATCTACTAGTTTAGCATTCCTAATCATTGGAGTAAGAACTTCTTGCTCAATATCCTCTGTAACTATCACAATTGAATACTTTTAATGCCAAATTTTAAACAAATATCAACCTATTTTCATAACAACAAAAAATTATAATTGCATCATATAAAAAATCACACGTGAAGAAGGATAAGCTGTCCAAACCTACTCACCAAAAAATATAATACCATACTTAGGTTGATTATATTGTAATAATGATAACAATAGTCGATAATTTTTTTTTCTACCACATATCTGTGAATCAATTTAACATATGGTCATAATCAATTAAGGGATTCACGGACTAAGAGAAAGATGCTTCTAAAGAAAATAACATTTAGTAAAACACAACCATAGTAAATATATTTAAATCTCATACTCAAATTTATCTTACCATAAATCTATGAAGTAGGCATGGCGGGACTTAATTGGATTGACATGGACATGAAGCACATCCCCTTGTAGATAGTACAAAAATAATAGTGAAAGTAAGAAAACCAAAAACAACATTGGATTAATTCCTAATAAGCAACATGAAAATAACTATTAACAAATTAACTTTTCTCCACTTCTGCTGCATGCAGTCATGTAAAAATTGTCTATGCTGAGGGATGGATGCACTGGCAAGAATTGTCAATCATAAAGGGTCGAACTTTGAAAATAATCATAACAGATTTCAAAACAACTTATTGCATAATGTAATCACAATGCCATATGGTTGCTGAGAACAAAACAACAACTGAAAAGAAAAACTTGGAGTCTATCAAGTTACAAATTTAAATGGCTATTACAAAGTCTTTTTTATCATTTTATCTGTTCAAAATTTTCTTCAAGAACTAAAACATACATAATTCAGTTTTGCCTCTTAAAACCCTGAATTCTCAATTGTTAACTATCAGATTTTCACTCCAAACAACAAAACCAAACATCCTTAAAACTATATCCAAATCGAATGAATAAATACAAGTTAAATAACAAACCAACTAAAGAAATGAAAAAAAACCAAGTTCACAGAATAACTTGAATTTTGCCTAAAAGAAAGGAACCGATAATTCAATAGAGTATTTGAGATTGCCAAAAACTTCAACCAATAGATATACATTTGACATTCCAATTTGCCTTATTTCAGTAATTATTATTCTATTTTTTATCAAATTGTTCATGTATCCTTTGGAGTATGGACTATATTTTTTATTCTCCTATCCTGACTTTAACATTGCTTTTTAAAAGATACTTTTTTGGTAATTAAACACAAAAACCTTTCTTTTCTTTTTTTTTTTGTATTCTTTGGAATCAACTTTTAATTTTGTTGATTTAGAAAAAAAAAATCAATTTTGTTGGTTAGTTTCATGGCCCAATTTGTATAACTCACCTAACCCAAAACCCATCAAAGGAGAAAGAAAGAAACTTTGAAACTTTTTTCACTTCAGTCTTCTCTGCTTCATCTACTCTCTATAGAATTCCCAAAAGTTTTGTTTCATAAAATATATCAACCAAAAAGAAGAAAATTTAAAACCCAAAAGATAAACCAGAAGTGAAACAATAAAATCTATCCCTCTAATTCTAATGGGCTGTGGACGTGTTGGACGTCAACTCCTCCAACACATTGTTTCCTCTAGATCCTTTAATGCCAAGCTCGTAGTTCCTTTTTCCCATTTTCTTCATCATTTCAATCTTTTTTTTTTTTCCTTTTTAGGCCCCTTCTTTTCTCCATTAAAATTAGCATATTTTCATTCTAACTTCTTTTGCATTGTTCAAGTTGTTTATCAGAGTTTATAACCATATCTGCAAATATGATTTTTTTTTCTAAAAAAATTTGCATGCAAAGCAAAAAAATAAAAAAAGAGTATACTAAACATGCCAAGAAAATAAAAAGGAAAAAAATTACCTATTTTTAAAAAATTCAATCTTAGATAGGCCATTACAAAAATCTCAATTCAATTTTGATTTTTACCTTTTTTTCACCTAAAAGATAAAAAAAAAAAACAACAAAGATACCCAGAAACAATAACATCAAAACAATAATAGAAAGACATCAACAAAAAGGCAAACCATCCAAAAAAAAAAGAACGAAAAAAACTAGAAAATTAAACACGAAAAAAATTTCACCTGAGTGAAGAAAACAAAGAAAATAAGCAAAACATTGAAAAGCATAAAAGTTAAAAGAAGCGAGAACTAGAAATGAAACAAATACACAAACTTGAAAAATCTCTTCAATTGTCCAAGCAAGAAATAATTTGTATATTTGAGTTTTTACCAAAAATAACCCCTAAATCCCCATTTAATACATTATTGAGCTGTCTCCTATAGAATTAATTGGGGATAGCTTTTTTATATAGGTATAGATCATTGATTAATCTACATGCAAAGAAGGTATTAGTAGTCTCTAAATGTTCATCCAAAGATAATATTGATTTATTTTATATTGTCCTAAAAAATCCTAAATAAATGATATTTTATTTTTAATTAGGGTTCATTAGCTTAGATAATGAAAAATTTTTATGTTTTCTCCAATATTATGGTAAGTATTTTACAAATTTCTTTAATCTAAAGAGTATTTACAAAATTCATTTATTTTTTTTAAAAAAATTTATCATCAAATTAATTTAATATTTTATGAAAAAAGTTTATTTATTTTTATTTTTGATTTTACAAAAATTTATTTTTTCACTAAATAATTTATTAAAAATAAATAAAAATTATTATTAGAATATTACCAAATCTTGGTAAGATTTTAAGAAAATTCCTCATGTAGGAATTTTAAGAAATTCATCACTTGCAATTTTCTTTTAATTTCGTTATTGAAATAATTTTCATTTCTTTTCAAGGTTTTATAAAATTTATATGATACAAATAAATAAATATAATTATAAAAATTATAAATTTATTTGTATAACTCATATTTTTAGTTATTTATGTTGTCAAACAATAAAAATACATTCTTAATCCAAAATTTTAAATATTTATATAAATAAAAAATAAAAAATGATAAATAGTAGAATAAAATAAAACTAAAAAATAAAATAAAAGTAAAAAATAAAAAAACTAAAAAATTGAGAAGTTGACAATCAAATTGGGAACAACGTGAATGTAGAAACATATATTGATATTGATCAAATTATATCGAAGGTCTTTATATTTTGCGAAAATTTAGAACTTAGCTCATGTATTATAATTTATATAAATTTAATTATCATATTATTTTAATTTGATAATTTTAATCAAATCACTAATTATTAATTTTTGTCGTTAAAAATGCTAATGCGATCGTTGATTTGATGATGTAATGTGAACTTTGTTGACATGACATTGACTTTATTGATAGAACGTTAGCTTACTAATCTAACAATTTGGATGTATAAAATCAATTGTTAAATTATACAAATAATCATGTACTCACACAAAATTTGAAAATTGGTTTTTCAAGTATAATTTCATAAAAATCTCTTCTTATAAGTTAAAATTAATATTGTTAGTATAATTACTAATATGAATAATATTTTTTACTTTTATTTTAAAATTAGATTTTAATTTTTAAAAAATCAAATCTCATATTTTTTAGAAAAATTTTATATTTTAAAATATTAATTTAATATTTTAAAATATTTTAATTTTTAAAAATTAAATTTTAATTTTTAAAAGTTCATTATTTTCAAATTTTTAAGAAATTTTCTAGTTTTTTAAAAATTTTAAATGTGCTATTTTTAATATTTTAATTTTTTAAATAGAAATAATTTTTTGAATGTTTTATTTTTTGAAATCTTACATTTTATTTAATCAAAATATTTAATTTTTTGTTTTTAACTATTTTGGAATTTTATAAAATTTTTATATTTTTTTTCATTTTTTTAATTTTTAAAAAAAATTTCTATATTTTTTAATATTTAAATAAATAAATTATAAAGAAAAGTTGTGTCTTAATAATTTGTTCTATTTTGATGTATTTGAGGTGGAATAGCATAAAAATCGAAGATAAAACAGAAGAATAATAAAGTACAAAAAGCTTTTGATTTTAATTTATTTATCACTTGAATAAGAAAAAAAATATGTAAAAATTTTTAAAAATTTATAAACTTTTTTTAAAAACATAAAACATTATAAAAATTTTCTAAAAAACATAAAAATAACAAAAATATTTTTTAAATATCTAAAATATTAAAAAATAAAAAATTAAATATTGTTTAAATAAAAATGTTAAAATTTGAAAAAAATACAAAAACTTTCAAAAAATGAAATTAAAAAAATTAAAATATTGAAAAATAAATTTAATATTTTAAAAAATCTAGAAAATAAATTAAAATGAAATTTTATTTTGAATAGATGAAATTTTAAATTTCGTGTAAGTACATAAATTAAACTTTAAATTTCATGCGTATACATAGATATTTACATAATTTAACAATTGATTTTATCTATTCAAGTTGCCATGTTAAAAAAATTAATTATCATTTCAATAAAATCAACGCTTATATCATTAAATTAATGGTCCTGTTAGCATTTTTAGTAAAAAAAAATTAATAAAGTTAATGATTATATTAAGATTATCAAATTAAAATAGTATAAATATTAAATTTTTATAAATTACAATATAAAGATTAATTTTAAAATTTGACAAAGTACAAGAACTTCAAACATAATTTAACCATTGATTTTTGATTTGCAACTTAATAAAACTCTAGTAATACATTAATAGATAAAATAAAAATTTGTGATAGAAAGGTGAAACAGTAAAATAAAATTAAAAAAAAAAAAAAAAACAAAGATTGAGATAATAGGTTAGTTGCTTCTTTTGTAAAAGTTTATTTAAATGGGTGATAAGGTTGAAAACAGAGGTAGATATAAAATTGATTATTATAATGATAAAATTAAAATTAATGATTAAGATATGTGTTTAGATTTAAACGTAATGGTGATAATAAGATGAATTGTAATTAAAAAAATAATCATAAATGATATTTAATTAAAATTTGTATATAATAAAAATTTTAAATTATTTAATATTTATAAAATTAATAAAATTATTAAAAAAAATATTTTTATATCAAGTCATAAATAATAAAAGTAATTTAATTTTATAAAAAAAAATAAATTGTAAAAACTTTTAAACACAAAAAATTAAAGGGTAAATTACATAAAATCACATTGTGATTTAAGATAGATTTAAAGTGGTCTTTGAGATTTAAAAAATGATATTTAACTATCTTATGATTTTTTTTTTACAAAAAATCGTTATTTTTTTTTTTTTTTTTGTCATCATCATCATCAATTCATTCTCTTTCTAAAATTAGATAATTCTCTCTCTAAAACAGAAAATTATAGTCACTCACTTCTTAATATAGGATGGATTACCGGTACTAGTTAAAAAATCCCTTTGATATATGCCTAGAAATTTAGTGACTCATACTTGGTGTTGCAGAGCTGTTAACCCATTCTATCATCACAAAATCTGAAGAAAGAGGCAGTGGCCCACTCTACAACAACACAACTTCGTTTATTGAAATATCCATCTTTTCTGTTTTTTTCTTTATTGTTGCACATACTTGGTGTTGTAGAACTGCTAACTTATTTTATCTTCACAGAATCTGGAGAATGAGGCAGTGGTCCACTCTTCAATAACCCGATCATTTTTGCCTTTTTTTTTTTTTATCGTAATCCTCATTTTATATACCTGCCCATTAGAGCCTCCAACACTTATGCCATAGTTGGCCTCATGTCTTTCTCATTTTGCAGGCATTAGATTGCCACCTCTACCACTCCAGTTATCATTTTCCAAACCTTGTAGTTTGATTCAAACATAAGAGATGGATCCACTAGGTCATGCAATGCTCGTTTTTGAATCGTATTTGTCTGCTACATGCTTCTTTGCTAATTTTGCAAGAATAATCCCATTCCTATTGTATCTTTAAGGAATGGGATCTATAGCATCAACATGGACAACCATCTAGAAAGCTTTAACTAAATTAAACAAGATGTTTATGTCTTTGTTATTAAGCCTTCTGTGTGCTAATGAAAAGGTTTTCCAGCAGAGTAGGAGCAAAGCAAGGAAAATTTAAATATGTCAAATGGGATGGATACAATCCATCTAAAGTCCTAATACTTGTAAGCGACATGTAATCCCACGAAGGCTCAATTATCAGCAATTTAAATCAAGTTATATATTCTGAACTTCAGTTACAAAAGTGTAAGTAACACATGTAGCAAGAAAGATAGGAGATTTTGGTTTTGTCCCAAACTTAAGGAGTCCTTCCAACGGCCATCCAGAATTTTATTTTATTTTTTTCTGTTTTAGAGAGAGAAAATTTATTTGATTTTAGAGAGAAAATGAATTGACGATAAAAAAAAAAACAAAAAAATAATAATTTTGGGTAAAAAAATAAATCATAATGTAATTAAGTGTTATTTTTTAAGCGTTAAGGTTCACTTTGAATTCGCCTCAAACACAAGGTAATTTTATGAAATTTACCAAAATTAAAAGTAAACCAAAATAAAACAGTTGAAAAATATAAGAGCAAAGAGGTTAAAATTGGGGAAAAAAATCCCAGTTGAAATTTGCTTTCTTTCACCGGACCTGTGAAAGTTCCGTGCATAAATGGAGGTATAGCATGACGAACCACCGCATATTTGCTATCCAAATGAAAAAATGGTGCGATTGCAAACGTCATTCTCACGTCACCGTGGCTGCGGCAGAATCGAAATGGGGCCCAAGTTGAAACGAAGTTAGCTTCTGAGTTCCAGTTGCCACCAATTTTCACATCGAAACCCCCAAATCCCAATTTCGAATCCTCACCATGTTCTTTCGATTCAAATATCTACACTTTTTCTAATCCTTATTCCTCGTCAATGTCCTCTTCGCTTTTCAACAACAACAGCATCTCAATCTCGGTCTCAGATGACGAATCCGACGAACTCGGTCGAATGCGAGTCCGAGTCCAAAGGAAACGCAAGAAACACGGCCACCCCCTAGTCAGGACCGAGTTGACTCAGCGACTCATCCGTTGGTTCGTCAAATACTGGACGCTCCTTATATTCCTTCCGGCCGCTTTGCTGCTCTTTTTCGAGGCTACCAGGATCAGTAGAAAACCTGGATTGGTCGTCAACTCGGAAGTTAATGAAGTGAGAAAGCCCAATTTGTCGGGTAACTCAGAACTTAGTAAAGTGAAGGAACAGAGTCAAGAAAAGAAATACGACAGCAACTTGAACCGACTTGATCCAACCACTCATGTTGTCGGTGGCATTAGAGAACGTAAGTAGAATATCAAATGAATCTCTTCCTTCTTTTTTATTTTTTTTTATTTTTAGCTATGGTTAAAGAGAAATAGAAAATTGTTTCAAATTTTGGGGCCAAAATTATTGACAAGTAGGAAATATTTAGAAATACAGGAATAAATGACAAAATGTATGTGGAATCTATCAGGTTGCTTGAAGCTCCTAGCAGCAGAGGAACTTGAGCATCTGGATATTCCAGTAGATGAAGAATCTAGTACTAGTCCTGTTAAAAGATTGGTGTACATAGAAGATCATGAAACGCCTTATGGTGGAGGGAACTCTACCCTCTCTTGGCAGCGTACTAATGGCACGAGATTTAATCTATTTACTGGAAACCAAACCCTCGAAGAGAGACAGAAAAGCTTTCAGGTTTTGACCCTTAATAAAGAGCATGCTGATTTTTTAATGTTAGACTTGCAAAATGTTTCTCTCTCTCTCTCTCTTTCTCTCTTTTGTTGGTATTGTGGATTATGCTTATATCTGCATGGAAATTGTTTGTCCAGGTGAATGAAACTGCTGTTTTACATTGCGGTTTTTTTAGTGAAAATGGTGGTTTTAAGATATCTGATAGGGACAAAAATTATATGCAAACTTGCAAAGTTGTGGTTTCTACTTGTGCATTTGGAGGTGGTGATGATCTTTATCAACCTATAGGAATGTCAGAGGCATCTCTTAAAAGGGTGAGCATAGATGATGCAGAAAACTTACTTTTTGGCTTAGATGTTCAACATTTATAATTTTTTCTCGAATTCGGCATTCTGTTGATGCAGGTTTGCTATGTTGCGTTCTGGGATGAAATTACGCTTGCAGCACAGGAATCAAATGGTAATAAGATTGACAAGGATGGATATATTGGGAAATGGCGTATTGTGATTGTACGAAATCTTCCTTTTGTAGACCAAAGGTTGAATGGGAAAATTCCTAAGGTCTGTATAGATAAACCTGCAAAATTGTAGATGTTATTCACTTTTTGATCTCTAAACATTTTGTCTTTCTGCCTGATCATGATTGCTATCAATTTATTCTGCATTTTAGAACTTGTTTAAACTCTTCTTCATTCGTCACCACCAGTGTCTTTTCTTGTTTTTGCATTGCTCATCTGCTATCATTTATCGGCAACTTTAGATCATTATGGTCATATATCCATGAAGTCACCATGAAAGTTTGATCATTCATCCTCATGTGATATGTGGATTAATGGCCATTTTCTTGCCTTCTCACATTTGGTTGCTTTGATACTTATGCATCTTTGTTTCAATATGTATGCTAAGAATTTCATGAAGATTGTATTAACGAGTTTGTGTCTATCAGATGTTGCCCCATCGGCTCTTTCCTCATGCAAAGTATTCTATTTGGGTAGACTCAAAATCCCAATTCAGGAGGGATCCTTTAGGGGTATTAGAAGCCCTTCTTTGGCGTAGGAATTCTGTGCTTGCAATTTCAGAGCATGGAGCTCGTAGTAGTGTCTATGACGAGGCGAAGGCTGTCATAAAAAAAAATAAAGCCACACCAGAAGAAGTTGAGGTGCAAATGACTCAGTATCGTCAGGATGGTCTTCCTGAGGACAAGAGATTTAATGGAAAGAAAGGTATTCTTCTGTCTTCTCTTTATTGGTTGTGTAAAAGATATCAACAACAATGAATACGCTTTACTATATTAAAGGTCAATGGAAGTGATCAACCACAACTGGCATGACTTCATAAATTCTTGTGTCCACCATAAGCTATATTTTTCATTACTCATTCTCCGGTCTGGTTTGAATTGTCTGAATTCCACTGCTCCTGGTGTTTGAGGGTTACAAACTTGTTATAAAGAACCTAGAAGGGAGCATATAAGCCATTTGTTATTTATGCGTTTGAAAGATTTTACTGCCTCTAAACTATTTATACATGCTCCAGACCAAGTTTTGATAAAATTAGGTCTTGTATTCTTGCCAATCTTCAGCCTGGCTGAGCTCAGTAGCAATTAAGGTCAACTAAGGCCATATAATAAAACCTCAATAGAGAGAGAGGCCAGTAATTGGAAGGAAGCACTAGACTGTTTTGACCTGTTTCTTACATAGAGAAAAAATGAACAAATTGCTAAAAGAAGGGGGATATAATTACTTGGGCCCTGTCCAGATAACTGGAATTAACTTATAAACTTATTTTATTTTGGTGCAAAATTTTGATTTGCTTTTTGTTTTTTTGTGCAGCTCTAAATGAAGCCTCTGTCATTGTGAGGAAGCATACACCTTTGACTAATATGTTCATGTGCCTCTGGTTTAATGAGGTTGTTCGTTTCACTTCAAGGGATCAATTGAGCTTTCCATTTGTTGTCTGGCGGTTGAAAGTGCTAAGGAACATCAATATGTTCCCAGTCTGCACACGCAAAGATCTTGTCAATAGCATGGGCCACATACGCAAGGCTAAGCCTTTGACAAGTTGATGTTATTGCTCCCGTACCACTTCAACTTCTTGACTATTACATTAGAGATGCTGGTGGCATATAGTCTGTAGTATAACATTTAATCATTTTGTTATCTCCTTAAATGTTTTACAGGTTGCATCGGCCTTTAGAGCCTTCTTATCTACTTCTCTTTTGCCTCATAAATTTGTTTATTATTTTACTATGAAAAGATTAGTTATTCTTTTGGTTAGAATAAATTGTTAAAGTAAATCTTGTATCTATCCGTGTTCTAGGAGGTCTGATTGTAAGACAGACGAATTGAAGCTTATAGTTATTCTTACCTTGAAATACTCTGTTGTCAAATGTGATGTAGTTTCTTGATCATAAGTATTAGTTTTCTTCCCCTTAAACTGATTTATGTAGTCACAGGTTATTTTTACCTACTCAAGGCCCACAAGCCACATCCAAACTCAATTCCAGGAACTCCATCGTTTCTAATGGTTTAGGTTTAAAGCTGAAGAAGTGGACTTGGAGTCCAAAAGCATTTAGCACTGAGGAACAGGTTTGTTTCAACATCTAATGCATTTAAATTGATCTCAAAAAGCAATAGAATTGAGGCTGATCCAATTCTACACCTCAATTCTACAAAATGCTTCCCAGAATCATGTTCTGCATCGCTGCTATTTTAGCCATTCTAGCTGTGATTCTCTTAGCCTTGCTTTCACCGGTAGCCTACCAAAACCCAGCAAAGAACCCCTCCAGACCTTGGCTTGCCCTGTCCTTGTACAGCCAACAGCCACATATTTCAAGCTCTAGCATCTAACCTGTTGAGTCTGATGCTGGAGCCTTTATCTTTCACCATGCACTCACGGAGGGATCTGAGAACACGTCCTGAGTTGTTGGAAAAGCCCAAGGGTTCATAATTCCGATCAAACATTTTGCTAGTTCTGCATTCAATATAATTTATCTCACTTTTGAGACACCTGAGTTTGCTGGGAGCCTGAGTGCGCAGGCCGAACATGTTGAGCACAAGGATAAGGAACTGAGTGGTTGGAGGAACCGGGTCTTTTGCATTTGCACGTGGGTTGCAGTTTTTGCGTAGACCGATTCCCAGTCATCTGAAGCTGATGCCACTTATCATGTAAAGCTTCGGCTTAGAGTTCATAATAGATCTCAGACCATTCCAGGATGAGAATCATCCGTTTGAGAAATCCTTTCCATTTTTCTTTTCTGCAGTTATCAATTTATCATGAGGCTATTTTAACCCAAAGTTCTATTGTACTATAAGCTTTTCAACCTGGTGCTGAATGTTAATGTACAACAGATGCCTTATACTGATCTTCAATGATAGCTCCAAATCTTATTGACAAATTCGAATGGCTGAAGCATGAGAGTCTCTCTTTCTCATTCACACAACCCACCAGATCCAGTTTATCAGGGCGAAATTAACCAGACAAATCAGGCCAAAATGCAAATATGTGCAGAAAGATTTATCCAACCATTCTTTTGTTAGGACTTTGGTGGTACATTTGCTTGCCTATCTGGTTTCATTATGCTAATATAATCGATTTATTGTTCATCATACATCAAGTTTGTATGCTATCAGAACGAATTATCATTGTCTGGTTAATTGCCTCCTGAGTGCGTTAGTGCTGAAGCAGGAGATAGCTTTGGGTATTGTTCATATGGATCATATCTTTCCCTTTTTCTACTGAAATTTCTATTGATAAAAATAATGAATAACCAAATCACAAAATAAAGCTACCCATTTGTCTACCTCTTCATGTGAAACATGGAATCCTTAGTACAATGACTTTTTGCATTACACGAACAGAATATTGCTAGTATAAACAGAAAGCAAAATTCATTAAATTCCAATAAAAAGGGGAGGGAAGTAGGGAGCTATTTGATTAAAAATGAGGTTGTTAACTAGCTGGTATTCTAGTTTTATTGATTTTAAGATCATATAATGACGTATGAATTGTTGAACTGTGCGGCCCCTGATCATGGCTGTCGGCGAATGAAGTTTTACTTTGGTAAGCCCTTTGCTTTGTTTCCATTTTTTTTCTTTCGGTTATTTGAATACGAATATTCTGTTGAAAGCTGTATGTTCTTTGATGTTTGTCAATTACAGTGTGCCAAACACTGGTTGGGGACTGTGATTTAAAGAAGCAATTGAGCAGAAGTAGAAGCTGCTTCTACCTTAAACTTGTTTTCCACGACTCCCCCGCATAAGATTTTTTCTTCGGCTTCTAGCTGAACTTTATAGGGATTTGACAAACTCGGAAGTCAGAATGCTGCTCCACCTCAGTGGACCATGCACACACCATTGATGGCAGGTAAACTGAAATCGCTCTTGACTGAAGATATCACCTTTTTTTTTTTTTTTTGCCCCTTTTATGATTCTTTTCTTTTGGTACTTGTAATGTCCCAACGCAAATGATAATTGGGTTAGATTTTTACCCAAATCCATTATTTAATTAAGAAATTAACTATAGGAAATGGAGCTGATGTATTTTATGAGAAAAAATCTAGTTATCTTTATTTAACATGAAACAAAAAATAAAATAAGAAATCATCTTTCTCATCTTCTTTACGGTTAGGAAGTTTGAAAAATAAAATTGAGGATCCGAAATCAAAGGTTATAATTGGATTAATCTCTTAAAGGTGACTATATATCTTTTTTTTTTATTTAAAAAAAATCATATTTATTGCTATTATTTAGAATTAAAGTTATGAGAAAAAAATCAAGAAAAATTATGAAATTGTTTATTAATATTCATATATACTTGGGTAAAGTTTTGATTTTTGTTTGTTTATTTGTTTATTTTTATATTATTAATATATAATGATAATTATTAACTAGATTTTAAAGACTAAAAGTGAATATTTGGGTTTTTAAATATTGAAGGAGAAATTCTTGGATAAGATGTTATTATCTACAATAATGATTAAATCAAAATTTTATATTAAAGGATAAAATATTACTATGAGGATTATATACCGTTGGAAAGCTTGTTGAATAACAAAAGTCGATTTTGAGTTTTCTATGAAGAGTCTAATTTTTATTTAAAGATATGTAGGCTGCATGGTAATAGCATTAGGGATAAATTACAAAAATTACCTTAAATTTTATACATGAAACTATAAATTGAGCCATATATGTTTGGAAAGCTTATTGAGTCTATTTTTTTAATTAAATAAATGAAACTGAATTTTAAGTCTTCTATAAATAAATATTTAAGTTTTATTAAAAGGTATAAATGTTGTATGACAGTAGCATTTATTGTAGATTGCAAAAATTATTAAAACTAATCTATAAGGAATTATGAAGTGGGCCATATATGGTTAGATAGCTTATCAAGTTTAGTTTCTAACACACTAAAAAGATTTTAACTTTGAATTGTATATCTTGAGATATGACTATTTTAGTGAAAAGAGCATAGGTTACCAACATTAGTTAGTTGAGTTAACTCCTGTATAATTTAATTGTTTTAGTATAAGTGCCTAAAAAAGGGTTGATTAATTTCAGATATGTTGAAATGACCTTAAATAGATCATTAATTATTTTGGAAAAAAAATTAAGTGATGGAATTGAAATGGGGCAAGTAAAATCTCACATGTTTTGCTTGTTTTTGAACTTATGTATATATGTATGTTCTAAATGAGTGAAAGTTTTTTTTTTTTTGTTATTTTTGATATATAAAAATAGAGTCTAGCATTTGATTATTTTGTGTTTTACTATATAAATTATGGATAATGTTTTTGAATGAAATGAGAAATTGATTATGCTTAAGAATGACTTTGGTAGCTAGGAATGAATCCCTAGGAAAAGGGATCATCAACACTAGAACTAGTTCTATGACCTTAGCTAATTGGTTATAATAGTTAGTATAAGACCTTGACTAACGGGTTATAGTAGTTAGCAATAATCATGAGGATGAAATTGTTAATATGACCATTATCATTGGTTATAGTAGTGACTATAACTAATGATAAACTAATTATAATGATTATTTATGATGATGAGTTTACAATTTTGAAAATTGATTGATGATTTGTATGAAGTATGTATTTGACAATGATTATAATTTATAATTGATGAAATAATATGTTTTGATATGATATCAATCCTTTGAATGCTTGCTTAAATATTTTGGAAGCTTAATTTGAATGATATTTCTGAATGATCCATATGTATATATGTATGAATACAATACTTGATCCAGTAAGATATGTAAGCCTATACTTGTTGAATTGTGGTTTACTCATTTTGCTTTTACTTTCTTTTTGCAGATGATTAAAATGATAAGTTTGTTTAAAAATATGAGAAGCTAGAAGATTACATTGGAAATATTACTTGAGCATTGGAGACATTATTAGCTTGTGAGATTTTATGCAGCAGTTTTGCATTTTTATTAGTTTATATTTAGGTATATGGAGACTTATCATTAGTTGAATTAAAGATATGGATTTTACTTAAACATAATATTTTATTAAGAAATTTTAAAATGATTAAGAAAAAAGGCTTCATATTACTGTGGAGTTTTAACTTTGATGTAATATAGTTGTATTGCATCTCGATTTTAAGGTGTGACGGTATTACAACAAAATAAGGCTTATAATCTCTTTTTAGTTGTTCTTTTGTAAAAGGCTATTGTTTCATATAGTTATTGATTTTTTAATGTCCTATCTTAAATATATTTGTAGGAACTGCTTTTTACTATGTATCTTAAACATCTTCATAGTTGTTGATATAGATATCATGGATATGGCTCTTTGGGCTAAGGTAAGTGTGATGATTTTATTCTTTCTGATATCTTGATTGTTTTTGGCCAATATATCTTGACTATTGAATTGATACTAAATCATTTTTTTATGCAAATTATAGATTACTTGAACTAACAAAAAGCTGTAATTACCTTTTATTACTACTAAAGATTTGTTTTGGACAAGCATTTGCAAAACATAATATAAGCTTTTAGTTGCTGGTTCATAATGGCCAAGTTTAAGGATTTTTTTAATATATTGGTCCTTATGGATTGGTGATGAGTTTTGATTTTTACTTAAAATTTCAAGCAGATATAATTTCTCCTAAAACTCAAGAATCTTGTTTGAATAATTTTATTTGAAATTATCTTTTTTTTTTCATTTCTTTGACATGTATAATAATAGAAAGTGACTTGAAAGTAACTTTTGGAAAGTAACTTGTCTTTCAAGCTGAGAAAGATGACATGAAGGCATTTTTGGGCATGTTTGTTGTTACTTTAGTATGTCCTAAGGTTTTTCAAGGAAAGTTAAATGTTCTTCATTCTTAATCAAGTGTAAAGATTCCTTATAAAGTGTGAAATATGTAAATTGACAGAGTAGACATAAGGCATTAAACATAATTGTAGTCCAATTCTTTGAAGTTAATATGCAAATGTTTGTATATTGTTTTTTTTTTTTTTTAAATTTATGTATCCTTTGTTGAATTTTTGATATGGTTTAATGAGAGCTAAAGTCATAGTTCTATTCTTTTAAGGAGGGAAGTCATTATCCTAGCAATAATTTTTTTCATTTTTATGAAAACAAAGCAAAAAAAATTTAAAGATATGGGTTGGTTGGCATTCTATTGATTATCAATTTCTTTTTCTTCATCTATTTCATTTGCATAATCGAAAAGCAATATATTGGTTTTTTCTTTTGATTGCTAAATGTTGAAGCACCTTAATCTTGTCTTAATTATTTTTAAATTATAAAATGATACAAAGCTAGGCATTAGTGAAGTAGAAGGAGCAAATTTGCATTGCCAATTTGGAAAGTGAAACTCTAGTAAAAGAAGTATTTCCTTATAATTTTCTTTTTTTATTTGAATTTTTTTCTCTCATTATTTTTATCCTCAAATCTCATTGGCACCATTTTAGGACTATTAAGAATCAATTACCTTAGTTGTTCCTGTGTTTTATGGCTTTTCTAATCTAGTCTTATTCTTTTATGTATTAGGTTTCAAAAAGGCTTATTAGCTACTTTATTTAGTCCTCTTTCTTCCTATTTTAGATATACTCAACTTTGTCATTTCTCTACCTTGACTTTTACCATTTCTTTAATGACAGCTTTTTACTATGTTTGCTTAATCCAAATATATAGTTCTAGTGAGGATGTAGTTATGCTTGAAGAACTTTTGTTTATTTTCCTCTTTCCTTGTGGCTTTCATGATTGCTTTATATGTTTAAGACATTATTTGCTTTTTTTCATAAGAAAATTTTGTGTTATTCTTGATGCTCATAGTGTTCACCATTATTAACAATATGTTTCTTACTCATTAAGCTAATTCTTGGTCTTTTAGGTATTACAAGGGCTTGTGATAGCAAAAAATTGTGTTGACAACATAGATGAATGGTTAGGCATCTTCAATGCTAAATTACAACATATGAGAGATGATATAGAGCCAGTAGGTGATTGCTACCTTTTATATCACAAGTGTATAGATTGCTATCAAGTAATAATAGTGAGTGAGTAAAGTATCGTTCGCACAAGGATTATGTAATTGAATTGTTAGGTGTAATCAATTATCAAAAGTGATAAACTACCACAAGCCTTATACTTAAACTAATGACAAGAGAATAATTGATTGATTGCAACGAAAACAATAAAAGAAAGTATAAAGAATAATTGTATAGGCCAAGATCTATCTTTTCAGCTATCACTTGAAATTCTTGGATGTGGCCGAATATACTAGATCTAAAGTAAAATAATGCTTTGAAAAGATTTTAAGGGTTGACCAAAAAGATAAAAGCATAAATGAAAGATTTAAATGATTGCCGAAAATAAAAGAACATAAAAAGAGTGGTAAATCAAAACTTGTAAAAGAAAAAATTACTTAAAGAAAAAAGTTATTGAAATAAAAAAATGCTTTTGATTAAAAAAGAATTGAGAAAACAAGATTTGTAATATGTCACTTTAGCCAAAATATAAAGAAAACTATAAAGAAATTAGAAAAAGAGAAAAGAATGGGATAGTATGAGATGACATGTGTTTTTGTGTTAAAAGAGAGCGTCTTATATATAGATTTAGGTTCGGCTAAGATGAAGATTGGGATTACAAGTTTCTATTCTATCCAAACTCTAAGTGATAAAGCTTTATCTTGATCTTATAGAAGTATGGATGAATATCTTCATTCTTGGAGTGCCTTGACTGAGTGGGTTTTTTTAGATTTGACATAGGTTATGCCAATTTTGATCTTGCAATCTTAAAGGAGTTTCGGCCAAACATGGTTATGTAAGATTATGTATTTGTTTCAAGTTCAAACTCTTAAGATAAACTTCCAAAAGTCCTTCTTCAATAATAACTCTTAGCTTTTACTCTTGTGTGGTGTCTTTCTAGCATAAAAACTCTTTAAAGATTGATTAAAGAGTCATTCTCTTATAAAATTCTTTTTTGGCCGAATGGTTATAAAAGTCTTTGTCCAAGTATGCTTCTCAAATTATTAATTGCATGTAAGATTCCTTTTCTAAATGAGATAGATGAATGTATTCAAGAGTTATAATGTAAGTGAAATTCCTTTATCCAAGTGAAATTAAGAGTCCTAATATCAATGAGATTAAACTAAACTTAGTTCTTGCATGGCTAGACATTACAAGAATTAAGATAAACCTAATCTTGCATGGAATTGCATAAACTTGCATGGTTTTCATGTCATTATGCTTGAAACCTAAAGATCAAGAAAACATGCATTAAATGCACCCGATTCAAACAAATTTGAAAAATTTTAAAATAAAAAGAACTTCTAAAAAACTCTATATTTTATTGCTACTACACCCCCACACTGAGCTTTTCGCTTGTTCTTAAGCAAAATTCTCAAATTAACTATATTAATAATCAATATAGATGTACACTAAGTCTAAGTTTCATAAATCATCACTTATACACTATAGCATAATACAAAGATAGTTACAAACATAGTTAAACAAGAAACTTATTCCAAAGTAAGCTTTCAATTTCATACAATTTTTATGCATGTGAAGTTAATCTATCTTTAATTGATTGTTGCTTTTTGTATAGAGCCTGCAAACATACAGATCAAGTAATAAAATAAACTATTCTAAGTATCATTTTCTTAGAGATTATAGATGTAATGTTGGATAGTTCACAAGTATCAAAGGTGAAAGGTCGAGATCCTATATCTAAACAAATGAATATTTAAGGTTTTAGGGCTAAAATGTTTAACTAGACATAAATCAAGTAAAAATTAAAGTGATGTTTGATAGAGTTTTAAACTTCACCAACTATCACTTGGAAAGCAAAGATTAATACTAAGAACTAATCCTGAAGCAAGAATTAAAAGATTACAAAGTAAAAGAATTAAAGATTGTAAATAAGAAGTTTTGAAGAATGTTGAATTGCTTGTAAAGGAATAAAGATGGCATGAAAGAAATTAAAGAACAAGAACATGTAGCCGAATGTTGCAATGAAAATAAAGAAAACTTAGATCAATTTTGAAAAAAGATGCTTTAGTCAAAATTAAAGAAAACAAGAAACAATATTTTGTGAACAAGAAAGCAAGAAAAAAGATTTTCAATGAAAATACTTCACGATTGAAAAAAGATTTATAGAACAAAAACTTAGTAATTGGTAAATCTATCACCTAAGATAATACCTTAACTACAAAAAATAAAGAACTAAAGAAACTTAAAAACTAAAAGAAATAAGAGAAGTGATGAAAGGGATGATGAAACAAGTGAATGACCTTGCTTATTTATAGGCATAGGTTCAGCCAAGGAAGATAGACTATGTATGTGTTTGATTTCAATTCAAATATAATTGAAAGAGTTTTATCTTGGTCTTCTAAGCTTCATAGCCGAATAAGACTCTCCATGCTTGAGTGTTCTTGGTTGAATGGAGTCTTTTGGTTCATGCATAAATATAATGCCTATGAATGTTTTTTTGTAGCTAGGTTATGGAAAGCTAAAACCTCTTACATTCAACATTATGTTCGCTGACCAATCTGCTAAGTTACCATAAAAGATGTTGAAAAATATCTTGGTGAAAGTTAGAAAATATGTTTTTCCTATGGATTTTGCTATTTTAGATATGAAGGATGATCATGCTTCATTACTCTTAAGTAAACCTTTTCTAGCTACTACCATAGCCTTGATAGATGTATAGGAGGCTAGCATTACCCTTAGGTTTAGACACAAGAAAATGTAATTTGTATCTATGGAGTATAGTGTGATAAGACATGAAGAAGGTGTTAGTGTAGTTAAGGAATTTAAGGAAACCCTAAAAGAGTTTAACCTATTAGTAAAGCCTTCTAACTTTTTGAAAAACTTAGCAAACCCTAGCTATAATTTTGTCAATCTTTCTAAAAACTCAAGCTCAATTTATGTAATATCTGCTAGGAGAGTCAGCCTATCTCCTCAAACTAAGTCTGTTTATGTTACACAACAAAGAAAAAAGGAACAAGAAAACCTCCCACCAAAGGGATGGAAGGATTTTGCATAGATTTAGGAATTGTCAAGCTTGACCAAAAATAACACTGCTTAAGAGATAACCCAAGTTCTACTTTAATGGTTATGATTTTTTATGTATTTTTTAGGATAAGTATGTTTTAATGTTTTTGTTTAAGTTTTTTTTTTTTTTTTTAGGGATGAAAAGAAACAAGGAAGATGCTTCATGGATATTCGACCTTCAAGAAATTTTTGGGGAGTATTTCTTTTTCCTTTGAGTTTTTGATATATGATTCCATTTAAGTGTGGGAAAAAAGAAAACTTTTTTATTTTAACTTGTCTTTACTTTTAAAACCAAATTGATTTCTTCATTACGATGTTCACTTAGTTGGAAATTATATATATTCTCTTAAATGACTAAAGTATGATATGGAGTGTAAGTATGAATATAGTGGAACTTGAAAAGAATTTTTAAGCTGTCTTTTCTTGGGATATGATTTTTATACATGCATCTCTATTCTTTTTATATGAAATGATATGATTTTTGTGAAGATTTGTGAAATATGGATTTGTATAAAATTTAATATTTGAATAAGTGCTTTACAATTCATCTACTTAACCCTTAAGGCAAAATCCTAGACTGTATTTGACTCAAAAGATGATCTAGGTAGTTCTTTGAATCGTTTGAGCCTTTTTCAAGCCCACATTGTGACAATACATCACTAGTACCATTATTTTGAGCCTTTTTACTAGTCATTTTCTTTGTTTATTTAGTCACATTACAAGTTCAATAAGCCTTTTATTTTATTATTATCCTTTCTTTTGTTGTCCTAACCTACTGTGCTTACTTGTATATCATGGACATATTCTTGTATTTAAGGAAAAAGGAGGTGCAAAGAAAGAATGAAAATCAACAAAAGCAAAGGCAAAGCCTAATAAAGCCAAAAATGGCTATCATTAAAAAAAAAAAGCTAAAAATACAAAGCAATAAAAAATGCTTTATAAGTCAAGTTTCCAAAAAGAGCTCTCAATTGTTCAAAGTCCAAGAGGTAAAGAAAAATTAAGCTTAAAGGTTTTGAGCCTACAAATTATCTTTTTCCTACCTTGACCTAAGCCTTAAATTATAAGCCTAAAAGATTTTTTTATCTTGAGTTGAATATGTCGATCTAACATTAGTAGAGAAAGATAAGGAAAATGGACACATAAAGCCTATTCTATCATTAAATTGAAATGTGATGATGTGTTTTACATTCTATTTGCTTGAGTTATATGCATGATTTAAAAATATAGCAAATTTGTATGTATGATTAGCATAAGTCACTAAAAGTTTGCTTTTAAAAGACATTCTTGTGACTCTATATTTATTCTTAATTTTGCATTATACAATAGTACATGTTAATAGTTTTGTATAATTTTTTACTTTGAGAATGCTTATAATATTCTTTAGTTTTGTTGATTTAAGGTTTGATTAAGGACAAGCAAAGATTTAAGTATAGGGGTGTGATAGCACCAAAATATATAAAGATTTTACATGTTAAAATGGTGCTAAAATTTAAATTTTTTGGTGATTTTTGGTGCTTTTCATGTTATTTTCATGGCTTTAAGTTTTTCAAGCTCCAAAACCTATTTTCATGCAAGTCATGCAAACCTCACATTCGGCCCAACCATACAAGCTCCATGTCGCCCACATTGATCCATATTCAAGCATGCACAAGCCCACTTGGATCACAATCCATTCAGCCAAGATAGAACTTCAATATAATCATGCTTTCTTTACTTAGCCATAAAGAGAATGTATCATACAAGGACTCTACAAGCTTTACCACATTCAGCGAAAGTAAATCCAAATGAGCTATCATGTATTTATTCCATAATGGTGACTAGATACATTCGACCAAGTTGAAGTTAAAGCTTACCATGAAGGTTATTGATTAACCTTGAAGAACTTCACTTGGAGTATGATTTTATCCATTCAAACTTCAAGAACTAGATAAAAATCTAATTGCTCTCGAAACTCCAAGCCTTAGCTAAATCTAATGGAAAAGATTATCCAAGATTTGATCAAGAAGCAAGTAAGGGCCAAGATTGATCAAGTGCAAGTACCATAGCAAGTAATTTTTTTTTCTATTTTAGCATACTTAAGCTATGCATCATTGGGAGTCTTACTTGCAAAATGGATAGGGTGGAAGACCTTGTCTTTTTATTGCCCTAATATAGTTTTTACTGTAAAATCACTTATATCACACATTAATTTAAAAGGTTGTTTTCAATCAGGCCACGAGAGAATGGGTGCAGTGATTAACTTATCTTTTAAAGTTTAAAATACTTTTCCATAATTTGGGGTGATCATCAAAAGACTATGGCTGAAAACTTAAAAAAAGCAAAAGAATGCTTGAATCAAAATTAAAAGTGAAAGTAAGCTTTGTTGAAATAGAGATTAGAAAAAGAAGATTTGAAACTTTAAAACAATAAAAGAAATGATCTTGTAAAGATACTTCTTGTATTGAAATAAAACAATTTAAAGAACAAAAACTTTGTTATTGGCAAATCTGTCACCTAATCCAAAAGCTAAGCTAAAGAAATAAAAGAACTAAAAAACTAAGAACTAAGAACTAAAAGAGAGAAGAGAAGTGAGAAGTATAATAATGGAATCAAGTGAATGGCCTCCTTATTTATAAAATGGATTTAGCTAAGGAGTAAAATGTACAAGATACATTTTCAAATTCAAACTCTTAGTGATAAGGCTTATCTTAATCTTTTAAAAAGGCATGACTAAATAAAACTTCTTTTGCTTAAGTGTGCTTGCCTAAATGGGGTCTTAAAGGTGCAATCTTAGCATTTAATCAATGCTTGATTAAATCTTGATAAATCTTTTCTCTTGGATTCAGCTAATATGGATTTTAAAAGCAAAATTTTAAATTTCATCCAACTCTTGAAGAGATACAGTTCTCTTTTAAACAAAACTCTTCAAAGCTAAGTCAAAATGTCATGATCCCTTTGAATCTCTCCTTAGTCGAATGTATCTAACCTCTATTTTGGTGAAAATTGAACGAAGGCTTTCTTGAATGAAGTCTTGGCCGAATATGATAATGATTAGAGAGTCTATGATCTTGTAAAGTAAGTTTTCTTTTTACATGACCGAATAGATATAGTTTTTTTTTAAAAAATAAAACAGCTTTGGCTGATCATGCTAGAGTCAACGTTAGCTTCAAATTCTTCACATGTCATATGTGTGCTTGATTCCCTTTTGAAAGTGAGCTAGCTGAATGCATGTAGAGTCTTTATGCAAACATAATTCCTTCATGGCTAAGCAAAAGAAACACTCTAGGATTAGATCTCTTTTGGCCGATCGTGTTGGAGTCCAAATAAGCTTGAAACCTTTATACAATCCTTTTTAGGTTATTGGTGGCCAAATGTAATGAATCATGGAAGAGTCATTGTGCAAGTAAAACTCTATCTTGGCTGCATGAATGAAAGAATGTGGATCAAGGTAGTTCGATTATGAGCTCATTGATTGGACCAAAAATGTGCCTTGCTTGGTTACATTAAAATGAGCTTGAAACCCTAAAATAATGAAAGCAACATAAAAAGTTCCAAAAATCATTTATATTTTTAAAAGTTAACACCTTTTTTAGCAAGTAAAAACATAATATAATTTGGTGCTATCACACATCATTAGTTAAAATAAGAAACAAGATATAATAAAAGTTTCTAGTAACATAATAGTATATCACTTATTTGCTCTTTAGGTTATCAAGAAAATTTTCAAATTAAGATATGAATCAATATTCACAAAATAAATAGTAACTTTAAATCTTAAAGGATTGGATTAAGAATGGCAGAGAAATTAAGAATAGAGTTAGGAATAAAGGTGCTTAGAGGAGTAAGGAACAATCATTTTTTCTTCTTTATAGTAAAATTAGAAAAAAATAATATTTTTTTACAAAAAAATTAAAAGAGTAAAAGCAATTTTTGTTACGAGCCAAAGCAAAAGTTAAGTCAATTAGTAAGACAATTAGTTGACTAATTCTATTATATCCTATTATGGTCAACAAAGTCAGTTACAAGGTATTATGAACTAACAATTGAGCTCTTGAAAAGGATTCCACAGGTTATATAAGAACTATGGGGTTGTGAAATAATACATATGATATTTTTCTAAAAATTTCATTCTCTTTCTATCTTTTAAATTCTCTCAAATTCTTCTTCTTTACGAGAAGCCTTAATTTTTGGAACTCAGATTCATTTCTCTTCTAGAGTTGTAGTTATAGAGTTAAACAATATCATTAGTATTAGAGCTAGAGATCAGACAATGGTACATAGTACAAGGTTACAAAGAGAGATTGGACATTTTCAAAAGAAAATCAAGAAAATGGACGGCAAGTTAATAGCTATGGGAAAGACATGGAGGAACGAGATCAAAAATGAGTTTCAAGAAAGATTAGATGCATTAGGATCAGAGATGCACCAACTATTTGCATAAATGATGAACAAGATTAAGGGTTTCTCAAAAAGGGTTGAGATGAGGGACTCAATAGCCATAGGCTCTTCTGACATGAGACAAATTACTAGGTTGGGGGATGTGGAATAAAAAATATGGCAACTCAAATGTAAAATGTGTCAATAAAGTATTCTAAACTTAGGTGCCCTAAATTTAATGGTGATGATTTTAGAGGGTGGCTATTAAAGATGGAATAGTTCTTTGAAGCCGATCAAACAAGAGAACAAGAAAAAATACAAATGGTGATGATGCACTTGTAAGGATGAGCATTATAATGGCACCAAAGATTCATAAAGAGCTAGGGAACACTCTATGAAGTAAGTTGGACTCATTATATTGGTGAAATGAAAGCTAGATTCACTTAGAATGAATACTTTAATCCTATGCTAGAATTAGTAGTCTTAAAGCACACTCACATAGTGGACACTTACTATGAAGAATTTGAAGGCTTGTTGAACTTATTAACTATTACTAATGAAAATGCTCTTAGTAGTTTTATTAGTAATCTAAAGCCTAAGATTTTAAAATCAGAGTGAATGTTTTGTCCAAAATCCCTTACTCAAGCCTATGGTTTGGTTTAATAAATGGAATCTCTCATCTATGGTGTTTCTAAAATGTCATTCATACCCTATAAAACTCCACTTACAACACCTCATTTAGCAAGTACAAACCCTTCTTTAAACAAATCCACACACCACTTCTCTTGCCAACCCCTAAACCTTATTTTCTCACCTACAACCAACCTATCGAGAATGTTATTCCATTTAATACATATAAGCCTACAAACACAAAACCTAAAACAACCATGGTCAAAACTAATACCCAAATAGCTACCAAAAATGAAAGAGATGAAAAAATGAGAAAGAATCTTTGAATGGGGTGTAGAGCAAAGTTAATTACAGGAAATAAATGTGTGCAATCTTAGCTGTATCAAATGCTAACTGAGGATGCATGTAGTAGTTCTATGAAGATAAAAGAATTTTGTGACTACACTGACAACTTGGAGGAATTATGATGTGTTGATGAGGAAAAATCGATTAGGCATGCTATTTCTTTACACACATCAGTCGATGATAAGGGATACCACACTATAAGAATACATGGAAAGATAAAGAAATGAAGTGGTAGTTATCTTAGTTGACTTTAGCAGCACTCATAACTTTTTAAGTCAAACTATTTAAAATAAGTTGGGTTATAGTACTTCAACAATAAAAGGTATGCTGTAACAACAACTAATGGTAACCAAATTGTAACTAAGACATTTGTAGAGAGTTGTTTTGGGAAATAAAAGGTTTGGTGTATAGACTGACTTTTTAGTTAGGGGTACATTGGCTACAGCTTCTAGGGTTGATTGTGTGGGATTTTGGCCTACTTACTATGCAATTTACAGTGGACAATAGTTGCGTTACTCTTTGGGGGTTGCAAACAACTCAAGTACAATTAGATGACAAAAAATAAGAAGCCAAACTTATAGACACCCAATTTTGTCAAAGAAATTTTTTGTAATTAAAATGGGCTTTAAATTTTATGCAAAATTTTAATTGGGCCTTGGTTGATGAAATTCATTTTTTAGGCCCAAAAGATTGAAAAGTTAAAATTTGTGTTTTTATTTATTTTTAATTTTTAGTTTCTAGATTTTAATTTTAGTTTTATTTATTTATTTTCATCTAAACATAAAAAAAGGGGGGGTCAAAAAAGCCAAAACAGAAAAAATATGAGAATTTGAAGACTTCATTTTAAGATCTTGTTTAGATTCTGAAAATTAACGAATAGATTTGTTATGGAAAACTTGGGCTGCTATTCATCCAAAAAAGGGAAAATTCATAAAAAAATCAAATCTTAGGAACTTTTCCTAGATTTGGTAGAATTTGAATATTTCCAAACTAAAGAGGTTCAATCCCTATTAAAAGCCCCAATTTGATCACAAAAAGGGGCAATGGGCAATAAGCAATACACAAAAGCAATTAAGCAAGTAGAGTTGTTAAATTTCTTGGTTTTAGTTTCTGGTCATGGGCATTCAATTATGGGTGTATTTTAAGATAAGTTTTGGGCTTGGTGTTTCAAAAATAGATTGGGATTAGATTTTTTTGGCTTCTAAGTTACGAGTTTTACTAGAATTTCTAAGTTTGATTGAGTTCTAGGTTTGTTAGAATTAAGTTTTGGGGTTTAGGAAATCTTAATTTCTTGAATTTGGCTTGATTTCTGATTCTAGGTTTTTTTGGAATTAATTTTAATTTTTTTTAGATTTTTTGGGTTTTGTTTGGATTTTTTGTTAAATGTCTGAATTTTTTAATGAAGTATACGACGACCGAAGGGTTTTCATAATAGTCAAAATCTAGGTTCCTGAATTTTTTTTGGGTTTGTTTGAATTTTTCAGTGGCTAATTGAATTTTTTGATGCCAGATTTTGGGTTTTCTAATTGGAATCTAGGGATTCTTTAAACTTTTAATGGGAATTCTAGAGAGAGATTAGAGGTAATTCAAGTTAGAGAAAGAGGCAAAAGGTGAAATCTAAGAAAATAGACTTGATTTTTTTCTTATATAATTGAGCCAAATGATGCCATTTTAAAGAAGGTAGGATCCGTGTTCCTGCTCGAAAACCCGCCGTGTGTTAACCTGTAGCCAAATCCAACCCAAATAATAGGTTTTTTATTTTTTATTTATTTTTTTATTTTGATTTTTTTCTTCCTTTCTTGATTTGTTTATTTGATTTTTTATTTTAATTGTGATTGCATTAAATTGATGAGGAAAAGGAAAAGAAAATTGGTGAGATTTTATAGTTTATTTGCATGATGATTTTGGCTTCTTTTGCATGATTTTTGCATGGATTTAATTTGCTTGCATTATTTATTAATTTGCATGGCTTATTATTGCTTTATAATTTTTTCATGACTATTTAACATATTTGCATGATTAATATTATATTATTGCATTATTAATATATTTGCATGATATTATTGCATGATAAATTTGCATGATATTTTATATTATTACATGATAATTTTTGCATGATATTTTATATTTGATATTCTATGATATTATTGCATGATATTTTATATTTGATATTCTATGATATTATTGCATGATAATTTTTGTATGATATTTTACATTATTGCATGATATTTTATATTGTTGAATGATGTTTTATATTTTTGTATGATTTATTGCATGATGTTTTTTATATTTATTGCATTATATCTTTACATGCTTTTTTATAGGATTTTTTATATTGGCATAATATTTTTGATATTTACATGATTGCATGATTTGATTATGATAAAATTTTTTGTATGACAACATTGTGTAAATAAATAAAACGATTGGAATTGATTGCATGATATAAAACTATCTTCGATTAAGGCTTGGTAAGATAACATATAATTAATGTGGTACCAATTTTGGGCATAACGAAATGCTAATACCTACCCTGCACATAACCAACTCTCAAACTTAGTTTTGTTGATGTAAACCAAAACCTAATCTTTTTAAAGACCCTGAATTTACATTTAGGACAACCTTAAAAAGAATAGATTCACATAGGTGGCCAATCACACTTAAATGAAAAAGATTGGTGGTGATTCCATGATTTTTTATATTTATGGCTAAGTTCTTAAACCCAAAAGTTATGACAATTTGGCAACTCCACTGAGGACATTAAAGAGTCAAGCCATTTGTTAGTTATTTGTTATCTTAAGCCTTGCTTTGATGGTTTTCATTTTGTGATTATTTATGATTTTTTCATGTTCATTAACATATTTGTTTATTTTGTAGCTTATGATTTCTTATGTGTAGTAATTTATTTGTTTATTTTGTAGATATGGATTTTTCATGTGCACCAAATATTTTTGATTATTTGGGTTGGCATGTCCCTTTACATTCACCACACAAGTATTCATGCATAAACTCTAGACCCAAGCTTTGTCTTTTATTAGAAGGGAGCAAGTGCCTATACTCTCATGAGAGGATAACCTTTATGTAAGCTAGCAAAAACTCTATTCAAATTAAACCCTTTATGTTTAAGCCTACAATGGTGGGTGAGGATTAAGATGCTTTACTAGTCTATAAAAGACAATGATTTAAGGAGAATTTGGGAGTTTTTGATTTTTTAACTTTTGAACCTAGCATGTACATAACCCTAAGGATCCAAACCTAAACTAGAGCCATGCCTTCCCTTTTGTTAGAAAATCTTAAATAGGACATATGATGGGACATTTATTACTATTTTACTTGTAAATTTATATATTATTCCTTATATATATTATGATTACTAACCTTTTTCTTTTACTAGATATACATGTAAGTTAGCAAAAACCCCTATTCAAATTAAACCCTTTCCGTTTAAGCCTATAATGGTGGGCAAGGATTGAGGTGCCTTACTAGTCTATAATGGATAATGATTTAACGAACAATTTAGGAACCTTTGATTATCTAACTTTTGAACCTAGCATGTACATTAACCCTAAGGATCTAAACCTAAATTAAAGCAATGCCATCCTCTTTGTTAGAAAATCTTAAATAAGACATATAATGGGATATTTATTACTATTCTGCTTGTAAATTTATATATTATTACTTGTATATATTATGATTACTAACCCTTTTCTTTTACTATGTATGCATGTATTTACATCATTAGATTTATCATAAGTGATTGCCATAAAACAATTTTAACAAGAAGAATCTTTATTACATCTATAGAGAGCCTAGTAAAATCTTTTCTTCGAAGATTTGAAGCTTGCAAACAAAAGGCTCAAAATGAAAGTCCAAGCACTTAAACAAGAAAATGATGAATGGAAGAATTTGTTTGCTAACATTAACACCATACAATCATCCACTAATAATGAATTAGCCTAACTTCTAAAAGACAATAAACAATTACAAGTAAAGGTGCAAGAAAGTGATGAGGCATTCTTTGAGGCACAAAAGCACAACCAAATGCTAAATGAGGTTGTGGTTGAAATTAGGACACAAATAGAGGCTATAAATGAGGAATGTGAACAAGCAAATAAGGCATATGTGAGAAAGCATGACTAGTTAGAGTGCCTACTTGACTAAATCATTGTGGCTACTTTCAATGTGAAAGACATGATAGAAAAGGTTGAAGATTTGAAAACAAAGGTTAACCAATTGGAACACATAGCCAAGAACTGCTAGATTTCCTTAACGAAGTGCAAAGTCAATATAAATAAATCAGGGATTTCTTTTCATAAGGAACTTTAAACATTTTATGGATGTGATATTGGATTTAGTTAGAAATAACTTTTAATTCAATAAAGATTTTTCTTATTAACAATTGTTATGTGGTAAATCCTCCTTATTACATTCATGCATTCATTCTCATGCATAATTGGATGGTTTCATAAACATCTCTCTAAATATACACCCTAATTATGATAAATCAAGGTTTAAGGATAGCTTAATCTTCAAACAATCTGAGGCATTACAACACTAGATACCAACAAAGCATCATAGAATATGAAAATACTTTTCATTTACAAAAGCTTGAAAATGAACAAGATGAATTGAAGGAACAACTGAAAACCATTACTATATTACTAAAGAATATGAATAAGGGGAAAAAAGTAGTGAAAAAAATGGTAGGTTAAAATGAAACTAACTCATTGAATTTTTCTGGCTTTAGCCCATACATTGCACAAATATCTCAAGGGACCCAACCCCAAATGCCATTCACTACAAGTTATTCTTATGCGCATGCTGACATGCCAGTAACTACTACTCCTACTTTTATTACCCTTATTTTTTATAGGAAGATATCTAATCCTACATAAGTTACAAATTTTAATGACCCAAATGAGTAAAAAAAAACTAAATATAACCCTCACAAAAATAAAAGAAAGCTCTAAATCTCAAAAGATGGATTTTATTAAATAGAGGTTTAGAGCCTTTGAAGGAATAGATTTCTATGGGTCAATGATGCTATTAGATTGTGCCTGATTCTTGATGTCATGATTTCACCTAAGTTCAAGGTGCTTGAATTTGAGAAATACAATGAAACCAAATGCCTTATCATTTATGTAACTATGTACTACCATAAAATAGTTGCATATATACATGATAAAAAGCTACTTAGCTATGTTTTTCAAGACAGTCTCACTAATTCAGTTGCTAAATGGTATGCACAATTGGATATGACTTGTCTTCATGTTTGAAAGAATTAGTAAGGGCCTTTATTACCCACTACAAGCATATCATAGACGTGGGACCAGATTGTCTATCCTTACAAAGCATTAAAAAGAAAGATATTGAGAGCTTCAAAAAATATGACCATAGATAGAGGGATGCTGCTGTCCAAGTTAAACCCCTATTAATTGAAAAAGTGACTATAGTCCTATTTGTTAACACTCTTAAGACTTTTTATTATGAGAGGATGATTGATAATTGTATCAAAAACTTTGCTGATATGGTAATTTTGGAAAAATCATTGAAAATGCTATAAAAAATGGCAAGCTTGAACATGGTGATGCATCAAATGCAAAAAAAGAAAAAGGTTATATCAAAAAACAAGAAAATGTTTAAGCTATAATTTATAAGGGGTAATATGTTAGAGGCTTCAACCCATATTATTCTTATTTGATGTACCAACCTTATTACCCAACCATAAACAATATCTCTCAAAGTCCTAATCAACTAGTCATGTAGCCACCCAAATTATGCCTACAAATTAGCCAACTACTCAACCTAAGAACTAGGTAAAATGAAAAAGAGCTCCAATAAATCCAATTCCTATAACATACATAAGCTACTTCTATAACTCATTGAGGTTTATACCAATTTATTTAGAACCTATGAAACCTCCCTACCGTAAGTGGTATGATGCTAATGCTACTTATGACTATCATTTTAGGATTGCTGGCCATTCTATGAAAAATTGCACAGTATTGAAGTATAAAGTATAAAGTTTGGTCAAAGTTAGATTGATAAATTTTGATAAAAAAGCAAGGCCAAGTGTCATCAAGAACCTGTTGCCTAACTACACTAGGGCATAATCTTGAGAAAGTCTTTATGAATGCCTATCACTTTAGGAATTTTAGGAAATAATGCAAGTCTTGAACATTGAAGAATTTTTTATGTTAGCTTTTATCTTTCATCATCTCAATAAAATGGTAGGTGCATTTTCATTACATTTCTTCTTGATTTCATCGCCTTTATAAATGCCTTCCATATTTCACCCACTTCTATATTCTAAATAATAAATGTTCAGACAATTATGACAAGAATTCAAGATTTTATTTTGAAAATATCATTCATATTGATAAAATTAATAGGTTGAAACTCTTAATCTATTGGGATTATTAAAATAAAAAGAATAGATTTCATTAAATAAATCAAAACTAGCATAGGGTTTTGCTCATTGAAATATGATAGTAATGTAGTATGTGGCTTTGTGATAGTTCAAGTTTACTTTTAGTTAATAAATGTTCTTTATTGAGAGCATTCATGTTTGAAATAAGAAATGATCACTTTTCTTCTACCTTCCACATAATGAGTAAAATTATTCATAGCTACCCCATTTGAGCTTATTGAATTCTTTTTGTAAAACTCACTAAGGATCACCTTCTATAATGAGGGGTAAAAGTTTGAAAAAAGCTTATTCACAAAACAAAATAAAAAAGAAAAAGTGAAGGTCCCTATGGCTTTAAAGACAACTTTTTTGTGCTTGATTCTTTCTTGAAAAATGATAAAAAATTCAAAATAAAAAATGAAAGGAAAAATATGAAGAAAAAAAAAAAGAAAAGAGAGAGAAAAGATGAAGAATAGTGTAAAAAGCCAAAATGTTCCATATGATGAGAAATGATCCTTTGGTTTATAACCCTTCAAATGCAGTTTGGGAATACTTTAATGCATTTCTTTCAAAACCTATAACCTTAACCTATGTTACGTACCTTAAAAGTTTATTTTGATCAAATAGGAATCCTCAACTTGGAGAGTTATGAATTAAACTAAGGCACACTTAAGATTGTTTAGGATTTGGATCAAAATGTCATTGATGAATGAAGAGGAAAAGAAATAAAAAAAATATGGAAAAGATGTGTAAGAAAAATGAAAAAAAAAAGAAAGAGAAAAAAAAGAAAAAAAAAGACTTAAACTAAAATCCTAAAATGGTAGTTTAAGTAAAAAAAATGTATATATTTAAGATGGAGATTTGGATAAACAACATTAATAAAAATCTAATGAAATATGGATAATGCCTAAATTGGTGAGCTCAAAGATCGAGGATATCAATAAAATGAGCTTTTGAAAAAGAATTCATAATTGATTTATGTAGAATTATCTTGAATATTTATTATTTTAGATGTTGTGAACTCTTCCTAGCATTTATCTTGTTGATTTACTTTAAAATGGTTTCTTTGCTAGACTTGTTTTTATAATAAATATATTTTATTTTTCTTGTTCTCCACCATTCATTCCTTAAGAAAATGTGATAGGTTACATTTTTCATTAAATTGGAATGATGATGAATGAACAAATGACTAATATGAAATATTCTTGCATTATTTTGAAAAAATTAAAAATAAATAGGGGCAGATAAAAATGAAACGTGAATGATGAAAATGGTTTAAAAGGATGTTGATCTTTATGGCTTCCAAATGCTGAGATCAAATGATAAAATTAGAGAATTTTTTGTCATAAATTGACTTATACATTTGTTCGTCAGTTTTAAAAAAGCAAAAAAAGAACAAGATATGAAGCTAAAAATGAGAGAAAGCATGAAGAAGAGTTTTAAAAACCATTTACCACAATTAAAAATACATGACATTGACTTTGCATTTCATGCATTACATTCATTGCATTTCATGCATTGCATTCATGATACATTGCATCATTACATTTCATGCTTTGCATCATTGCATCCATTAAGAACATTGCATTCATCATCATTCATTGCATTCATTGTGCATGACTAAAGAAAAAGACAATCAAAGTTTAATTTTGAAATTGAAATTCAAATTTTGGAGTTTCATAAATCGATGCATTCATTGCATATGTTTTGGAAAGCAGAAAAGAGAAAGTAGATGTTGAGATCATTTTGAGAAGAAACATTAATGATGAACTAGTTGAAATGAAAGAAATCATTTTAAGGTAAGAATTTTTAAAGTTTCAATATCTCTATTAAGGTAAGAATTATCTGTAAAACTTCAAAGCATGATCTTGAAAATCTCAAATGCTCACTTTATTTTTCAAAAGTTGAAACCTCGGTGGAAGAGTAATTTATTTTTCAAAAGTTAATGCCTTGGTAGAAGAGTACTTTATTTTTCAAAAGTTGAAGCCTCGGTGGAGAAATACTTTATTTTTCAAAAGTTTGAAGCCTTAGTGGAACACTTTATTTTTCAAAATTTTCAAGCCCCAATTGAAGGGGAGCATTTGTAATTTTTTTTTTTCAAATTGTTTTGGACTTGAACAAAATGGATGCCTTTTGCCTTTATACAATTCTTATTTCATAGAAAATGCATAAATATGGGTAACTATAGACACCTCATTTTGTTCAAAAAAATTTTCAAAATTAAAATAGGTTTTAAATTTTATGCAAATTTGTAATTGGGCCTTAGTTGACGAAATTGAATTTTCCTAGATTCAGTAGAATTTGAATATTTCTAAACTAAAAGTGGTTCAATCCCTGTAAAAACCCTAATTTGATCACAAAAAGAGACAATGAACAATAAACAATACATAGAAGCAATTAAGTAATTAGAGTTGTTAAATTTTTGGGTTATTGATTATTGGTTTTGGGTATTCAATTCTGGGTGTTCATTAAGATCAGTTCTAGGTTTGGTGTTTTGAAAATAGATTTGGGGTTGTATAATTTTTGGTTTTTAAGTTATGGGTTTTGTATGAAATTTTTTAGATTGATTTGAGTTCTAGGTTAGCTGAGATTAAGTTTTGCGATTTGAGAAATTTTAATTTCTTGAATTTGGCTTGATTTCTGATTCTAAGTTTTTTTTGGAATTAATTTTGAATTTTTTTGGGTTTTTTTAGTTTTTTTTTTGGATTTTCCATTGAAGGTTCAAATTTTTTTATGAAAAATATAGCAAGATGGAGGGTTTTCATGATAGTCAAAATCTAGGTTCTTTTTGTTTAGTTTGTTTGAATTTTTTGACTGCTAATTGAATTTCTTGATATTGGATTCTAGGTTTTCAAGTCAAAATATGAGGATTGTTTAAACTTCTGATAGGATTTTTAGAGCAAAGCCAGAAAGAATTCAAGTAAGAAAGAGAGAGAGGCAAAAGATGAAATTTGAGAAAATAAACTTGATTTTTGACTTACATAATAGAACTAAATGATGCCATTTTAAGGTAGGTAGGATATAGCCTAAAGACCCGCGTGTTGACCAGGGCCAAATCCAACCCCAATCATAGGTTTACTATTTTTTACTTTATTTTTATTTTTTGTTTTATTTTTTTCTTCCTTTCTTGATTTGTTTATTTTGATTTTTTTTTTTTTGTGATTGTGATTGAATTAAATTGATGAGGAAAAGAAAAAGAAAACTGGTGAGATTTTACAATTTATTTGCATGATGATGTTGGTTTTTTTTTTTTTTTACATGGATTTTAATTTGCTTGCATTATTTATTAATTCGCATGGCTTATTATTGCTTGATAATTTGTCCATGACTATTTAACATATTTGCGTGATTAATATTATAGTATTACATGATTAACATATTTGTATGATTAATATTATATTATTGCGTTATTAATATATTTGTATAATATGCATGATAATTTTTCACGATATTTTATATTTGTATGATATTATTGCGTGATATTATTACTGTTAGCCTTGAATTAATCCTTATTTTAAAATGACAAAATATTAAAGCTAAATAAACTTGATCAAGATTTTGAAAAAGATTTATTTAGTAAATATTCTTAAGTTTTATATTTTGATACTAAATAAATAATATGATTTTCAAAGTTTAAACAAACCTTTCTTGGTGTCATATTTCTCAAACCAAATCTTCCTTTAAAGATTATTTATTTGAGCCTAAATGAAAGTCCAATTGTTGTTTTTAAGTGAAGTTATTCATTCTGGACTTAATACAATTTTAATAATATTGGTTTTGAGGATAGATTAATTTAAGAAAGTTGTTTTACAAGAACAAAGTTTTCCAACATTGAATTTGTTTTATTTTTCTGTATAAATTCACAAGGTTTTAATATTTGAATTTTATATGGTTGGAAAGCTCTTTGAGTTTACTTTCTAATAGATTAAACAAAATAAAAATCCAAATTTTTTAAGAAAAGATTTTGAATTTTTACTAGACACACTGCAGTTGTCTAAAAAACTGCACAAGGGGTATATTTAAAAATTTACTATAATTCATACACAGTGAATTAGTTGATGACTTTAAATGGATAGAAATCCCTTTAAGTCTACTTTCCAAATCTTCAAACGGCATGTAATTTGGATTTGTATAACTCAAGTTATGATCAAATTAGTTAGTAGAGTACAAAATAGGAAACAACCACCCAGCAGCTGATAGGATTGATCCCCTCGTGGAAGGGATTGATCGGGTCATGATTTTCAGACGTAAATTAGTTCAAAACATGAACAAATCGATCCTCTCATGGAAAGAATCGATAGGTTCTAGGCATGGGCACTCCAACGGCTATTTTTTCATCATTCTAGTAGGCATTTCTTCACTCCAAGCTTCCCCAACGGCTACTTTTTCAATTTCTCTATAAATTGGGCACTCTAACACAATTAAAAGTTTGATGAATCAAGAGAGCAAGATCCAATAAGCCACATTTTTATTCTCTTAAAAAATCAAGAGTTTTAGAGCTTCAAAGTCCATATCTTTGTATTTATTGTATCTAATTTTTATTTGTTGTTCATTCATCATTTTCTTGTACTTAAACTTAGTAAACACTTAGCCTTAGAGAGGTTGTTCTATTATTTGAAAAATTATCTTTGACATACAAGGGTGGAAGAGAACAATAGGTGAGGTATCCTTTTGAGAGCTTTGTAGTGAGATTGGTAAAATACTACAAAGGGTAGAGGTTTCAATCTTAAGCTTTAGAAAGAAAAAGATAGGATGTATTTTCAATTCAAGAATAGTGGATTGAAGCCTTGGTATGGACAACCAAGAAGAGAGGACGTAGGTACCTTGTGGAGAAGGATCGTACCTCTATAAATCATTGTGTTTGATTTCTCTATCCCTATCTCCTTACAATTTATTGTTGTTTATATTTGATTTTAGATTCATTAATTGTTATTGTTTGCATTATATTTTCATCAAAAGTGCTTATTGTTTTAATTTCCATTCAACTACATTGAAATCATTTGTTTAGGAAGAATTTGGAGAAATCTAATTCACCCCCTCTCTTGGATCACCATCTTACCTATAAAGCTAACAATTACATGATAATTTTTTAATGATATTTTATATTTTATATTATCAATGCATGATATAATTACATGATAATTTTTGTATGATATTTTATATTATTACATGATATTTTATATTATTGCATGATGTTTTATAGTTTTGCATGATTTATTGTATAAGTTTTTTTATATTTATTACATGATATCTTTGCATGATTTTTTATAAGATTTTTATATTGACAAAATATTTTTGATATTTGCATGATTGTGTGATTTTACTATGATAGAATTTTTTTTTATATGACAAATTGTGTAAATAAATAAAAGGATTGAAATTGATTGCATGATAAAAACCATTTTTTATTAAGGCGTAAGATAACATATAATTAATGTGGTACCGATTTTGGATATTATGAGGTGCTAATATCTTTCGTACACGTAATCAACTCCCAAACTTAGTTCTGTTTATGTAGATTAGATCTTATTATTAGCAGATTAAAGGTTGGTTACATTCATCAATTCCATGTAATCAAACGCCATGAGCACTTATGTGTGCTGAATACATTATGAGGCTAGGGTAACATCTCCCTAACAGCAATTATTTTTAGAAGAGTTGGTAGTGCCTGAGGTTCTAAATGTGGTATCAAAGCCAAGGTCATGGGTTCAAGTCCCAGTGGTATTGTTGAGGGGAGATTGTTGATAGATCGAAGGTTGGCCATGTCTATCAACTCCATGTACTTAAATGCTGTGGGCATTTGTGTATGCTGAATGCATTATAAGGCTAGAGTATGTGTCATGCCAAGCGCTCTAAAGGGAGTAGGCAGGGTACTCCAATCCCACATCAGACATAAAAGAAAGGTTACTGATGTATAAAAGGGTTCACACTACTTCTTCCTTGTGAGGTACCTTTTGTAGGACAAAACTATGAGGTCAGGGGAGTTAAAGCGGACAATACCTCAAAAGGTGTGAACCGATAGGTAAGCTGATTTGAGATGCTAGATGAGTTCATGCCCGAGTCTTGGAGCCACACAAGCCTGGAGCTTAAGTCTCGGCATGTGACAAGTGGTATCAGAGCTAGCCATAAACCGTTCAACCCACGCTAAGCACCTCGAGGAAAGTAGGCAGAGTGACCAGCCTCCGTGACAAAGGTGTCACGAGGTTGAATGTTAAGTGGGGGAAAATGTCATGCCAAGTATTCTAAAAGAAGTAAAGAGGGTACTCCAATCCCACATCAAACATAAAAGAATGGTCATTGGGGTATAAAAGGGTTCACACCATCTTTTCCTTGTGAGACGCCTTTTGTAGGATAAAACTATGAGTCATGGGGGTTAGAGCAAACAATACCTCACAAGAGAATGAACGTGATAGGTAAGCTTATCTGGGACATCGGATGAGTGCATGTTCGGATCTTGGAGCCGCATAAGCCTGGAGCTTAAGTCTCAGCATATGACATATGCACCTTTTTAACAACAATTACTTTTGAGAGAGTTGGTAGTGCTTAAGATCTTAAAAAAAGGATAGGCATGTAAATAAGCATCTATGAAAGTTTTTAATGTGAATTTATTCATTTTGGATTGAATATAATTTTGATAATATTAGTTTTGAGAAATAGATTAACTTAAGAAAGTTTTTTTACAAGAACAAAATTTTCTAACATTGAACTTATTTCATTTTTTTGTATTAATTCACAAAGCTTTAATATTTGAATTTTATATGGTTGGAAAGCTCTGTGTCTACTTTCTAATGAATCAAACAGAATCAAAATCAAAGTCTTTTAAGAAAATATTTTGAATTTTTACTAAACATTTTACAGTTATCTAAAAACTGCATAAGAGGTAGATTTAAAACACTATAATTCGTATACAATGAATTAGGTGATGAATTTTATATGGATAGAAAGCCCTTTAAGTCTAGTTTCTAATCTTTAAACGGTTTTTTATTTGGATTTGTATAACTCAAGATATGATCAAATTAGTGAATAGAATGCAAAACAAAATACAACTACCCTACTGGACAAGATCGATCCCCTTAAGAAAGGATTGATTGGTTTTTTATCCAAAATGAAAATTTTACTCTAGGATTTGAAAAGGGATTGATCACTTAAAGTATGGGATTAATCACCTAAAAAAGGGATCAATTGGTACCAAAAAGGGATCGATTAAACGGCTAGTTTTTCAAGCTTCTAATGGGTGTTTCTTCTTCCAAACCATCCCCAATGGCTAGTTTTTCAATTTCTCTATAAATTGGGTACTCCAACACATCAAGAAAGTTAATGAATCAAGAGAACAAGACTAACAAGCTATATTTTCATTCTTTTAAAAAATCAAGAGTTGTTAGAGCTTAAAATTCATATATTTTCTATTTGTTGTATCTAAGCTATATGTGTTGTTTTATTCATCAATTTTTTTTGTATTTCATTAGGCAAACACTTAGCCTTTGAGAGGTATTTTAAATTTACATTTCTATTAAGTGATTTTGTAATCAAAAAGTAAGGTATCCTCTTGAATTTATGGGATTAAGAGGTTACTACTTAGTCTAAAAATTAGAAAGTGTAAGGTTTCTATCTTAAGCCTTAGAAAGAAAAAGATAATGTTGTATTTTTAATTCAAGAATATTGGATTGAAGCCTTAGTGTGGACAACTAAGAGAGATGATGTATATGCTTTATGAAAAAAGATCAAATATTTATAAATCATTATGCTTGATTTCTCTGTCCCTATCTCTTTATTTTGATTATAGTTTCTATTAGCTTATTGTTCATCAATTTATTGCTATTTGCATCATATTTTGATATTGATTTAATTTTTTATTCAATTATTTTGAAATCATTGTCTGAGAAAAATTTAGAGAAATCCAATTTACTCCTCTCTTGGATTACCATCCACACAAAAAGCTAACACTATTCTTTTTAAAGACCCTTAGTTTACCCTTAGGACAACCTTAAAAAGGATAAATTCATATAGGTGGCCAATCACACTTAGATGAAAAATATTTATAGTGACTTCATGATTTTTTGTGTCTAATGGGTAAGTTATTGGACCTAAACATTATGACAAAACTCACTAATTCAAGACTAGTGGATTAATGTTGCTTACTGTTTTAATTTGGGGCCTAATTAAGAAGGATTAATGCAAGAAGGTAGAGTTCCTATTATGCCTTTGGACATAAAGAACTTATTAAGTCAGTATTCAAAGGTGTTTGAAACTCCCACTGAGTTACCACCTTTTAGACCCTAAAATTATAGGATTCCTCTTCAAAATTAGACTCAAACGATCAAGCTCAAGCCTTCTAAGTATCCTATGGTTTAAAAAATAAAATAAAAAAGATGGTGGCTAAAATGAAAGAGGCTGGTATTATACAGGATAACAGTAGTCTTTTTACCTCATTTGTCGTGTTGGTTAAGAAGAAAGATGGGTCATGGCACCTTTATGTAGATTATAGACAACTCAACAAAATTACTTTACAAGATAAATTTCCTATTCCTTTGGTAGAAAAGTTGTTAGATGAGTTGACTAAGGCTTGTTGGTTTTTAAAGCTTGATCTTAGGTCTAGTTATGACCAAATAAGGATAAATCTTGTTAACATTCATAAGATAGCTTTTAGGATACATTAAAGGCACTATGAGTTCTTAGTGATGCCTTTTGGATTAACAAATGCCTTTTTCACTTTTTAGAGTCTCATGAACAACATTTTTTAGCCATTTATTAGGAGATTCATCTTGGTTTTTTTTTTATGATATCTTGGTTTATTCTTCCAGTTGGGTGGATCATTTGCATCATTTGCAACAAGCGTTTGATGTATTACTTTTACACTAGTTGTATGTTAAGCTATCCAAGTGTGATTTTGGGCCTTTAAAGATTGAATATCTGAGCCATATCATCTGTTGCAAGGGAGTGGAAATGGATTGAAAAAAAGATTAAATGTATCTTGTAGTGGCCAATTCCTTAAAACACTAAGGATTTAAGGGGATTTTTAGGATTAATTGGCTATTATCTTAGGTTCATAAGGGTTTATGGTCAGATTGCAAAACTGTTCACTGATATTTTGAAGAAGAATAATTTTCATTGGCCAGAATTAGCTCAAGTGACATTTGAGAAATTGAAGTAGACCATGATATCTGGGCCGATATTATCCTTACCAAATTTTGACTCTACCTTTATGGTTGAGTCTAATGCATCTTGTTGTGGTATTATGGTTGTTTCAAGACAGTAAGGAAGACCTATTACTTGTTTTATGAAGGCCATTTCCATTAAACATCTCATATTGTCAGTGTATGAAAAAAAGATGTTAGCCATACTAATGGCTATTAAAAAATGGAATGCCTATTTGATTGTGAGACACTTTAATATTAAAATCGATTATGAGAGCCTTAAGTTTTTATTGGATCAAAAAACTAATACTCTTGTTTATCAACGTGGGTGATGAAGATGATGGGATTTGACTATGAGTTAATTTTTAGGAATGGTTCATCCAATAGGGCTACTAATGCTTTATCTAGAGTTTCTACTACCAATATTTATGCTATGTCTTTGGTTAACACAAATTCATTGTCCAAATTTTGTAACTTATGGCTTAAGGATTCTTATCTTATTCATTTGTTACATAAAATAAAAAACACTCATGATCTCTTTTTAAAGTATTCATGGCAAATAGGTCAATTGAGAAAGAAGGGTAAGTCAATGGTGGGAAATGATTTGAGGTTGAAGATAGACTTATTGAAGCATTTTCATAGCTCAGCAAAGAGACACCATTCTAGAGTAATAGTTACAAGGAAGGGAATTTCTAGTGTTGTGTACCAAAAAGGCATGAAAAAGGTAGCTTGACAATTTATCGAGAGTGTTCAGTTTGTCAGCTAAACAAGTATGACAATAATGCTTATCCAAGATTACTATAGCCACTGCTTATTCTTTAAAGAATTTGGTCTGTTGTTTCTATGGACTTTATTAAAGGTCTTTCTAAATCATTTGGAAAAAAAGTGATTATGGTGATGGTTGATTGACTTAGTAAGTATGCTCACTTTATACTATTGACATATCATTTTACCACACTTATTTTTGCCATAACATACCTAGACAATGTGTAAAAGCTCCATGGTGTGCCAGATTCAATCGTCTTTGATCGGGATAAGATTTTCACTAGTTTATTTTGGAAAGAGTTGTTCAAGTTACTTGGTATTGAGTTGCAATTGCCTACTGCCTATCATCCTTAAATCAATGGTCAAATGAAGGTGGTTTATTAGTGTTTGAAAACTTACCTATGGTACATGCAGAGGAATTTCCTAAGCAATTGTCCAAGTGGATTTCTTTAGTAGAATGGTGGTATAATACTAGTTTCCACTCATTTATTCAGCACACTCCTTTTGAAATGGTTTACGGACAGCTAGCTCCAACACATAAACCCTATTTACTTAGTGATTCCAACATTGATATGTTTAATAGAAGTTTGCATGCAAGGGAGGCCATTATCAAACTTTTGAATTTTCATTTGGATAAGGCTCAGAATCAGATAAAACAATAAGCTAATAAGCATAGGTTTGATAAATAATAAAAAATTCATAACTGGATATATGTCAAATTTCAACCTTATAGGTAATGGTCGGTTGTTGCTTGCTTTTCTCCCAAGTTAGTAGTTAGATATTTTAGGCTTTATAAGGTGGTGGATAAGGTCGGTGCCGTTGCTTACAAGTTGGACTTGCGAGCTGAGTTTAAGATTCACTTCGTGTTTCATGTTTTATAATTAAATAAACATGTAGGCAATGTGCCTATCCAATGTCACCTTTTTTTGGTGGATTCTGAGGGAATGCTTACTAAAGAACCATTGGTTATTTTGGATCATAGGATGACTAAGAGGAAAGGGCAAACTATAACAAAATATTGGTTTAATGGAGTAACTCTTTTCCTAAAAATGCTACTTGAAAGACCTTATTTGAGTTACAAATCAAAATTTTTTCCTTTAATCCTTGAGGACAAGGATTCTTTTGATGGGAAGGTATTGTTATGAGCCAAAGCAAGACTTGATTCAGTTAGTAGTCAGTTAGCAAGATAGCTAGTTAACTAATTCTATTATATTCAGTTATGGTCAACAAATGGTTACAAGAGATTTGATTGTACTAAAATTTTAGCTTTTTCATGTTCATTTTTTATGCAATTTTACTTGTATTTTGGTTTTTTCCTTGGGATTTTTGGCAAAAATACTCCTAAATGTACATTTTGCTCATATGTAGGTAAAAATGGAGAAAATGAAGAATTTTGGTTAATTTGGATACATTTTTGGAGGATTTTTTATGCAAATTGTGAAAATGGCCTAAACTAGTGTCATTGAGATTAAGAGTTTTCTTAATCTTTTCTTTTATAATTTTTTAAGCTTATTTCTAGCATTTTTCTAATGATTTTAATGAGAAAACTTTTCATCAAATAACTTGAATTTTTGGCAGTCAAATGAAGAGGGTAGTTGTAAAAATATGCATTAAAGAAAATGGTGCACTAATGCGTGGAATGCAACCTTCATTTGCATAAGAATTGGGCATTACATTTTGACATTCAAAAGAAGACTTCAAGAGGCGATGACATGGCATATTGGAAAGCTTTCATTGGCTATAACTTAGACTTTTAAGAAAAGGCAAAACACATGAAACGAAGGCTTGCAATTGAAGAAGAATAAATAAGTCTACATCTAGTAGTGTACTAAGGATGAGAAAAAAGCAAAGAAGTTTCTAGAAGACCTATAATTTGCAAATATTTTTTAAAAATTTTTTGGGGTTCAATTCACCATTCACATGCCTATAAATATGAGTAGAGTAAGCCATTTTAGGGAGACTTTAGCTTAGGATTTTATTTTTTTTATTCTTTAATTTTTACCTTTTCCTTTACTGTATTTTACTTTTTTAACAACCAAACATCCTTGATTTTTGTTTTTCAATTGATTTTGTGAAAACCTTCATGTAACCTACAAGGTATTATTCACTTTGACTCGAAGATCTCACGATTTTGTCCTATAAAAGATGCCTTACAAGATTGGATTTAAAGCTCTACTTATATATCATAGTAGATCCTCAAAATCTTTCAATAGGAGATTGAGATGTCACAAACTCCTTTTGTTAAACCTTGATATCCTTGTCAAGCCCAACACAAAATACAGACAAAACCAAAATCACACCATACATAAAACCACAGAATCAAGATTACACTAAATGTCGAGATTCTAGAGGTAGCTTTTACCGTATATCACTTAGCTCTTATAGGATTTTAAATCGCTGTGATACCATTTGTGGAGACCCGTACTTAACTTGCAAAGTATTATTCACTTTAACCCAAATGTCTGATGGTTTTGTCCCATAAAAAACACCTGACAAGTTTAGGTTTAAAGCTCTACTTATATATCATAGCAGATCCTCAGAATCTTTCGATGTGGGATTGGAGTGTCACATTTTTTAATTTCACTTTTACATTTCCTGAAGTATTTTTTAGTGTTTTTTATGACTTTGGCAAACTTGCAAATTTGATTGATTTATGGCTCAAATCTTCAAGTTTTCTTGCTAATCTCAAATCTATTTCTACATTTTTGCCCTTGACCTAGTTGTAATACTCTAATCATAACTCAATCATTTCATACTTGTTTTTACTCCAAATTTTTTTCATGGTTTCATAGCTCATTAGGCTCTAACATAATAAAAAATTAGCATCAAATTTGTTCCCAATCAATATAGTTAACTCTTGCATATTGAAATTGAAATTTGGATCTAGTGCAATCCAAGCATGATCTCCAAGCTTGAGTACGATTCTTCTCTCCTTTTAGCAAAGTGTTTGATTATTTCAACCTTTGATCTTTTAGATTTACTTGTTATCTTACTGATTTTCATTTTGTTATAATTTATTTCATGATTTTAATGACTATTTGGATGAATTTTGCTGAACATGCTATGTTTTCTGCACTTTAGTGTACTATTTAGTTGCTAGTTCATTGATCTCTTTTTGTTCCAATTTATTGTGATTTTCTTGTTGTATTTTTGAAGTAAACTTGCTGCTTGTTCCTTAGCTCAAATGAAGTTCATTTTCAGTATAAAGTTGTAGATTTAATTTTTTTTCTTTTACAATTCAATGAGTTACAAGCACACTTTTGTGTTCGGTTTTAGTTACTCTTTACTGTATGGTGTATTTTCCTTCAAGTTTTCTTTCACAAAATCATTCCTCATTTAATTCTTAAAATATTCTTTCAATTTCCAATTTAAGGGCATTTCAATTTGTTCCATTTAAACTTCAAACTATGAGCTACAATTCAGTTTCTAGATTTTGCTATACTTTCAATTTTCATATTTTAGTTTAGATTTTGCAATGTTTTTTCATTGCTTGCATTTAAAATCTGTTTTTACTTTAAATCATGTTGAATTTATTGCATTTCAATTTACTTATTACTTTTGCACTTTATTTTACTGAGTTTACATTTTACAATTTTATACGTACTTGTGTTACATGCTTTGTTTGATTTTTTTTTTTAGTTTAATATCATGTTTTTCTTTGTTTTATTAAATCAACTTTAAAATGATATAGGGATAATAGATATTTAGCTTAAAATTTTTTTTACTTAATTTTTATGTGATGATATCTTGATCGAAAAGTTAGTATTATTATTTGTATGATTTGTGCACTTACAGATTGATCCAAATGAATAATACAAGCTAACAATTGAGCTCTTGTAAAGTATTCCACAAACTATACAAGAATTTTAAGGTTGTGAAATTATATATATATATATGACATTCTTTTAAAATTTTTATTCTCTTCCTATCTTTTAAATTCTCTCAAAATTTTCTTATTTAAATTGAGATTTTTTGTACCAAAAACCTCAATTTTTTATAACTCAAGACTTCATTTTTCTTCTAGAGTGGCCATTAGTGAGTCAAACAGTATCAATTTCCTTTTTGAATGAATTTAAAATTTTAATTTTCTTAGACTTAATAAATTAAAATATGATACAGTGATACGATACAAAAACAATTTTAATAAAGGATACAGAGATAATATAACTTAAAATTTAAAAAATACAATAAATAGATAAAATAAAAAATTATATTTTATATTTTTATGTTGATATAAATTATTACACATAATTTTCATATAAAATATCATAAAAATATAATATTTTATACGATAAAGCAACATGAAATACCATATCTAAATTTTTTTAATAATAAATATTTTTTTATAGCATTAATTAATAAAAATTTATAATATACGCATGTTTTTGTAATTCCACAATGAGTTCCCAATCACCTACTCAAATGTCGCTGTCATCTCTTGGAAAAATGACAGTGTCTGCGCTTTTTTAATTTTTAATATATATATATATATATATATATTTGTTAAAAAACAAAGGAAGTTGGGATTAAGAAAAAAATAGTTTGTAACTAACAAGTGAGTGGATTTATTGAGATCGGAGGCGGCCTTAAGAGGATGGATGTGGAAAAAGTGAAGGGATACATAGAGAATTCAACCACCATCGAAGGAGACGGATTGCCTTTCAGATTCTTCGAAAGCCTAATCATGCATGGTCTCAGCGTTGATCTCATCGAAACCGGTCGCGTCGTTTGCTCTTTTAAAGTCTCCCCTCGTCTGCTGGTAATTCGATGCTTCTATTTATGAATCATCAATTTAGGGTATTTCAAACTCAGAAAAGCAATTTATCAAAACTAGGAGTATCGTTCCATTCCAATTAGAGAATATTTATATGATTGTGGGTTTTTTTTTTTTTTTATTGTGCAAAGAACGGAGAAAATTCCTTGCATGGTGGGGTCACAGTGACACTTGTGGACTTGGTTAGCTCAGCAGCAATATACACTGTTGGCGCTCCCTTCCCTGGATCTTCAGTTGAGATAAATGTCTCTTTCTTGGATGCTGCTTATGCTGATGTGAGTATCCTCTCCTGCTTTTAGTTTATCTATTTCCTCTTTCTCTAATTGATTCACAAAAATGAAAAAAAAATTCAAAAAAAAAAAAGCAAATGGTTAAGTTGACGAATTATTGGCTTGCTGCCAATGAGGCCTTCTGCCAATGAGGCTTTGGTTTAGTGGTGAGGAGGAGGCTTTAGAACTTGGAGGTCTTAGGTCCAACTGTCACTATGTGTGAGTTTGATTGTTTAGTTATATTTTAATTTGTTCTAATTTGTTGATTGATTATTCAATGATATATTATATATGGATGTAATATTTGATTATGATTATAAGTTGTCATGTACTTATAATTTCAAAAAAAAAAATTACTGGCATGTTTACTCAAAAAATAATAAAAAATTACTGGCATGTGCACATTTTCATTGTTGTTTAGATAAAATTGCCTGTTGATCAATATAATATTGTAAACTTTGGTCATGTTTGGTACAAAAGATTATTTAATCTAATCTTATTTATAATATCTATCTTATCTTATCCTATCATAATCTTGGGCACCAAACACACCCTTAATTCCTCGTAAAGCATTCAATATTTAAATACATATATTTTATTATTCTTCAATCTTTCTTTGCCTATTTGATTGTGTTTATAACATATTATAAGTGTAGATGCTTAGAATATGATACTTCCGAGTTTTAGTGTTATATAATTTGTTTTAAAAACTAAAGGCCTTTGCTCACACACGTTTTATATGTTTAATAGATAGACAATAATTTGAAGCTGGTTTGAAATTCTACATAGCAACTGTCGTACCATTGTTAATTGCTGCTCATGATGTTGTGTTTCTGACAGGTTATCGGTTTTGTTAACACTATGCTTGCAACTTTTGAGTTTCTGTTCCAATACCATTTGAGTTGTTGAGACTTTTTCCACTGCTTATTGAGTTTTAGTCAGTTTCATGGTAGACAATCTTGAATGAACAAATTTGATATTGGAAATAAACTTTATGTGAATTAGGGAATCTTCGCTGGTGTTAGATCCTAAAACACTATAGATTGTTATTATTGAGGAGTGAACCTGATATCTAGACCTAATCTGAGAGTAAGAGATCTTGTAAGACAAAGAAACGCTAAAAGGGGCACTAGAGTATGCTTTGGTGTTCCCTCTTTGATGGTCAAATTAAAGGGAAAAGCTAAAAGAGGGTTGACTGAGTGTGTGGATGGTACTAGAGAGGTACTCTTACCATAAATAATGGTGTTATACCTTTTCAAAACCCTGGCCAGTCAGGCAAAACTTTGTTAAGATTCTTTAAGTCAGGTTCATAAGTATTTTTTTTTTCAGAACAATATAATAAAAACTAAAATTGAAAACCAAACTGGTAGATAGATCTTATTACATATATTTTTTAGCTAATACTACATATTTGAAGTATACAAAATTTCAAATAAGTTTTGATACCTTTCTGAATAAGTATTTTAATAGAAAATTCTAACAAAGTCTTTCTCATTCAATAAATGATGGCTAACTTCTGAAGTGCATAGGTTGTTTGTCATGGTTTAACACCAACTTGTGAGGTATTGTCCATTTTGACCTATTGAATCTCATGGTTTTGTCTCACAAAAGATATTTCACAAACTGAAAGTGGTGTAAACACTTATATCCCAAGACCAATCGTAGTACACAGTTGATGTTGGATTCATGGCTTTTCTCTAAGACCATGACATCCTCCCCACTCCAACTAGGGTGGTGGCATATTGCTAGTACCCTAGAGCTGGCTTTGATACCAAATGTCACGATTTACATCAACTTGCAAGGTATTGTCCATTTTTGCCCATTAGACCTCATGGTTTTATCCCACAAAAAGCATTTTATAAGTTAAAGATGATACGAATATTTGTATGCTAAGATTAACTCTAGTACATATTCGATGGGATTCATGACTCCTCACTATGATCAAGACATTGTACCAAGTAATAATAGAGTGAGTAATATCCCATGAGGATTGAGTTATCTCTTGGTCTAATTACAAAAGTTCAACACCTCAACTGTATTTGGCTCCAATTATTTAAAGAGAAGTGATCTAATACGTAATCTAAATTAAGGAATGCAAGTAAATTTTAAGTAAAACAAGTAAAAGCAAGTCGAGACAAATAAGCTAAGTCAAGAAATTAAACAAGCAATTGAACAATCAAACTAAAAGTAAGCAAACTTAAGCTAAAAATGCACAAAATGAACGGCAAAAGAAAATGAACATGAATAGAAATGCAAGAAGCTAATCGGACAACATTAACCTAAAAACAGAATTTATTTACAAACACTTAAGGAAAACCGAAACCGAAACCAAAATGAATGCATCAAGTATGTAAATGACCTAAATTCGTAAGTGCATCAATGAAATAGTATGTAAATGAAGTAGTTCTAATGAACACTGAAAATTAAAGCAATGAAAACTAACAAAGCTGAATGTAAAGGTTAAGAATCGAAAATAGATCTACAAAACAGAAATTAAATTGCTTCAAACTAAATCAAACATCAAGCTTATCAAACAAGAAATTGAACTAAAATAAACTTAGGTACATGAAATATAATATGTAAATTGCATGATCATGAAAGAAAATCAGCTGAGAGACAAAGATAACAAACTCAATAAAACAGAAAATACTGAACAGAGAATAACATAACCAAACAGCAATTAAACTCAAAAATCACAAAGCAATTGCATGAAATGTAAAGAAAGCAATTGAAGAGTAAACAAAAGAGAAAATGGATCAAAACTCAACATGGATCAGCTGGATCTACAGCCAAACTGCAGCCACCACCCCTGGCCAGCAGAGAAACCACAACTTCTAAACTCTAGTGCTCTCAACATAAATTGAATTTGAACTCAAAATTTTGATTTAAGAGTCAAAAACAAGTGTGTAAAATCTCAGAATTTTTGCACAAAGAAATCATAAAGAAAAGCATCAAAAACCGCAAGTACTCAAGTACAGGAAACCAAAAACAACATTTGAACTTGAAAGAAAATTGCATTGAGTTGAAGTAAAGAACAAGATTAAAATATAAAAAACAATTAAATGGCTGAAAATGAACTTGAAATGTAAGTAAACATAAGGAAAATGTACAAGAAAATGAAGAAAATCTCATCCAAACAGGCCGTTCTTTATGGAGGAAGAGAGAGCTGCCTGGAGAGAATTACAAAAGAAAATGAAATGAAAAAAATGAAATCTGAAAATTCCACTCCTTGGAGCTGCCCATCTCCTCCTCTATTTATAGGCAAATTTTGATCTAGAATGGCTAATCATCTCCCTTGAAAATGCCAAGTCACCAGCCACATTGGAGAGATTTTTCCAACTCAGCAAATTCCTTATAGAAATCACATGTGTGCATCATCTTAGATCCTCTTCTTCAAGTCATGCTTAAAATGTTTCTTAGATCCAAATGCATCTTCAAAGGACTAATGGGAAGCCTCCAAAAATCCAAGTCAGCAGCAACTCTTGGCATTCACTTATGTTCATACTAGCACCACTAAACTTCTCTACATATTCGGCAAGCTGCCTATCTTCCTCTTTGCAACTTCATTTGAGCTTCAATTTTGGTGATCCTTGTGACACATTTTCAGCTAATGAGAGACCTTCAAAATGCCAACTCAGCAAATAATTTTGGAACAAAAAATCAGCTATTTTTCAGCTCCTAAACAGCCTCCGAACCGCACCTAATAATTTCTCGTCCCATCGAGCTCACTTGCACTTTCTGCAAGACCTTGCACAATTTAATTACCTTGAGGAAATAATTAGGCATTTTAAACACTTAAAACATTACTTAAATTCAACTTATCCATCTCCTATGCACATGAAATCAACTCCAATTCCAGCTCAAAAGTTATCAAACTTGGCTACTACATCTTCTAGCACAATATTCGGCCATTGAGATTAAAACACCTCCAAATTGCATCAAATTGCTTCTAAATCTTTTAAATTCATTCCTTTTCCTCCGAAACAATAAAATTTCCTACACATGAGAATTTTCACTAATTAGGAGTACATCTTCTTCATTTTCTTGAGAATTAAGCAAAAATTCACCTTAAAAGACTACAATAATTCTATAAAATTATAGAATTATCAATAAACATTTACGAAAAAAATTTGTGCCTAGATGCTAAATTTAATAAACTTTTTATATATTATTGATTTTCTCATTAAACTTTATCAATCTATTGGTTTTAATTTCCAAATTTAGCTTTTGTTTATTCAAATTTAATGTGGAACCATGGGAACTAGACCTAAAGAACCTCACCTAAGTTTTTCTTGGCCATCAACTGTAGATTGTCGAGATTGCTGCACATTTCCTAATTGTTATGTGGCACAATGTGCAATACCACAGATAAATCGTATGGCCTGTTGATAGTGTACTGGACTTTTAGTTCCAATAACTAGAGGTTAAGCCTTGGTAACCTCAAATATATAAAAAAAAGAGGCCCCATTTAGTGCCTTGGAATGGCTCATACCGAAGCGTCCTTAGAATCTTTTTGTTTGTTGGACATTTCTTTTCTTTCTATCTTCTTTCTATGGTAAATGTGTTTGAAATTCATCATCATGAGAGTTAAGTGCTATCCTTTTCAACTTTTCTTGGAATTTTTAATATACACATTTAAAATATTCAATGAAATATATTATCATGGTCTTCTTTATGCACCTTGTGTTTCACTATCTTGGACAAGGCAGAAAGACAAAAAGAAAAAGGAAAGACCCATGGGAGAGGTGGGTGTTGTAACGTTATGAATTTTACAGTGCAAAAGTTAAAAGAAAACCAGTTCAACTACCTAGTATCTTGTATTGCCGTCTTTTCTTTTGTCTGCTTTAAAAAAAAAAATGAGTTGTTTTCTTCTTTTGTGGAGATTAAAATAGGAGTAGAAGCAAGAAAGGTAATTTTTCTGATTTAGGGTTCTTTTCAGCAACCTTTGGTGAAATAATATATAAGCCTTTTGTGAATGTGCATAATGTTTTGCTTATGTAGGAGGAAATTGAGATAGAAGCAAGGGCTTTGCGTGTTGGGAAGGCTGTTGCTGTTCTCAGTGCTGAACTTAGGAAGAAAAATACTGGGAAAATTATTGCTCAAGGCCGTCATACTAAGTATCTCCCTCTACCAAGTAAAATGTAGATGACATTTTAATTTAAATAATCATCCTCATAATTCCTCCACTAGGAACCAATAAAATGAATTGCATCATGCATTTGCTGAATATACTATGGATTCATGCTTTTATAAGACACTTATAGTTGAATTTCACATGAAATTACTTTACGTTTCCTCTGCTTGTCACAAAATGCCTTGCTTTATGTGGTTGATTTATTGACATCTTGGATCTTTTCACTACTTGGTTTTACTAGTTCATGAATATGCCATGATGATGGGGACAAAATAAAGCCAAAAAAAAAAAAAAAAGGGTTTTCTTGGGTAGGACTTGAACTTTGATTTGGAAAGTCTGGAAAATAAAGGTTTGACCTACTATCAAAACAGTGGAGGACATTCGTGGCTGTTGCTTGCATATTCGCAATTCAAGGTTATGGGCAATATCCGTGGGCGAACACAAATTTTGTATACGAGGGGCCGATTCATAGTAGCCTACAGTATTTTTTTATATAGTGATTATATCAAAAAAGTAAAAAACGTTTAGGGAATACATTATTTTTTGATATTACAGTTAGAGGTGGCAAATAGATGAGTTTAGATAATTTTGAATTGGGTTGTCTTAAGATTTGGATTATTTCAATTATAATTTTTTTTTTGAATTTGTATTGTTTCAGGTTTGGATAATTTTAGATTATGATTTTTTCGGGTTCAAATCATCTTAAATATAAATTATTTTGAATTTAGATTAATTCAGATTCTATTTGGTTCGAGTTGGGTGAGCTTAAACAAATCGAATTATTTTGAAAATCTATAAACTATAGACCTTTTTATAATTTCAAATGTAATAAATAATTTTACTTGTTATAAATTAAATAAAAATATGATAGACATAATAAAATTTAAAAAATTTAAAAATATTTATATAAATATTTTTTATATAATAATTTTGTATTTTAATAATATCCATAACTTTTTTTAATATAGTTTATAAGCTCAAATAGATAAATAAATACATAAATCTAACGTATAAAAAGTAAAGGATCGAAACCATTGGGCTACATAAAAAAAATCATTTCAATGACTCAACAAATTATAAATGAAACCAAATATTTATATAAATGATTTTTTAGCTTTAAGTCTTAATCCAATGACCCATTGACCATTAGGCACTTGACCTTAGCCACTTAGTACAACTTTTTTTTCATTTATTTTATTAGCTTTTTTGTCAGTATATTATAATTTTTTAACACACATTTTAAAATTTCAAGAATTTTTCTAACGTTTATTTTGTTTTTGTTTGGAAATAAATAAAATACCTATATAATTACATTAGATCTAATCATATACACTGATTTAATTAAATGTTCAATTAAAATACTAAATAACATATATTAAAAGATTATCAATTAATTGGTTTAATCATAATAATCAATATTTAAAAATTTTAAAAAACCATGACATGTAAAAATTAATTGATATAATGTTGATTTAATTTTAATATTTGATCATTTTGATATTAACATTAGATATAAGTATATTTATCAATTACCAATCGGTCAATTATAATGCCAAATAATAGATATTATTAAAAAAATAAATTATTATTTACTAAAATATTTAATATGAATAATTAGCTAATTAATTAGTTCAACCTTATATCTATTTTGTTTTTAGTGTTATGAATTATAATACTAACAATACTACATTAAATATAATCATATTCAATAATTGATTAAATGTTCAATTTGAATGTTGAATTAGAAAAATTTTATACACCAATTGATATTAACATAATAACATTGGATATAAACATTACATCAATCGACCAAAATTCACAAAGTTGAATAGTAAATATTATTAAAAGATCAGAAATTTGATATTTTGACATTAACATAGATATAATAACATTGGATATGCACCAATTGATCAAATATCTAATTAGAATATTAAATGGTAGACTTATTAAATTAATTAGTATACTACTAATAACTTTAAACTCAACAAGTGTAGTTAAATATAATTAATCTTAATATCAATAAAGTACAAAAATTAATTGCATTAAAATTATTACTATTATAATATACTTCTAAATTATACTTAAATTTATTTTAGTAATAATTAATTCTATCGTCATCGTAGTTTTAATTTTAATATATATTAGTAAATCAAGTAAACATCAAAATTTATTAAATTTTTATCTAATATTAAAACAAGTCAATAATATATTATAATTGATTATTTTTCTAATGAAATAAAATTTTAAATTAATGATTTTATTTTATTTTTATAATTATTGTAAATATAATAAGAATAGTATTAAAAATCATTTGATATTCATATTTAATGGGTTTCAAAATTAATTTATTTCATAATTGAATTTAAAAATGCAATATTAATTTTTTATAATAAACTATTGATATAATTATTGAATAATTATAAATAATAATATTTTAAAATTTTTATTTAAAAAATATCTATCTTTTATTTATTTTTTTAAAATAAAATCATATAATTATAGTTTGGGTTTTCGGGATATAATTAGATTTTTATGAGTTTCAGATTGGATCGATTTTGAATTCAGATCATTAAGAATTTAAGTTATGAGGGATCAGTATTGTATCAATTTTAAAATTTTTTATATTGTAATTTTTTTATGTTAAATTTTTTAGGATCTCAATTTTTGATTGTTTTTTTTTTTTTTTTATCACTTTTGATTGAATACAATTCGAACACAAACCGATTCAAACGAATTTTTGAGTTCGGAGTAGTTTTGCAAACTCTAATTACAATCATAACAAAAGTGATTTGCTCAACTGGATTTTTAGCAGGGATGAGCATGTACAGGTGGGCAGTTTTTAAAGTAAGGATCACAGACCACCTATATAGAATTGGTTGAAAATTTTTAACTGAGGGTCAATCCACAGCTCTCTAAGATCGTGGATTACCCATATAGGTTAATTCGGTGTGGTCTAGGGTTGATATAAGATTTTAAAATTTTTCAAAAATATGTATAATTAAAATAATAATTTTTTTAATATCATAAATAAAAATTATAATCACATAGTTCAAATTCATGAATCAACGTTACATTTCATATTAAAATTAAATATTACAAAGTAAAAACTACAAATATCCATCAATATATAAAGAAAAAATTTTCAAGTTCAAACATGTAGTACAGTTGCGATATTGAAAATGTATTATTAAAATTATTTTAACTCTGATTTTATCTGACCAACTAAAATTTGAAAGTGAGCAAACAAATTGAATAGTAAAAACAAATAAAAATTTAACAAAAAAATTAAAGGCAATAAATGAAGTAACAAAATGACTAAAATTTAATTGAATAGTAAAATCAAATAAAAATTTAGCAAAAAAATTAAAGGCAATAAATAAAGTAACAAAAAGAATTTCAAAATGACTAAAATTTAAGATTACAATTTCACTCAACTTCACTTAGTTTACTCCGCTCTCTTTGATTAAAATTCATTAATTATATTACTGACCAAGAGCACTAATTTATCTGTTAGCATCTTTCGACGGTCATTTAAACATACCCTTCCTAGCTAACTCCTATATTGCTACGGTGAGTAATCTAACAAGGATTCATTAAGCACAAGCTTTCTTTAATGGCTACACATGCAATGCAACTATATTCTTGTCTCACGCATACACATGTTATTTTATTTAGTCTGGACATTTAAATCCCTTTTTCCAAGTTCATTTTCCTCTAACGGTTAATTAAGGTTACTAACCATTTAATTAAAACGAAGGTTGAATATTAACTTCTTATTCCTAGTTGCATTAACATCCCCTAAATCCCTTTCCCAAGTTGCTTTAGGTTATGTTAATCTATTTAAGTATAGATCTTCAAATCAGTTTCCCAAGTTCATTAAAATTTCCATAAATTTCCCCGTAAGGTTCCTTAATGGTTATTAATCACCTAATTAGTTTTCAACTAAATAATTGGTGGCCAATTATTTGCGCATATCAAGTACAAATAGAATAACCAACATATCTAAGAGAAGACAACAAAGCAAAAAGAGGAAAAATATCAAGCTTTATGGTATGACCTACACTGAAATCTTAGATTTAAAATTTAATTCATGCCTAAATTAAAAATCAAGATCAATAAAAATTTTAACATAAAGAAAATTATAAAAAAATAAATAACAAGAGTGAATAAAAAAGATAAGTCTTCCAAAATAAAACCAAAACCAAAGTTGGTAAAATTCCTAAGATGCAGGAAAAGAAATAAAATTTGAGAAGAAAAACAATAAGAAAAGATAAGCCTAAGCAAAACAAAATTAAGAGATAAACACTAATATGAAGCAGCTACTCTCTCCAAATTATATCCCTAATGTTGCTCATTCTCTCTTTTTCTTTTTTATCTATTGATTTCTTGATTTTTTTTCTCCTCTGTCCCAAACTCTATTTATAGTGAAGATTGATCAGCAGTTTTTGATTAAAGCTTGAAGTGTTCAAATCCTATTATGATAAAGGATAAATATCTTCTAGTCCTACAGCAACTCCATTTATATGAGTAATTCTCGGACTTGACTTCCTTTCTTTTTTATTTATCTAATTCAATTGAAAGTCTCGTCCCTACATATAAAATCAAATAAAATCACAATTAAAAGAGATTTAAATATATAGTCAAAGAGTTATATTTATTGTATAAAATTTAATCCTATCAAATACCCCCAAACTTAAAATTTGCTAGACCTTGAGCAAAAAAATAAATTAAAGAATGAAAGAATGAATGTATAACCAAATTTCACTCTCAATACTGTCTCAAAGATTGCATAAAATACACGGCACAAAGAAAAACAAAAATATCATACAAGTTTAGCTTTCAATGCAAGAATTTACTCCAACTCAAATTTGATTTTTCTTGTGTTTGTGCAATACTAATCTTACATTGGCATTTGATATTCAAATTAATTTATTCTAAATGAGAAAAATTATAAGAACATTATCTCCAATTATGATGGTCAAATCCCATAGGTTTGTTTTTCATATCTTTTTTCACTAATGTAGGCTAGTGCCATACCTAGAATCAAAAGGACTTTACAAAGCTTATAATGTGAGACTTGGGTTATGGCTACCAGAGAAACGATAAGAATTAACAAAGCAAGAGAATTCTTATATATAGCATAAAAGAGTACACTTTGATAACACCTAATTATAGTGTTTTTACGTGCTAAAATGAGTGCTAAATTTTAAATTTTGGATAATTTTTGAGATTTTTTTATGTTGTTTTCATGATTTTAAGGTTTCAAACTTGTGGACTTCATTTTCATGTAAGCCATGCATGCAAGGAGTAATTTCAACCAATATTGGAAGCTTATAGCCAAACCACATTCATCCACATTCATCCATCCATGTGACCAAGATAGAGTTCCACTTGTACAAGAAATCTCACATGATGCATTACATTCAACCACCTCTATCCTAAGGAGGATTGCATGCAAGTTTAAGCTCATTTGGACTCCATGATGTTCAACCAAAAGAGATTTAATCCAAGAGTGATTCTTTAACTTAGCCATGAAGAAATTATGCTTGCATAGGGACTCTACATAGTATTCGGCTAGCTTACTTCTAAAAAGAGATCAAGCACACATGTGATACTTGAAGCTATCATGGACTCTTGCATGATTGGCCAAATGTGTTTTTATCTGGGAAAAGCTTTTTTTTATTGAGTTAAACATCCACAAGGATTCTTATCTCTTCCATTCGGCCAAGATTCCATTCAAGAAGGACTTCATGTAATTTTCGCCAAAATAGAGACTAGATACATTCGACCAATGAGAGTTTCAAAAGGATCATGAAACTTTGGCTTAGCTTTAAAGAGTTCTGTTTGGAGAAAGACTTTATCTCTTCAAGAGTTGGATGAAATTCAAATCTTTGCTCTTAAAATCCATCTTACCTGAATCCAAGATTTAATCAAGTAATGATCAAAGGCCAATATTACATCCTAAAGACCCAATTCGGCAAAGCATTCCTTAAAAAAAAGAGTCCTATTTGGCTAGGCCTCATTAGAAGATGAAGATGAACTCTATCACCAAGTATTTGAATTTGAATTAAAGTCTTGTAATCCTTACCCCTTGGCCAAATCTCACTCTATAAATAGGGAGGGTATTCACCCTATTCATTCATCATATTCCTCATTTTTTTTTCTTTCTTTTAGTTCTTAATTCTTAGATCTTTTATTTCTTTACTTTAGTTATTGGCTTAGGTGATAGATTTGCTAATAACAAAACTTGTTTTCTTTAAATTCTTTTTCAATTCAAAGAAGTAATTTTTTTTTCAAGATTTTTTTTTTTTATTGTTCTAGGTTTCAATTCTTGTTTTTGCTTTCTTAAATTTCGACAAGTATACTTTTTATTTTAAAGTTTGAATCAAGCATTTTATTCTTTTTACACGTTGCAACCATTACTCTCTTTCATGTTCTATAAGTTTATTTTTATGCAAGCATTATTTCAATCCTTTACAAGCAATTTGATAATACCAATTTCTTTTTATTCTCAAGTTTTCACTTATTTTTGTTAAGATCTTGTTTTGGCTCTTATCTTTTGCTTACCAAGTGATAGTTGGTTAAGTGAGATCTAAGCCTATATTGTTCTTTTCTTTACTTTACAATCAATTCCTTAATTTTGAATTATTTAGATATAAGATTTTAGGCTTTCACCATTAGTACTTAAAGAGCAACCTAACAATTACAACTGAGGAGATGATACTAAAATACTTTCATTTATTACTTGATCTATGCACTTACAGACTATAAAAAAAAGCAGCAATCAAGCTTTTGGCACTATTACAGGGGATTATAACTATGTTTTCAATATCAATAAGGATTTCATAAACTTTTGTAATCTAAATAATTTTTTTTTTTACTTTTACTTGCTTTAATTTGTTCCCTTTTCTTTTTTTGTTATGTCAGATTTTTATTGTAATGAGGCAAAACCTTTAGCAATTATGATGAGCTGACTTTTAAGTATTTCTATATCTAACCACCATACTAAACTTCTTGACCGTGGAGCACTTTTGAAAGGTATGGCGAATATGCATTTGTAGCCATATCTTCATAACTTACATTTTTAACTGAATAGGTATATGCTCTTGAGTAAAAACATAATCTTAGACATGTTCAATCAATTTAGAGTACATATTATAGTGGTCATAATTATAGGGGGCAATACTATAGTGATAGGTGTTAAGATAACCAATCATACTATTGTTCAAACACCTACACTAAAGATTGGAAGGATCATCCTAGTTATGCATTGAAAAACAGTCAAGATCTATTATCTATATATACCTCAACCTACCCTATGAACCCTTTATCTCAACAATTCTTTCCTCCATCATACAATCCACCTCAAGAAAAGAAAAGAAGTCAAAATTAAAGATACTAACCCAATTAATGCAATATAACAATGTAACAATCTAAAACCAAGCTGCATACATTGAGAACTTGCAAGCCTAAATAAGTTAACTAGCTCAAGCCATAGCCAATCACCCATTAAAAACCTTGCTTAGCAATACCAAGTCAAACCCTAAGAAACAAGGCAATGATGTATTAAACAATATAAACATATATAGGGAAGAAGAGATTTATTTTTTTAATGATAATGATAAAGATCTAATAGATGAGCTTATGGCAGTGAACTTATTCAGTTTGGTGAAAGTACTTTATGAGGAAAAAGATAAAAAAAAAGATCCATATGAGGATGATGATGACTATATGGATTTTGTAAGAGAAGATGAAGAATTTATCCTAGTTGTAAGAGCACTCTTGGTAAGTATAGAATTTGAGGTAAAAAATAATTACGAGGAAATTAAGAAAGATCTAGATTCCTAAGAAGAGGAAATAGCCAAATAAGAGTAAGACAATAAGATGCCTATTATGATGCTAACATATGTTAGGAGAGAAGATGAAAAAATGTTGAAAGTGCAAGATTTCCTAATACAATGAAGGTAGAATCAGTTTTGAGATTTGCATTCTGAAGGAGTTTAGCAATGGTGCCACTAAAGTCGAGCTTGATCCTTACAGTCCACCTTTACTAGTTCCCCAACCTCATAAAGATCATGATTTGGAATTGAATAAGATGGAGAAACCTATTGTTAAGGTTGTTCTATTGAAAATGTGCTTGAGCTTTTACAAACACCTTTTATTAAGCCTAAGGAAAATAATGAGAACATGCCAATTATTCTAACTAAATCGAACATAGAGGAACTTTTAATCTTCGAAATCAACTTTATAGTTATGATTGTACTTTTTTCGTTGATATTGAAGCTAGTGCTTACTTACCATAGTCTAGCAGTAATGATGACAGTGTTAGTGGTGGGAGATCTAGCCATAATAATTGAGTCACACTACTAATTAAAGTCTGTTGATGGAGATATGGTAAAAAGAAATACCATTAAATGGATAGATTTTGGTGTTAAGTGTAGGGTAATCACATAACCCTTTTAGAAAAAAAGTGTGGTCAAGCTTGATCAAAACTAGAATTATTTAGGGAGTAACCCAAAATTTACTTTAATGATTTATTTTTAAAAAATTTTTTTAGGATAGGTATGTTTGATGATTTTGTTTGAGTTTGTTTTGATAGAAAAAAAGTGAAGCAATGAGGATATCTCATGCAAGTAAAGATTTGGCCTTAAGCAAAATTTTAAGGAGTATTTCTTTTCCCTTGTTTTGATATATTATTTAATTTAAGTGTGGGGGGAAGAATGATTTTTAAACTTAAATAATTTTTGAAAATTTTAACCCATCTTTGCTTTCAAATCAAATAGCTATACTAGATTTCATTATTATGCACACTTAGTTGAATTTGCATATAATTTTCAAGAATGACCAAAGTATGATGTGAATTTTAATTATGAATATGGGGAAAACTTGAAAGGAATTCTTAAGTATGTTTTTCTTTGGATATGATTTTTGTGCATTTACTCTTTTTTTTTTTCATGAAATGCTATGATTTTTGTGAAAATTTGTAAGATGTGGATTTACATGATATTTAAGGATATGAATAAGTGCTTTAAAATTTACCTACTTAACTATAGAGTTGAAATCCTAGACTATATTTGACTCAAAAGATGATCTAGGCATTTTTTAGATCATTTGAGCTTTTTTCAAGCCACCTTATTATGATGCATCCCTAGTACCTTTATTTTGAGCCTATTATATATTTTTTTCTTTGTTTATTTAGCCACATAATAAGCAAAGAAGTCTTTTCTTTGATTATTATTATCATTTCTTTTATTTTACCTAGCTTACTTATGTATGGATATGTTTATGTATTTGGGAGAAAGGGAGATGAAAGGAATGAATGAATGAAAAAAAAATGGCAAAATGAAAGGCAAAGCCTAATAAAAGCCAAAAATGGTTAATTTTCCAAAAAAAAAAAAAGAAGAAAAAGATATGTCGTGAATAGAAGAATAAGTGATGCCTTATAAATCAAAGTTTTAAAAGAGCTCTCAACTTTTCAAAGTCTAAGAAATTTAAAAAAAAAAATAAGCTTAAGGTTTTAAGCCCAAAATTTTATTTTTCCTAACTTGATCCAAGCTTTACTTTACAAATCTAAAAGACCTTTTAATCTTGAGTCAAGTATGTAAGTCTAATATTAGTGAAAAAAAGAAGAAGAATTAAATCTATTCTATCTTTAAATTGAAATATGATGAAGTATTTTGCATTTTGTTTACTTAAGTTATATGCATAAGATATTGAGAGCTTGTTTTTTAAGGAAATTCTTGTAACTCTATGTTTATAGTTACTTTTGTATTATGCAATAATACATGATAGAAATTTTATGTAAATTTTCACTATGTTAATATGTATAATGTTTCTAGTTTTGCTGATTTGAGGTTTTGCATAAGGACAAGTAAAGATTTAAGTATGGGGTATATGATAACACCTAATTATATAGTGTTTTTACATGCTAAAATCAGTGCTAATTTTAAATTTTGGATGATTTTTGAAATTTTTATGTTGTTTTTATGATTTTAGGGTTTCAAGCTCATGGACTTCATTTTTAGGCAAGCCATGTATGTAAGCATGCAATGAGCATTTTTTACCTAATATTGAAAGCTCATAATTGAACAACATTGGTCCACATTCATCCATCCATGTAGCCAAAATAGAGTTCCACTTGTACAAAGACTCTCCCATGATGTACCATATTCAACCACCTTTATCCTAAGGAAGATTGCATGCAAGTTCAAGCTTATTTGAACTCCAACATGTTCAGCCAAAAAATATTTAATCCAAGAATGGTTCTTTTACTTAGCTATGAAGGAATTATGCTTGCATAGGGACTCTGCATTGTACTTAGCTAGCTCACTTTCACGAGGAGATCAAGCACACATATGATATTTAAAGCTACCATACACTTTTACATGATCAGCCAAAATTATTTTTATCTAAGAAAAACTATTTTTGATTGAGTTAAACATACACATGTATTTTTATCTCTTCCATTTAGCCAAGACTCCATTCAAGAAGGACTTCATGTAATTTTTACCAAAATAGAAACTAGATACATTCAGCCAAAGAGAGTTTTAAAAGGATCATAACACTTTGGCTTAGCTTTGAAGAGTTTTGCTTAAAAGAGGACTTTATCTTTTTAAGAGTTGGATGAAATTCAAATCTTTGTTCTTAAAATCCATCTTAGCTGAATCCAAGAATGGATATTTTTCAAGATTTAATCAAGAATTGATCAAAAGCTAAGATTGCATCCTAAAGACCCCATTCGACTAAGCATTCCCAAGAAGAAAGAGTCACATTCAACTAGGCCTCATTAGAAGATAAAGATGAGCTCTATCACCAAGTATTTAAATTTGAATTAAAGTCCTGTAATCCATACCCCCTTGGCCAAATCCCATTCTATAAATAGGGAAGGCATTCACCCTATTCAATCATCCCATTCCTCATTTTTCTTCTCTCTTTTAGTTTTTAGTTCTTAATTATTTTATTTCTTTAGTTTTTAATTCTTTTATTTCTTTAGTTTAGTTATTAGCTTAGGTGACAAATTTGCCAATAACAAAACTTTTATTCTTTAAATTCTTTTTCAATTCAAAAAAGTATTTTTTCTAAGATCTTTTATTTTGTTGTTTTATGTTTCAATTCTTGTTTTTCCTTTCTTAATTACGGCAAGCATACTTTTTATTTTAAAATTTGAATCAAGCATTCTATTTTTTTTTACAAGTTTTAATGATTACCCTATTTCATGTTTTATAAGTTTATTTTTATGCAAGTATTATTTCAAGCTGTTGGATTATGGGGTCCAACAATCTCTTTTAGGGACTTAGTATATTGGTTCATCTAGGTGAGATATCTTATGGTGGATTGAATTTCAGTGTATAGAAACCTAACCTGTTGAGACCTAATGGGTGAGGTATCCCAAGAAAGCTTTGTGAAGCCCTTTACGTCCACATATCACTTAGTATGAGGCTCTATGCTATCAAAAAAATAAGGAAATAAAGTTGCACCTTCACTATCAGCTATAACTTTTGGTGTTATGGTAAGCGTTTGATCTTGAAAACTACTATCAGAGTGAAATTGTAGGCTTAACTCCTCTAGGTGTCGTTGGAGGGGAGATTATTAGATTATAGGGTCCAACGGTCTTCATTAGGGATTTGAACTCAGTATGTCGATTCATCTGGGTAAGGTATCCCATGGTGGATCAGATTTTGGTGTATGGCAACCCAACCTACAAAGGCCCAATGGGTGAGGTATCCAAAAAAAAAATTGCGAACCCCCTTATGTCCACCTATTTTTTAGTACGGGGCTCTACACTACCAAAAAGAATAAAAAAATAGAGCTGCGCCTTCATTATCAGTTATAGCTTTTGGTGTAGTGGTAAGTACTTGATCTTGAAAATTAGTATCAAAGTGAGGTTGTAGGTTTGAATCCCTTAGGTGCATTGAGGTCCAACAGTCTCTTTTAAAAACTCGGTATATTGGTTTATCTGAGTGAGGTATCCCATGATGAATCAAATTTTGATGTATAGCAATCGAACTTGTCGAGGCCCAATGGGTGAGGTATCCCAAGAAAGCTTTTTGAAGCCCTTTATGTCCACCTATCACTTAGTACGAGGCTCTGTGCTACCTAAAAAAATAAGAAAATAGAGTTGCGCCTTCATTATTAGCTATAACTTTTTAGGTAAAATGGTGATCTAAGAAATGGGTGAATTAGATTTTTTTAAATTCTTTAGCAAACAATGATTTCAAAATAATTAATGGAAATTAAAAAAATCAAAATATAATACAAATAATAATAAATTGATGTATCTAGAAGTATATATAATAAACAATGAAAATAAAGAGATAGGGATAGAGAAATCAAACACAAAGATTTATAGAGTTTGGTTTTCCTCCACAAGGCATCTACGTCATCTCTTCTTAGTTATTCACATCAAGACTTTAATCCACTAATCTTGAATTGAAATTATAATCATATCTTTTTTTTTCTAAGGCTTAAGATAGAAACCTTACACTCTCTACTTTGTTAGCTCAAAGATTTGGAATAAACCAAAAAAAAGGGTGAATTGGTTTTAATGGATTTTTCAAAAATAATATTCAATAAGCACAAATTTAGTCAAATAGATTATCTAAGCAAATAAGCACAATAATTGAAAGTAAATAAGAGATAGGGTTAGAGAATTTAACACCAAGATTTATAAAGGTTCGATCCTTCCTTAGGCACCACGTCCTCTTTCTTAGCCTCTCTTGCCAAGGAGTTCAATCCACTATAATTTGAAGATTACAACCAAGCTTTTCAAAGCTTTACAAACTCAACACTACACATTCTTAAGGGTTATCCTCCCCTTTAAGCTTACAAACTCACAATACAAAATTTTTAAAGTGTTTTACAAACTCTAAGAACCTCTTAAAGGTTGGGTGTTTGCTAATTTAAAGTACATAATAGTTTAGACAAGAAAATAGAGAATAACTGATATGAATTTTGCACTTTTCTGACTTGGAATAGCTTTGAATGCTTAAGCAAATTGGTAGGTGAATAGCAATAAGTTTTCTTAGCTCTTATTACTCTTGGTCTGCAGTTGAATGCTTGATTTATAGGTAAGAAAAAGTTGAGAGCTCTTGGAATGCATTTAATGCTTCAAACTTGTAGAAATTTTAGACAAAAAATAACCATTGGGAGTTTTTGACCTTCAGAGGATCGATCTTCTCCTTTAAGGGATCGATTGATTCAGGTTGGAGGAAGTACGATTTTGTGCTTGAAAAACTTTACCCGGTCAATCCCTTCATTCAAGGGATCGACCATTCTTTAGGTGATCGATCCCCTATGTGGGGGGATCGATCCCTTTTCTAGATTTTCAGACTTGGGGAGTATTTTGTTTGAGCAACTGATCGATCTTTTGAAGAAGGGATCGATCCATTGTCTTAGGTGATCGATCCCTTATGTAGGGAGATCAATCTTTTTTTTGAAAAATTGCATGATGAAAACTTTTTGTATAAAAAAGTGATCGATCCCTTGAATGATGGGATCGATTTGGTCAGTTTGAAACCCCAACCAATCAATCCCTACAAGGAAGGGATCGATTGGTTTTTGCCAAAACATGAAGAATTTTGGTTCTAGAAGAAAACAGGATCGATCCCTTTTGCTAGGGGATCGATCTAGTAAGGAGGGGATCGATCCCTTCCCTTAGAAGATCGATCCTTTCTATCAAAACTTGCACTAATCAGGTTTTGTTCTGAGAATTTGACTTATTTTGGCTCTCAAATGGATTTTAACAAGATAGAAGGGTGAAAAAATGTTCAATTTAAGCTTAGAAAAGATTGATTCAAGTTAGGTAAATTTTTATTTTGTCAAATCAAAACTCTTGATCAATTCAAGGCCAACATACTTTCTACGCTAAGTAGTAACCTCTCAATCCCCATAAATTTAAAAGGATACCTCACCTCTTGATTATAAAATAACTTATAAAAATGTAAACTTAAAACACCTCTCAAAGTTTAAGTGTTTGCCTAATGAAGTACAAAGAAATTCGATGAATGAACAACAACAATAATTTGGATACAACAAATACAAAAGATGTAGACTTTTAAGCTCTAACAACTCTTGATTCTTTGAGAGAATAAAAATATAACTTGTTGACTCTTCCTCTTTTGGTTCATCAATCTTTTTGTTGTGTTGGAGTGACCAATATATAAAGAACTGGAAGAACTAGTCATTGGGAAAGGTTTGGAAGAAGAAATGCTCGTTGGAAGCATGAAAATCTAGCAGTTGGAGTGATTTTGGGAAGACCCAATCGATCCCCTCAATGAAGGGATCAATTGGTTCATGTTTTGGAACTAATTTATAGTTTGAAAAAGCATTACCCGATCAATCCCTTCATTGAGGGGATCGATTGGTTTAAGGGGGTGATTGATCCCCTACATAGGGTGATCAATTCTTTTTTCAACCAGGAGTACAAACTTGCATTTTGGATAAAAAAATCAATCGATCTTTCCCTTGAGGGAATCAATCCTGTCAAAGTTGGATGGTTGTCTTCTTTTTTGCACTCTACTCACTAATTTGATCATATCTTGAGTTATACAATTCCAAATCAAAAATTGTTTGAAGATTTAGAAACTAAACTTAAAAGGCTTTCTATCTATGTAAAATTCATCACCTAATTCATTGTGTACTAATTATAGTGAAATTTTAAAACTACCTATTGTGCAGTTTTTAGATAATTGTAAAGTGTCTAGTAAAAATTCAAAATTTGTTCTTAGAAAATGTGAATTTTGATTTTGTTTGATTTATTGGAAAGTAGACTCAAAGAGCTTTTCAACCATATAAAATTCGAATACTAAAGCTTTGTGAATTAATATAGCAAAATAAAACAAGTTCAATGTTGAAAAGCTTTATTCTTGTTAAACAACTTTTTTAAATTAATCTATTTATCAAAACCAATATTATCAAAATTGTATCAAGTCCAAAATGAATAAGTTCACTTTAAAAACAACAATAAAACTTTCATTTAAGCTCAAATAAACAATCTTTAAATATAGATTTGGTTTGAGAAAAATATAAAAGCAAAGAAAGGTTTGTTTACACTATGAAAAACATATTATTTATTTAGTACCAAAATATAAAATTTAAGAACATGTATTAAATAATTTTTTTTCAAAATCTTGATCAAGCTTATTTAGCTTAATATTTTGTCATTTCAAAATAAAGATCAATTCAAGGCTAATAATCTCCCCCTTTTTGATATGACAAAACTTAAAGATAAATTTGCTTGATAAAAAAAAACTTTCTTTAAGATTTTGAAAAACTCCCCTTTAAACAATCTATGGCAAACTCGCCAAACTCGCCCTCAATTTATGCATCCTAATCCAACACAACTCAACAAACATATGTTAATCAAATATATAAAATAAGCATAATCAAACATATGCATGTCAAGCACAAGCAAATTTGTCCATATGATATTTCTCTCCCTTTTTATCATAGTAAAAAGGCATAAGCATAATAGTGAGCAAATAAATACAAAAAGGCATCATTAACAAATATATTCATGAAACATTTCTCCTCCTTTTTGTTGATGCTATTTATACCAAATGTTTAAGCTCTTATATCAATTGTTATAAGCATATAAGAAGAAATATCTCTAAACTTTCTCCCTTTCTGTCATTTCAAAAGATGGAGAGATCAATTTAAGGCATGGGACAAAATGCTTGATACCAATAATATCAAGAGTATTTTAAATACATGTAATCAAGTGTGATATACACAATGAAGTTTGCATGGATGTATTCAAGGACAAAAGTATAAGTGTATCCAATTAAAATGTTATAGTACAAAATCATTCATTCAACTTAATCACATGAAATTTATGAGCAAAAGGATAATAAATGTTATGCAACCTACTCATAAATCATGTTATCATAAGATGTGCTTAGAACCTAAAACATCAATAGCAATTAAGCATAAATTCAAGCACATGCATACAAGCTCATAACAATTGTTAAAGATACCAACTGTTAAAGATATATTATCACAAAGCATACAATTGTTATCACAAAATAAATCAAGCAAAATTGTATTCTAAGATTTCTCCTCCTTTTCAAAATAAGGATTAATCAATTTAAGGCACACATAATTTTGCATAAAAGGTATAACCTATATTAAGGATAGGCACATAAATAAGCATATATGAAAGTTCAAAAAATCTTTTAGTAATTTTGATACCATTTGTTAGCAATTTTCTTCAATAACTTTCATGGAGCACACATACTTCAAGCATATGAAAGATTCATTCAATACATACATAAATGATAATAGTAATCTTTCATAAGCTATCCTATCCAAACAAGAACCTAAAGCTCATATGTATATAATAAAGCATGAGTACTAATGAGCAATGAGGTTCAATCATCATGTCCTAACAAAGATTATATAAGCATAATTTTTTAAACATGATGAGCATATATGCTATAGCAAAGAAATAATAAAAGCATATTATTCATATTATTTTAATGCAAAGTAATATTCTTAATCTAAACATATGCAAGTACATAAATACAATTCAAACATATTTTTTAATAAAAATCATGCAAGTATATGCAAAAACATTTCAAACCACATATAATAATATACCGAAAAAGAAACAAACATTTATTCATATTGTGGTACATGCTGTCTCAATAATCTCAATCAATGAACATGTATATAAAATTTCATAATTGTAAGTTCATAATCCATGAGTCAAGGCAATTGAAAGATCAAAAAATCAATATATTCAACTCATATCCATATCTAAAGATTCAAACAAATATTTATGCAATAAAAACTATTAATCAAAGCAATCAAGAACTACGTATGAATATTAACGAAAGTAAATCAATCAATCCTAGCATTTAACAAAATTAAGATAAATTCTATCAAGTAGCTTGGTGATTAATTTGTTCAAAGTTTCGTAAGTTCAAAAATAATATCTCATTTTTGCACATATCAAAGTAAGCATTTATCAAATCATGCATTAAACATTATACAATTATAGGCACATACATAGATTTAATATAAATTACTTTCATCCTTGTCAAGCTATGTTGTTGTGCCACTGTAGTTGAGTGAGGCTTTGAAATCCTCTATTCCACATCCATTTTGAGCTAGTCTTGATGTACTTGAGCTTGATTGATGAAGATGACTTGCTTTACTTGTTCCATTTGAAATTTAAAAAATGGTAAGCTCATTAATGCTCATTTCAAGTTCTCCTGGAGCATAGATTTAGAAAAAATTTCTTGACCAAAGAATTTTCATTAAAAGAATCAAGAAAATCAATTGATAAAAATTATACTAATTGTTAGAATATGAATTCCATATTCTAAGTCGTTATAGGCAAAAGAAACTTTTGCTCATTAAGCATAAGTTGCCAATTTGCTAGCAAACCATTCAATATTAACTAAAGCTATAGACCATTCATTACAATAAATATCATATAGCACAATGGTGGCACTAAAGTAAAAGTTCTTAAATAATGTGCATAACATCAATCTTTCTAGATCATTTATGAACACAAAAAGGACATATTCAATAATCATATATATTCAAAAAATCATCAAAGAATATGTCAAAATAAATTTAGGCCATATGAAAACTAATAACTCAAGGAAGACATATTTATCATCAAAAACATATTCAAGAAAATTTTAGCACAAAAGCATAAATCTACACAAACTATATGCCATAATCAACAATGACTTAAGCTAAAAATAAGCATCATAAGAAATTTATTTACTTAAGTCATATTGCAACCATGTCAAGTCATGAAAAATCACATTTGTCATATAAGCACACATACTTGATAAAAGCAATAGATGAACCAACAATATCTATCATTTAAGAATAAGTAGTTCATCAATTTAAAATCAAAATAAAAAAATAAGGGATAAAACAATTAAGCACAAGATCCAAAATATTTCAAAAAATTAATAAATCAATTTAGCACAATAGCAAGTATATCACAAAACTATTTCACAAATTAAGAAATAAACAATTAAGCACTTTTAATTCACAAGTATGAATGTCAAGTTGAACCAATCATCATATAAGCACATATCTTGACCAAAAATATAAATGAACTAAGAATCAATGTATATCTTTTAAGCACAAGACATTCATCAATTCATCAACATCAAGAGAAAAAAATAAATCTTGAATTAATAAAGATAAAAAATTAAATCCTATTGCAAGACTATTCATAAGAAATCAAAAGATGAACAATCAAATATCAATATGTATGATTTAAGCACAAGAAAGATGATCATCAATTTTTAAAATTACAAATCAAGAGTTACAATAATTGAGAATAAAATAATCAAGTTTTAATAATATTTTACAAGATTCAAGTATTACCAACAAGTGGAGCAATTTTAAATATCATGATCATATAGGCATGTTTAACAATCACAAATCAATATGTATAAAAAAAATCACAAAATCATTTACATCATGCCAAAATCATTCAAACAAATATATTTATACAAAACACAATATGATAAATCATTCAAAGCTTAATATTTCTAAGATTTTTATTTTTGATATTTTGAAGCTCATTTTTGCTTAAAAAAAATCTTAATAAATCTAATAACTAGTCAAGCTCATTTTTAACTATCTTGAACCATTTCAACAAGTTTCAAAATATAAAACAAAGTTATTCAAGTGGTCATTTGGCATTAGAAACAAGAAAATCAAAAAGTCAACTCTTAATCCCATATTTATTTGAAAAAGGCTATTACGATGGGCAAATATATTTAAACACACATTTAAGCTCTTCAAACCATTTAGAAAAGTTTTATGTCATAATTTGAAATTGTCTAAATGGTTTTTATGCCCATGTATGTTCAAAACAAGATTTGATCTTTTAAGCTTTAAAATCCTTTAAAACTTACATGTAGCACTTATGAAAATTTTAAACCATTGCAAGTTATCAAGTTATCTTTTTTTGAAAAAGTTTAAATCATTAAATTCAAGATAATCAAATTCATTTTACAATAAAAAGCTTGCTAAAACAAAATTTCATATTTTAAGGCTTGACTTTAGCAAAAATCATTTTCAAAGTAAAATATAAAGTCTTAAAATCATTAAGCTTTAAGTGCTCCCTCTAAGTTTGTGCATAAATATAAAAATAATTTAAGACACAATTTATCACATCAAAACACCAATAACAATTTCACAAAACATGCATGATATCATCAATATCTAACATTCATATACATAATCATACATAAGCACAAGTTTTTAATAATGTCAATTTTACAAATAATATCAAAATATCAAGATCATTCATGCAATCTCAATATTAAGAGCATTCACATGTAATCTCGCAAATTCATTAAACCATTCATGAATTATACTAAAAATATATCTCAAGCAAATAAGTATTAAACACAATATCAAAAAGTATGTGGAATATATTAAAATCATACAAAAAAATGCATACTCAATTCAAGCTTACATATATCAAATAAAATTGATATATTCCAGATATATCAACAAAGCATATACCAATATCCATTAAGCACTCAATGTTCAACAAGAATAGGTAACTAATTTCATATTCACTTAAAATAAAAGTTTAGAGGTTACTTATCTCCATTGTGTGTCAAGAGTTTCATTCTTCAAAATCACATTGTAACTCTTTACTCTAGCACACCTACAAGAGATAATCTCATTTGATTTTTGGTACCTAAATTGCTTTAGGTCTTTGAGAGTTAGTCATCAAATCTCTTATTCTTTTAGGAACCCACACTTGTCTAATTCTAAATAAAACTTCTCTCTTTATAGGATAAATATGTATAGTATGACCATGAAAATTATAAAAATTACATTTAATTATTTTAGCACTTAAACTCTTATCTAAAAACTCTTGTTTTTCATTCATCAGAACTTCAAAATTTGTTTTCAAATCAAAATTTTTTTTTCTAAAATTTCATACCTAATTTGAGAGGTTTTTAATCTATTTTTACCCTTTCATTTTCTTTTTCTAAAATAATTTTACATTCATCAAAAACTTATTCTCTACATTCAAATTTGAAATCATTTTGTTATATTTCATTCTCACTGACTCATATTTCATAACTAACTCATTAAAAGCATATTACAATTCATCAAAAGTATATGAATTTGAATCAATTAAGTTAGAGGTTACTTTAGGCTCTTCAAGAGCTATGAAACATGATGCATTTTGGTTAAAAATTTATCTTTCATATACCTCATCCAACTTCATCTATATCTCATTTGAAGTGGAGTAATTTAAAACCAAGTTGAAATTGTGAGAATCCAAAGCTCTATAGAAAAAATACTTTGCCTTGGAATCATTCATCACTTGCCTCATATAGTTTGCATCATTTGAAAGAATTCTAAGCCCTTTCTCTATCACATTTCAAGCTTTAAAATTTTAAACCATTATGAATATCTTCTTCCTCCTTCTGCAATCATAAAATTTAAATTTATCAACCATAGAAGCTTTGAGGACTTTTTCACCATTTTGGAACCTAAATTGAAACATAGGATCTTTACTCAAGATGGTTAAACCTACAAAAGAGACCAAAGCTCTAATATCAATTTTTAGCTTTTTTAGGTAAGATAATGATCCAAGAGGTAAGTGAATTGGATTTCTTTAAATTCTTTAGCAAATAATGATTTCAAAATAATTGAATGAAAATTAAAATCGATATCAAAATATGATGTAAATAACAATAAATTGATGCATCTTGAAGTATATATAATTGACAATGAAAATGAAGATATAGGGATAGAGAAATCAAACATAAAGATTTATAGAGGTTCAGTCCTTCTCTACAAGGCACCTACATCCTCTTATCTTGGTTGTTCACACCAAGGCTTCAATTCACTAATATTGAATTGAAATTACAATCTTATCTTTTTCTCTCTAAGACTTAAGATAGAAACCTTACATTCTCTACTTTCTAGGCTAAGTAGCAACATTTCAATCCCATAAATTCAAGAAGATACCTCACCTTAAAACACTTTTCAAAGGCTAAGTGTTTGCCTAATAAAGTAAAAAAAAATTTGATGAATGAACAATAACAATAATTTGGACACAACAAATATAAAGATGTAGATTTTTAAGTTGTAACAACTCTTATTCTTTGAGAGAATGAAAATATAACTTATTAGTTCTTGCTCTTTTGCTTCATCAATCTTCTTAGTATGTTGGAGTGGCCATATATAAAAAAACTTGAAGAACTAGCTATTGGAGAAGGTTTGGAAGAAGAAATGCCCATTAAGAGTATGGAAAAACTAGTTGTTTGAGTGATTTTAGGAAAAACCTGATCGATCCCTTCTATGAGGGGATCGATTGATTCATGTTTTAGAATCAATTCATGGCTTGAAAAGCACTATCCGATTGATCCATTCCTTGATAAGATCGATTGGTTCAAAGGGGTGATTGATCCCCTACATAGGGTGATCAATCCTTTCTTCAACCAGGAGCACAAGCTTGCATTTTGGGTAAAAATCAATCATCCCTTCCCTGAGGGGATTGATTCTGTCAAAGCTAGATGTTTGTTTCTTATTTTGCACTATACTCAGTAATTTGATCATATCTTAAGTTATACAATTCAAAATTAAAAACTGTTTGAAGATTTAGAAACTAGACTTAAAGGGCTTTCTATCTGTATAAATTCATACCTAATTCATTGTGTACGAATTATAGTGAATTTTTAAAACTACCTATTGTGCAATTTTTAGACAACTGCAAAGTGTCTAGTAAAATGCAAAATCTTTTCTTAGAAAATTTGGATTTTGATTTTATTTGATCCATTAGAAAGTAGATTCAAATAGTGTTCCAACCATATAAAATTTAAATATTAAAGCTTTGTGAATTAATACAAAAAATAAAACAAATTCAATGTTGAAAAACTTTATTATTGGCAAAACAACTTTCTTAAGTTAATCTATTTCTCAAAATCAATATTATCAAAATTATATTAAGTCCAAAATGAATAAGTTCACTTTAAAAACAACAATTGGACTTTCATTTAAGTTCAAATAACTTTAAAGATAGATTTGGTTTGAGAAATATGAAAACAAAAAAAAGGTTTGTTTACACCTTGAAAAATATATTATTTATTTAGTACCAAAATATAAAATTTAAGAACATGTATTAAATAAATCCTTTTCAAAATCTTGATCAAGCTTGTTTAGCTTAATGTTTTGTCATTTCAAAATAAGGATCAATTCAAGGCTAGCACAAGCCTTTACAAGTAATTCAGTAATACCAATTTTTTTTATTCTCAAGTTTTCTCTTATTTCTTTTAAGAACTTGTTTTGACTCTTGTTTCTAGCTTACCAAGTGACAATTGATTGAGTGAGATCCAAGTCTACATTGTTCTTTTCTTTACTTTGCAGTCAACTCTTAAATTTTCAATTGCTTAAATATAAGATTTTAGGCTTTCACCATTGGTACTTGAAGAGCAACCTAACAATTACAATCTATAATCCCTAAAGAGACGATAATAGAATACTTTCATCTATTACTTGAGTTATGCACTTGTAGGCTATAAAAAAAGCAACAATCACATTTGTTACACCTATCTCCTATTTATCCTTAATTCTTTGAATCATCTTGTCTCATCTCAATATCACTTTTTTTTTCTAGAATAACCATTATTATGCTTCTAATCATGAATGCTCTAGTCGAGTATGGTTAGGTTTAACATGAAGCATATGAAGATACATGAAGTAATTAAGAGAGAAATTATCACTTTGTGTTTTTGAATATTATGATTGATCTTAGTTTCCAACTTGCTGTATCCAAGATTGAGCTACGTCGTTCAATGTGTAGCTAGGCCTTTACATGTCAAAGCTTCATTTGCATCCTGCATCATTATGTTAGTCCTATAAAACTTCAAATGATCAAAAGGATTATAAGTATCGTCGTATGTTTTCAAAGTTTGTATTTTAAATCCTTTGGGAGGTATGGCTCTATCAATTTTTTTTAGTAAAATGGTGAGGTTTCTAGGAACTTCAGCTCATCCTTAAAGGCTACTACTTTTATTTTTAACAGCCTTTTTCCATGGCTTGCATTCGAGCTTTTTAAAATCTTTATTTGGTTGGGTTCAAGGTTTATTTGTTTGGATTTTTAGGTCGTAACATATGTTAAGTTTATAGCTGGGGTATTGGTGGACTAAGGGTGGTGTGCTTCTCTTATTTGGAGGCTAAAGAGGCTTTTACCTCTTTATAACTCAGTTGTCCAATAGCAACTCCTTGGTTAGAGGTGATTAGGTTAGGCATTTTTAAAACTTATGGTAGGGGTATAGTTTGTAACATCTGCTTGAGGGCCTATATTTGTTCAGTCAAGGCTTGTAATTATTTCATGGTTCGTCCCGCCTGTGGTTATGGTAGGTCAGACGGAATGTTGGCTATGATGGGTTTCTATTCCAATCAAGACAATCATCCTCCTTCCTTTAAGGTTTTCTTCCTTGGTAGCATTGCTTTGTGTTTGGCTAAATAAGTGAAAAAAAGCCCCTACTTGGAGTGTCAAATGTTTGTGTTGAGCTCCGACCTTAGGGCATTCTTAGAAAAATATAAGAAAATGGTAATAAGAGGTAAAGACAGGGTGTGTTCCTTGCGTTTGCATTCCGATGTACAAGTCAGACAAAGTTTCAAAAAGAAGTAAGAAATGAGGAGATTGGGCCTAGGATTAACTTACTTTAGTGGTGTCTGGACCTTTATATTATAGACAAACAATAGAAGACCATTAAGGGGACAACAAAGATAGTGTCGGAATGATGGTGGACACTGAGCATATCAAAATTGATTTGACATGTTAGGTCACCACAAACAACAAAAATATCCATGTTTGTCTATTGAAGGCTTCTAAAGGGAAAAAAATTACTATACCCTTTGACCACCAAATGCCCTAAACAGAATGAGTTCATTTTTATAAGGCCACTTGCACGAAACTTTTGATTATCATAATTTCATTAATTTCCTTTAATATATGCAAAAAAAAAAAAAAAAAACACAACACAACACACTTTTGATTAGAATGGAATAAAGCCCTCATCCTAATAGATTCAAATCAAAATATAGATTCATGCTAACAAATGTTAAATAATCGCACAAAACCCAAGCTCAAGAATAACATTAAATGATACAAATTCGAATTTATGAATTTTATTGATGAAATTCTAAGTTCTTATCGATCAAAAACTCTCGATTGATTCGTAAATTTTTTTTGTTGCAATTCAACTTTTGATTATAATTGCAAAATTTTGAATTCAAAAGTTTTAAGAAAATTTTTGTTAAAAAAGTCTACAAAAAAACAAAGATAAAAAAATTCTGATCAAATAACTCGAAAATATTATCCCTTTTGCAAAAAAAAAGAATGCATGATTTGAAAGTAGTCAAACGTTTTGACTGTGTCCAGAAAATAATGAAAAAATGTGGAAAATTAAGGAGGAAAATTGAAAGAAAGGCAGAGTCTGCCAAACTAAGTAGAGTGGGGCTCAGAGAGTGAGGAAGATCGGCTGCTATGGCAAGAATGGGGGAACTTTTGGGTCTCTAAATTGGATTTGTTCATTTGGATACAACTGGGGTAGAGGAAAGGTGAATACGAACTTGGGCTTTCAGGCCTGAAGTTTGTTGAAGCTTCAGGTCCTTTCAAATAAAAATGAAAGAATAAGGGGTAAAGAAAAGGTGAATAAGAACACAACATACTGAGTGGTTTATGAAAGTAAAGTTTATTTATTTTACTTTCAATAAATCATGTATCACATACACAATATCATTATGAATTTAAATATTTTTATATTTATTTTTTTTAAAAAAATATATTCATAGAATTCAATAAAAACTTTATTTAATTATCACCAAATATCCTCGTCATTAAATTTATTTATATTTATTTTCACATCTCCCTTTAACAATAATTAAAATAAAATTTTATACGAATAAAACATATTTGTGAGGGTCAGTTTGGATCCTCACAAACCATATGAAATTAGTGAAAGTTTTATGTGATCTTCACAATTAAATCACGTTTAGTTTAGTGAAAGTCAAAATACACATCCCTTTAAATATAATTTTTTATGAAGGTTGGTGGTGGTCCTCACTACACGAGTTTTAGTGAGGGCCAACACACAATCGTCACTAAAATCCTCACTAAAACACACTTTTCTTATATTGTTGTTTAAAAACAATACGATTTTTAAAACACAAACCTCCAAGTTTCAAAAATATATATTTAAGTTTCAAAATTGGATCAGTATCTACTCTCAACAAAACTAATAGCACTTCGATACTCTCTAATCTAATTTTTCTTGCGATGACTTTGTTATATGTATGTATATTGGTTTCTTTGGTACAAAAGTATTATTCATTTTTTGTTTTGTTTTTATAGATTCAAAATGATGTTTAATTTGAGAAGTTAGAAAACCATTCATTTTTTTTATTATTTTTAATTATAACCACCCACTTTTTCTTTTTCAAACTTTCAAAGTAAAAGTCATATAGTAAAAAAATATTATAATAAATAACGGTTAAAATTTAACATAAAATGTCTTAAACTTTATGTAATATCAAAACAAACGTTATATATGGGACAAAGGTAATATGAGTTCTATTGCAAGTTTATTTCGTAGTTTTTCAATAAGGTTTTATAATATTTACCGCTTATGATAAAAGAAAAGAAAACCTAATTTCAGATGATATAAAATTTTTTATCATTAAAAAAAATGCTCAAGATCTAAACTGTTGGTCTCCATGAGGATACTTCAATGGTTATGAGTTTAAAACTTCAAAAATTTTGTGAGTTCGATTTTTTTTATTTTATGATCAATTTATGAGAGCTAATTCTCAAATTTATATCCAAATAACATATATATATATATATATATATATTAGGTAATATCTCGTGTGTTATTACGGTTCAAATAATAATAACAATTAAAAATATTTAAAATATTAAAATATATATTTATATATAACTATTTTATTAACTTGTAAAATATTAAGTTTTTATAAATGAAAGTGAGACCTATCATGAATCACAAAAACAAAAAAGAATTGAAATGAGTGGAGAATTTACAGTAACAAATTAACAAATTCATTATCAAATTTTTTTTAATACTTTTCGAATTTGTAAGTTAAGTTTTTTAACTAATAAATTTTACAAAAAAACATTGTAAATTAGTGAGTATATTCATCAACAAATCATAAAGAGTTTAAAATAAAATGATGAAAAAAACTTATAGTATTGGTGAAAATTTTAGAAAAGCAAAATTCGGATAAAAATTGAAGAATAAAAAATGGATAATTTTTTTTAAGGTTTGCTTATAAAATCTTTTGGAAAATTAATAACATTATATAGATTTACAAGAAAATGGATAGATAAAGGAAGAGATTTCATCATTTTTTAATTTAATGAATTCAACTTTTCAGTTACTATTCATGAATAGAGTAATTGTGATAATGAAGTAAAAAACCGATAAATTGTTAAAATTAAATACTTATTGATTTAAACATACTCTTGAATAATTGTAAGATTTTTAACTTATAAGTTGAAAGACCAAACTAATTTATGAAATCTCACAAGTAAAAAAAATTTAAAAAAATTTTAAAATAAAATAATAACTTATTTATGAAGTTGACACATGACATGTTTAAAAAAAAAAATTATAGGATCAATTATGTTAGATATATATATATAAAACTCTTGTGATGGAGTCATGTCACTACAATCGAAAATTGATTCCAGTTAAGAGTTAATGAATTGTCACTTACAGTAGGGTTTCGGAAGCGAGAGAAGCAGGCATGTATGTTATATTAGCAAAATTTCGTTTAGAGGAGAATTGGCAAAAAAAAGGATAATTATGACCAAATTAATATACATATATATGATCATTGCACAACAGAAAACTAATTAAAAATGCGGATTTTTAAACTAAAGCAATTTATATGCATTTGAAGGTTGTCATAAATATGTGTACGTGTACATTAGTTGGAAGCACATCGCCTTCCATAGTGTAAAGACATCAAAATGATTATTTACACAATTACTTTGATGTGAGTAATTCTGGAATGATACAGATTCCTCAAATCTAGGCAACCACACAACAATCTCTTACTTGTTTCAATGTCTGTGTGTGCAACAACTTTTGTCCATGCATGATATTTCAACCTGCCATCCACAAATTTATCACTTGCATGAGAATATTATTATAAGTTCCTGAAGCCATAAAACAAAACCACTACCCTGCAATTCAGGAATAAAGCTGCATAACTCCCTACTTTCTTTGTATTTGAGCAACACTTCTTAAACTCAAATTAGTGCTCATGGTTTCTTCTCCCTGCCTGGTTTAACAAGGAAAGTTTTGATTAAAAATTAGGATTTATAGATGTACTAATACATAACAATTTATAGATGTTATACATTATTAATGGTACATAGTTAACATTATTAATGGTAAATTGTGTGTCACTACTTCGTTTAAATTTAAAACATAAAGGTTATTAAAATAATATTTATAGATTTCATAGTTTTTTTTTTTTTGCTAAATCAAAGTTTTATTAATATGAAATGGAGTTACAATATAGCACCTAATATTACACCTCTTACAATGCATACAGTGTTACTCCTTGATTGAACGTTATTTCTAATGTGCCAATATTTAGAATTAAACCAATTTTTATAGTTAACTATTTTTTTTTTGAACCATTCAAGGGGGGCAAAACCTTACATTAAGAGGAAGGGAGAATGTTGGGATTCGAATCCCAGCCTTGATGTCTTCTTTAAAGCTGTCTTGACCACTAAGCCAAGCAGCTGAAGGCATTATATTTATTTATTTACCATGGTTGGTGTTTTATTAACAGTTATTTTATTAGTGGGTCTTTTAGGGTTTTAGCAGTTTTAAATATAAATATGTTATTTGGTTTTAGAGTTTGTAAGAGGCTAAGATAGTAAAAGGCTGTGAGAGACCAAGTGTTGCTTTGTGTAAAGTTGTGAACGTGACTCAAAGAATACCTGTAAAACTCAGTTGAAGTAAATAAAAAATAATGTGATTGTATGATAGACTCCGTTAAAAAATAATTAAAAAATTGCAAAATTAATAAAATTAATTCTTGTATTAAGTTTTAGAGAAATTTTCAGTATTTCACTTCCTATTGTTAAAAACCATGTGTTGATTGTTGACTCTGATTCAAAGATTGCTATTTCATGTGTAATTCTAACCTTGGAGTGAATGGTTGACTTTTCATGAGATTGACAAGTTTAGAGAAGAAATTGGAAATGTCTGCTTTACACATTCCTTCAGCGACTCAATAGCTAAAATGTGGGTGGATGGAAATAAGTTGTTTGTTGCTTGGTTGTAGAGGTGGTGATGTTAAATGGTGTTTATGTTTTCTTCCTATAATCTTCTTGTGATTATGCTAATGCCTCATCCTATTTCCTTGGATCCCAATCTATTTATGGACTGATTTCATTAATAAGCTTCTTGTTTGACTCAAGGACAGAAAAAAAGAATCACTTATAAATTTGTGATCTCAATATTTGGCATCAAAGTCAGATACTACTCCTATGGCAAAGCCAATTAAAGACAAGAGGACAAAAAAAAGATCATGTATGTTCAGTTGGCAACAATAGCAGATTTTGGTATGATGAATGGATTGCGGGAGTGACTCATAAAAAAATTTTTCCTCAGATCTTTGTTCTGGCTGTAAACAAGGGTGGCAAAATCAAGGAGTACGGACATTAGAACAACATTTGGACTTGGGATGTCATCCTGAGAAGAAGATTGTTCAATTGGGAACTCCACCAATGGCAGGATCTCAACACCTTGTTGCGAGAATATTACTTAAGCAGCAATATAAAGGATTGTTTGATTTGGAAAGGTTCCTCTAGCAGAATCTATGCTGCAAAATCCTTCTGTAAAATGGTTCTAAACGACCCACTCAGAACGTTGATTTGTGGAAACTTGTTTGGGCGGTCTTGCACCTCCAAAGGTGGAAACTTTTTGTTGGCAGGTGCTGAAAGGCAGAATAGCAGTGAAAGAACTTGCAATGAGTTGGGATTTGGCTCTGTGTTTTTTGTAAACAGGAGATGAAATCAGTCAATCCCTTGTTCTTTATTGCTTGGAATCTAGGCAAGATGCCGTCTTTGTTGGGGAATTTCTTGGACTGCACTAAAGGACCCTATGACTATTTTCAAGCTTGGCAATTCACCATACCTGAGGGACAATGTAACAAGGTAAGGCACTTCAACATTTTTGCTATGATTTGGTCTCTTGGCTGTGTAGA